>JASDDO010000031.1:351247497-352447497 GCA_030015575.1 Agapanthus africanus | reverse complement strand
ACTAAGAAGAAAGGGAAGAGATATACCGACTGATCCGAGTCCTCCGGTCTTCATCTCCACTCCGATCTCCTCGCGGGATCTCCGTCCGTCTCCTCCTCGTCGGAAAGGGCACCACGAAGCCGGGTACTTATACGGGCTCCCACCTCAATACCGAGGCAACTCGGGCGCGAAGTTGGCTAGCCGACGCGCCCAAGATTTGCTGTAGAATGTAGTGTAGGATCATAGTCTCTTTTGGGGTGGTGGAATTGCCATGGATGGAGAAGAGAATGATTTGGAGAGAGCTTGTGAACTATGATACAAAAATGAGAAGGAGAATAATTTCCATACCACAAAAGAAAAACCTCTCTCATTTTTCCCTCTCCTCTCCAAATGGCCGCCCCCCCTTTACAAAATGGTGGAGTGAAAAAACAAATCAAGAAGGGAGGTGATGGTAGTAAAAGGAGGAGGGTGACCACATCCAAACATAATTATGACAAAACTCAAATCCATATCAAATCCAATCAAATCTCATTAATGCATGAAAAGCAAAGATGCTTAACATATCAATCCTTATGCAAATAAATCCTCCACAAAGTGTTATTTACAAACTTGCAAATAACCCCCTCCATCGGAAAAGTCCGGCCGGGAAAGAACAAAGGAAAACCGGCCGGAACGGAATGCAAACTGGCAACTCCAGAAAACTGGTCCCGTAATAAATTACAGGAAACCCCCCATACTGTGCATACGCACCCGCATCTGTATTCCGTCCGGATACAAATGCAATGAGACAAAATCTACACTGTACTAAACTAGGATCCGGCTTAAACCAAAGCCGGCCAGTAATATCCGTCCGATCCTGATCCGTGCAATACCGCACGTATCTGATCGATCGCTGCCATATAACCATACGGCCTCTAGTACAAACCGTCCGATCCTGATCCGTGCAATACCGCACGTATCTGATCGGACCCTGCCATATCTCCATACGGCCTCTACAGCGTTTCGCCCGAAAGCCTGAGTAACTGAAAGTGTGGTAGACTCTAAAGACTCGTCAATACTATGGCTGTGGATTTAACCACTAGCACGTCAGAGGTATAAGCCAATACGTAACGGGCCACCAGTTATTGACTAAAAGGGACGTCGATGAGCGAGCTCATCCTGACACCCTACTGAGCCTGTCAGTGACAATATCCGTACAGTCCGGTCCGTTCGTCTATGAGCATCGCATGTCGAGCCTAGGGGGTTGGTAAAAGTCAGACCCCCAAAAGAGGTACAAGTCATGTCGGAGTGTAGCCCAGAACACCCTGAGATACTACTGGAATACCTACCAGTAAATCTCCTGCCTTAGCCAAGGTCTTCGTGTAATGGCTCTCCTAGACACAGCGCGACCTCACCCCCAATACCGGGAGAGACGAACCCCTGAAGATCCGCTCACTGCCTCCATGTGGCTTGGGACTGTACCCAACTAAAACCTGTTTGCACGACTCCTTTGAGCCGTGGTAGGGTAGTAATCAAAGCACAGTGGGAACTCACACGAGACAAATGACGATCCCTAGGTCGATGAACTAACCTGTACACATGTCACCTGGGAACTGCTATCTGACGTCAGGTATAAGACCAACTAGCATGTTCCCGGCGAGTCCTGTCCGGTGTACTCATAACCCAATGAGCGCCTGTATACATCTTAGGTGAACCAACTAACACCAGTGTCTTATGAGACCGGCCACCACACCTCGTCGGGGTCTCGACTGTATACACTAGTCTACTCTGGAGAATCGATGCCCTGTCTCGAAACTCCCACGACTAGGGCCCTTTTAAGGATGTGCTAATAGACTCCAGCTCTCACTTATATGATCGCCCTCATACTGCTGGCAGTTAAGCAAGAATCCCTGGGGCTCTATCAACGTGTAATAGCGACCTGTCAGGTCACCTAAAGCTGTACACGATGATAAAGGTAAACCAGATAGCGTACTATCATCTCGAGTAAGACTGTCTTCCCGGGATAGGTCCTCCCTCAATCATTGCAATCACGTGCCTGTGACCCAATAATTGACTCTGAGGGCACTATCTCCAACACCATTGTGTTGTGGTGTATAAGGAGAAGTAAGCTGAGAGAGAATCCCATTCTCTTTTAGATAATCTAGGAACTCGTTGATTAAGTATTCACCTCCTCGATCAGATCGAAGAATCTTAATACTTTTTCCCGTTTGGTTCTCTACTTCGTGCTTATATTCTCTGAATTTCTCAAAAGCTTCAGACTTGTGTTTCAACAGGAACACATGCCCGTATCTAGAGAGATCGTCAGTGAATGTAATGAAGTATGAAGAACCGTTCCTGGCTTGTGTAGACATAGGACCACATACATCACTATGTACCAGTCTTAAGAGTTCCGTAACTCTTTCTCCGTGTCCACTAAACGAAGTTTTGGTCATTTTTCCTTTGAGACATGAATGGCAAGTATCAAAAGATGATAATTCGAACGAATTCAAATATCCATTCTTATGTAACTTAGCTAGCCGTGTCGCATTGATATGACCAAGTCTACAATGCTATAAGAAGGATTTGTTCATTTCTGAACTCTTCCTCTTATGTGTGTTTTGTATATTAAGGACTGTATTTTGATTGAGAATGAATATGCCATTATGTAACGAGCCTGATCCAATCAACTTTTGATCTAGGAATATGTTCATAACATTATCCTGTACTACAAAATTATATCCTTCTTTACTTAATAAAGAAACTGATATAATGTTGCACATCATGTTCGGTATATAATAGCACTCATTCAGAATCAGTGTATTACGACTTGGTAATACTAGGTGATATTCGCCAACTGCTTTGGCTGCAATACTTGCACCATTCCCCACTTGAACAGAATGGTCACCTTTTCCCAATTCTCTACCTTTCCGTAGCCCACGTAACAATTTACATATGTGGGATCCTGATCCGGTATCTAATACCCAGGACGTAGGGTGAACTGAGAAACAGTTCTCAATAACTAACACACCCGAAGAAGGTGCATCAACATGCATGTTCTCCGTTTGGGCGGCGTGAGAATCCAGATATTCTCCTATTCCCTGTTCAGTCTTATAACTCTTATAAGAAAGAACGGGACCAACGTTCCCCTGCTCAGTATAATAATCGGGTTCAGTCAATACATCCATATTATTATCTTGATTATGGCCTGACATGGTTGCTACCTGGAGAGAGAGAGAAGAAAACACTTTAGCGTATGCTCTTGAAAGATTAGATTGGTTATTATCTTATCTAATCAGGATGTTTCCCACTGTTTTTATCAAATCTTCCTCCAAACCATAAAAGGTAAGATTAGCCGGGATTAATTACACCCTACAATTTCGTCAATCTTTCAGCCAGATCAGTGTCGGTACTTGAGGGAGGTTCCCCGTGCTTTCGCACGGACCTAATTAAAGTAAACCTCATTTTCCCAGTGGCGTAACCCCGTTAACACTTTTCTAGACACCTACTTGATCAGCTAATTATCCTGTGTAAAACTCTTCCAGGAGTAACTCTTACTCGCAGTGGGTATCGGGATCCAACTATCTCATAGGAGGTACGCAATCTCATTGCAAATTTCAACACTTGAAATTCCCGATAATATTTTGCCCCTAGCGATCTATGACCTTGACTAAGTCAACAAACCATAAATCGCGTCAAGTTCAACCCGTACATTTCCCGATTGAATTAAACCCATCCGTACGACCATTGACTGAGTTAACAAGGTCGTACGACTACCCTAATTCAATCACATCTCATGCTTTAGCAGATAAACACTATTTAGCTACCGTACACTACGCCTTGACTAAGTCAACAAACATAGCACGAATACTAAATAATATCTATCTGAAATGACGGGGGCTACGCAGGCTTTTCAGAAAACCTTGAGCGTAATGAACTTGATATCGTCGTAGAATCAAGTGAATTTTGAAAAGGAGTGTTTTTGAGGCTTTTCTAGTTTCGCTAAAGAGATCACTCCCGGTGAAGGGATCTCGGCTCTTTCCAAATCGAATAAGGTGCAGGGTATATCATATACCCCGCTGTGCAAAACAAGAACTATAGAAGCTGTCAAAAACTAAACCGCGAGTTTGTAGCATCTGCCAGTTTCGCTAAATAGGTCACTCCCGGTGAAGGGATATCGGCTCTTTCCTCATCGAATAAGGTGCAGGGTATATCATATATACCGCTATGCAAAGCAAAACTGTAGCTATCCTTTTTATAAAGTTTTGATTTTACAACATCTTAATAGGTTTCTTTTCTTTTAATAATCTCATTAATAAATCCCATCAGCTTATGCTTCCTAAGCATCACAGAAGAAACGAAAGCAGTAATATTTATATATCAGCATATATATATATAGTATAAGCATTCGTCTCAGGCAGTAATATGATCTCATCACAGAACATTGCAGCAGAAGAACATATATACTAGGGTGTCCGTGTTTTTAATATGAGCCGGTATAAAACACGGATTCCACGGTCGCGATGAATAGCCAAACCCACATCCCTAGACCCCTATGAGAGCGGCAAGTAACACTGCCAATTCTAGGGTTAGGAGACCCGGTCTCGACTCCTCGAAATGGCCTCCCACTGGACCCTAGAACCCGGTTACTTGTGCTCCCCTCCTTGGGTCTACTTAATGTGAAAAAGTAAATAATATACACTGGTGACATCAACCTCATCCCGGAAGTGCCCCAATAAAAGAATATTACATACAAATGAATTTTACATGAATGAAAATAAAAACCCTCATCTCACATAAAACCCCCGGCTATTCAGAACACGACGATCCAATATAACATATCACAACAACACATAATATCACATATGATCAACGTAAGTAAGTATGCATACACCGATCGTCGTAGATGTATAGCAACGAAGACCGGAAATACAACTACATACTACACTTACGGTCACAGAAAAGAAATTGTAAAACTACAACATTTGGAATCCATAATCACTTTAGAAATCGTAAATCCGAAATATCACATACTTCGCATTTCATGCCTAACTATATGAATTCCACATATTGTATCACATTCCAGATAAATAGACAGTATTAAAATTTTCGAACAGATAATCAAATACCCAAAATTTCCTAAATAGCTCAACACTTGAGCGGAGTTCAAATAATCCCATAATATGTCACAGTACCGATGATCCAGCCGTAGAAGGGTCAAGCCAACGCCTCACATGTGGCACGCCGTACTGCCCCAAACCCTAAGGTTTAGAGGCGGTTTAGACGGTCACATAATCGAGTTAAGGTTTGTGTTCTTCTAGAGGGACCTCCGCATTGCTTGTACGTTTATCCGAAAGATTTAAACCCGATAAAAATTCAACACTTGAAAATTTTACATGCCGGGAAAAAGTGAGTTAATGATATTCATTCGAACATTTTAACAGTTTCTAAATATCCGGAAAACATAACAAAATTAAATATTCCGATTGAATCTACGATAACAAAATAAACCCCAGAACACTCAACACTTGAGTCAGATTAAAAATACCCAGAAAATAACACTTACATAAATTGATATTACAGTGCAAAAACGAGTGCATAACTCCTCTGTACTGCCGTGGATCCGCGGTCCAAGCGCAGTACGGCCGCGGTTCCGCGGCGGTTTGTACGGATTATGCGCTCGTTCAACACATGATTTATCATTTAACCATTAGTTTCTCACTAGAAATCCTTTCTCATACTTGATGGATGTATGCATGCATGTATGTTCTCTTTTTAGATTCACGCACATATGGATGTACATTCACACATACATACATACATACATCCTTCATGGTTGTATATACATGGAAATGGTGGCAATATAAGACTCACACCATGGTTTTAAATATGGATTTTATTACATTTTATTTAAAACAAAAAGGAAAAAGAAAATGGTTATGATTGTTTTGTTTCTACACTCTTCTTTTGACCTAACCATTCTCACCCACCTTTTAACCTTGGGTAAACTTTCCTTTTGTGTTTTAACTCAAGTTTAATAATATATTCATTGTTTAAACCATGGTTTGAGATGAGAACAAGAAAATATATATATTGATATATTTTCTTTTTCCTTTAACAGGGTTATTCTTTTTCACTCTTGTTAAAAAAATATAGCCATCATCTTCATCTTCCTCTCTCATTTGCTCACTAGACTTTTGTAGTGAGCAATATATTCATCAAGTTAGGATTTTGAAGTGAGAAAGAGAACCACAACACCATTCTACACAAGTCTAGCCCACTTGTTTGGAGTGTTAGCTTCATTTCGTTCTCTTGACCGGGTGAGGTTGCTAGCTTGGACAAAGCGGACTCCGGGTGGATCATCGGTGACCTAGAGGAGTTCAAGCGGAGCTTTTTCAAACCCCAAGTAGCCGAGGAGTCTAGCGTAGGGAGCTACAAAGGTTGTACTCTCTAAACCCTAGCTTTTCTTTCATATGATGATGTGAAAAATTTAGAAACCCTAATTTTCTAGGATAGATCCTTTGTAAGTTTACTTAGCACCCTAAAGACTCCACCTTTGGTACATGTGATGCTTCCAAACCCTTCATGAGGTGCTAGGTAAACCTTTAATTGGTATCAGAGCCGACCTAGAACATTAGGCGACAATTTTACGAAGTTAAAACTCCGATCGAACCGAAATACGGCCTTTTAGAATGATTTATCAATCCGGTCATATCACATATGACCCTAACCAAAAGCTAGCCGCCCGATCAATATACGGTATCCTATACTTGCATTTTAATCGGGTCCATGCGCATATTGCATACGCGCACCACAACGCTTCGCCTGGACTAGGTAACTCCTTTGTGGGACTCTAAGACTCGTCAATACGCCGGCAGTGGGTGATGATCATATCAAGCACCCCCATGCCGCAAGTGGTCAGCTAAACGTAACGTCCACCCGGGTATTGAGCGATCAGAAGAGAACAAGCGAACCTGCTACAACTCCTGTCGAGCCAACCGGCAATACTTCCCGTACAGTCCGGTCTCCTCGTCTGATATGTCGCATATCAAGTCTAGGGGTGGTAAACGTCAGACCCCAATAACCGATAAGTCGTGCCGATGTAAGGCTCATAACGGGTTGAGAAACTACTGGTAACACTTACCAGCAAATCTCTGAATCAGCCCTGGCCAGGGACTTCCCTGTTACGGCCAATCGAGCACAGCGCAACATCAACCCCCAATACCGGGAGATACGAAACCCCTCCTATCGCTCATTGCCTCCATGTGACTCGGGACTGTACCCAAAAACCACCGTTTTTCATGCCCTCATGGACGTGGTAAGGTGGAGATCAAAGCACAGTGGGAATCACACAAGACTCTATGACGATCTCGGGTCTACAGATTAACCTGCACAAGTGTCACCTGAGAACTGCCATCTGACGTGAGGTATAATACCATCTGGGAGTTCTCGGCGAGTCCGTCCAGTGTACCAAGTCTCTACTGAGCACCCGTATACCATCTCTGATGTAAAACACCAATGGATATGGGATCATCCATCGCCCATCTCATGGGATGAGAAGCGTATATGCTAGTCTATACTGGTATATCGATGCCCCGTCTCGATACACCTACGACTAGGGACCTTGAAGGATGTACTTATGGACTACCATGTCCCCACTAGTATGATTTGCATCATAGTCTAGGTAGTCAAGTACACATCCTAAGGGCTTTACCAATATGTAACTATAAGAAAGTTTAAAAAGACTAGTATACATGTTAAGATAAAGAGCAACCAGATAGCATACTATCATATCGAGCAAGAAAGTCCTCTCTATATATGTCCAAGCATCCAATATAATATACATCATCTGTACAATACTGGCCTCTAGGGCATACATACAACTAACAATCTCCCACTTGCACTAGGGCCAGCTACTGTAGTATCGCATACCGAGCATCCCGAAGAGTCTCTCAAACTGTATCTGGGGAATGGCCTTCGTGAGTGGATCCGCTGTGTTATTCTTCGTGTCAACCCTCCTGACCTGGATCTCCCGGCGATCAACTATCTCCCGGATCAGGTGATACCGCCTTAGAATATGCCTGGATCGCTGATGGGACATGGGTTCCTTGGCCAAAGCCACCGCTCCATTGTTATCGCAATACAAAGGTATTGGATGCTCAATGGATGGAACCACTCCAAGTTCAGTAATGAACTTCTTGATCCAGACAGCCTCTTTGGCAGCATCGTTGGCAGCGATGTATTCAGCCTCCATCGTCGAGTCTGCCACGGTTTCCTGCTTGGAACTCTTCCAGCTAACCGCCCCTCCGTAAAGGGTAATGACAAATCCCGACTGCGACTTAGAGTCGTCCTTATCACTCTGGAAGCTCAAATCGGTAAAGGACTCCACTTGGAGTTCTCCATTACCATACACCAAGAGCATCTCTTTAGACTTTCGTAAGTAGTTGAGAATGCTCTTCACAGCCGTCCAATGACTCTCTCCAGGATCAGCTTGATACCTACTCACTACACTTAGTGAGTATGCTACATCGGGTCTGGTACATAGCATCACATACATGATAGAGCCTACAGCCGAAGCATAAGGTATCCCTTGCATGCGAGCTCTCTCCAAATCAGTCTTGGGAGACATCTCTTTGGAGAGAGTGACTCCAGAGATCGTGGGCAAATTCCCACGCTTGGATTCTTCCATACTAAACCTCTTTAGTATGGTTTCAATGTACCTGGATTGGGACAATCCCAATATCCGTTTGGATCTATCTCTATAGATCCTAATTCCCAATATGCAGGAGGCATCACCAAGATCTTTCATTGAGAATCTTTGTGATAAGAAGAGCTTGACCGATTGCAGCATAGGAATATCATTTCCTATCAAGAGTATGTCGTCTACGTACAATACGAGGAAGACAACCTTACTCTCTGCCACCTTCTTGTAGATACAAGGTTCATCTGGGTTTTTGACGAAATCAAACTCTTTGATAACGACGTCAAATCAGATGTTCCAACTCCGCGATGCTTGCTTTAATCCATAAATGGATTTAAGCAGCTTGCACACCTTCCCGCTGCTCCCACTATCTATGAAGCCCTCTGGCTGAGTCATGTACATGCACTCTTCTAAATCACCGTTTAGAAAGGCGGTCTTAACATCCATTTGCCAGATTTCGTAATCATGATATGCAGCGATGGCAAGCATGATCCGGATGGATTTAAGCATAGCCACTGGAGAAAAGGTTTCGTCATAGTCCACACCTGGTCTTTGACGAAAACCTTTTGAAACAAGTCTAGCTTTGAAATTCTCCACTTTCCCATCTACACCAAGTTTTTTCTTGAAGATCCACTTGCTCCCAATGGGTTTTACCCCTTCAGGATCAACTTCCAAAGTCCATACTTTGTTGGTGTACATGGATTCCATCTCGGACTGCATTGCATCCAGCCATTTCACTGAGTCCCTACTCGTGATGGCCTGCTCGAAGCTAGTTGGGTCATCATCTTCCATGATGCAATCCTCGCTTCCACCGTCAATGAGAAAACCGTAGTATCTCTCAGGTGGACGAGAAACCCTACTAGATCGGCGGAGAGGCTGGGGTTCGTCGGGTACTACTGAATCCTCTGGTTCTACTAAATCATCAGTTGTAGTTTGTGGTGCTGGAAACTCTTCCAGCTCTACCTCTTTGCCACTAATTTCTTTTGCAAGAAATTCTCTTTCCAAAAAGGTGGCATGTTGAGCAACAAACACTCTTTGTTCCTCAGCTTGGTAGAAAAAATATCCTTGAGAATTCTTTGGATATCCCACAAACTTGCAAAGAACTGATCGTGCCTCGAGTTTGTCCGGATTTTGCTTTTTGACATAGGCCGGACAACCCCATATCTTAATTCATTTAAAATATGGTCTCTTCCCACTCCATATCTCATATGGTGTGGTAGGTACAGATTTAGACGGAACCAGATTCAATAGGTATATGGCCGTCTCAAGCGCATACCCCCCAAAAGGAAATAGGTAACTCAACATTGCTCATCATTGAGTGCACCATATCTAATAGGGTGCAATTCCTTCGTTCCGATACACTGTTGTGCTGTGGTGTATAAAGAGGAGTAAGCTGAGAGAGAATCCCATTCCCTTTTAGATAATCTAGGAATTCAATGCTTAAGTATTCACCTCCTCGATCAGATCGAAGAATCTTAATACTTTTGCCCGTTTGGTTCTCTACTTCGTGCTTATATTCTCTGAATTTCTCAAAAGCTTCAGACTTGTGTTTCAACAGAAACACATGCCCGTATCTAGAGAGATCGTCAGTGAATGTAATGAAGTAGGAAGAACCGTTTCTGGCGTGTGTAGACATAGGACCGCATACATCACTATGTATCAGTCCTAAGATTTCAGTAACTCTTTCTCCGTGTCCACTAAACGGAGTTTTGGTCATCTTTCCTTTGAGACATGAATGGAATGTGTCATAAGATGATAATTCGAATGAATTCAAATATCCATTCTTATGTAACTTAGCCAGCCGTGTTTCATTGATATGGCCAAGTCTACAGTGCCATAAGAAGGATTCGATCAGTTCTGAACTCTTCCTCTTGTGTGTGTTTTGTAAATTGAGAACTGTATTTTGATTGAGAATGAATATGCCATTATGTAACGAGCCTGATGCAATCAACTTTTGATCTAGGAAGATGTTCATAACATTATCCTGTACTACAAAATTATATCCTTCTTTACTCAGTAAAGAAACTGATATAATGTTGCACATCATGTTCGGTATATAATAGCACTCATTCAGAACTGGTGTATTACGACTTGGTAATACAAGGTGATATTCGCCAACTGCTTTGGCTGCAACACTTGCACCATTCCCTACTTGAACGGAATGATCACCATTTCCCAGTTCTCTACCTTTCCGTAGCCCATGTAATTGTTTAAATACGTGGGATCCTGATCCGGTATCTAATACCCAGGACGTAGGGTGAACTGAAAAACAGTTCTCAATTACAAACACACCCAAAGAAGGTGCATCAACATGCATGTCCTCCGTTTGGGCGGCGTGAGAATCCAGACATTCTCCTGTTTCCTGTTCAGTCTTATAACACTTATAAGATAGAACGGGTCCAACGTTTCCCTGCACAGTATAACATGCGGGTTCGGTCAATACATCCATATTATTATCTTTATTAAGGCATGACATGGTCGCTACCTGGAGAGAGAGAGAGAAGAAAACACTTTAGCGTATGCTCTTGCAAGATCAGATTGGTTATTATCTTATCTAATTAGAATGCTCTTTGGACATTTTTTAAAATCTGGTTATTTTCAGAATTAAAAATATGCAAAAAATTCAGTAGGTAAATATAAGAGTTACTGTGAAAAACGAGACCATGAACAGTAAATCTAAGAGCGGAACCTCGGCAATAGCCTGCTTAGGCCGCGGTTCCGCGGCCGTTCTGTTGAATCATGGTATGGTTTTTGTACAGTAACTCATGACTCTGCTTGTTTATTTTTTTGGAGTATTTTTAATCTGAATTTAGTTCTGTAACTTCTGAAGATGGTTTTGGACTCGTCGATTCGATCGGAATTTTGATTTCGTGACTTTTCCGGATAAATTAGAATGTATTGAAGTGTTTGAACGAGTATCATTTGCTCACTTTTCACGGGGTTTAAAATCTTTCGGAAATACGTGCAAGTTTGTTTGTGGTGGACCCTCTAGAAGACAACAAACCTTAACTCGATTTTATGACTGTCTTGAACTGCCCTTTGAACCTTAGGGTTTGGGGCAGTACGGCGTGCCACATGTGAGGCGTTGGCTTGACCCTTCTACGGCTGGACCGCTACCACTGTGTCACACACTCCGGGTTTTTTGAACTCCGCTCAAGTGTTGAGCTTTAGCGAATCTTGCGTATTTGATTGTTCGTTCGAAAACTTTAATACCGTCTATTTATCTGGAATGTGATGCAATATCTGGAATTCATATAGTTGGACATGAAATACGAAGTATGTGATATTTCGTATTTACGGTGTCTAAAGAGAATGCGGATTCCAAATATTGCAGTTTCACATTTTCTTTTCTGTGACCGTAAGTGTAGTATGTCGATATCGCCGGTTTCGTTGCTATACATCAACGACAATTGGGGTACGCATACTTACTTACGTTGATGATATATGAGATATTATGTGTTGCTGAGATATGATGTGCAGGATTGTCGCGATTGAATAGCCGGGGTTTTTATGTGAGATGAGAGTTTTATATTTTGATTCATGTAAATTCTAATGTAATGTAATATTCTTTTATTTGGGGCACTTCCGGGTTGAGGTCGATGCCACCTGTGTTGTATATTATTTACTTTTCCGCATTAGGATGGACCCAAGGAGGGGAGCACAGGTGACCGGGTTCCGGGGTTCAGTGGGAGGCCATCTCGAGGAGTCGAGACCGGGTCTCCTAAACTCCAGAATTGGTAGGGTCGCTTGCCGCTCTCGTAGGGGTCCAGGGTGTGGGCTTGGCTATTCATCGCGACTGTGGAATCCGTATTTTCTATTGTTGGCTAAATACTAAATACGGGCTCATAACGGGTTGGGAAACTACTGGTAACACTTACCAGCAAATCTCTGAATCAGCCCTGGCCAGGGACTTCCCTGTTACGGCCAATCGAGCACAGCGCAACATCAATCCCCAATACCGGGAGAGACGAAATCCCTCCTATCACTCATTGCCTCCATGTGACTCGGGACTGTACCCAAAAACCACCGTTTTGCATGCCCTCATGGACGTGGTAAGGTGGAGATCAAAGCACGGTGGGAATCACACAAGACACTATGACGATCTCGGGTCTACAGACTAACCTGCACAAGTGTCACCTGAGAACTGCCATCTGACTTGACGTATAATACCATCTGGGAGTTCTCGGCGAGTCCGTCCAGTGTACCCAGTCTCCACTGAGCACCCGTATACCATCTCTGATGTCAAACACCAATGGATATGGGATCATCCATCGCCCATCTCATGGGACGAGAAGCGTATACGCTAGTCTACATTGGTATATCGATGCCCCGTCTCGATACACCTACGACTAGGGACCTTGAAGGATGTACTTATGGACTACCATGTCCCCACTAGTATGATCTGCATCATAGTCTAGGTAGTCAAGTACACATCCTAAGGGCTTTACCAACATGTAACTATAAGAAAGTTTAAAGAGACTAGTATACATGTTAAGATAAAGAGCAACCAGATAGCATACTATCATATCGAGCAAGAAAGTCATCTCTATATATGTCCAAGCATCCAATATAATATACATCATCTGTACAATACTGGCCTCTAGGGCATACATACAACTAACACCATGGTCAAGGATGACAAGGATAACCTTTGTAGAGAATAAACTAGGGCTAGGGTTTGGTTGGGTTAAAACGATGAGTCATAAGAAAATATCTATCATAATATCTTCTTCATGACAAAAGGAAAAGTTCTAGAAGGTGCAAGAAAGAACTAACCCTAATCAAACCCTAACCTTGCTTAATCTCCACAAAACATGTTCCATTATTAATCATATCATGTTACTATAATATATATCACACATATATTATATATTTGTAACAAAAGAAAATAATACAATTAACATATATCGCATATATATCAATGTATTATCCGGTGAGAAAATGAAATCCAATCGAATCAACACTTGATCCGACAATCCAGCTATATCGAATATAACCGACTAATATATCATGTACCGATTCATCGAATCAACACTTGATCCGATGTCCCGGTTCATATCTAAATATCGCGAGAATATAATACGGTATCTCATATCGCATTATCCTCGGTCCTGTGCATATCACATATGTGCCTCTACTCCGTTTTGCCTGAGCCAAGAAACCTCTGTGTATGACTCTAAAGAATCATCAGTACGCCGGTAGCAGGTGATGATCATATCAAACAACCACAAGCTGCAAGCGGTTAGCTAAACGTAACAGCCACCCAGGTATTGAGCGATCAGAAGATCAACAAGCTAGCCTGTACGTTCTCCTATGAATCCAATCTGTAACACTCCCGTACAATCCGGTTTGTTCGTCTGATATGTCGCATATCAAGTCTAGGTGTGGTATACGTCAGACCCCAGTAACTGATGAGTCGTGTCGATGTGTGGCTCATAACGGGTCGAGAAACTACTGGTTACACTTACCAGTAAACCACTATATCAGCTCTGGCCAGGGACTTCCAGTTATAGCCAATCGAACACAACACAACATCAACTCCCTATACCGGGAGAGACGAATCCCCTCCTATCGCTCATTGCCTCCATGTGATTCAGGAATATACCCAAAAGCCACCGTTTTGCACGCCCTCTTGGACGTGGTAAGGTGGAAATCAAAGCACAGTGCGAATCACACAAGACTCTATGACGATCTCGGGTCTACAGACTACCCTGTACCAGTGTCACCGGAGAACTGCCATCTGACGTGTGGTATATCACCATCTGGGAGTTCTCGGTGAGTCCGTCCAGTGTACCCAGTCTCCACTGAGCACCCGTATACCATCCTTGATGTCAAACACCGATGGATATGTGATCATCCATCGCCCATCATATGGGTCAAAATGCGTATACGCTAGTCTACTCTGGTGTATCGATGCCCTGTCTCGACATACCCTCGACTAGGAACAGTTATAGGATGTACTCAACGACTACCATGACCCCACTAGTATGATCTCATCATAGTCCCAGTAGTCGAGTATAGATCCGAAGGGCTATATCTGTTGGATATATACGCCGTAGAGGCCTTCATTGTATAGGATGCTAGGGATATGTATCTACATAACAGTCTTGCTTAATATGATAGTACGCTATTTGATTTGTCTTTATCTTAACATATGATATATTTTGCGTAGTATTCATATATATACATGTTGATAAAGCCCATAGGGTGTTTTGCCTGACTACCGGCGTTCTGATGACAGTCATACTAGTTTCTGGATAGTCAATAGGCACATCCTTAGATGTCCCTAGTCGTAGGAGTATCGAAACTGGGCATCGATACTCCGGAGTAGACTGGTGTATACATATCTAGACCCTGAGGAGGGGCAATGGATTGGTCCCGCAGCCATTGGTGGAGTGCACCTAAGATTGTATACCGATGCTCACTGGATGTGAGTACACCGGACATGACTCGCCGAGAACTGACTGGATGGTATTTATACATAACATCACATAGCAGTTCTCAGGTGACATGTGTGCAGATAGTTCATTGACTTAAGGTCGTCATTTGTCTCGTGTGAGTTCCCACTGTGCTTTGATTACTACCCTACCACGGTTCAAAGGAGTCGTGCAAACAGGTTTTAGTTAGGCACAGTCCCGAGCCACGTGGAGGCAGTGAGTGACTGTTAGGGTTTCATCTTTCCTGGTATAGGGAGTTGATATCGCACGGTGATCGGTTGGTCATTACCATAAGTCCCTGGCCAGGGATGATTGAGAATTACTGATAGATTGATCAGTAGATTCTCGGATGGTGATAGAGCCATACCGACACGACTTGTACGGTTATTAGGGGTCTGACGTTTACCACCTCCCTAGACCATACATGCGATACTCTTAGACGAACAGACCGGACTGCACGGATATTGTCACGGACAGGCTCAGTAGGAGTTCGGATGGGTTTCCTCATCGGCCTTCTTATCGACATCTACCTGGGGACCGTTACGTACAGCTAGTGCCGCTTGCGGTATGTGGTTAAACCCACTGCCAGCGTAGTAGTCGAGTCTTTAGAGTCCCACACCCAAACTCCAGGCGAAACGATATAGAGGTCGTACGGTTTTACGACAAGGGTTCGGACCAGTACGTGTTTAAACGCACGTACGACATTCGGACAGTTTTTACTAGACGGCTTTGGTTTAAGCCAGATTCTAGTATCAGGTTATTGGATTTATACAGTCTAAAGTTTTTCTGTGTTTTCACGGATGGGAGGGGCGTTCTCGTAATTTCCAAGAAGCTTCTAGAAGCATGGTGACTTGAGGGGTTTAGGTGGCATTGCCATTAATGTAATTGTGACTCATAATGTGTGATTCACTATGTCATTAATGCATTATTAAATGCTTAATGACTCACATAGTGAATCACTTATAATTCATTTATGAAGCATGATGAATAATCTCTTATTATTCATTTATTGATTTATTCATTATGCTTGATATATTAAGTGAGAAACAATTTCATTTCATTATTCTAGTTCACCTTCTATCCCCTCAAGCTCACTCTTTCTTAAAGATCTAATCCTACCACTCATGAGTTGAGAACAAGGATTAGAAAAGACTAAACATCCCATAACCTAACTCTATATGACCTAAGTTCCTTTGATTAGCAACTAGAGAAACTTAGTTACCTCAAGCTTTGAGGTGAAGCTTGGATTAGGGTTCTCGGGTGGATCATCTATCATATGGAGGAGGCCAAGGAGGACGAGGAGATCGTAAAGACGAAGGACACGTATCACTATGTATAATCTCTTTACATAGTAGTTTAGAACTTCTATGGTATTTGTTAATTATCGTTTAGCAAAGACTTTCGGTTAGTCGATGTATGCTTCAAGAACAAGATCGTTTTTCATATTTCCGCCTCCCTGCAACTCGTGGGGTGTTTCACATCGGCTTACAATATCAACATGTGAGAGTAAGACAGTAAACTAGTACAAGTCAACATGTTAAGATAAAGTGAAACCAAATAGCATACTATCATGACGAGCAAGAAAGTCCTCTCTATATATATCCAAGCATCCATTATAATATACATCTTACGTACAACAATGGCCTCTAGGGCATATACATAACAAACATAGGCTTGGTGCAGGGTTAAAGCTTGGTGTAGGGTGGTCTGGAGTTGGCTCGAAGTCAGAGGAGGTGGCAAGGGGCGACGACGGCGATGGGTTTTCCGGCGAGGTGTTGCGACGAGAGGGTGCAGGCAAAGGGGTTGTCGGGTTGCAGGGTGCAGTCGGGGTTCAGGGGAGACGTGTAAGAAGAGTGGAGGAGGTGATGGAGAGGGAGACGACGACGAGGGGGTCGCCGGCGGTGAGGGAACGACGACGAGGTCAGCGTTGGGTTTTTGGGTTCGAGGTCGTGAGTTACAGCAATCTTGGTGTGCAGGGGGAGCTCGGAGATTGGAGAGAGGTGAGGAGATGGTCGGCGGGGTGAAGGCGACGACGAGCGCGGATATGGGTTGTCACGATGAAGGCTTCGCGTGAGGCGGGAGCGAAAATAGAGAGGAAGCGGGAGAGAGAGAGAGGGCTGGGATTGTAAATAGGTTAGGTAAGGAATATTATATAATATGCAATATATATATAAAAGAGGAGAGAGAGACGGAGAGAGAGGGGTTTGTTAGGATTTGATTTTTAAAAAATATTTAAAACGTAAAAAAATATAAACGAATATATTTTAACAGTATAATATTATATGAATATAATATTAAATATATTTGAGATTTTGGATAATGCAAAAATAGTCCAAATGTTAGTTATATGTATGCCCTAGAGGCCATTACTGTACATACGATGTATATTGTAGTGGATGCTTGGACATATATTTCTTGCTCGACATGATAGTATGCTATCTGGTTGCTCTTTATCTTAAAATGTACGCTGATTGTCTCTATGTTACATGTTAATAAAGCCCTTAGGATGAGTATTTGACTACCAGGACAATGATGGAGATCATACTAGTGGGGACAGAGTAGTCGCTAAGTATATCCTTCAAATGTTCCTAGTCGTAGGTGTATCGAGACAGGGAATCAATATACCAGAGTAGACTAGCGTATAGCTTATAGACCAATATAGATGGGCGATGGATGATCCCATATCCATTGGTGTTTGACATCAGAGACACTATATGGGTGCTCAGAGGACACTGGGTACACTGGACGGACTCACCGAGAACTCCTAGATGGTATTATACCTCACATCAGATGGCAGTTCTCTGGTGACACTAGTACAAGTTAGTCTGTAGACCCAAGATCGTCATAAAGTCTTGTGTGATTCCCACTGTGCTTTGATTTCCACCTTACCGTGTTCAAGAGAACGTGCAAAACGGTGGCTTTTGGGTACAGTCTCGATTCACGTGAAGGCAATGAGCGATAGGAGGGGTTTCGTCTCTCCCGGTATTGGGAGTTGATGTTGCGCTGTGCTCGATTGGCTATAACAGGAAGTCCTTGGCCAAGGTTGCTTCAGAGATTTACTGGTAAGTGTTACCATTAGTTTCTCGACCCGTTATGAGCCTTATATCGACACGACTTATCGAGTTACTGGGTCTGACATTTACCACCCCTAGACGATATATGCGACATATCAGACGAAGAGACCGGACTGTACGGTAGTGTTACTGATTAGATTCATAGGAGTGTGAGCAGGCTTGCTTGTTGATCTTCTGATCGCTCAATACCCGGGTGGCTGTTATGTTTAGAAGACCGCTTGCGGCTTGTGGGTGTTTGATATGATCATCACCTACTGCCGGCGTATTGACGAGTCTTTAGAGTCCTACACAGGGGTTTCCTGGCTCAAGATAAACGGAGTAGGAGCACATATGTTATATGTGCGGGACCGAGATTGATACGAGTATATGACACCGTATTCTATTCTCGCGATGTGTGACATGATTTGTTATATGTGATATAGCCGGGTTATCGGATCAAGTGTTGATTCAATAAGTTGTTACACATGATATTAGTCAGTTATATGTGATATAGCCGGATTATTAAATCAAGAGTTGATTTGATAATCTAATGTATAATTATATATTTGATATATTATATTGCATTAACTAGTATTAGCTTACTTATGATTTCTTTTCTCACTTGATGTGCACATTGTACATATGTGATATGTATATTTGTGTACATGTATTGTGTCATGGTTGATGATACATACAAGATGGGTGTATGAGACTTATATCAACCTAGGGTTAAGTTAGGGTTTTTATTTTCTTAAGTTATTACAAAAGAGCATTGACTTGGTCAATGTTGTTAAGCTTGCATGAAGCTTTTAGAAATATTGACAAAGTCTTTTCTTTTGTCATTTCTTTAGATATTATTTAACCCAACCCTTAACCTTATAGCTTGGTTAATTCTCTACATGAGTTAAGTATGAGATCTTAACTCACCCATGGTTACATTATTCTTCTGGATGAGGATTAATTCATATGATAAATTATTCCTTCTTCTTCTTCTTCCTCTCAAGCATTTCTAGCTCCAATGGAAGTATGATAAAAGGTGTGAGAAAATCAATTCTAAAGTGAGCCCACATCCTACTTCATCATCCTCTACTACTTGCCATTTAGTATAGGGTGTTCTCTTCACAAAGTTCATGACCTAGTGAAGAAATAGCTTGGGTTAGTGTCTCCACGACGTAGATCATCTTCGGCCTCGAAGTCATCGAAGCATGCACGTTCGTTTCTTCAAGGAGCCTTTCTAGAGTCTGGAGTTTACGATCGCAGCGAAGGGGACTACTACACGGAGCTATTGAAGTGAAGGACCGGTCTACAAAAGTTGTATTCCTTGCTCACTTAGATTTCAAAGTGTTTGCATATGTTATTCCGTATATTTCTAGGTTACGATTCAAGTTAGGGTTAGCTAAAACGGAAAATTTTTGAATTTGGCATGGACGATGCCTCTCGAAACCTTGCTGCCATCTTGGGTAACCCTTCAGTGGTATCAGAGCCATGCTAGAAATTAATACGGATTTTGTTAAGATTACGAAACCGAAATATTCCGAAACCTGCATCGCTAAGACCAACTTGCTGTCGATTTTAAATAGTTGTCAAAAAACTTTCAAACAAGTACAAAGTGTTATATGGGATATATCAAGAACAATGACAAAATTTGAGGCCATTTGGTGAAAATTTAGCCGAGCCCCATATGCCCAATCTCGGCCAAAATCGAGCCCCACCCCCCCAATTTTTTTCAGTATTCATGTGATTGGGTTTTGGTGTTTCAGGTGTTGTTTATTTTTGCTAATTTTGCATGTGATGTAATTTTACACTATAAGCAATTCGGAGTGTTTCGTATTCGTAGTTTTAACATTGTTTCGGGTTGCTCACATATTGTCTAGACGAAGTTAAAAAGTTCGATCGAATGTCAAAAACCCATTTTTCCAAGTTTAACGTATTCGGAAAAACATGCAAGCAATTCTTTGTACCCTCTAGAAGAACGTGAACCTTAACTCGATTATGTGGCCGTCAAAACCGCCACTTGAACCCTAGGGTTTGTGGTAGTTTAGCGTTTCACATGTGAGGCATTGGTTTGACCCTTCTACGGCCGGTTCATAGGTACTGTGGCATCTTCTGGGTATTATTAAAACTGTGCTCACGTGTTGAGCTGTCGGGAAATTGTGGGACTTTGATGAATCGATCGAAGAGTTTATCATCATCCGGATATTATGTGATGGGATACAATATTTGGAATCCACAAGTAGTTATGAGATAACTAGTTTGAATTTTATAAATCTAGCAGTTTAGTCTCATTTGATCGGTTGCGACGGGATTTTGATGTGATCAAAAGTCCGTCGCAATCACGTAGCGTACGCGGATACTCGCCGGGTAAACTTAATAGATATCCATGCCCCATAGCTCCGACCAAGTGACTGTAGGAGAACCCCGTCGCTAAAAGCATCTGTTCGGGTGCTCGCGGCAGCGGTGTTCCGCCTTAGTGCACTTCGTCGACGACATCGGGTGTGCGGTCGTGTACTAAAGTTTTCGATGAGCATTCGATCATGATGTCGGGAATCTTTTTGAATTGCCCGACTAGATATTGAAAAGTGTTTTCGAGATCGAGACTAAAATGCGGGGTTTATAATTGTTAGGCATGCGATATCTAAGGAATTCATTTGGTTAGGCATGCGATGTCTAAGGAGGCTGCGGATTCCAACTGTTGTAGTTTTTCACTTTCTTTTCTGTGACCGTAAGTGTAATATGTTGTGTATCGCCGATTTCGATGCTATATGCTAACGACAATTGGGATACGCATATTTACTTACGTTGATGACATGTGATGTTATGTGTTACTGTGATATGTTATATTGGATCGTCGTGTTTGAATAGCCGTTTTTTTTTATGTGAGATGAGAGTTTTTCATTTTCATTCATGTAAAATTCATTGTATGTAATATTCTTTTATTGGGGCACTTCCGGGTTGAGGATGATATCACCATTGTATATTATTTAATTTTCCGCATTAGGATAGACCCAAGGCGGGGAGCACAAGTAACCGGGTTCTAGGGTCCACCGGGAGACTATCTCGAGGAGTCGAGACCCGGTCTCCTAACTCTAGAATTGGTAGGGTTGCTTGCCGCTTTCGTAGGGGTCTAGGGATGTGGAACTGGCTATTCATCACGACCGTGGAATCTGTGTTTTATACAGGCTTAATTTAAAACACGGAAATCCTAGTATATCCAATATTTCATATGCTGTTCTTCTGCTGCGATATCTGTGATGTGATCATTTGATATGTTGAGATGGATACAGGATATAGTATATGTGATATATTATATAGACGTTGCTTATGTTTTACACCCGCGCTAGCACTGCCCCGCTCTACCGTTAGTTACCTAACCTAACGGTCAACGAGGGGACATCGAGGCGAATGCGGATGGCATAAGTGTACGTTGTATTTATCTATGATGTTTAGGTAACTTAAAATGATGGGACTTCATTAATGAGATTAATGAAATAAAAGAAACCTAAAGATATCGTGGAATCGAATTTTCAAAAATAAGTAGCTTTAGTTGTTGTTTTGCATAGCGGTGATCCTTGTAGAACATCCAGCACCTTATTCGATAAGGAAAGAGCCGAGATCCCTTCACCGGGAGTGACCTCTTTAGCAATAACTGGCAGATGCTACAACCCTCGGTTTGTCTTTTGATTGCTTTTCTAGTTCTTACTTTGTATAGTGGTATTGTGAATATCCTGCACCTCATTCGATGAGGAAAGACCCGAGATCCCTTCACCGGGAGTGATCTCTTTAGCAAAACTAGTAAAGTCCTAAAAAACACTCCATTTTAAATCATTTGATTCTACAAAGATATCAAGTTCAGTACGCAAAAGGTTTTCTTAAAAACCTGTCGTAGCCCTCCGTCATTTCAGATAAGTACTACTTAGTATTCGTGCTGCGGTAGTTTGGCATGGGTCAAGGCGTAGTGTACGGTAGCTAACTAGTGCTTATCTCCTAGCATATGATGTGATTGAGTTAAGGTATTCGTACGGCGTTTGGCATGCATCAAGGGTCGTACGGGTGGGTTTAATTCAATCACGAAATGCACGGGTTGAACTTGACTAGCGGACTATGGGTTGTTTGGCATGCGTCAAGGTCATAGCACGCTAGGGGCAAAATATTATTGGGAATTTCAAGTGTTGAAATTTGCAATGAGATTGCATACCTTCTATGAGATAGTTGGATCCCGATACCCACTACGAGTAAGAGTTACTCCTGGGAGAGTTTTTCACATCACAATTAGCCGATCAAGTAGGTGTCTAGAAAGGTGTCAACGGGGTTACGCCTCTGGGAAAACGAGGTTTATTTTAATTAGGTCTGTGCGAAAGCACAGGGAACCTCTCTCAAAGTACCGACTCTGGCCTGGTTGAAAGATTGCCGAATTTGTAGGGTGTAATTAATCCCGGCTAGTCTTTCCTTTTAGGGTTTGAATGAAGATTTGACTAAAACATGGGAGCCATCCTGATTAGATATATTGATAACCAATCTAATCTTGCAAGAGCATACGCTGAGTGTTTTCTTCTCTCTCTCTTTCCAGGTAGTGACCATGTCACGCCTTAATCAAGATAATAATATGGATGTATTGACTGAACCCGCTTGTTATACTGCGCTAAGGAACGTTGGTCCCGCTCCAACTTACAATTGTTATAAGACCGAGCAGGAAATAGGGGATTACCAGGATTCCCATACTGCCCAAACAAAGAAAGTACATGATGATGCATCTTCTTCGGGTGTGTTCATTAAAGAGAACTGTTTCTCAGTATCTTTTACGACCTGGGTATGAGATACCGGATCAGGATCCCACAAATGTAATCTATTACATGGGCTACATATAGGTAGAGAACTGGGAACGGGTGATAAGTTTCAAGAGTTGGAAATGGTGCAAGTGTTGCGGCTATGATTGTTGGCAGTTATCACCCTGTATTACCAAATACATTGATTCTGAACGAATGTTATTAGATACCGAACCTGATATACAACATCATATCAGTCACTTTATTTAGTAAAGAAGGATATAATTTTGTATTGTTGGATAATGTTTTGAACATTTCCTATATCAAGAGTTGATCGGTTCAGGCACGTTATCTAAAAGCATATACGTTCTAAATCAAACCACAGTTCTTAACGTACAAAACACACACAAGAGGAAGAGTTCATAAATGAACGAATCCTTCCTGAGGCATTGTAGACTAGGTCATATCAATGCGAACCGACTAGCTAAGTTACATAAAGATGCATATTTAAATCAGTTTGAATTTACATTTTGTGAAACCTGCCAGTCATGTCACAAAGATAAGATGACCATAGCTCCGTTTATTAGAAACAGAGAAAGAGTTAGTGAACTCTTGGGATTGATACATGCTGTTGTATGAAAGTCCCCTGTCTAGACATGCCAGGAACGGTTCTTTGTACTTCATTACATTCACTGATGATCTCTCAAGATTCAGACATATGTTCCTGTTGAAACACAAGTCTGAAGCTTTTGAGAAATTCAATGAATATAAGTTAGAAGTAGAGAACCAAAACGGGTATAAGTATTATGTCTTTTGATGTGATCGAGGAGGAGAATACTTGAGCACGGAATTTCTGGACTATTCTAAAGGAGAATGAGATTCTTTCTTAGCATTACTCATCCGAATACACCACAGCTCATTGGTGTATCGGGGCGGAGCAATCGCACCCTATGTGATATGGTGTGCTCTATAATGAGTATTACTGAGTTGCCTATTTCCTTTTGGGGTTATGCACTTGAGAAGCTGCATACGTTCTGAATAGGGTTCCAATCAAATCATGTGCGTACCACTCCATATGTGATATGGTACGAGAAGAGTCCATCTCTTAAGGATGTTAAGATTTAGGGTTGTCCGGCCTATGCCAAAGGAAAAATCTGGACAAGCTCGAGGCAATGTCAGTTCTGTGGAAGTTTGTTGGATATCCCAAGCATTCGCAAGGGAATATCTTCTACCGAATCAAGGAATAAAAAGTGTTTTATTTCTCGGCATTCCACCTTTTTGAGAAAAGGATTTCTTGTAAAGAAATTAGTGGTCATGAGGTAGAACTGGAAGGAGTTCCAGCTATACAAACTGCAGCCGATGATTTGGTAGAACCGGAGGATTCAATAGTTTCCAACGAACCTCAGCCTCTCCGCCGATCTGGTAGGGTTCCTCATCCACCTGAGAGATACTTAGGTTTTCTCTATGAAAGTGGGAGCGAGAATTGCATCATGAGATGATGACCTAACTAGTTTCGAGCAGGCCATCAGGAGTGGGACTCTATGAGAATGGCTGGATGCTAAGCGATCTGAGATGGAATCCATATACACCAACAAAGTATGGACTTTGGTTTCTTTATCTGAAGAGTTAAATCCCCATCAGGAGCAAGTATATCTTGAGAAGATTACTTGGTGTACATGGAAAAGTTGAGACTTTCAAAGCTAAGACTAGTTGTAAAAGGTTCTCGTCATCGACCAGATTTGGATAATGATGAAACCTTTTCCAGTGCCTATGCTTAAGTCCATCCGGATCCTACTTGCCATTGCTACATACCATGACTACGCTATCTGGCGGTTGGGTGTCATGACTGCTTTTCTAAATGAAGATTTAGAAGGAAGTGTCTATAAGTATACAGCCAGAGGACTTCATAGACAGTGGGAGTAGCGGAATCGTGTGCAAGTTGCTTTATGAGTTAAAGCAGGCATCGCGAAGTTGGAACATCTGTTTTGATGTGGTAGTCAAAGTGTTTTACTTCATCAAAATGGTAGATGAACCTTGTATATACAGAAAGGTAGTAGGGAGTATGTTGGTGATCCTCGTAGTGTACGTGGATGACATAGTCTTGATAGGAAAGGAGTTTCCTATACTACGCTCGGTCAATCTCCTCTTATCACAAGGATTCTCCATATAGGATCAAGGTGATACCTACTAAATCCTTGGTTTTGGATCAATCGATCCTGGGGAGAATCACTGGATAGCTTCCAGGGTGGTAAGGTCGACTGAATGTCATTCACAGGTATTGTCTTTACCCTCAGTGGAGGGGACGGTATGTGGGAAAAGTTCCAAGATAGATACCGTTTCATACTAGACAATAAAGGCTGGATGCATTGCTACCAAGGATGCTACTAGAGAGGTAGTCTGGATGAATATAAGTTCATGAGATGAACTTCGTTCCTACCATTGTATGACAATCGAATTATGGCTTTGCCCTAAGAACCCCCGTCCCATCAGAGATCCAAACATATTCTTAGGCAGTATCACCTGATCATGGAGATGGATGATCTCTAGGGAGATCGAGGTTAGGAGGGTAGATATAGAGGACAACAACACGGATCCACTCATAAAGGCCTATTTCCCAGTAGAGACTTTTATGGGATGGTTGAGTATGAGATACTTCAACCACTGCTGATTGTTGGGTATGAGATAATACAACAGATGGCCCTAGTGCAAGTGGGAGATTGTTAGTTATATATATGCCCTAGAGGCCATTACTGTACATATGATGTATATTGTAGTGGATGCTTGGACATATATAGAGAGGACTTTCTTGCTCGACATGATAGTATGCTGTCTGGTTGCTCTTTATCTTAACATGTACGCTGATTGTCTCTATGTTACATGTTGATGAAGACTTTAGGATGAGTATTTGACTACCAGGACTATGATGGAGATCATACTAGTGGGGACAGAGTAGTCGCTAAGTACATCCTTCAAATGTTCCTAGTCGTAGGTGTATCGAGACAGGGCATCGATATACCAGAGTAGACTAGCGTATAGCTTCTCGACCCATGTAGATAGGCGATGGATGATCCCATATCCATTGGTGTTTGACATCAGAGACGGTATACGGGTGCTCGGTGGAGACTGGGTACATTGGACGGACTCGCCGAGAACTCCCAGATGGTATTATACCTCACGTCAGATGGCAGTTCTCTGGTGATACTGGTACAGGTTAGTCTGTAGACCCGAGATCGTCATAAAGTCTTGTGTGATTTCCACTGTGCTTTGATTTCCACCTTACCACATTCAAGAGAACGTGCAAAACGGTGGCTTTTGGGTACAGTCTTGAATCACTTGGAGGCAATGAGCGATAGGGGGGTTCGTCTCTTCCGGTATTGGGAGTTAATGTTGCGTTGTGCTCGATTTGCTATAACAGGAAGTCCTTGGCCAAGGCTGCTTCAGAGATTTACTGGTAAGTGTTACCATTAGTTTCTCGACCCGTTATGAGCCTCATATCGACACGACTTATCGAGTTACTGGGGTCTGACGTTTACCACCCCTAGACGATATATGCGACATATCAGATGAAGAGACCGGACTGTACGGTAGTGTTACTGATTGGATTCACAGGAGTGTGAGCAGGATTGCTTGTTGATCTTTTGATTGCTTAATACCCGGGTGGCCGTTACATTTAGCAGACCGCTTGCGGCTTGTGGGTGTTTGATATGATCATCACCTACTGCCGGTGTATTGATGAGTCTTTAGAGTCCTACACAGGGGTTTCCTGGCTCAAGCGAAACGGAGTAGGAGCACATATGTGATATGTGCGGGTCCGAGATTTATATGAGTATGTAATACTGTATTCTATTCTCGCGATGTGTGACATGATTGGTTATATGTGATATAGCCGGGTTATCGGATCAAGTGTTGATTCGATATGTTATTACATATGATATTAGTCGGTTATATGTGATATAGCCGGATTATTAAATCAAGAGTTGATTTGATAATCTAATGTATAATTATATATTTGATATATTATATTACATTAACTAGTATTAGCTCACTTATGATTTCT
Source organism: Agapanthus africanus (assembly GCA_030015575.1). Taxonomy (NCBI): domain Eukaryota; kingdom Viridiplantae; phylum Streptophyta; class Magnoliopsida; order Asparagales; family Amaryllidaceae; genus Agapanthus; species Agapanthus africanus. Next base: position 352,420,531 of record JASDDO010000031.1, on the reverse strand, counting down.
TTTCTCATTTGATGTGCACTTTGTACATATGCGATATGTATATTTGTGTACATGTATTGTGTCATGGTTGATGATACATAAAGATGGGTGTATGAGACTTATATCAACATAGGGTTAAGTTAGGGTTTTTTTTTATTTTCTTAAGTTATTTCAAAAGAGCATTTACTTGGTCAATGTTGTTAAGCTTACATGAAGCTTGTAGAAACATTGGAAAAGTCTTCTCTTTTGTCATTCTTTTAGATATTATTTAACCCAACCCTTAACCTTATAGCTTGGTTAATTTTCTACATGTGTTAAGTATGAGAGCTTAACTCATCCATGGTTACATTATTCTTTTGGATGAGTATTAATTCATATGATGAATTATTCTTTCTTCTTCTTCTTCCTCTCAAGATTTTCTAGCTCCAATGGAAGTATGATAAAAGGTGTGACAAAATCAATTCTGAAGTGAGCCCACATCCTATTTCATCATCCTCTACTACTTGCCATTTAGTATAGGGTGTTCTCTTCACAAAGTTCATGACCTAGTGAAGAAATAGATTGGGTTAGTGTCTCCTCGACGTAGATCATTTTCGGCCTCGAAGTCATCGAAGCAAGCGCGTTCGTTTCTTCATGGAGCCTCTCTAGAGTCCGGAGTTTATGATCGCAGCGAAGGGGACTACTACACGGAGCTATTGAAGTGAAGGACTGGTCTACAAAAGTTGTATTCCTTGCTCACTTAGATTTCAAAGTGTTTGCATATGTTATTCCGTATATTTCTAGTTTACGATTCAAGTTAGGGTTAGCTAAAACGACAAATTTTTGAATTTAGCATGGACGATGCTTCCTGAAACCTTGCTGCCGTCTTGGGTAACTCTTCACCAAAACACGCCTCGGTCGGGTCTAAAATTATGGTTTGAAAATACGGATAACATACGTGTTAACCAAAACCAAAATAGGATAACCGAGTAACGAAAATGCATACCCCCAAGAACGGATACACGCAACATGCACGTTGCTATCCAAACGAGTCTGTTTCACTGAACGGGATGAGAACACGATGTACAGATGCCACCACAGGGTTAGGGGTATCATGCAGGACATTCTAGATATTTTTAAAATATATTATTTGATTATAAATGTATTATTAAAAAATGCAGATGCCAGATATACCATGCAGATAAATAGGATATACAACATGAAAGTGCACGGATCCTCCGCACTAGCGTAGATAAATCATAAACAGGAATCAAGACGTGTTTCCAGCATGCGGGTCGGGTCGGATGCAAACACAGATACCAATTACACTATTCGCACCCATAACAGCAATAAATCAAGAAATAGCCATCCAATATATAAATTAATTAAATCTAGTCATGGTATAACGAACTAGGGTGTTACAATTATGTTGACTATAGTTAAGGGTCATATGGGTGGGTCTAGTTAATCACGAAATGAAGGGAAGAACTTGACTAGTACTTATGATATGTTGACTATAGTTAAGGTCATGAGTGCTAGGGATAAAAACCATATCGGGAGTTTCAAGAGTTGAAATTTGCAATGAGATTGCATACCTTCTATGAGATAGTTGGATCCCGATCCCACTGAGAGCAAGAGTTGCTCTTAGGAAAGTTTTGCACTTTACAATTATCTAACCCATTAGGTGTCTAGAATGGTGTCAATGAGGCTAAGCCTCTGGGAAACCAAGGTTTATTTTAATTAGGTTTGTGAGAAAGCACGGGGAACCTCCCTCAAAGTACCGGCACTAGCCTGGCTGAACAGTTAGCGAAGTTGTAGAATGTAATTAATCCTGGATAATTTTCTTTTTAAGGTTTGAAGGAAAATTTGATAAAAGCAGTGCGAGACATCGATTAGATAAGATAAATAAACCAATCTAATCTTTACAAGAGCTTTCGCTGAGTGTATTTTTTTCTCTCCTAATGGCAGATAACCATGACTGGACTTAAGCTTTTGTTAGAGAAAAATAAGCTAGCCGGGCCGAACTTTAAAGACTGGCTGAGGAACATTAACATTGCTCTCACATATGATAAGGTATCATATGTCCTCACTGCCTCAGCCCATCCCAGCCCAGGCCCTGAATCTTCTGTTGCGGATAGGGAAATCCGCAAAACGTGGGATATTGACTGTGCCACAGTAAATGCCTCACGCTTGCATCGATGGACAATACACATCAAAAGCAGCATGAGCAGATGGATGTTCAATCCATCTTTTTCCATACAAAGGATTTGTATGGGGAGCAATCCGTACCCTACGATACGAAGCATCTCGAAAATTGTTTCAGTTGCGGATGGCTCCTAGAACACCAGTATGTGATCACGTTTTGAAGATGATAGCTCTTGTTGAAGAACTTGAGGGTATCAGATGGACAATGGAGAATGAACAGTATACTGATATTATTCTACAGTCTATTCCCTTTGCCTTTGCTTCACTCATAGTAAACTTCAACATGCATGCCATGGAGAAGTCACTACCCGAACTTCTCAATATGTTGAGAAGTGCGGAGAGCATGCTCAAAGAAAAGTCTCCCTCTCTGATTGTTGTGAAATCTTCCTCTTCCGTCCCAAAACCTAAGACCAAGGGAAGGAATAAGAAGAAACCCACCAAACCGAGAGGTGGAATCAAAATGGCACAAGGGAGAAATAAATCCAAGGCTGAGAAGTCGGGAAAAGGAGAATGTTTCTATTGCAAGAAAATGGGGCACTGGAAGCGGAATTATACTAAATACCTTGATCTCAAGAAAAAGAAGCATGGTGATACTTCTGCTTCAGGTGTGTTCATGACTGAAAACTGTTTTTCTATAAACTTTGCTTACTGGGTATTGGATACCGGTTCGGGTTCTCATATCTGCAATTATGTGCAGGGCTTGAGAAATAGCAGAGTTTTGAAGACCGGCGATCACACTCTCCGAGTTGGAAATGGTTCCAATATACATGCAGTTTCAGTGGGAGAGTATCACCAAGGGTTGCCATCGGGTTGTATATTGGTTTTGAACCCATGTTATTATGTACCTAGCATGCTTTGTAATATAATATCCGTTTCTTTGTTAGACAATGAAGGATATCATTTTGTATTGCAGCATAATGTTATCAACATTAAACTGAATCAAGAGTTGATTGGTTGCGGTACACTTAATAACGGGATATACGTCCTAAATCAACACACGGTTTTCAACATACAAACACACAACTATAAGAAAATTTTCAGATATAAATGAAGTTTTTCATTGGCATTGTAGACTTGGTCATATTAACGAAACAAGACTAAACAAGCTTCATAAAGATGGATATTTAAATCCTTTTGAATATAAATCTTATGGGACTTGTCAGTCTTGTATCAAAGGGAAGATGACCAAATCTCCGTTTACTGAACACGAAGAAAGAGCTACAGAGCTCTTGAGCCTCAAACATAGTGATGTATGTGGGCCAATGTCTACACATGCGAGAGGCGGTTTTTCTTACTTCATAACTTTTACTGATGATTTCTCAAGATTCGGTCATGTGTTTTTATTAAAGCATAAATCTGAAGCTTTAGAGAAATTCAAGGAGTACAAACTTGAAGTAGAAAAACAAACTGGAATGAGCATCAAAATACTTCGATCAGATCGAGGTGGAGAGTATCTTAGTACAGAGTTTTCGAACTTCCTAAAAGAGAATGGGATTCTCACTCAGCTCACTCCCCCTTACACACCACAGCACAACGGTGTGTCAGAGCGGCGGAATCGCACCCTATTAGATAGGGTACGATCCATGATGAGTGATACTGAGTTACCTCTATTCTTTTGGGGGCATGCATTGGAGACTGCATCATTTCTGTTGAAGAAAGTTCCAACCAAGACCGTGTCTACCACTCTATATGAGATATGGTATGGGAAGAGACCATCTCTTAAACGAGTTAAGATTTGGGGTTGTCCGACTTTTGTTAAAAAGCAGAATTCAGACAAACTCGAAACACTATCGGTTAAGTGTATATTTGTGGGATATCCAAAACATTCATTTGGATATCTTTTCTACCACAAGGAGGAACAAAAGGTGTTCGTTTCTTAGTATGCCACATTTCTAGAAAATGAAATTTTTCTAAATGATACTGAAGGCAATGTAGTAGATCTAGAAGAGGTTCTAGAGACATAAGTTACAAATGACGACTTGGTTGAACCTAATGTTGCAACAGAATCTTATGAACCTCAACCACTCCGTAGATCTGGTAGGACTTATCGCCCACCAGAGATATACTACGGTTTTCTCGTTGATGGTGATGGAGAAGACTGCATCATGGATGATGATAACCCTACCAGTTTACAACAATCTATCATGAGTGGTAACTCTGTGAAGTGGATGGATACCATGAGATTCGAAATGGAGTCTATGTACACCAACAAAGTAAGGACTTTGGATGTTGTACCCTTTGGGGTAAAACCCGTAGTGTGCAAATGGATCTTTAAGAGAAACATCGGTGTAGATGGCAGGTGGAGACCTATAAGGCAAGGCTTGTGGCGAAAGGATTTCGTCAAAGACCAGGACTGGACTATGATGAAAGCTTTTCTCTTTTAGCCATGCTTAAATCCATTCGGATCCTACTTGCTATTGCTGCTCATTACGACTATGAAATCTGGCAGATGGACGTTAAAACTGCTTTTCTAAATGGTGATTTAGAAGAATGCGTTTATATAGATCAGCCAGAGGGCTTCATTGATAGTTGGAGCAGCGGGAAAGCATGTAGGTTGCTTAAATCCATTTATGGATTGAAGCAGGTATCATGGAGTTGGAACATCTGTTTTGATGATGTCATCAAATAGTTTGATTTCGTCAAAAATCCAGATGAACCTTGTGTTTATAAGAAGATTGTAGGGAGTGCTGTCACATTCCTCGTATTGTACGTGGATGACATTCTTCTGATAGGAAACGATGTTCCTATGCTACAATCGGTCAAACTGTTCTTATCATAAAGGTTCTCCGTGAAGGACCTGGGTGATGCCTCGTACATATTGGGCATGAAGATCTATAGGGATAGATCTAAAAGGTTGTTGGGATTTTCCCAAACCAGGTACATTAACACCATCCTAAAGAGGATTAGTATGGAAGACTCCAAGCGGGGTGCCTTACCCGCCTGTCATGGAGTCACTCTCTCCAAGGACTTTTGCCCAAAGACTGATGAAGAGAGAGCTCGCATGAGCATTATACCTTACACTTCAGCCGTAGGATCTATAATGTATGCAATGTTATGTACTCGCCCTAATGTAGCTTATGCACTGGGTGTAGTAAGCAGGTATCAATCCAACCCAGGGGAGAATCACTGGACATCTGTGAAGAACATTCTTAAGTACTTGTGAAGGACTAAAGAAATGTTCTTGGTGTATGGTAACGGGGATCTCCAAATGGAGGCCTTTACCGATTCGAGCTTCCAGAGTGATAAGGATGAGAACAAATCTATCTCAGGGTTTGTATTTACCCTCAATGGAGGGGCGGTATGTTGGAAGAGTTCCAAACAGGATACCGTTGCAGACTCCATGATGGAAGCTGAGTATATTGCTACAAATGATGCTGCCAAGGAAGCCGTCTGGATGAGGAAGTTCATCTCGGAGCTAGGAGTAGTTCCAACCATTATTGATCCAATACTATTGTATTGTGATAATAATGGGGCTATGGCGTTTGACAAAGAGCCCAGGTCCCATCAGCAATCCAGAGACATCCTGAGGCGATATCATTTGATCCGGGAGATAGTTGATCGCCGTGAGATCGAGATTCGGAGAGTAGATACAAAGAATAAGACTGTGGATCCACTCACCAAGGCCCTCCCTCTGTCGTAGCATGAGCGACTTTTTGGGATGTTGGGTATGAGATACGCCAATAATTAGCCTTAGTGCAAGTAGGAGATTGTTGGATATATGTATGCCCTAGAGGCCATTATATGATAGTGGTTGTATCAGTATGTGTATATATATATTCAGAGGACATTCTTGCTCGAAATGATAGTATGCTATCTGGTTGTAATTTATCTTTACATGTTCATTTGATCATGCATATTACTCATTTGGTATATGTTGATAAAGCCCTTAGGATATTTGCTTGACTACTGGGATTATGATGCGTATCATACTAGTGGGACATGTGCAATTTATAAGCATATCTTTGAAAAGTTCCTTGTCGTGGGTGTATCGAGACGGGGCATCGATATTCTAGAGTAGACTAGCTTATACGTTTCTTTTCCCATATGATGGGCGATGGATGATCTCATATCCATTGGTGTGGTGACACCAAAGATTGTATACGGGTGCTCAGTGGAGACTGGGTACACTGAACGAACTCGCCGAGAACTCCTATGTGGTATTATATCTATCGTCAGTTCTCAGGTGACACTGGTACAGGTTAGTCTGTAGACCCGAGATCGTCATAGAGTCTTGTGTGTCCTCCCACTGTACTTTAATCTCCACCCTACCACGGCTCTACCGAGTCGTGCAAACAGGTGGATTTTGGGTACAATCCCGAGGAATATAGAGGCAGTGAGCGATAGGAGGGGTTTCATCTCTCCCGGTATTGGGGGTTGATGTTTCACTATGCTCGATTGGCTATAACAGGAAGCCCCTGGCCAGGGCTGTTAAGATTTATTGATAAGAGTTATCGGTAGTTTCTCGATCTGTCATAGGCCATACATCTGCATGACTTATTGAGTTATTGGGGTCGATGATACCATCCCTAGACTCGATATGCATCATATCTGATGAAAAGAACAGACTGTACGGTAAGTGTTGCCAGTTGGCTCGACGGGAGTTTTGACAGGTTCGCTTATTTTTCTTCTGATCACTCAATACCTGGGAACCGTTACGTACAGCTAGTGCCGCTGACGGTTTGTGGGTATGTGATGTGATCACTGCCTACTGCTAGCATATTGACGAGTCTTAGAGTCCCACAGAGGGGTTTTCTAGCTCAGGCGAAAAGATGTGGGGTGTTTATGGGGATATGCGCGGGAGCTCGATTAAATGCATGTATATGATACCATATTTTAATCGGGCATTTTCTATTGGTCAGGTCGTATGTGATATGATCGGATTATTAAATCAAGTGTTTATTTAATAATAATGACCATTTGATCATTTATTATTAAACCCTTTTCTTTTATGTGTATGCATGAATGTATGTATGTATGTATATATTGATATGAATGCACACATGCATGCATACATGTGTCATGGTTGATGATATATTGGTGATGGCATTGCAAGACTCACATAGAGAAATATTTATATATTTTGATTATTGAGAAAAAAAAAATGGGAATAAAATCATGGTTGGTTTTCTACACTCTTCTTTTGTGTTGACTAAAGTCAAAATCATGGTTTTATCTCCTATGGTTTTTGTTGCCCATTGTTTTGCTTAACTCAAGTATCAAAATATCTAGATTTTTTGTAACCATGGTTTGTGATGAGATAACTCTCTCTCTCTCTCTCTCTTGATTATGTTGATTATTCTCACAAGAGTTAAGCTAAACCATCTCCTTCCCCATCTTCCTCCTTCAAGCTCTCTAAGTTTTAGAAAGTGAGTGAAGAAAAGAAAAAGAAAAGGTTTTTAAGTGAGATCTAAACCCACATCACCAATCTATATTAGTCTAGCCCACTAGTGTAGGTTGTTTGCTCCACTTCCATTTAGATCAAGTGAAGCAAGGAGCTTGTGCAAAGGGACCCAGTGGTGGATCGTCATGGACTTCGAAGAACTCAAGGGAACCGGTTCAAACACCAAGTTGATCCAAGGAGTCACAAAGAGGAGGTCTACAAAGGTTGTATTTCTCCCCTCTTAGTGTTATACACTTGATAGTATGTGATACTAGTTCATGTTACCCTAATTTTCTAGTTCGATTCATGGTTGGTTTTGCTTAGTACCCCTAAAATTTTAATTATAGCATGTTTGATGCAAGGCAAACCCTAGGCATGGTGTTAAACAAATACCCACAGTCAGGAGAGTAGATACAAAGGATAACATGGCAGATCCACTCACGAAGGCCCTCCCCCAGACACAGTTTGAGAGACTTTTTGGGATGTTGGGTATGCGATACTACAACAACTGGCCTTAGTGCAAGTGGAAAATTGTTAGGAATATGTATGCCCTACAGGTCATTATTGTATATTATAGTGGATGCTTCGACATATATATAGAGGAATTTCTTGCTCGACATGATAGTATGCTATCGGTTGCTCTTTATCTTAACATATACACTTGTTTTAGTTTACTGTCTCTCTGATACATTTTGATAAAGCCTTTAGTATGTAGGCATGACTACCATAACTATGATGCAGATCATATTAGTGGGGCTTATGTAGTTCGCAAGCACATCCTTTAACAGTTCCTAGTCGAGAGAGTATCGAGACAGGGCATCGATATTCTAGAGTAGACTAGTGTGTACGTTTCTTGACCCTGTATGGGGCAATGGTTAATCCCATAACCATTGGTGTTTAACATCAAAGATTGTACACAGGTGCTCATTAGAGAATAGTTACACCGAACTGGACTCGCCGAGATCTCCTAGACGGTACCATACCTATCGTCAGATAGCAGTTCTCTGGTGACACTTGTACAGGTTAGTTTGTAGACCCGAGATCGTCATAGTGTCTTGTGTGGTTCCCACTATGCTTTGATTTCCTCCCTACCACGAATCAAAAGAGTCGTGCAAACAGGTGGAATTTAGGTACAGTCCCGAGTTACATGGAGGCAGTGAGCGATAGGAGGGGTTTCGTCTCGCCCGGTATTGGGAGTTGATGTTGCGCTATGCTCGATTGGCTATAACAGCAAGTTCCTGGCCATGGCTGATGATATTTACTGATAAGTGTTATCAGTAGTTTCTCGAAAGGTTATAGGCCATACATCGACATAACTTATCAAGTTATTGGGGTATGAGGATTCCACCCTAAGACTCGATATGCGACATATCAGATGAAGAGACTGGACTGTACGGTAAGTGTTGCTTATAGGCTTTATGTAACATTTCAGAAAAATAAAATATTATTTTTGGGAATTTATATAATTAAGTTAATAAATATTATGAATATTTTAATGATGTGGTATAATTATATACCAATAGTTTGGAAACTATTGGAAAATTAAATTGAATGATGATTTTGGAAAAGTTATGAGATTTAAGCAAATTATAAATTCTTTATAATTAATTATATTCTATATTAATGCTAAAATCGATTAAATTCCACTAATATACATTAAGCTTGATTTTGCATCATGACATGCAACAAAACTTGTTATATTTTATTCTACCATGATTTTTTTTTGTGCATGGTTTCATTTTGGGTTTTCAGTTTTTTTTACAAATGATAAGATAAAGAAAAAAAACGGGAAAAAGAAAAGGAAATGAATAAAGTATTGAGGTATGGGCAAGAGAGAGAGAGAGAGGTGAGGGGTTCATTAACAAAGGCTCCCATTGTTTCCCTTCATTTTTCCTTCACCATTTTCCCCCCTCTTCTTCCTTCATGGCTGCCCTCCTTCTTCCACCTCCTCCTACACCTCACAACACCACCAAAAACACATCAAAACACTTCATTCCCTTCATTAAAAATATGCATAGGCTCATTACAAGCATGGGAGATCAAGCAAGTTTGGATTTTGGGCACTTGGGGCAACTCAAGAATTTTCTTGAGTTGCCAAATGAGGTATTCCTTAACCATTAGTGTATTATTTCATTCACTTTAGCATCCATACATGTTTAGAAGTGTTTTAGTGAGAATTAGTGAACGTGGAAAATTCCAAATTGAGGTTTGGGTTTGTTTTAAATTGTGATGGTGTAATTGAGGTATTCTAAGTGACTACAACTCCTTTATTGATAAAACATGGACATAACCTGAGACTAAATCCCCAAACTTAGAAACCCCGATATCGGATTTTGTTGACTTTGGTGATGTGTTTTGGAGATTTGCTATGACCTGGGGCGCTTGAAAATTTTATAGCGATCGCAGTGAGTCATGCAGGCAACCTAGAAGCTAACCCCAAGATCCGAGACCCCAACCATGCATTATGGCCGCAAATTTATTCTTTCTGGCCGCAAATTGAGGCCAGGTTGTGGGTGAGTGGGTCCGTGTTTTGTCCATGGCTTTATCTTCTGTAAATTAAACCCTCCACATATGCAAAATTGGCTAATTTCACCTGGGGTAAAATCTGGAACTGCTTTACATCATTTCTGATTTCGGTTTTGCGAATTCTGTAACTTGAAATTTGGGTATGTATGTGTTGTCTCGATCGATTGGTGTTTGTAAGTCGATATCAGGAGTTGTTTGGTTATTCTTGCATGTGTAGACCATAGGTTTTAACCTATGTGTGATACGCGTGCCATTTTGGTTTTCGTGTACGATTTTGGTTTACGATACTACGTGTGATATGTAGGTACCTCCGCGTGGACTTCGGACGACGTGCAAGAGCAAGGCGGCATCGACTTAGGCAAGCAAGGATCAAGGTGAGTAGATATATATCTATGGGGAAAGTCGGGTGGATGGCGTATAGCACCCCCGCAGTTCGTAGTGTAGCATACGATTAAGTTATATATATTTATATATTTGTATTGTAAGACTAAATGATTATTATGATAGGCTTTAGGTGTTCATGGGTTAGTTTTAGTGTAATTGGAAGTAACTTAGTTTAGTTTGTTAGTCGCGAAACCCTAGAGTAATGATTTGCACACATGCATACATTTGATTTTCTTATGTGTATATGGGGATATATATATACACATATATGTATGTGAGTATGTATATATATATGTGTGTGTGTGTGTGTGTGTACGTATACATGTATGATGAGGATGGCATATGATACTTGGAGATGGGTCGATGTGATTGTACATGATGCTGTGTGATCGGTGATGTGACTTGGGTCGTATTATGAGATACGACATGATATTATAGCGGGTCGTTGAGCGATGTGTTTTCATACACACCCGGATTATGTTGATTGTATCAGTATGTACTAGACTTTAGGTCAGTACCCCCAGTTCATGATATGTAATGATAATACCATATGGATGTTGTGTTATATGTGATATTCGACCCGTACCCTGATTTGGGATGTCGTACGATAGATTTACCGTACGAGATATAATTATGATGATAGATACGCACTCTTGACTCGAGGATGTCATATTATATATTATATCGTACGTGATACTATTGAGGCGGAATCACCGACTACAAGATATGAATATTGACTCAGACTTAGGTGGTTTTCCTTACCCTTTCGATTAGTTTGTTACTTTAGTACTGTAGTTTACTTAGTAGATGTTAGACTGGGCTCGAAAAAATACTTATTTCCAAAACTAACGAATCGTAAGCATTTTAAAGACAGGCCAAGGGATATTACGGATATTTCAAAGGACGTACCTTTTCTTAAAAACACCGTAGCACCTATTTTCTAAACACCACGATTCATGTTATTTCAAATGCCAAAAATGTATGACTCGTATATATATTGTACATTCTTTATTGTTGCGTTTACAATTCATTTTCCGTATATTCTTGCTATTCGTATCGCATTGCATGCTCAATTTTGTTTTCGTAGTTATTATGAAGCCCTGCTGTCAAGACACCAACACCATTACCGATGATGCGTATGCTCCACGTACACTTACTTGCCGGCTCACACACATCATCATCGGTAATTTTTATGTCGCGTACACATTAGAAAACACTATTTCATTAGTATAATTTGCTAGCTGATAGTTTCGACATAGTACTAGTGCGCTTGCTTTTATATGCTAGTTTAATTATTGCATTCTTTGTTTGATATCCGATGCATTCATATATTCATTTGTCATGCAATATTATGGTATTCACTGTTTACTAACTTTTGATTATGGGATTCGGATTTTCCATGTGATTTATGGATTTGGAGAAACCGCAAGGATTTTATAAACTCATTATCATTTTCAAAAGATAGAAATAGCGGTTTTCTCATGTTATGATGTGAGATATGTCCTCCATGAGTTTTCTTGGCTCTTTAGCGATATCATACACCCGATTCGAGGAGGAGGAGGAACTGTCTGTGGGTGAATGGTGGACTCGGTGCGGCAACCCGGGGCAAGATGGCCGCAGATGATGGAGTTGAGCCTAGCAAGGGAGCATTACCGACCGGTTATTGTGACGCGGCGGATATCCGGAGGATACCGACGTAGTCTTGAGATTTGATGATATAGGCCAGTCCAGATTGCCGGAGCCTGAGGTATTGAGATTTGATGATACGGGCCAGTCCGGATTGCCGGAGCCCGAGATATTAAGATAGCGAGATATATTTTGTGTCGATGCTAGACACCGATTCTCTATTGATTTCATTGATGATACTTCGATTTTATACAGAAATCTCACTGAGATAAGAAAATAGTTTTCTCATTTAGATGTATTCTGTTTTCATGCATTCATACATCATGTATATATGATATGTTGCTAGCTGAGGCATTGCCGCGAGCACTTGGTATTAAACTTATGTACAGATGTTTACTCTTGCCATTATTATATTCTTCAGGCTATATTATTTGAGGATATTACTACCGTATGACCTAGGATAGAGTCATACATGCGATTTCTTCTCGGTGATATTTTCTACTCACGAGTTAGCAACTCACCCCCGTTGTGCCACAGTTTTTTGCAGGTTTTGCCGTACAGGTTTCCTTGGCGGCTTTGCTGGCACGCTGCTTCTTTCCGGGTGATTGCTTTGTTAGGTGGGTTCACTCGCATCGTGACCACCATTGTATTTTATTTATATTCAGTTGTATCTAGTAACTCCATCAATCAGACTTGTATATTTTATAGACTTAGAAGACCTGTGTTTATTCTTTCGACCTTAGAGTCGCGCTTGTATTATTATGGTTTTCTGGTGGTTATTGGTTTTCTTCTGAGTTTTGATCCTTGCCTTTCGGCGTTGTATACTATTGCTTGTGTGGTTGTGACCGCCAATTGGCGAAGAGCTATCTCCCTCTTGGGGATGCCTTTATCCATTATGTATATTATTCATGTTTGTCCCCGTTTGGGGCCAGTATTTACAAAGGAGTCTCTGCTGAAATTTTCGGGAAAATATGACATTGCTTTTAAATGTTTAATACCACTTAATTATTAAAACCACTTGCTTTAAAATAAGTTTTCTTCACTTCTTCCTTAAAATGGTTTAGATTTCTGGGAATTTTGGCTTACTTGAATTAGATGGGGTCCTATAGACTTCATATGATTCAAGTGACAGTCACGTGCCATTTCGGATTGTGACACTTTATGGGAGTTTGGACAAGTTTGCTTGTTGATCTTCTATTCGTTCAATACCTGGGTAGCCGTTACGTCCAGCTAGTGCCACTGGCGGTTTGTGGGTATCTGATGTGATCATTACCTACTGCTGGCATATTGACGGGTCTTTAGAGTCCCACACATAGGTTTCCTAGCTCAGGCGAAACAAAGTAAGGCTTATATGTGCGGGAGTTGATTACGAGTATGTGATACCGTATTCTAATCTAGCGATATTTATCAGTCAGGTTATATGTGATATAACCGGATTATTGAATCAAGTGTTGATTCAATGATTTATATATATATATATATATATATATATATATATATATATATATGTTAATATATTTGATATTGGCCGGTTGTATATGATATGACCGGATTATTGAATCAAGTGTTGATTTAATATCCAATATTGAATATTAGCCGGTTATATGTGATATAACCGGGCAATTGAATCAAGTGTTGATTTAATGTTTTGATATACATATATATATGATATTAGTCGGTTAAATATGATATAACCGAATTATTGAATCAAGTGTTGATTTAATAATAAGCTCACTTAAGATTTTCTTTATATATATATTAACTAATATAAGCTCACTTAAGATTTCTTCTCTTTACATATATGTGTGTGTGTGTGTGTGATATATTTATATATGTATTTAATATTGTATCATGGTTGATGATACATAGGACTAGGATGTATGAGAATCACACAAAGGAAAAAGATAATAAGGATGATTTTTATTTTGAGAAAAAGATAAAAAGATGAAAATGAGTCATGGCTTTGGATACTTGGAGAAGCATTGAGAAGCCATGACTCATCTCCTATTTTTGTTTTACTCTTAAATATTTAATCATCCTTATCTTATCACTCACCTAATGGTTCATTCTCTCATCCAAGTTCATCCTTATCTTCTTCTTCACTCTCTTCTCTAGATTTTTCTTGAGTTGAGGAAAGAAAAGAGAAAATTATTTCTAGTGAGCAAATCTCTTAATTCATCAACCTACACTAATCTAGCCCATTAGTTTAGGTTGTTTGCTTCACTAATACCTTGATTGGTGAACAGTCAGGTTGAGTGAGAGAGACTTCAAGGTGGATCATCTTCGACATCGAAGATAACAAGCAAGCTTGATCCTTTCTTCGAGTGGAGTCAAAGAAGATTTCTAGGGACTACTACTTGGAGCTTTAGAAGTGAAGGACCGGTCTACAAAGGTTGTATACTCTCTTCACTTAGTGTAGAACTTCTTTGCTTTACTTAAAAACCCTAATTCTCTAGATTGATTCTAGGTTGGTATACTTAGCACTCTAGATTTTTTAAAATTGCATACTTGATGCTCATATAAACCTAGTAGAGATGCTAAGACATACTTTCATGGTATCAGAGCCAAGCTAGAGACTTAGGCGAAGTCTAGACGACGTTAAAGTGTTCGATCGACGTTTCAAAATCCGGTTTTTAGCAAGTTTCTATCAATTTTTCAAAAGTTGATATTTTCACAATTAAAAATTCTCAGAAAATCATGCAGGTAATTCTATGGAGCCAGAAGAAGTACAAGAGCCTAACTTCTCTAAGTGGCCGCGAAACCGCCGCCTAAACCATGTTTTGGCCGCGGTTTCGCCGCTGACTTGAGGTGTTATTGCCTCGTTTTTCTTCTGGTGCTTCATATTGATATTTTGGACTTTCTGTGTATTTTTGGCGAGGCTCAAGTTGTTGAGGTCTCTGTGAATTGGTATTGTTTGAAACATCGATCGAAATGTTTAACATCGTCCAAATAGTTTTGGATATGTGATACAATTTTTGGAATCCACATTGATTAGTTTTGTGAAAACTAGTTAACGAATTGTAAATCTAGCGTTTTAGTCTCAAATGATGGATTGCCACGAAGTTTGGATTTGGATCGAAACTCCGTCGTAATCTCGTATCGTACGCGAATAGTCGTAGGGAGACACTAATAGACAGCCACGCCCTATAGCCCTGACCAAGTTACTACAGGAGAACCCCATAGCCAAAAGCATCCACTCAGGTGCTCGCGGCCACGGTGTTCCGCCCAAGTACACTTCGTTGACAGCCTCGGGGGTGCGGCCATCTACTAAAGTTCCCGACGAGCATTCAATCATTTAATCGGGAATCTTGTTGAATTACCCGAGTAAATTTTTGAAAAGTGTTTTCAATTCGAGACTTAAATGCAAGGTTTATAGGGTTAGGCATGAAATACAGAATATGTGATAATCCGGGTTTATGATGTCTAAAGATGATGCGGATTCTAATTATTGTAGTTTTCGTTTCTTTTCTGCGACTGTAAGTGTAATATGTGGCAGTATCCCCGATCTCTTTGTTATACGTCAACGACATTAGGGATACGCATATTTATTTACGTTGATAACATATGATGTTATTGTGTTGCTGTCGATATATTATATTGGATCGTCGTGATTGAATAGCCGGGTTTTTTTTACGTGAGATGAGAGTTTTTCGATTTTCATTCATGTAAATATTTGTATGTAATATTCTTTTATTGGGACACTTCCGGGTTGAGATTGTTGTCTCCATTTGATATATCTTATTTACTTTTCCACATTAGGATAAAGTTCTGGAGCTGTTGGGACTTCACCCGCATGCGCAAACAGGTATGTTTTGGAAATAGAATGGTTTTTAAGAAATAGTTGCGCACACGAGCTCGGTCTCGTTTTAAAATTTATAAACCGCAAGTGTAGATACGCGTTTGCGCGCCCGAGTGAAGTCCCAACAAGTTTTTGCCAAAAACTTGTTGGGACTTCACCCGCGCACGCAAACGCGTATGTTTTGGAAATAGAATGGTTTTTAAGAAATAGTTGCGCACGCGAGCTCAGTCTCGTTTTAAAATTTATAAACCGTAAGTGCACGACGCGTAGTAGCGAGCCGGTAAGTACGGGTCGCTCCGCAGGGAATTAGAGATTAGGTTTTGTTGCTTAAGGTTCAACAAATAACGAATATAGTTGGTTGTTACTTAAAAATAAAATACGAATTGTAGAAACAAGAATCGCAAGAAAGATGGCCGTGGCTTTGGCTCGGATGGTTGAATCGCGGCGATTCCTTTGACGCTCCCTTGATCATGAGTTATCCGTCCTTGTGTCGATCCCGGCATGAAGCATGACTTGTCAAGGCGGTTGTGAAGCACAAATCATCAAAATACCGATATTCGATAAAAAAACACGAAACGAGTCCGTTTTGTTCACTT
This sequence comes from Agapanthus africanus, assembly GCA_030015575.1. Taxonomy (NCBI): domain Eukaryota; kingdom Viridiplantae; phylum Streptophyta; class Magnoliopsida; order Asparagales; family Amaryllidaceae; genus Agapanthus; species Agapanthus africanus. The sequence continues at coordinate 352,404,057 of JASDDO010000031.1, read as the reverse complement.
ACCATTTGTATGTCCAAGCTTGAGCTATCAACACTAAGCACAAGGGTTAGCAAGCTATAACATTTCATAAAAATAAGATATTATTTTTGGTAATTTATATAATTAAATAATAAATATTATGAATATTTTGATAATGCGGTATAATTAATTTCAGATATATTGGGAAATATTTGGAAAATTATGGGAAATACTAAAATGAGGGTGTTTTATAGGATTTAAGCAAATTATAAATTCCTTATGATTAATTATATTTCATTTTAATGCTAATCGCGATTAAATATCACTAATCGTGCATTAAGCTTGATTTGTGCATCATGACATGCAACAAAACTCGTTTCATTTTATTAACCATGGCATATTGTTTCTTTTTTGTATATGGTTTATTTGTTTTGGGTGTTAAAAGAAAAGAAAAGAAAAAAGAAAAAGAAAAGGAATAGAATAATATTTGTGTAGCATGGCTTGAGGTATGGGTAAGAGAGAGAGAGAGATGGTGAGGGGTCTCATTGACAATGGCTTCATTCTTCACTTCATCTTCATCATTCTCTTCTTCTCTCCCTTATGGCTGCCCTTTCCCTCCACCACCTTCACCACCACACAACACACCCAAAAACACATCAAAGATTCATCTCCTTTTCATTAAAAACATGCACAAGCTCACTACAAGTATTTTGGACCAAGAAAATTTGGATTTTGAGCTCTAGTGGATTCTAGGGTTTGGCAAATGAGATAATTCTTTCACCATTAGTTTAGTATTTCATTCACTTTAGCATGTGTATATGTTTAGAAGTGTTAAAGTGAGGTTTTGTGAGCTTTGAAAATTCCTAGATGAGATTTGAGGGATTTTTGAGTTGTGATAGTGCTAATGAGCTTAGTGGTGACCTTAAACCCCCTATAGTGTTTAGAACCCAGACTAAACCTTAACTGAAACCTGAAAACCCAAACCTGAAACTTTCAAATGTCGGTTTTGTGTATGATTAGGTGCCTACAGGGAATCTGGAGTGACCCGGGAATTTTATGAGAAAAACAAACAATACCACTAACCTATATAGACCACTATGAGACCACCCTATGAAGACGAACCCATTGTGATCCTCCCCAACCGAGCTGGCTGGATTTCTAGCCCTTGTGGCCGGGCACATTGTGGATTCAGGGGCCGATGTCGCTTCTGTAGCTCATATACCCTATATACAACACCCCAGTACTGTCTGTTTATCCCATTTTCACCTGAAAAAAATCTGGGACCATATTCTTGTGTTGCTGTTTTGGTTTCGTGGTTTTCTATGACTTGAAGTTTTGGATTTTGTGTTTAGTATCGGTCACTTGACGTTTGTACATCGATATAGGGTGTTTTTTGGTTCTTTTGCATGCGTAGGTTATATGTTCTAACCTATAAGCACCTCGCGTGTTGTTTTGGATTTGGATTGGATTTTAATGCGACATGATGTGTTATGGAATGTAGGTACCTCCGCGTGAACTTCGGGATGACACGCAAGAGCATGGCGACATCGACGTCGGTAAGCAAGGATCAAGGTGAGTAGATATATCTACGGGGGAAGTCTGGTGGATGGCGTATAGCACCCCCACAGTTCGTAGTGTAGCCTATGATATAACATGTATATATATATACACGATACTATGTGTTATGTGAAACGTTTATGATTATCAAGAAATGTTTTAAGAGATCATGGGTTAAAGTTTAGTGTAATTGGATGATAGTGTCATTAGCTAGTTTTAGTCGCGAAACCCTAGAATAAGGTACACGCACATACACACGAATACATTTTATTTCTTGTGTGTATATGGGGATATATACATATATATACATACATGTATGTGAGTATATATCTATCTATCTATATATATATATATATGTATACATATACACGGTTGATGAGGATAGTATATGATACTTGGAGATGAGTCGATGTGATTGGTCAGGATGCTGTGAGATCGGTGATGTGATTTGGGTCATGTTATGAGATATGACATATTATATTAGCGGATTGATGGACGATGTGTTTTCATACACACGCAGATATAGGTTGATGGTATCGGTATGTACTAGACTTAGATTAGTACCCTGTTCATGATATATTGATAATGATACCATATGGATATTGAGGTATATGTGATTGGCGACCCGTACCCCGATTTTGGGATGCCGTACGATGGATTTACCGTACAAGATATAATTATGATGATAGATCCGCACTCATGATTCGAGAATGTCGTATTATATATCTATCATATGTGACACTATTGAGGCGGATCACCGACTACTATATACAGATATTGACTCAGACCTAGGTGGTTTTCCTAACCCTTTTATTAGCCTCTTAGCTTTGCCTGTAATTTACTTAGTAGATGTTAGATTGGGCTCGAGTCATACTAAATTTCAAACTTAACGAATCATGAGTATTTTAAAGACATGCCTAGGGATACTACGGATTTTCAAATGATGTATCTTTCTCAAAAACACCGTAGCCCAATTTTTTAAAACCACGATTCGTGCTTATATCAAATGCCAAAAGGGTATGACTCTTATATATATGTAAATGTATATTCATGTTGTTCATATTGCATTGCATGCTTATACTTATGTTTCCCTTGTTTATTACGAACCTATGTTATCAGGACACCAGCACCATTACCGATGATGCTATGTCTACGAACACTTGCTTGCCGGCTCATACACATCATCATCGGTAATTGCCATGTCACGTACACTTTAGAGAATATTATTTCATTGATATAACTTGCTAGATGATAGTTCTAGTATATCATTACTGTGCTGGTTTAGATAGTATATTATGTATTTAGATACTCATGCATATATACATTCATTTGCCATGCTATTTTATGGGCCAGTTCGGATTGCTGGAGCCTGGTATTCTTTATTTATTTACATCGTGATTTGAGATTTCGGATTTCTATGAGATTTCTGGATTTGAAGAAACCGCAAAGATTTTATTAATTGATTATCATTTCTATAAATAGAAAATGCGGTTTTCTCATGATATGATATGAGATATGTCCACCATGAGTTTTCTCGGCTCTTGAGCGATATCATACACCCGATTCGAGGAGGAGGAGGAACCGTCTGTGAGTGCATGGTGGACCCGGTGCGGTATCCTGTGGTATGATGGTCGCAGATGATGGCGTTGAGCCTGGAAGGGGAGCACTACCAACCGGTTATTTGTGACGCGGCGGATATCCAGAGGATACCGACGTAGTCGTGAGATTTGATGATTTGGGCCAGTCTGGATAGCCGTAGCCCAGGGGCCAATCCGAATAGCCGGAGCCCGAGATATTGAGATATTGAGGTATTGAGATTATATGATACGGGCCAGTCCGGATAGCCGAAGCCCGAGATATTAGATATTTGGATATATGTTTTGTCTCGATGCTTGACACCGATTTTATGTTTATTTCATTGATGATACCTCAATTTTTTTTATATATATACAGAAATCTCACTAAATTACGAAAACAGTTTTCTCATTTAGATGTATTCTGTTTTCATCCATTCATCCATCATATATATGATATGTTGCTACCTAAGGCACTGACACGAGCACTCAATATTACACTTATGTGTAGATGGTTTCAGGACTATATTATTCAGGATATATTATCGTATGACTTAGGATTGAGTCATATATGCAATTTCTGCTCGGTGATGTTTTCTACTCACGAGTTGGAAACTCACCCCCGTTGTGCCACAGTTTCTTGCTGGTTTGCCGTACAGGTTTCTTGTCGGATTTGATGGCACACTGCTTCTTCCGGGTGATTTCTTTGGTAGGTGGACTCACTTGCATCGTGACCACCATTGTATTTATTTATTTTTAGTTGTATCTAGAAACTCCATCAACCAGACTTGTATATTTATTTGACTTAGAAGACCAGTTGTATATTCTTTCGATCTTAGAGTCGTGCGCTGTATTATTATGGTTTTCTGGTGGTTATTGGTTTTCCTTTTGAGTTTTGATCCTCGCCCTTCGGCGTTGTATATTATATTGTTTGCGTGGTTGTGACCGCCAATTGGCGAAGAGCTAGCTCCTGCTTGGGGATGCCTTTATTCATATTATGCATGTTGTACCCATTTGGGGCCAGTATTTACAAAGGAAACTCTGCCAAAATTTTCAGAAAAGACTTGAGGTTTTAAAAATGTAATACTTCGGCTTATGTTGTTAAACTAATTGCTTTAAAACTAAATTTTTCCTTCTTTCTTCTTTTAAATGTTTTAGATTTTTGGGATTTTCGCTTACTTGAATTAGATGAGGTCCTATAGACATCATATGATTCAAGTGCCAGTCACGTGCCATTTCGGGTCGTGACAAAGTTGGTATCAGAGCGCTAGGTTAACCTTGGTTCGAGTCTATGTTTGACTATGTGGAGTCTAGGGCGTTTATATATATTCGGAACCTAGGCTTGACCTTACGGAACTTAGACTTGGTAGAGGGGGTACTAGACCCGAACTTTCGTCGCATAGGTTGACCTTTGTTGATGGGGTAGGTGACTTAAGTAGAGTGACGTACCGTGTGTATGTTCCGCGGCATACTTACGATACGCTACTCCGCTTAAGAAGCCTTTGGATGTACATTTCCTTACACAGATTTATATTCATTCCTATGATCTATCCTCATCGGTATCAGTTGGTGGTTTTGTTACCACGATTGCATAGGCAGAGAGAGCTGCGGCTAGAGTTGCGGTCAGCACGAGCTCGTCTTGGACGAGGACTGACCAGGATGTATTCCGGTAACACACGATTGCATAGATGTGTCATTTTGTTGTGTTTTTTTCACGCCATGAGCGTTGATGGATTGCTTTTACTAAAATTTCTCGAATGTGCAGATCAGCACCAGAGGATTGGGCCACTGCTAGAGGCCGGCTAGATTGTGATGACCGTTGATGTGTCGTCTATTCTCGATGATTGAGGTACTGTTTAGCGTGCGGACGAATGAGCCAGTTGCTGCTGCGAATGATGAGATATCGCCCCAGATGTTTGGAGCTGTTGCAGCATGAGTTTATACTTAGAGATATGATAGAAGATCGCTAGTCACCCTTAGATGAATGACTAGGACATGTGGTTCGTTCGCTTACCCCGATGCGAGGTCATCAGATTGATTGATTCCAGCATGAGAAGATTTCACGCAGGTACGTTGAGAGTTGATAGAAGACGATCGAATGTCAAAAACCCATTTTTCCAAGTTTAAAGTATTCGGAAAAACATGCAAGTAATTCTGTGGAACCTCTAGAAGAATGAAACCCTAACTCGATATAATGACCATAGGAACGCTTTTGAACCTTAGGGTTTGCAGCAGTTCCGCGGTGCCATTAATGAGGCTTTGGTTTGCCTTTCTACGGCTGGTCCATAGGTACTGTGGCATGTACTGAATATTATTAAACTGTACTCAAGAGTTGAGCTCTCGGGGAATTATGGGACTTTGACGAATCGATCGAAAGGTTCGACGTCGTCCAGATTTCATATGATGAGATACATTGCTTAAGAGACTCCAGATATGAGTATAGCCGTTGGAGCACAGTCCATGCAGCCACGAAGAGACGAGTCTGAATCAGTCGACATTAGAGAAAAGTGGAGTACGAGGTTCGTACGAGATTTTGATGAGATGACGTTCCACTCCGTTGACATCAGAGATGTGATACGTATGCAGAGGCGTTGAATATGGATATATCTTCCAGAAGGAGACGTGATGAGTATGCAGCCGTTACGGAATAAGAAATAGATTTAGTAAATGGTGATAACTTCCGGGAAGTTCGGCAGAAACAAGATTTGGGAGAGACCCCGATAAGAGCTTCTAGAATACTACACGAGAAGATTTAGATCAGGATCGGTCGTATTACGCACACGCAGTAGGCCAGAGTTCGGCATCATCGACGAGACATGTTGTGCGTGACCATGATAGTTGGCCAGAGATTTGTAGAGGATGTGCCAGAGCGGAACTATTTCCGTCATCATTCCATATTGGGCCGTTGAGCCGAGGAGCTATATAACTAGCAATTCACAGTGAGAGACGAGAGCCTAAAGGCACCAGGCGCCAGACCGTGAACAGGAGGCAAGAAGATATCTTGCTCCGCTATCTTTGGATGCACCGACATCTTCTCGACTTTGAAGGAAGGACATATTGACGACAATGTTTATAATTTGCGACTTGGTGATTCGAATATCACGTGTCCGTCATTTTGGATTTCGGTATTTTGGGCGATTTATTTGCATGATTGAGATTTTGTGCACCACAGTTGCACTCGGTTTCGATTTGATATCATTCGAGATGGTTGATTTTGATTTCATGCCTACATATGCATGTGATTTGATTTGTACTTTCGGTGTAGTTTTCATGTACTTTTAGTACTTTGATATGATTTTATGCATGCAGATGCACGCGTTTATGAGTTATATACCACGGTATTCTTGATCTGGATTGATATGTGTTGTATACCGTCGATTTCGATTGTGATACTGGATATTTGTTTTCGTGCACCTTGTGCACTTGAGTTGGATTTTGCGCATACTTGGTGTGTTTGATGCGATTTTGGTGCACGCCAGATGCACTAAATCGGGATTCTTCGTGCATATCAGATGCACCGGATATTGTTGTCAGGCACACCGTTACCCTTGACAGGTGTTTTCGTGCACACCCGTTACACTTAGCTTTGTTTATGTGCACATGTATGGCACATTCTTGGATTTTGATTTCCGTGCGCACCAGACGCACGAGGCATTCTGATACACATTTGAGATTTGTTTTTTGGAGCAGTATGTTTTATGATATTTACTATTTGGTATAGTGTTTGAGAAGGACTAGTCAGAGGACAGTACCTGAATATATATTTTTGCATGCATTGATAGTTATCGAAGGGATTTCCAAAAAAGAGCTATAGTCTCAGTATTTACCTACGTGTCCGAGACAACACAAGACATTTAACAAGAGAAACCCTTCTAAATTATTTTCAAAACGGCGGAACGTGCATGTTAAACAAAGGATATATGTATATATAGTTATTTTCTTACAAAAACGTCCGCCACTGTGCCGTGATAAGCGCATTGCACAGCGACTTGAAAGGGTTTGACTTGCATTTTTTCTGATGTTTTGACGAATTTACAACGATGTGTACATGTATAGTTTTGATGTATAACATGTTGGTTTTCGTATTGGGCTTTGACATTGGTGTCTTCGCCATAACTCCGATGATTGCGGGATGCTTGACGGAGTTTTGATTTGGTTTATATACTCGTTTTCATGCGCATGCATTGCGCTACGATGTGTTTTACGTATTCATGATTTCAGAGCCCGACGACTTGATCATTTTATTGAAATGTTTTATAAATTGGGGGAGTTTAAATTTAAATCCGAGGACCGAATTTCTTTAAGGGGGGAAGATTGTAACATTTCAGAAAAATAAGATATTACTTTTGGGAATTTATATAATTAAATAATAAATATTATGAATATTTTGATAATGCGGCATAATTAATTTCAGATAAATCGGGAACTATTTGGAAAATTATAGGAAATACTGAAATGAGGGTGTTTTATAGGATTTAAGAAAATTATAAATTCCTTATAATTAATTATATTTCATTTTAATGCTAATCGCGATTAAATATCACTAATCGTGCAATAAGCTTGATTTGTGCATCATGACATGCAACAAAACTTGTTTCATTTTTATTAACCATGGCATATTGTTTCTTTTCTTGTATATGGTTTATTTGTTTTGGGTGTTAAAAGAAAAGAAAAGAAAAAGAAAGGGAATAGAATAATATTTGTGTAGCATGGCTTGAGGTATGGGTGAGAGAGAGAGAGGGTGAGGGGTCTCATTGACCATGGCTTCATTCTTCACTTCATCTTCATCATTCTCTTCTTCTCTCCCTCATGGCTGCCCTTTCCTTCGACCACCATCACCACCTAACAATATACCCAAAAACACATCAAAGCTTCATCTCCTTTTCATTAAAAACATGCACAAGCTCACTACAAGCATTTTGGACCAAGAAAAATTGGATTTTGTACTCTAGGGGATTCTAGGGTTTGGCAAATGAGGTAATTCTTTCACCATTAGTTTAGTATTTCATTCACTTTAGCATGTGTACATGTTTAGAAGTGTTAAAGTGAGGTTTTGTGAGCTTTGAAAATTCCTAGATGAGGTTTGAGGGATTTTTGAGTTGTGATAGTGCTAATGAGCTTAGTGGTGACCTTAAACCCCCTATAGTATTTAGAACCCAGACTAAACCTGAACTGAAACCTGAAAACCCAAACCTGAAACTTTCAAATGTCGGTTTTGTGTATGATTAGGTGCCTACAGGGAATCTGGAGTGACCCGGGAATTTTATAAGAAAAACAAACAATACCACTAACCTATATGGACCACTATAAGACCACCCTACGAAGACGAACCCATTGTGATCCCCCCCAACCAAGATGGCCGGATTTCTAGCCCTTGTGGCCGGCCACATTGTGGATTCAGGGGCCGATGTCGTTTATGTAGCTCATATACCCTATATACAACACCCCAGTACTGTTTTTTTTATCCCATTTTCACCTGAAAAAAATCTGGGACCATTTTCTTGTGTTGCTGTTTTGGTTTCATGGTTTTCTATGACTTGAAGTTTTGGATTTTGTGTTTAGTATCGGTCACTTGACGTTTGTACATCAATATAGGGTGTTGTTTGGTTCTTTTGCATGCGTAGGCTATAGGTTCTAATCTATAGGCACCTCGCGTGTTGTTTTGGATTTGGATTGGATTTTAATGCGACACGATGTGTTATGGAATGTAGGTGCCTCCGCGTGAACTTCGGGATGACACGCAAGAGCATGGCGACATCGACGTCGGCAAGCAAGGATCAAGGTGAGTAGATATATATCTACGGGGGAAGTCGGGTGGATAGCGTATAGCACCCCCGCAGTTCGTAGTGTAGCCTATGATATATCATGTATATATATACGATATTATGTGTTATGTGAAATGTTTATGATTATCAAGAAAGGTTTTAGGAGATCATGGGTTAAAATTTAATGTAATTGGATGATAGTGTCATTAGCTAGTTTTAGTCGCGAAACCCTAGAATAAGCTACACGCACACACACGCGCATACATTTTATTTCTTGTGCGTATATGGGGATATATACATATATATACATACATGTATGTGAGTATATATATATGTATGTATACATATATATATATATATATATATATATATGTATATATATATATATGTATACATATGCACGGTTGATGAGGATAGTATATGATACTTGGAGATGAGTCGATGTGATTGTGCAGGATGCCGTGAGATCGGTGATGTGATTTGGGTCGTGTTATGAGATACGACATATTATTTTAGCGGATTGATGGGCGATGTGTTTTCATATACATGCAGATATATGTTGATGGTATCGGTATATACTAGACTTAGATCAGTACCCTGTTCATGATATATTGATAATTATACCATATGGATATTGAGGTATATGTGGTAGGCGACCCGTACCCCGATTTTGGGATGCCGTACGATGGATTTACCGTACGAGATATAATTATGATGATAGACCCACACTCATGATTCGAGGATGTTGTATTATATATTCTATCGTATTTGATGCTATTGAGGCGGGATCACTGACTACTATATACAGATATCGACTCAGACCTAGGTGGTTTTCCTAACCCTTTTATTAGCCTCTTAGCTTTGCCTGTAATTTACTTAGTAGATGTTAGATTGGGCTCGAGTCATACTAAATTTCAAACTTAATGAATCGTGAGTATGTTAAAGACAGGCCTAGGGATACTACGGATTTTCAAAGGATGTATCTTTCTCAAAAACACCGTAGCCTTATTTTTTAAAACCACGTTTCGTGCTTATTTAAAATGCCAAAAGGGTATGACTCGTACATATATGTAAATGTGTATTCATGTTTGTCATATTACATTGCATGCTTATACTTATGTTTCCCTTGTTTATTACGAACCTATGTTATCAGGACACCAGCACCATTACCGATGATGCGTATGTCTACGAACACTTGCTTGCCGGCTCATACACATCATCATCGGTAATTGCCATGTCACGTACACTTTAGAGAATATTATTTCATTGATATAACTTGCTAGATGATAGTTCTAGTATATCATTATTGTGCTGGTTTAGATAGTATATTATGTATTTAGATACTCAGGCATATATACATTCATTTGCCATGCTATTTTATGGGCCAGTTCGGATTGCTGGAGCCCGGTATTCTTTATTTATTTACATCGTGATTTGAGATTTCGGATTTTTATGAGATTTCTGGATTTGAAGAAACCGCAAAGATTTTATTAATTGATTATCATTTCTATAAATAGAAAATGCGGTTTTCTCATGATATGATATGAGATATGTCCACCATGAGTTTTCTCGGCTCTTGAGCGATATCATACACCCGATTCGAGGAGGAGGAGGAACCGTCTGTGGGTGCATGGTGGACCCGGTGCGGTACCCCGGGGCAAGATGGTCGCAGATGATGGCGTTGAGCCTGGCAGGGGAGCACTACCGACCGGTTATTTGTGACGCGGTGCATATCCGGAGGATACCGACGTAGTCGTGATATTTGATGATTTGGGCCAGTCCGGATAGCCGGAGCCCAAGGGCCAGTCCGGATAGCCGGAGCCCGAGATATTGAGACTTTGATGTATTAAGATTATATGATAGGGGCTAGTCCGGATAGCCGGAGCCCAAGATATTGGATATTTGGATATATATTTTGTGTCGATGCTTGACACGGATTTTATGTTGATTTCATTGATGATACCTCAATTTTTATATATATACAGAAATCTCACTAAAATATGAAAACAGTTTTCTTATTTAGATGTATTCTGTTTTCATGCATTCATACATCATATATATGATATGTTGCTACCTGAGGCACTGACACGAGCACTCGATATTACACTTATGAGTAGATGGTTTCAGGACTATATTATCCAGGATATATTATCGTATGACCTAGGATTGAGTCTTACATGCGATTTCTGCTCGGTGATGTTTTCTACCCACGAGTTGGCAACTTACCCCCGTTGTGCCACAGTTTCTTGCAGGTTTGCCGTACAGGTTTCTTGGCGGCTTTGCTAGCACACTGCTTCTTCCGGGTGATTGCTTTGGTAGGTGGACTCACTTGCATCGTGACCATCATTGTATTTATTTACTTTCAGTTGTATCTAGAAACTCCATCAACCAGACTTGTATATTTGTTTGACTTAGAAGACCAGTTGTATATTCTTTCGACCTTAGAGTCGTGCGCTGTATTATTATAGTTTTCTGGTGGTTATTGGTTTTCCTTTTGAGTTTTGATCCTCGCCATTCGGCGTTGTATATTATATTGCTTGCGTGGTTGTGACCGCCAATTGGAGAAGTGCTAGCTCCCGCTTAGGGAAGCCTTTATTCATATTATGCATGTTGTACCCGTTTGGGGCCAGTATTTACAAAGGAAACTCTGCCGAAATTTTCAGAAAGGACTTGAGGTTTTAAAAAAGAAATATTTCGGCTTGTGTTGTTAAACTATTTGCTTTAAAACTAAACTTTTTCCTTCTTTCTTCTTTTAAATAGTTTAGAATTCTGGGATTTTTGCTTACTTGAATTAGATGGGGTCCTATAGACTTTATATGATTCAAATGCCAGTCACGTGCCATTTCGAGTCGTGACACAAGCATACCACAACATCAAAAACACAAATTAAAGAGTGAGAGCAAATGATTTTAGTGTTAAGTTTGCTAAGTGTTTGTGATAGTATAGGGCATATGAAATCAAGAGGTTTGTCAAGCCACTTGATCAAAAAATACCATATCTAAACTTAGCAACCTCAACCCTAAATTGATTTTAACTTAAACATTGCAAAATGGAGAGAATGAGTGAATATGGTATATGAATAGGTTACCAAGTAACCATGGTTTCAAAATACCATATCACACAATAACATAAAACAATTTTTAAGTTAGAATCACATTATGCATTTTAAACATTAACAAGAGGAGGAGGAAGGCAAAGCCGTTCATCTTACATCCTCACCATCACCACAACCAAGAGATTAGTTACACATAACGAAAAGGAAAAGAAAACAAAAAAGAAATAAAGAAACAAAACAACAAACAATATTATGAACACTTGAATGAGTTGAGATACAAGATATTGGTTACTTGTTCAACCTCCATAATGAAGCTCTCAAAAGAAAGCTTCATGAGGGAAGAAGAAGAAACCAAGTTGAGCTCACACAACTCTCAAGCTAAACCAAAAACTAAACTAGAAATGGTTATATACATATGGCCCTTTGCTAAATATATGTTCTGGTATTTATAGGCTCAACTCCAGAATAAATAAACAATATAGATGGATTGATGTGACCCTAATAAATGACCAGAAGAAAAATGGGGACATTTGGAGCTAGGGGACCCGGTGGTGCCGGTCCGGGGGGGGTTTCGCCGGTCCAAACTTGGGCAAAGTGGCTCGTTTTGGTGTGGTGATCTCGAGTGCACTCAACAAGTCTGTTGGTATTGTTTGATTTTATTATAAAGCCCTGGTTTGTGTTCAGCAGAATTGGAGGGAAACTTGCACTTTCTTTCACATCACAACTTTTTGCATTTATTGTAAGTCCATGATGCACACCCCACGGCTCGCGGGGAGGCGGAATACTTTAAAAACGATTTTCTCACCTCAAAAGAAACATGTTTTAGCTTTGCATCATGAACTTATTCCACTTTAGGATCTTTTTAAACCTTAGCTAACATAATACTAGACCAAGAGAGAGAGCTAACTACTAAGTAAAGGAGTTATACCCTCGTTTCTAGTCCTTCGGGTCTTCAAGTTGCTCCTTGCTCCTGTAGGGTTCCTAGGCACTCTTGTGAAGGTTCAAAAGGCATCAAACATGCCCCGATTAAATTTTAGACGTGCCGAACAACCTAAAGCCGGGATCTTTGCTAGATTATTAGGGTTTAACATGCAATAAGATAACTTTTATCTAAGTGTGAGGGATTACAACCTTTGTAGTCCGCTCCTTCACTTCACAAGCTCCGAGTAGAAGTCCCTTTGCCGCGATCCACGATCTCCCGGACTCATGAGAGGCTCCACGACTCGAACGATCCATTCTAGCTTGTCGTAATCCAAATCTCCGATGATCTATCTTGAAGTTGCTACGACTCAAGCTTTCTCACTCAAAAGAGAAGAACACACTAATCTCATGGGCTAGATGAGATGAGTATGAGAGAGTAGTAATATTGCTTTCTTTTTAAATCATTTTCTCATTTTTATTCATCACTTCAAGCAAAACTAGCAAGCTTTCTTGAAGAAGGAAGAAGAAGATAATGAAAAGATAATGATCATCTTTTTCTTTTGTGATGAATAGAAATATAAATCATATGATTGATATATAACCATGGTCAAGGATGAATGGATAAGAATGTGTAGAGAAACAACTAGGGTTAGGGTTTGGTTAGGTTAAAAGAATGTGTCATCCATAAAGATCTTAAGAATGACAAAAGAAAAAGCTTCTAGAAGGAACTTGAAGCTACTAACCCTAATCAAACCCTAACCTCAATTAATCATCCTTAAACATGTTTAACAATTAATCATATCATGTCACAATAATATATATCACATATATATTATATATTTGCAACAAAAGAAAATAATACAATTAACATATATCGCATATATATCAATGTATCATCCGCTGAGAAAATGAAATCATAAAGCAAGCCAATATTAGTTAATATAATAATATATCATATATATTATTATATATTAAATCATCGAATCAACACTTGATCCGACGATCCGGCTATATCGAATATAACCGACTAATATATCATGTACCGATTCATCGAATCAACACTTGATCCGATGTCCCTGTTCATATCCAAATATCGCGAGAATATAATACGGTATCCCATATCGTATTATTCTCGGTCCTGCACATATCACATATGCGCCTCTACTCCGTTTCGCCTGAGCCAAGAAACTTCTGTGTAGGACTCTAAAGAATCGTCAATACGCCGGTAGCAGGTGATGATCATATCAAACACCCACAAGCTGCAAGCGGTCAGCTAAACATAACAGCCACCCAGGTATTGAGCTTTCAGAAGATCAACAAGCTAGCCTGTGCGTTCTCCTGTGAATCCAACCAGTAACACTCCCGTACAGTCCGGTCTGTTCGTCTGATATGTCGCATATCAAGTCTAGGGGTGGTATACGTCAGACCGCAGTAACCGATAAGTCGTATCGATGTGTGGCTCATAACGGGTCGAGAAACTACTGGTAACACTTACCAGTATATCTCTATATCAGCCCTGGCCAGGGACTTCCAGTTATAGCCAATCGAACACAGCACAACATCAACTCCCTATACCGGGAGAGACGAATCCCCTCCTATCGCTCATTGCCTCCATGTGATTCGGGACTGTACCCAAAAGCCACCGTTTTGCACGCCCTCTTGGACGTGGTAAGGTGGAAATCAAAGCACAGTGGGAATCACACAAGACTCCATGACGATCTCAGGTCTACAGACTACCCTGTACCTGTGTCACCGGAGAACTGCCATCTGACGTGTGGTATATCACCATCTGGGAGTTCTCGGCGAGTCCGTCCAGTGTACCCAGTCTCCACTGAGCACCCGTACACCATCTCTGATGTCAAACACCGATGGATATGGGATCATCCATCGCCCATCATATGGGTCAAGATGCGTATACGCTAGTCTACTCTGGTGTATCGATGCCCTGTCTCGATATACCCTCGACTAGGAACAGTTATAGGATGTACTCATCGACTACCGTGGCCCCACTAGTATGATCTCATCATAGTCCCAGTAGTCGAGTACAAGTCCTAAGGGCTTTATCAACATGTGAGAGTAAAACAGTAAACCAATACAAGTTAACATGTTAAGATAAAGTGAAACCAAATAGCATACTATCATGACGAGCAAGAAAGTCATCTCTATATATAACCAAGCATCCATTATAATATACATCATATGTACAACAATGGCCTCTAGGGCATATACATAACTAACAATCTCCCACTTGCACTAAGGCCAGCTGCTGTAGTATCGCATACCTAGCATCCCGAATAATCTCTCAAACTGTATCTGGGGAATAGCCTTCGTGAATGGATCCGCAGTGTTGTCTTTCGTATCTACTCTCCTGACCTCGATCTCCCGGCGATCAACTATCTCCCTGATCAGGTGATACCGCCTCAGAATATGTCTGGACTTCTGATGGGACCTGGGTTCCTTGGCTAACGCCATAGCTCCATTGTTATCGCAATACAGAGGTATTGGATGCTCAATGGATGGAACCACACCAAGTTCACTAATGAACTTCTTGATCCAGACAGCCTCTTTGGCAGCATCGTTGGCAGCGATGTATTCAGCCTCCATCGTTGAGTCTGCAACGGTATCCTGTTTGGAACTCTTCCAACATACCGCCCCTCCATTGAGGGTAAAGACAAAACCCGAATGCGACTTAGAGTTGTCCTTATCACTTTGGAAGCTGGAATCGGTAAAGGACTCCACCTGGAGTTCTCCGTTACCATACACCAAGAACATCTCCTTAGTCCTTTGTAAGTACTTGAGAATGTTCTTCACTGCTGTCCAATGACTCTCTCCAGGATCTGCTTGATACCGACTCACTACACTTAGTGAGTATGCTACATCAGGTCTGGTACACAGCATCGCACACATGATAGAGCCTACTGCCGAAGCATAGGGTATCCCTTGCATGCGAGCTCTCTCCAAATCAGTCTTGGGAGACATCTCTTTGGAGAGAGTGAGTCCAGAGATCGTGGGCTGATTCCCACGCTTGGATTCTTCCATACTAAACCTCTTTAGTATGGTGTCAATGTACCTGGATTGGGACAATCCCAGTATCCGTTTAGATCTATCTCTATAGATCATGATTCCCAATATGCAGGAGGCATCACCTAGATCTTTCATTGAGAATCTCTGTGATAAGAAGAGCTTGACTGATTGCAGCATAGGAATATCATTTCCTATTAAGAGTATGTCATCCACGTACAATACGAGGAAGCCAACCTTACCCTCTGCTACCTTCTTATAGATACAAGGTTCATCTATATTTTTGATGATGTCAAACTCTTTGACTACAACATCAAAACAGATGTTCCAACTCCGCGATGCTTGCTTTAACCCATAAATGGATTTAAGCAGCTTGCACACCTTTCCGCTGCTCCCACTATCTACGAAGCCCTCTGGCTGAGTCATGTACACGCACTCTTCTAAATCACCGTTTAGAAAGGCGGTCTTAACATCCATTTGCCAGATTTCGTAATCATGGTATGCAGCAATGGCAAGTAAGATCCGGATGGACTTAAGCATAGCCACTGGAGAAAAGGTTTCGTCATAGTCCACACCTGGACTTTGACGAAAACCTTTTACTACAAGTCTAGCTTTGAAAGTCTCAACTTTTCCATCTACACCAAATTTCTTTTTAAAAATCCACTTGCTCCCAATGGGTTTTACCCCTTCAGGAGCATTTTCTAAAATCCATACTTTATTGGTGTACATGGATTCCATCTCAGATCGCATTGCATCCAGCCATTTCACAGAGTCAACACTCGTGATGGCCTTCTCGAAACTAGTCGGTTCATCATCATCCATGATGCAATCCTCGCTTCCACCATCAATGAGAAAACCGTAGTATCTCTCAGGTGGACGAGAAACCCTACTAGATCGGCGGAGAGGCTGGGGTTCGTCGGGTACTATTGAATCTTCTGGTTCCATCAAATCATCAGTTGCAGTTTGTGGTGCCGGAACCTCTTCCAGTTCTACCTCTCTGCCACTAATTTCTTTTGCAAGAAATTCCCTTTCCAAAAAGGTGGCATGTTGAGCAACAAACACTTTTTGTTCCTCAGCGTGGTAGAAAAAATATCCTTGAGAATTCTTTGGATATCCTACAAATTTGCAAAGGACTGATCGTGCCTCGAGTTTGTCCGGATTTTGTCTTTTGACATAGGCCGGACAACCCCATATCTTAACTCGTTTAAAATATGGTCTCTTCCCACTCCATATCTCATATGGTGTGGTAGGTACAGATTTAGACGGAACTAGATTCAATATGTATATGGCTGTCTCAAGCGCATACCCCCAGAAGGAAATAGATAACTCAGCATCGCTCATCATAGATCGCACCATATCTAATAGGGTCCGATTCCTTCGTTCCGATACACCGTTGTGCTGTGGTGTATAAGGAGGAGTAAGCTGAAAGAGAATCCCATTCTTTTTTAGATAATCTAGGAACTCATTGCTTAAGTATTCACCTCCTCGATCAGATCGAAGAATCTTAATACTTTTGCCCGTTTGATTCTCTACTTCGTGCTTATATTCTCTGAATTTCTCAAAAGATTCAGACTTGTGTTTCATCAGGAACACATATCCGAATCTTGAGAGATCGTCAGTGAACGTAATGAAGTAGGAAGAACCGTTCCTAGCATGCGTAGACATGGGACCGCATACATCACTATGTACCAGTTCTAAGAGTTCGGTAACTCTTTCTCCGTGTCCACTAAACGGAGCTTTGGTCATTTTTCCTTTGAGACATGAATGGCAAGTATCATAAGATGATAATTCGAACGAATTCAAATAACCATCTCTATGTAACTTAGCCAGTCGTGTCGCATTGATATGACCAAGTCTACAATGCCACAAGTAGGATTCGTTCACATCTGAAGTTTTCCTCTTGTGTGTGTTTTGAATATTCAGGACTGTATTCTGATTTAGAATGAATATGCCATTATGTAACGAGCCTGATGCAATCAACTTTTGATCTAGGAATATGTTCATAACATTATCCTTTACTACAAAATTATATCCTTCTTTACTTAATAAAGAGACTGATATAATGTTGCACATCATGTTCGGTATATAATAGCACTCATTTAGAATCAGTGTATTACGACTCGGCAATACAAGGTGATATTCGCCAACTGCTTTGGCTGCAACATTTGCACCGTTCTCTACTAGAACTGTAAGTCTACGTTAGCGCCCTGGCCGTCTACAGACGCCAAATGCGAAACAAAAACTTTTAAACTAGCGCTATCGTATACTTTAACCCGGATCTTCCATTATTGCTAAACTAACAAACAGTAAAGAGTGTAGAAAGGTTGTACCGAACGATCCGAGTCCTTCGTTCTTCAACCATCATCCCACGCTCCGTTGCGGCTGCTCCGATCTCGTCGATCTCCGATGTCCTCGTCGAGGTGGCACCACATGATCGGTTCTTTAAACGGGCTCCCGCCTCTGACTCGAGGCAACTCGATCGTCAAGTTTGCTAAAAGAGATGACCAAGAATGATGTAGAGAATGAGTAGATGACTTTGTCTCACTTCGTCCAAATCTGTGGATGATCGGTTAATGAAGTTGCCGTGGAAATCTGGTGATGGAATGAAATGAACTGTAAATTCCACACACCCCAAAACTATCATATCTTTTCTAGCCGAATGAAATATCAAGTGAATCGAGATCGATCAAGAGAGAGAGAGAGGGGCCGGCCAGCTTATAAGGAAGGGCGGGGGGTGACTGTAGGAGGAGGGAGGTGACCATAAACCAAAAGCTTCTCACTCAAATATCTTAAGCCAAAACAAAATGCATTAATGAAAAAGGATGAGTCATTTAGAAACATTGAACTAAAAACCCTAGTCACCAAAAGCTTTAATGACACCATTAATGCCTAATGAGTCATGAAGCCAAGTCATCACCCTAGTCACCATATCTAGAAACTTCTAGAAGCACGACTCATCATACCTGAAGAAAAGATAAATCCGTCTTTAACAGAATGTTAAAAGACGGCTGATAGAAAACTGGAAACTGGCAACTTCCAAAAGTGATCCTGAAACAACTTTCAGGATAACCCCGAAACTGTATAAATATACCCGCATTTGTATTACAACCGAATACAAATGCAGCTGAGACAAAGATATTATACCTACTCAATATAATACTCGGATCCGGCTTAAACCAAAGCCGACCAGTATCATCTGTCCGAAAATCGACACGTGCGTAAACGCACGTGCATTTTTCCGAACCCTGCCATAAAACCATACGGCCTCTACAACGTTTCGCCCGAACTTGGGAAACTGTCTGTGGGGGACTCTAATGACTCGTCAGCACCCTGGCAGTGGGTTTAACCACAAACCGTCAGCGGCACTAGCTATGCGTAACGGCTGCCCATGGACTGACCTCAAGGGTGGCCGAGGAGCGAACTCAAGGGAGACCGATGAGCGAACTCCTCCGAAAACCCTACTGAGCCTAACAGTGACAATGTATATACAGTCCGGTCCGTTCGTCAATGAGTATCGCATATCTGCCTAGGGGGCTAGTAACGTCAGACCCCCAATAGCAGTATAAGTCGTGTCGGAGTGAAGCCCAAATACACCCTGAGATACTACTGGAGTACCTACCAGTAAATCTTCTACCATGGCCATGGATTTGTGTAATGGCTCTCCTAGACACAGCACGACCTCGCCCCCAATACCGGGAGAGACGAATCCCCTGCCGATCCGCTCACGTGCCTCCATATGGCTCGGGACTGTACCCAAAAGCTACCTGTTTGCACGACTCCTTTGAGCCGTGGTAGGGTAGAAATCAAAGCATAGTGGGAACTCACACGAGACAAATGACGACCTCAGGTTGATGAACTAACCTGTACACATGTCACCAGGGAACTGCTATCTGACGGTAGATATAATACTAACTAGCAGATTCCCGGCGAGTCCTGTCCGGTGTACTCATAACCCAATGAGCACCTGTATACATCTTAGGTGATCCAACTGACACCAGTGGCTTGTGAGACCGGCCACCGCCCCTCGTCGGGGTCTCGACTGTATACACTAGTCTACTCCGGAGTATCGATGCCCTGTCTCGAAACTCCCACGACTAGGGACCACAATTAAGGATATGCATATAAACTACCCAACTCTCACGTATATGATCGCCATCATACTGTTGGTAGTAAAGCAAGATCCTAAGGGCTCTATCAAAGTGTAACATGCAATCAGTCACCTGAACATGTACACGACTGATAAAGGCAAACCAGATAGCATACTATCATCTCGAGTAAGATTGTCCTACCGGGATAGGTCCTCCGCAATCATTGCAATCACGTACCTGCGATCCAATAATTGACTATGAGGGCACTATCTCCAACAATCTCCCACTTGCACTCAAGGCTAATATTGCGATGTCGACTACTCACAGCCCGTGTGAAGCCGAACATCCAACTCCTCTACTAATCAGTTTCACAAAGCCCGTTTGTAAAACTATTGTGTTCGAGAAATAGCCTCGGTGAGTGGATCCGCCTAGAAGTATCTTTCTATATCTCTCTTAATCTCAAGTTCGCGGAGAAAGCCATCTCCCGAATTGAGTAGTACCTGTCTTAGAATATGTCTGGATATCTGATGGGACCTTAGTTCATAAATGAACTCCATATCCAAACTTCTTAGACTGAATCGATCACCGAACCTAATCAGTATCGGGCACCTTGCTTCCCACAGTATCCTCTTGGACCACCTGTCCATAATACTGTCTCTCTTCGTCAGAGGGAAAAACTAAAACTCTGACAGTCACTCTGTCATCCACGTCACCTTTGAAGCCTGGAATAATAATCGTCTCCCGAAGGAGGCTGCCGTCATCAAATCCGTAGAACATGCACTTATGTTCTATAACTGCATCCTTATGTTTCTCCAGGATTGGATTAATACAAACTTATTGCATCTAGTGCAAAACCAACATTTGGTGTGGTACTTGACATCTCATGATTGACTCAATTGCCTAAGCAAGTGATCTGCCAATCATGCACATCCCTCTCCCCTTTAGTCTATACGACACCTTTAGAGAGGGTGACTCCATCACCTGCAGGTACACCACCATGCTAGGAGTCAACTATTCCAAAAACCATTAGAATATCTGTCAAAGTACCCACATTGGGAAACTACCCAAATCCAGATCTAAAACCATAGATCTAGAAACCAGAATGTCAAATATTATATCCATATCTTGTCTGGAGAAACAACTGTGTGACGACCACAGTACAACCGATCGTAGTATAGGAATTTTACTTCCTACTCTGTGTATGTTATCCAGATACCATGACATCACACACTACTACCTCCTTAACTGATCCATCCCCTATTCTGATTGAAGTCAAACCCATGACTGTCACATCAAAATTAGATGATCTATCTCCGCTATTACTGCTCAAGTCTATAAATAGATATAAGCTACTTGCCCACCATGCTTCCGTTGCTCCCACTGACTACGACAACCCTCCTACTGGGTCTCATAACCTGGAACAACAGTAGTGTCAAGTCTGGGTAGATAAGAACCTCCCTGTCACCGTCCTTGAGGCTACCGAAGTACCTCTCGGGTGTCTGAGGTTACCCACCAAATCTGCGGAGTGGCTAGTGGAATGTCAAACCTGATTGAATGTATAGGTCCTATTAAATTTTCCGTAATCGTTCGCGGTTCTGGAATCACTTCCAGTTCTACCATACTCCCACTACTGTTTTCTGAAAAAATTCCATTTTTACTAAAACTGTGGCGAGTCAAGAACAATATCACTATTGATCTTCCAAATGGTAGAATATCAACCCTTGTCATAGCCAGGGTCAACCCACAAACAGCCATTACAGAAACGTGCCCTGAGTTATCCAGAGTCTGGTTTTAATCATAAGCTGGACAACTCCCCGTACCTTAATTTCTTTTAAGGTACGATCCATTCTATATCCAATACAGAAACTTTGGCACTTATTTAATTGGAACCATATTCAAATCATGCAGCTGTCTCCAGTGCATATCAACTTAATGGAAAGAGGCTAATCAGCATTACTCAACTTAGGAATCCATCCAATTATGAGTAACCTGAAAGAGAAACACGTTTCTCAAAACCATCACTATCATCTGAATACCAATCACAAGAATCTACATCTTCGATCTCTTTGAAGAATCCCGATACTTGTGATACCTGGTTCTCTACTTTATTCTTATACCCACAACTTCTCAAAACTTAGACCTTGTATTTCTACGAAACACTTGTCTAAATTCTAGAGAAGTTATAAGTGAACAGAACATAGTACGAGGACCTACCCCTTTGTCCTGAAGGACACTTGGACAACATACAATACTCTGTATAAGTCCGCTAAGTTGAACAACTCATAACCTGTGCGTTGTAGGTGGAAAACTGTACCCTGGTGATTTCCTCAAATATCACCAATTACAACGAATTCCGATATAATGAGGATGATCACCTAATTCCCAATATCTTACTCCCACTCATCATTTGTAAAACCATACAAATATGAGAATGAAACCTGGTAAATACATACCCTTGGAGTAAGTGTGTAATCGGGAAAACAGTTTTTCCTTTAACAATGCACTAAAACATGAAAATGTTTCGTAGGGGTATCCTGGTATTCATAGCAATGCCTCTTCCATAATCCAATTCATAACTTCAACCGTATATTTTATTGCCGTCTCTCCAAATCCCTATATTTGTCTTTAGTCGTTACCTTCTGTACACCATCGTTAGGCTAAATGTTTTTCTTCCTTCCCTACCGTTCGGCACCAGCCTATGGTTTGGAAGAAGACTATCCAGTAAGCATAATAGGTGTACCCTCCTAAACTAAGGAGTACTCGCATCTCGAGAGAAGGTGACGATAAAAGACAACTGAATAATACCTTATTCTTTTAAAGGTGAAATAGGAGCGGCAATGAAGTACGCGGTTTTAGTCGTGAATGATATCAGTCGCAATTTACTTTGCCCTCTTTCTAATCCCTTTATTTTGTCTTTACATATTACCTTCTGCACACCCTACTTAGGCTAATTGGTTTTCTTCATTCCCTACCTTTCGGCACCAGCCTATGGTTTGGAATAAGACTATCCAATAAGCGTAATAGGTGTACTCTCCTAAACCAAGGAGCCCTCGCAACCTGAGAGAAGGTGATAATAAAAGACAACTGAATAAACCAATTCTATTTCTCCTGAACCTGGATCCATCCCCGAAGAAGTCCTTTCGAGTTCGTATATAACCATACGATTTATCTATCCAATGGAAGTGGATATCCGTAGTAATACGGGTGTTCTGAGAAATGCAAAGGGAAAAAGAAGGAGTGGCAATGACTTATGCAACTCAGACAATCCAAAAGCCAGTATTTTAAGAAGGTTCGGTCAACCTGGTCACTGAGTCATAGTCTAAGGTCGGTCAAAGGTCGCTGCCAAAGAGAGAGAGAGAAAAGAAACACTCTGCGTGCACTCTAACCTAGATCAGAATGGTCATCACTTTATCTAATCCGGAAACCTCCCACTGTCCTGTCAAATTCTCCTCCAAACCTAAAGAAGAATCAATCGGGATCACCCGAAGAGTAAACTAACTCATCAGTGGGAATCAGGATCCAACTCTCATCGCATGATAACGTGATGGAATGCATCCACGTTACTCATACTCCAGAAGGTATGTGCATACTCGGCAAGTTTCAGTTTCTTTAGAAACTCCTGATATGATTTTTTTTTGCCCCATGCTCTTATAACCTTGGCTTTGGTCAAAATGTCATAAGTCACATGCCAAGTTCTACCCATCACTATCTTGTCAATTTGAACCCACCCGCACATGCCCCTGACTTTGGCCAATCGGCAGAACGACTGTCCCAAACTAACTCATCTATCTATGCAACAATTGAATACCCAGCAGCTACCAAACACTATGCCTTAACTTTGGCTAAAATGCATAGCTTGAATACTACTAAATACCCAAAAGAAGTGACGGAGGGCTACGGCTGGTTTTTGGCGAAAAACCTTTAGCGTAGTGAACTTGATATCGCTGAAGGAACCTGATAGCTTTTTAAAATATAGTGGCGAAAACCTTTTGCTAAAGAGGTCACTCCCGGTAAAGGGATCTCGGCTCTTTCCTCGTGGAATGAGGTGCAGGATATTCCACTGAATACCGCTATGCAAAGCAACATGTAATCGACTATAGTGAAGTTATTACCCTGACGCAAACTTCTGCCCAAGGGGTCAGTCCCGGTGAAGGGATATCAACCCTTGCCCCGTCGAATGAGGTGCAGGATATTCCACTGAATACCGCTATGCATAACAAAAGAAAATGTCTTTGCAATAACACTTTTTAAATTTGTTCCAATAACTGCAAACAGGTTTGCTTTTAACTTTGCATTGATCAGAATCAACGCAGTCCCATCAATCGATCACACCATAAAAGAACGAAAATAAAATGTACGTATATGCCATCCGCATTAGTCACTGGGTCCCGTCATCACCCGTTAGGTTACTTAACTAACGACAGAGCGGGGACTGGACTAGCGCGGGTGTAAAACATATACAACATCTAATAGTATATAAACCAATATACAATAATCGCTCCAGGCGTGATAGTATGCAACATTACAGAAAAGTAATAAGCATCACAGAACAATAAAGATATCTGGGATCCCCGAGTTTCACAGAGCCGCTGCTGAAACTCGACGTTCCCCTGTCGTGTGGATAGCCTGTGCAATGAAACCTAGACCCCTACGGGTGCGGCAAGTTACCCGCCAAAACCTGAAGCGAGGTAGTCCCCACAGCATAGTGAATGGAACTCCCGGCACTTCACGGAATCCGGTAATCTTGGGCACCCCTCCTTGGGTCAACCTGTACCCCTACGAGTGCAGCGAATAGTCTGCCAATTCTAGAGTGGGACCCCTCTGCCTCTCAAAGCCATGAGATGCGGACCCGTTGCCCTCCCGAACCCGGCTATCCGTGCACTCCGTCGCGGGGCAAAACCTAGTACAGTAATGAAAAATAGTACAATAGGTACATCGACCGCAACCTGGTCGTGCCCCAAAAGAATATTATACAACAGGCAGTGACGGCTGTCCACAAGTTGGACGCTCGCCCCGCAATATCAAATGTACAAATAAACTCAATCTGCACTATCATTGCACACTGCTATCCACCACGACAAATCCGCAACATCACAGCACAACACAGAACATCAACGCGAATGTCACGTTCGCAAACCCGTCTAAAAGAACTATAGCAATCAGACACAGTTTACCGATCAAATGACATTCCCGGTCGGAGATATAATGTAAGCACTGTAAACTAACGTGTTTAAATTTCGATCGACCAAAGACCAAATATCAAAAAGTGGGCCCCACAGCTTACTGGTGAACAGTAACAAAACCTGGGCCAAAATGATATTTACCAAAAACCCCAAAATCCAACAGAGAACCCACTGACAAAATTTGGGAGCACGAGCTCCCCACGTGGCCGCGGAAGGGCGGCCAAACCATGGGTTTGGCCGCCCTTCCGCGGCGCTTTGGTGGAGACATGTGCCCAAATTTCGTCGTGGTTCTTAAAAAAGCCTGCATACATTTCTGAGACATGTAGAATTAAATTTTGAGACCATTTAAAATCGACAGAAACTGTTGGCTAAGAATTTTGTAGTTTTCGATTTCCGGATCGATCGATGTTTTAAACGCGTTAGCACAAGTTAGCATAGCAAAATGGTTAGGCTCTGATACCACTGTAAGTCTACGTTAGCGCCTTGGCCGTCTATAGACGCCAAATGCGGAACAAAAACTTTTAAACTGGCGCTATCGTATACTTTAACCCGGATCTGCCATTATTGCTAAACTAACAAACAGTAAAGAGTGTAGAAAGGTTGTACCGAACGATCTGAGTCCTTCGTTCTTCAACCATCATCCCACGCTCCGTTGCGGCTGCTCCGATCTCGTCGATCTCCGATGTCCTCGTCGAGGTGGCACCACATGATCGGTTCTTTAAACGGGCTCCCGCCTCTGACTCGAGGCAACTCGATCGTCAAGTTTGCTAAAAGAGATGACCAAGAATGATGTAGAGAATGAGTAGATGACTTTGTCTCACTTCATCCAAATCCGTGGACGATCGGTTAATGAAGTTGCAGTGGAAATCTGGTGATGGAATGAAATGAACTGTAAATTCCATACACCCCAAAACTATCATATCTTTTCTAGCCGAATGAAATATCAAGTGAATCGAGATCGATCAAGAGAGAGAGAGAGGGGCCGGCCACCTTATAAGGAAGGGTGGGTGACCGTAGGAGGAGGGAGGTGACCATAAACCAAAAGCTTCTCACTCAAATATCTTAAGCCAAAACAAAATGCATTAATGAAAAAGGATGAGTCATTTAGAAACATTGAACTAAAAACCCTAGTCACCAAAAGCTTTAATGACACCATTAATGCCTAATGAGTCATGAAGCCAAGTCATCACCCTAGTCACCATATCTAGAAACTTCTAGAAGCACGACTCATCATACCTGAAGAAAAGATAAATCCGTCTTTAACAGAATGTTAAAAGACGGCTGATAGAAAACTGGAAACTGGCAACTTCCAAAAGTGATCCTGAAACAACTTTCAGGATAACCCCGAAACTGTATAAATATACCCGCATTTGTATTACAACCGAATACAAATGCAGCTGAGACAAAGATATTATACCTACTCAATATAATACTCGGATCCGGCTTAAACCAAAGCCGACCAGTATCATCTGTCCGAAAATCGACACGTGCGTAAACGCACGTGCATTTTTCCGAACCCTGCCATAAAACCATACGGCCTCTACAACGTTTCGCCCGAACTTGGGAAACTGTCTGTGGGGGACTCTAATGACTCGTCAGCACCCTGGCAGTGGGTTTAACCACAAACCGTCAGCGGCACTAACTATGCGTAACGGCTGCCCATGGACTGACCTCAAGGGTGGCCGAGGAGCGAACTCAAGGGAGACCGATGAGCGAACTCCTCCGAAAACCCTACTGAGCCTAACAGTGACAATGTATATACAGTCCGGTCCGTTCGTCAATGAGTATCGCATATCTGCCTAGGGGGCTAGTAACGTCAGACCCCCAATAGCAGTATAAGTCGTGTCGGAGTGAAGCCCAAATACACCCTGAGATACTACTGGAGTACCTACCAGTAAATCTCCTACCATGGCCATGGATTTGTTTAATGGCTCTCCTAGACACAGCACGACCTCGCTCCCAATACCGGGAGAGATGAATCCCCTGCCGATCCGCTCACGTGCCTCCATATGGCTCGGAACTGTACCCAAAAGCTACCTGTTTGCACGACTCCTTTGAGCCGTGGTAGGGTAGAAATCAAAGCACAGTGGGAACTCACACGAGACAAATGACGACCTCAGGTCGATGAACTAACCTGTACACATGTCACCAGGGAACTGCTATCTGACGGTAGATATAATACTAACTAGCAGATTCCCGGCGAGTCCTGTCCGGTGTACTCATAACCCAATGAGCACCTGTATACATCTTAGGTGATCCAACTGACACCAGTGGCTTGTGAGACCGGCCACCGCCCCTCGTCGGGGTCTCGACTGTATACACTAGTCTACTCCGGAGTATCGATGCCCTGTCTCGAAACTCCCACGACTAGGGACTACAATTAAGGATATGCATATAAACTACCCAACTCTCACGTATATGATCGCCATCATACTGTTGGTAGTAAAGCAAGATCCTAAGGGCTCTATCAAAGTGTAACATGCAATCAGTCACCTGAACATGTACACGACTGATAAAAACAAACCAGATAGCATACTATCATCTCGAGTAAGATTGTCCTACCGGGATAGGTCCTCCGCAATCATTGCAATCACGTACCAGCGATCCAATAATTGACTATGAAGGCACTATCTCCAACAAACGGAATGATCATCTTTTCCCAGTTCTCTACCTTTACGTAGCCCGTGCAACTGTTTGCATATGTGGGATCCTGATCCGGTATCTAATACCCAGGACGTAGGGTGAACTGAGAAACAGTTCTCAATAACAAACATACCTGAAGAAGATGCATCAACATGCATGTTCTTTTGGGCGGCGTGAGAATCCAGATATTCTCCTGTTTCCTGTTCAGTCTTATAACTCTTATAAGAAAGAATGGGTCTAACGTTCCCTTGCTCAGTACAATAATCATGTTCAGTCAATACATCCATTTTATTATCTTGATTATGGCATGAAATGGTCGCTACCTGGAGAGAGAGAGAAGAAAACACTTTAGCGTATGCTCTTGCAAGATTAGATTGGTTATTATCTTATCTAATCAGGATGTCTCCCACTGTTTTTATCAAATCTACCTTAAAACCCTAAAAGGTAAGATTCGCCGGGATTAATTACACCCTACAATTTCGTCAATCTTTCAGCCAGATCAGTGTCGGTACTTTGAGGGAGGTTCCCCGTGCTTTCGCACGGACCTAATTAAAGTAAACCTCGTTTTCCCAGAGGCGTAACCTCGTTAACACTTTTCTAGACACCTACTTGATCGGCTAGTTGTCTTGTGTAAAACTCTCCCAGGAGTAACTCTTACTCGCAGTGGGTATCAGGATCCAACTATCTCATAGGAGGTATGCAATCTCATTGCAAATTTTAACACTTGAAATTCCCGATAATATTTTGCCCCTAGCGATCTATGACCTTGACTAAGTCAACAAACCATAAATCGCAAGTCAAGTTCAACCCGTACATTTCTTGATTGAATTAAACCCACCCGTACGACCCTTGACTGAGTCAACAAGGCCGTGCGAATACCCTAATCCAATCACATCTCATGTTTTAGCAGATAAGTACTACTTAGCTACCGTACACTACACCTTGACTAAGTCAACAAACATAGCACGAATACTAAATAATATCTATCTGAAATGACGGAGGGCTACGCAGGTTTTTCTGAAAACCCTAAGCGTAATGAACTTGATATCGTCGTAGAATCGAGTGTTTTTGAAAAGGAGTGTTTTGAGGCCTTTCTTAGTTTCGCTAAAGGGGTCACTCCCGGAGAAGGGATCGTCGGCCCTTTCCTCATCGAATAAGGTGCAGGATATATCATATATACCGCTGTGCAAAGCAAAACACTAAAAGCAATCAAAAGACAAACCGCGTTTTGTAGCATCTGCCAGTTTTGCTAAAGGAGTCACTCCCGGTGAAGGGATCTCGGTCCTTTCCTCATCGAATAAGGTGCAGGATATATCGTATATATCACTGTGCAAAGCAAAACTGTAGCTACCCTTTTTATTAAGTTTTCATTCTACAACATCTTTAGGTTTCTTTTCTTTTATTAATCTCATTAATAAAAAACCCATCAGCTTATGCTTCCTAAGCATCACAGAAGAAACGAAAGCAGTAATATTTATATATCAGCATATATATAGTATAAGCATTCGTCTCAGGCAGTAATATGATCTCATCACAGAACATTGCAGCAGAAGTACATATATGAAATATTGGATATACTAGGACGTCCGTGTTTTTAATACGAGCCTGTATAAAACACGGATTCCACTGTCGCGACGAATAGCCAAACCCACATCCCAAGACCCCTACGAGAGCGGCAAGTAACACTGCCAATTCTAGGGTTAGGAGACCCGGTCTCGACTCCTCGAGATGGCCTCCCACTGGACCCTAGAACCCGGTTACTTGTGCTCCCCTCCTTGGGTCTACCTAATGCGGAAAAGTAAATAATATACACTGGTGACAGCAACCGCAACCTGGAAGTGACCCAAATAAAAGAATATTACATTACAAATGAATTTTACATGAATGAAAATAAAAACCCTCATCTCACATAAAACCCCCGGCTATTCTGATCGCGACGATCCAATATAACATATCACAGCAACACATAATATCTCATATCATCAACGTAAGTAAATATGCGCATCCCAATTGTCGTTGACATATAGCAACGAAACCGGCGATATCACATATTACACTTACGGTCACAGAAAAGAAAGTGTAAAACTGCAATATTTGGAATCCACAATCACTTTAGACATCATAAATCCGAAATATCACATACTCCGTATTTCATGCCTAACTCTATGAATTCCACATATTGTATCACATTCCAGATAAATAAACAGTATTAAAATTTTCGAACAGATAATCAAACACCCAAAATTTCCTAAACTGCTCAACACTTGAGCGGGGTTCAAATAATCCCAGAATATGTCACAGTACCGGTGATCCTGCCGTAGAAGGGTCAAGCCAACGCCTCACATGTGGCACGCCGTACTGCCCCAAACCCGAAGGTTCAAAAGGTAGTTCAAGACGGTCACATAATCGAGTTAAGGTTTGTTGTCTTCTAGAGGGTCCACCGCTTAACTTGTACAATTTTTCCGAAAGATTTAAACCCAAATAAATTTCAACACATGAAAATTTGCCGTACCGGGAAACAGAAAGTTAATGATATCCGTTCAAATAGTTTAACAGTTTCTAAATATCCGGAAAGAAATATGAATTTAAATATTCCGATAGAGTCTACTATTACAAAACAAACCCCAGAATTTTAAACACCTGAAACAGATTAAAAATACCCAGAATAGTCAGCAAGTGCCTACGGTCTATACCATGAAGCCACGTGTCCCAATCCTACAGTTCCGCCGCGGAACCGCCGCGACAACCATGTTCCTGCCGCGGTTCCGCGCTCTGTTGGTGGAATTGTGGGCACGTGTTTCATGGTAATTCTTAGAATTCCCTGCTGATTTTTTTACATATTTTTAATTCTGAAAAATCCCAAAATTTAAAAAATTTCCAGAGAGGGGTCAAGTTTCGTCGTTTCGGGTTCGATCGGAGTTTTAACTTCGTAAACACATAGCCTAATGCTCTAGCTAGGCTCTGATACCACTGTAGGGTTCCTAAGAACTCTTGTGAAGGTTCAAAAGGCATCAAACATGTCCGGATTAAATTTTAGACGTGCCGAACAACCCAAAGCCGGGATTTTTGCTAGATTATTAGGGTTTAACATGCAATAAGATAACTTTTATCTAAGTGTGAGGGATTACAACCTTTGTAGTCCGCTCCTTCACTTCACAAGCTCCGAGTAGAAGTCCCTTTGCCGCGATCCACGATCTCCCGGACTCATGAGAGGCTCCACGACTCGAACGATCCATTCTAGCTTGTCGTAATCCAAATCTCCGATGATCTACCTTGAAGTTGCTACGACTCAAGCTTTCTCACTCAAAAGAGAAGAACACACTAATCCCATGGGCTAGATGAGATGAGTATGAGAGAGTAGTAATATGGTTTTCTTTTTAAATCATTTTCTCATTTTTATTCATCACTTCAAGAAAAACTAGCAAGCTTTCTTGAAGAAGGAAGAAGAAGATAATGAAAAGATAATGATCATCTTTTTCTTTTGTGATGAATAGAAATATAAATCATATGATTGATATATAACCATGGTCAAGGATGAATGGATGAGAATGTGTAGAGAAACAACTAGGGTTAGGGTTTGGTTAGGTTAAAAGAATGTGTCATCCATAAAGATCTTAAGAATGACAAAAGAAAAAGCTTCTAGAAGGAACTTGAAGCTACTAACCCTAATCAAACCCTAACCTCAATTAATCATCCTTAAACATGTTTAACAATTAATCATATCATGTCACAATAATATATATCACATATATATTATATATTTGCAACAAAAGAAAATAATACAATTAACATATATCGCATATATATCAATGTATCATCCGCTGAGAAAATGAAATCATAAAGCAAGCCAATATTAGTTAATATAATAATATATCATATATATTATTATATATTAAATCATCGAATTAACACTTGATCCGACGATCCGGCTATATCGAATATAACCGACTAATATATCATGTACCGATTCATCGAATCAACACTTGATCCGATGTCCCGGTTCATATCCAAATATCGCGAGAATATAATACGGTATCCCATAGCGTATTATTCTCGGTCCTGCACATATCACATATGTGCCTCTACTCCGTTTCTCCTAAGCCAAGAAACTTCTGTGTAGGACTCTAAAGAATCGTCAATACGCCGATAGCAGGTGATGATCATATCAAACACCCACAAGCTGCAAGCGGTCAGCTAAACGTAACAGCCACCCAGGTATTGAGCGATCAGAAGATCAACAAGCTATCCTGTGCGTTCTCCTGTGAATCCAACCAGTAACACTCCCGTACAGTCCGGTCTGTTCGTCTGATATGTCGCATATCAAGTCTAGGGGTGGTATACGTCAGACCCCAGTAACCGATAAGTCGTGTCGATGTGTGGCTCATAACGGGTCGAGAAACTACTGGTAACACTTACCAGTATATCTTTATATCAGCCCTGGCCAGGGACTTCCAGTTATAGCCAATCGAACACAGCACAACATCAACTCCCTATACCGGGAGAGAAGAATCCCCTCCTATCGCTCATTGCCTCCATGTGATTCGGGACTGTACCCAAAAGCCACCGTTTTCCACGCCCTCTTGGACGTGGTAAGGTGGAAATCAAAGCACAGTGGGAATCACACAAGACTCCATGACGATCTCAGGTCTACAGACTACCCTGTACCTGTGTCACCAGAGAACTGCCATCTGACGTGTGGTATATCACCATCTGGGAGTTCTCGGCGAGTCCGTCCAGTGTACCCAGTCTCTACTGAGCACCCGTACACCATCTCTGATGTCAAACACCGATGGATATGAGATCATCCATCGCCCATCATATGGGTCAAGATGCGTATACGCTAGTCTACTCTGGTGTATCGATGCCCTGTCTCGATATACCCTCGACTAGGAACAGTTATAGGATGTACTCATCGACTACCGTGGCCCCATTAGTATGATCTCATTATAGTCCCAGTAGTCGAGTACAAGTCCTAAGGGCTTTATCAACATGTGAGAGTAAAACAGTAAACCAATACAAGTTAACATGTTAAGATAAAGTGAAACCAAATAGCATACTATCATGACGAGCAAGAAAGTCATCTCTATATATAACCAAGCATCCATTATAATATACATCATATGTACAACAATGGCCTCTAGGGCATATACATAACTAACAGCTCCTTGGTTCAAGCTCCTTCTTCTTGATCTCCTTGCTTTGGCTTTTGAACGATCTTGGTTGCCGGTCTGCTTTATGTCAAAGATGGATCCACCCGAGGGCTATGGTCAAGCTCCAACCTCCATGAGATAACTTAGTGATCTAACTTGCTAAGAGAGAAGACTAAGTTGATGTAGAGTGAGTGTATTGGATTATTTGATCTCAAAGCTCATTGTTTTGCAACACATGCAAGTGTATGAGCTTGAGGAAGAAGGAGAGAAGAAAACCTAGGAGAGAGAATGCTTTTGAGATAATGATAATAGAAAATGAGAAGAGAGAATGGTCAAGTCTTAAGCCAATAATTTAACCATGGCATTATTAAATCATATAATCTACAACCATGCTTGAATAGTGGCTCCAAATGAAATAAATAAATACTTAGCCATTCTTCAACCCATGCCTCCTAATTTCCACCTCATTAATTCTTTAATGAAAAAGAATAAAACAATAATGAGGTGTCTCCTTCTAGAAGGTCAATCTTGTGAATTTACAAGAATGCCCTTTTCCGTATTTTCATACCCGTATCCGTATTCCGAAAAATATGGATACACCGAGATCAGTATAATCCAATACTACAATACTAGTATTCGGCATAAACCAAAACCTTCCAGTATAATCCGTCTGATCGTCATTCGAGAAGCCATTACACGAATGCAATCGAAACCCTGCCGTAAGACCATACAGCGTCTACATCGTCTCGCCTGATCCAGGGAAACCCTCCGTGTGGGACTCTAAAGACTCGACAGTACGCTGGCAGTGGGTTTAACCATAAGTCCGCCAGTGGCACTAGCTGTACGTAACGGCAACCCAGGTACGTGTCGAAAAGGAGGTCGACGAGCGAACTCGTCCGTAACCCCTACTGAGCCTGTCCGTGACAATATCCGCGCAGTCCGGTCTGTTCGTCTGAGAGTATCGCATGTATGGTCTAGGGAGGTGGTGAACGTCAGACCCTTAACAACCGTACAAATCATGCCGGTATGGCTCAAGACCATCCGAGAATCTACTGGTCAGTCCACCAGTAATTCTCAATCAGCCTTGGCCAGGGACTTATGGTAATGACCAACCGATCACAGTACGATATCGACTCCCTATATCGGGAGAGACGAATCCCTAACAGTCTCTCACTGCCTCCATGTGGCTCGGGACTGTACCCAACTAAAACATGTTTGCATAACTCCTTGGAGCCGTGGTAGGGTAGTAATCAAAGCACAGTGGGAACTCACACGAGACAAATGATGACCTTAAGTCGACAGACTATTTGCACACATGTCACCTAAGAACTGCTATCTGACGCTAGGTATAATACCATCTAGTCAGTTCTCGGCGAGTCATGTCCGGTGTACTCACACCCAGTGAGCATCTGTATACAATCTTAGGTGCACATCACCAATGGTTGCGGGACCAATCCATCGCCCCTCGTCAGGGTCTAGATATGTTTACACTAGTCTACTCTGGAGCATCGATGCCCAGTCTCGATACTCCTACGATTAGGGACATTTAAGGGTGTGCCTATTGACCATCCAGCTCCCACAAGTATGACTTCCATCACAACGCTGGTAGTCAGGCACACACCCTACGTGCTTTATCAACATGTATACAAAGTAAAATATATCACATGTTAAGATAAAGACAAACCAAATAGCGTACTATCATATCAAGCAAGATTGTCATGTACATATATATCCCTAACATCCTATACAATGAAGGCCTCTAGGGTATATATATCTAACAATCTCCCACTTGTACTAAGGCCTGTAATTTGCGCAATGAGTACCCACTGTCTGCACTAGATCCAGTTGTTGGCGTACCACATGCCCAACATCTCAAACAGCCTCTCGAACTGGACTTGAGGGATGACCTTGGTGAATAGATCTGTCGTGTTGTCTTTTGTGTCCACTCTCCGTACCTCAATCTCCCGGCGATCCACGATCTCCCAGATCTGGTGATACTGCCTCAAGATATGCCTAGATTTCTGATAGGACCTTGGTACCTTTGCTAATGATACAACCCCATTGTTATCACAATACAAAGGTATTGGATTGGCAATAGACGGAACCACCTGATGTTCAGAAATGAACTTCTTCATCCAGAAAGCCTCTTTTGCGGCATCGTTAGCAGCTATAAACTTAGCCTCCATAGTTGAGTCTGCGGTGGTATCCTGTTTGAAACTCCTCCAACATACCGCCCCTCTATTAAGGGTAAACACAAAACCCGAAATGGATTTAAAGTCATCTTTGTCACTTTGGAAGCTGGAGTGGGTAAAAGCCTTGACCTGGAGGTCCCCATTACCGTAAACCAAGAACACCTCCTTAGTCCTTCTTAGGTACTTGAGAATGTTCTTTACCGCTATCCAATGCTTCTCACCTGGGTCAGACTGATACTTGTAGGGTTCCTAGGCACTCTCAATGAGGTCTCACAAGGCATCGACCATGCCAATTTCAAAAATTACAAGTGCCGAGAAACCCTAATACGGATCGTTAACTAGATATTTAGGCGACAAAAGAAACTTGTTAACAACTTAACTAAAAGAATGGAAATACAACCTTTGTAGATCTGGTCCTCCACCTCCATAGCTCCGCAATGAAGTCTCCTCGCTGTCCAAATCGAATCCCGAGCTCTAGCGTCGGCTTCATCAGAGAAATGGGCGGGCTAGGTCATCGACGTCGATGCCGAAGATGATCTATGTCGAGGCATCACTAGATCAAGCTCCCACTTCACCAAGTCATGAAACTTGTGAAGAAAACACCCTATACTACTTGGCAAGAGGTAGAGGATGAAGAAATAGGAGATGGGTTCACTTTAGAATTGGATTTCTCACTCTTTTTCTCACTTTGCCATTGTTGGTAGCAAGCTTCTTCATGTGAAGAAGAAGAAGATGAAGAATATTATGATAAGTTAATTAAATCCAAAAGAAAATGAATATTTATCATAATATGAACCATGGTTATGTGTAGAGAGTTGACTAAGGTTAGATGAATGGTTAGGGTTAAGGATGAAGACAAAGTGGTCACTTTGGTCAAAGCTTCATGAAGCTTCAACAAGCTTCATGAAAGAAAGAAAGAAATAAACCATTTTGTTTTCTTTTGCCATTTCTTTTTAATCTAAATTAAAAAGATAAATGAATGATAAAATAAAAACCCTAACCATTTACTTAACCGAGGTTTAATTCTTTACACAAAAACCCTAGCAATAATGTATCATCAAACATGATACAATCAAGTGCACAAAAGTATATCAAATATACAAGTTGTGAACTTCAAGTGAGAAAATCCATTTAAAATGAACCAATACTAGTTAATGTAAATTAATATATCATATATATAATTATACATTAAATCATTAAATCAACACTTGATTTAACGATCCGGTCATATCGCATATAACCGACTAATATCCATTGTATCGATCTATCGAATCAATCCTCGATTCGATAACTAGGTTATATCTCATACAACCATTCGATACATTCATCGCGAGAATAGAATACGGTATCACATACACGCATTATTCTCGGTCCCGCACATATCTCATATACGCTCCTATTTCGTTTCGCTTGAGCCAGGAAACCTCTGTGTAGGACTCTAAAGACTCGTCAATACGCCGGCAGCAGGTGATGATCATATCAAACACCCACAAGCCGCAAGCGGTCTGCTAAACGTAACGGCCACCCGGGTATTGAGCGATCAGAAGATCGACAAGCAAGCCCGCTCACACTCCAGTGAATCGAACCAGTAACACTTACCGTACAGTCCGGTCTCGTCGTCTGATATGTCGCATATCTCGCCTAGGGGTGGTAAAACGTCAGACCCCAATAGCTCGATAAGTTGTGTCGATATGAGGTCTATAACAGTTCGAGAAACTACTGGTAACACTTACCAGTAAATCTCAGCAACCCTGGCCAGGGATTTCCGGTTATAGCCAATCGAACACAGCGCAACATCAACTCCCTATACCGGGAGAGACGAATCCCCTCATATCGCTCATTGCCTCCATGCGATTCGGGACTGTACCCAAAAGCCACCGTTTTGCACGCCCTCTTGGACGTGGTAAGGTGGAAATCAAAGCACAGTGGGAATCACACAAGACTCTATGACGATCTCGGGTCTACAGACTAACCTATACCAGTGTCACCAGAGAACTGCCATCTGACGTGAGGTATAATACCATCTGGGAGTTCTCGGCGAGTCCGTCCAGTGTACCCAGTCTCCACTGAGCACCCGTATATCATCTCTGATGTCAAACACCAATGGATATGGGATCATCCATCGCCCATCTATATGGGTCGAGAAGGTATACGCTAGTCTACTCTGGTATATCGATGCCCCGTCTCGATACACCCACGACTAGGGACCTTGAAGGATGTACTTATGGACTACCATGTCCCCACTAGTATGATCCGCATCATAGTCCAGGTAGTCAAGTACACATCCTAAGGGCTTTACCAACATGTAATAGAGAGGCAATCAGTATACACGTTAAGGTAAAGAGTAACCAGATACCATACTATCATGTCGAGCAAGAAAGTTCTCCCTATATATGTCCAAGCATCCACAACAGTATACATCTTATGTATAGTAATGGCCTCTAGGGCATACATATAACTAACAATACCTGCTTACCACACTAAGTGCATAAGCTACATCTGGTTTGGTACATAACATCGCATACATTATGGATCCTACTGCCGAAGTGTAGGGTATAATGCCCATGCGAGCCCTCTCTTCATCAGTCTTTGGAGACATCTCTTTAGAGAGGGTGATCCCGTGACAAGCGGGTAAATTACCGCGCTTGGAATCTTCCATACTAAATCTCTTTAGTATAGTGTCAATATACCCGGACTGTGAAAGTCCCAACATCTTTTTGGATCTATCACGATAGATCTTAATGCCCAGAATGTAGGATGCATCTCCCAAGTCTTTCATGGAGAATTTCTGTGACAAGAAGAGCTTTACTGATTATAGCATAGGGACATCATTCCCTATCAGTAGTATGTCGTTGACGTACAAAACGAGGAAGACTACTGCTCCTTCTACAATCTTCCTATAAATGCATGGTTTATCTACATTTTTGATAAAGTCAAATTCTTTGACTGTCTCATCAAAGCAGATGTTCCAACTCCGCGATTCTTGCTTCAATCCATAAATGGATTTAAGCAATTTGCACACTTTTCCGCTGCTCCCACTGTCTAAGAAACCTTCTGGTTGATCCATGTAAACACTCTCTTCTAAATGTCCATTTAGAAAAGTTGTTTTTACGTCCATCTGCTAGATTTCATAGTCATGGAAGGCAGCAATGGCAAGCAGGATCCGAATGGATTTAAGCATAGCTACTGGGGAAAAGGTTTCATCATAGTCCAATCCTGGTCTTTGACGAAAACCTTTTGCAACGAGTCTAGCTTTGTAGGTTTCCACTTGTCCAAATGCACCAATCTTCTTTTTGAAGATCCATTTTCATCCAACTGGTTTTACCTCAGGAGGAGCAACATCTAAAGTCCACACTTTATTGGTGTACATGGATTCCATTTCGGATCTCACAGCATCCAGCCACTTCACCGAGTCTTTACTCGTGATAGCCTGCTGAAAATTAGTAGGCTCATCATCATCGATGATGAAATCCTCTCGATCCCCATCTACAAGAAACCCATAGTATCTTTCAGGAGGATGAGAAAGCCTATTAGATCTGCGGAGTGGCGTTAGTTCGTCGGGCTCTATTGAAACCTGAGGTTCTACTAAGTCTTCGGCAGCAGTTTGTGGTTCTGGAATTTCTTCCAGCTCTACCGCACTCCCACTAATTTCTTTCGCAAGAAATTCGCTCTCTAAGAAGACAATGTGGCGAGCGACAAACACCTTTTGTTCTTTAGTGTGGTAGACTAGATATCCCCTTGATTGGTTGGGGTATCCGACAAACTTGCACAAAACCGATCGTGCCTCGAGCTTGTCCGGATTATGTTTCTTAACAAATGCCGGACACCCCCATATCTTGATATACTTGAGACATGGTCACTTCCCGCTCCACATTTCATATGGAGTGGTAGGCACAGACTTAGTTGGAACTCTATTCAATATGTATGCAGCTGATTCTAGCGCAAAACCCCAGAAGGAAAGTGGCAACTCAGCACTACTCATCATTGAACGCACCATGTACAGTAGCTTGCGATTCCTCCTTTCTGATACACCATTATGCTGAGGTGTATACGGTGGAGTAAGCTGAGAGAGAATTCCATTCTCTTTTAAGCATTCAAGGAAACTGGTACTTAAGTATTCTCCACCTCGATCGGATCGAAGTGTCTTGATGCTTTTACCAGTCTGTTTCTCCACTTCATTTTTATACTCCTTAAATTTCTCAAAAGCCTCGGATTTATGCTTCATCAAAAACACATGTCCATACCTCGAGAAATCATCAGTAAAAGTGATGAAGTAGGAGTGACCGCTTCGTGCATGTGTAGACATCGGACAACATACATCGCTGTGTACAAGTCCCAAGAGTTCCATGGCTCTTTCTCCGAGTCCGGTGAACGGAGATTTGGTCATCTTTCCTTTGATACATGATTGACAAGTTGCATATGATGAATATTCAAACGGATCTAAATATCCATCTTTATGTAACTTAGTCAACCTTGTTTCATTTATATGACCAAGTCTACAATGCCATAAGAAGGCTTGGTTTGAATCTGGAGCCTTCCTTTTAAGCGTGTTTTGAATATTGAAAACTTGTGGTTGATAAAGTATGTATATGCCATTTTCCAGTGTGCCAAACCCAATCATTTCTTAATTTAGGAGAATGTTCATGACATTTCTTTCAAGTGCAAAATTATATCCTTCATTAGATAACAAAGATACTGATATAATATTACACAGCATACTGGGAATACAAAAACAATTGTACAACACCAAAATGTGCCCACTAGTCAACCCCAGGTGATATTCCCCCATTGCAACAGCATCTACGTGCATTCCATTGCCCATCCGGAGAGTCATATCACCTGTCTTCAGTGCTCTACGGTTTCTCAGAACCTGCAAAGAATTACAGATGTGAGAACCAGAACCGATATCATGTACCAATGATGTAGAGTTTACTGAAAGACAATTTTCGATTACAAACACACCTGAAGCAGAAGCAGAAGCTTGCTTCGTGTCCTTGGCTTTAAAATCCATGCAATCCTTCTTCCAGTGCCCTTGGTTGTGACAACAGTAGCATTCGTTTTTATCCGCCTTCACCCTTCCTGCCTTGTTCGTTCCCTGTACCTTCTTGACCCCGCCTTTCGGTTTGGTGGCTTTCATCTTCTTCTTCCCTTTAGCTTTCGCTTTAGATTTAGAAGAGGGTGATTGGCCAACATACAGAACGGGGGTCTTCTCCTTTTTCAAGGAGGTCTCTGCTACCCTCAGCATGTTGAGGAGCTTTAGAAGATCAGCTTCCATTTCGTGCATGTTGAAGTTCAGCATGAACTGAGATAAGGTGTGGGGAAGAGACTACAAAATCATGTCGATGTACAACTCATTATCTAGCACGCATCCCAGGTTTGCGAGTTCCTCAATGAGGCTGATCATTTTCAGGACGTGCTCTCCTACAGGTGATCCTGGAGCTAACCTTATCTGGAACAGTTTCCTTGAGGTCTCGTACCTCACGATACGGGAGTGCTCTCCATACAGTTCCTTGCAATGGAGAAAGATGGATATAATATCCATACTCTCGTGTTGTTTCTGGAGTTCATTGTTCATGGACGCCAGCACGATACACTTAGCTCTCTCACAATCTAGATCCCAGGTTTTGCGAACCTCCTTGTCCGCAACTGAGGAATCTGGTCCTGGGATAGGGGGATGAACAACGGTGGTAACATATGCAACTTTGTCATAAGTCGGTGCAATGTTACGTTCCTTAGCCAAGCTTTATAGTTTGGCCCGGTCAGTGTATTTTTTTCAAGTAATAGTTTTAGTCCTGTCATGGTAGCTGCCACAGAGAGAGAGAAAAGAAACACTCAGTATATGCTCTTGCAAGTTTAGATTGGTTTATTAGTTTATCTAAACAGGATGGCTCCCACCGTTTCCTCAAATCCTTCTTCAAACCCTAAAAGAAGAATTAGTCAGGATTAATCACACGTCACAATACTTGCTTAACCTTTCAGCCAGGCCAGTGTTGGTACTTCGAGGGAGGTTTTCCAATGCTTTCGCGAAGTTCCTTAATTATATAACCTCTTTTCCCTGGAGGCATAGCCCCACTAACACCTTTCTAGACACCTACTTGGTTTATAGCATTGATTGTTAAGTGAGAAAAATCTCCCGAGAGTAATCCTACTCATCAGTGGGATCGGGATCCAACTATCATCATATGATGCCCTAGATGGAAACCACTCTAGTCACCACACTCCAGAAGGTATTCTAAATCTGCAAGTTTCCTTTATGTTTGAAACTTCCGATGTGATTTTTACCCCAAGCTCTTATGACCTTGACGTAGGCCAACAAATCATAAGATGCAAGTCAAGTTCTACCCGTCGTTGTCCTGATTAATTTAGATCCATCCGTACTCGCCCTTGACGTAGGCCAACAAGGCTGTACGACTGTCCTAAACTAATGCAACTATATGTGCAACAAATAAGCAACACATTGCTACCATACACTATTCCTTGACGTAGGCCAACAAACATAGCATGAATACGATGTGCTGTTTATTTGAAACGACGGAGGGTTACGGCTGGTTTTTGGCGAAACCGTTACCGTAGTGAACTTGATATGATCGAAGGAACCAAGATAGCTTTTTAAAAGGAGTGGTTTAAGCTCCGCATTTAAAATTTGGTTTTGAAGAAAACCGAGTGGTTTTGAAATTGTTCCAACGAATTAGTTTTGGTTTATTTTCTTTGCATTAATGAATTAATGATGTCCCATCATTTAATCCTACCATTGTAGAAAACAACGAAAATACAACGTACGCTTATGCCATCCACATTCGCCACTGGGCCCCGTCATCACCCATTAGGTTACTTAACTAACGACAGAGTGGGGGCTGGACTAGCGCGGGTGTAAAACATATGCAACGCCTAATAAATATCATATATAGATATATCCATTCGTCACACGCAATAATAAGCATTCCAGATCACAGATGAGCATATTGGATATACTAGAAATTTCGCACTTCGTTTAAGCCCATAACGAAGGACGGGTTCCACGGTCGTGATGAATAGCCAAAACCCCACCCTAGACCCCTACAAGTGCGGCAAACTACCCGCCAAGTACCAGAAGTAAAGCAGTCTCCCTCAACAACGTGAGTAGGCCACTTAGCACTTTAAAGTACCCGATAGTTTATACACCCCACCTTGGAGCAAAAACAGTAGAAGAAATAATACAACGGTGGCTACAACCTCAACCCGGATGTGCCCCGCAAAAATAATATTACATCAATTTTACAAATTACATTGAATGAAAGAAAAGAAAACACTCATCTCACACCCCCCGGCTATTCATCACGACGATCCAATAAGATTCATATACATAAACCAATCATCACAGATATATGCAACCCCCACTAATCGTCGTATAGCGATTAACAGACATTTCAAAACACATATAACATTACAGAAGAACTGATTAGCTAAAGCAATTAGAATTTCGATCGATTAAGCAAATTTAAATCTACCCCCAGTTTAACAGAGTACACAAAATATCTGGGCAGAAACAAAATATCCCAAAAATCACAATTCCAGAAAATAAGAATAACAGAAAAAGTTTGGACTGAATCGGAGTCGACTCGTCCGCGGATCGACGGCAGAACGCATGGTTCTGCCGCAGATCCGCGGCGGTCTGACCGACTCATGAGTCCAAATTTTTTCTGTGTTCTTAAAAAAGCCTACACAAATTTTTAAGCCTTCTGAAAAAAAAATTTAGACCACATTTCAGAATCGACAGAAACATGCATTTTCGGTTGTGATTTCGGGATTTTTCCGTCGATCGAATTTCTAACACTTTGCTAACAAGTTAGTTAAGGTTTAATATGGCTCTGATACCAGTGTAAGTCCATGATGCACACCCCACGGCTCGCGGGGAGGCGGAATACTTTAAAAATGATTTTCTCACCTCAAAAGAAACATGTTTTAGCTTTGCTTCATGAACTTGTTCCACTTTAGGAAATTGTTTAAACCTTAGCTAACATAATACTAGACTAAGAGAGAGAGCTAACTACTAAGTAAAGGAGTTATACCCTCGTTCCTAGTCCTTCGGGTCTTCAAGTTGCTCCTTGCTCCTTGGTTCAAGCTCCTTCTTCTTGATCTCCTTGCTT
Source organism: Agapanthus africanus (assembly GCA_030015575.1). Classification (NCBI taxonomy): domain Eukaryota; kingdom Viridiplantae; phylum Streptophyta; class Magnoliopsida; order Asparagales; family Amaryllidaceae; genus Agapanthus; species Agapanthus africanus. The sequence goes on along the minus strand of JASDDO010000031.1, from coordinate 352,360,824 downwards.
TGTCTTTTGAACGATCTCGGTTGCCGGCCTCCTTTATGTCAAAGATAGATCCACCCTAGGGCTATTGTCAAGCTCCAACCTCCATGAGATAACTTAGTGATCTAACTTGCTAAGAGAGAAGACTAAGTTGATGTAGAGTGAGTGTATTGGATTAATTGGTCTCAAAGCTCATTGTTTTGCAACACATGCATGTGTATGAGCTTGAGGAAAAAGGAGAGAAGAAAACCCAGGAGAGAGAATGCTTTTGTAATAATGATAATAGAAAATGAGAAGAGAGAATGGTTAATTCTTGTGCCAATAATTCAACCATGGCATTATTAAATCATATAATCTACAACCATGCTTGAATAGTGGCTCCAAATGAAATAAACAAATACTTAGCCATTCTTCAACCTATGCCTCCTAATTTCCACCTCATTAATTCTTTAATGAAAAAGAATAAAACAATAATGAGGTGTCTCCTTCTAGAAGGTCAATCTTGTGAATTTACAAGAATGCCCTTTTCCGTATTTTCATATCCGTATCCGTATTTCGAAAAATACGGATACACCGAGATCAGTATAATCCAATACTACAATACTAGTATCTGGCTTAAACCAAAGCCTACCAGTATAATCTGTTCGATCGTCATTCGAGTAGCCAGTACACGATTGCGATCGAAACCCTGCCGTAAGACCATACGACGTCTACATCGTCTCGCCTGATCCAGGGAAACCCTCCGTGTGGGACTCTAAAGATTCGACAGTACGCTGGCAGTGGGTTTAACCACAAGTCCGTCAGTGGCACTAGCTGTACGTAACGGCAACCCAGGTACGTGTCGAAAAGGAGGCCGACGAGCAAACTCGTCCGTAACCCCTACTGAGCCAGTCCGTGACAATATCCGCGCTGTCCGGTCTGTTCGTCTGAGAGTATCGCATGTATGGTCTAGGGAGGTAGTGAACGTCAGACCCCTAACAACCATACATGTCGTGCCGATATGGCTCAAGACCATCCGAGAATCTACTGGTCAGTCCACCAGTAATTCTCAATCAGCCCTGGCCAGGGACTTATGGTAATGACCAACCGATCATAGTGCGATATCGACTCCCTATACCGGGTGAGACGAATCCCTAACAGTCTCTCACTGCCTCCATGTGGATCGGGACTGTACCCAACGAAAACCTGTTTGCACGACTCCTTTGAGCCGTGGTAGGGTAGTAATCAAAGCACAGTGGGAACTCACACGAGACAAATGATGACCTTAAGTTGACAGACTATCCGCACACATGTCACCTGAGAACTGCTATCTGACGCTAGGTTTAATACCATCTAGTCAGTTCTCGGCGAGTCCTGTCCGGTGTACTCACACCCAGTGAGCATCTGTATACAATCTTAGGTGCACATCACCAATGGTTGCGGGACCAATCCATCGCCCCTCGTCTGGGTCTAGATATGTTACACTAGTCTACTCTGGAGCATCGATGCCCAGTCTCGATACTCCTACGACTAGGGACATTTAAGGATGTGCTTTTTGACCATCCAGCTCCCACAAGAATGACTGGCATCACAACGCTGGTAGTCAGGCACACACCATACGGGCTTTATCAACATGTATACAAAGTAAAATATATCACATGTTAAGATAAAGACAAACCAAATAGCGTACTATCATATCAAGCAAGATTGTCATGTACATACATATCCCTAGCATCCTATACAATGAAGGCCTCTAGGGCATATATATCCAACATTTATTACACATCACACCCACTTATGCCCACTTATGCCATGGGCAGCCCCACTTAGGTCCAAGAACCAAAGAGCTATGTGCACACTTGTATTGTGTTGGACCAAAAATGTGTACACATGTTTATTTGCAAAAGAGCTCTTTGAATCACGATCAGTTTTCTGTTCTGATTGCAGTGTCGGCGCACAAATGTTATATCCGTGATTTTGAGTGTATTTCCAGTATTTTGTCACGGATACCTGTAATCTGTATTTACTGAGCAGACACTGATTAATAATACCGATAAATAACAAAATTGATAATGAATGAGCGATAATAAACTGCAGTTTTCTGTGATGAACAAATACCCCCAAACTTAACTTTTGCTCGTCTCGAGCAAAACAGAAATCCTAGCCACACATTAGTAGGGAACGCGATTGCACTGAGCTTGTGCAACAAGCCGTTAAACCTATAGGTGTCCCTAGTAGGAGGAGTGTTGTCTTCTGAGGGTTTTCAGCGGATTACACCCACAAAATCCCATCAAGTTAGTGTCGCAAAGAAACTCTTGAATCTAATCTTAAGGTTAAGAATCAAAGCTAGAAGTTCTATCATCCTAATCAGACACGTCAAACCCTATTTTTCACTCCTCTCAATTCATTTAACATAAGCTTATACGCGCCTTTAAGTTTGTTAGTTATATGTATGCCCTAGAGGCCATTACTGTACATAGGATGTATATTGTAATGGATGTTGGGACATAGATAGGGAGGACTTTCTTACTCGACATGATAGTATGCTATCTGGTTGCTCTTTACCTTAACGTGTATACTGATTGTCTCTATGTTACATGTTGGTAAAGCACTTAGGATGTGTACTTGACTACCTAGACTATGATGCGGATCATAATAGTGGGGACATGGTAGTCCATAAGTACATCCTTCAAGGTCCCTAGTGTTGGAGATAGTGCCCTCAGAGTCAATTATTGGATCACAGGCACGTGATTGCAAAGATTGAGGGAGGACCTATCCCGGTAGGACAGTCTTACTCGAGATGATAGTATGCTATCTGGTTTATCTTTATCATCGTGTACTGCTTTAGGTGACCTGACATGTCGCTATTACACGTTGATAGAGCCCCTAGGATTCTTGCTTGACTACCAGCAGTATGATGGCGATCATATACGTGGGAGCTGGTAGTCTATAAGCACATCCTTAAAAGGTCCCTAGTCGTAGGAGTTTCGAGACAGGGTATCGATTCTCCAGAGTAGACTAGTGTATACAGTCGAGACCCCGACGAGGGGCGGTGGCCGGTCTCACAAGCCACTGGTGTCAGTTGGTTCACCTAAGATGTATACAGGTGCTCATTGGGTTATGAGTACACCGGACAGGACTCGCCGGGAACCTGCCAGTTGGGATTATACCAGACGTCAGATAGCAGTTCCCTGGTGACATGTGTACAGGTTAGTTCATTGACCTGGGGATCGTCATTTGTCTCGTGTGAGTTCCCACTGTACTTTGATTACTACCCTACCACGGCTCAAAGGAGTCGTGCAAACAGGTTTTAGTTGGGTACAGTCCCGAGCCACATGGAGACAGTGAGCGGATCTTCAGGGGTTCGTCACTCCCGGTATTGGTAGGTATTCCAGTAGTATCTCAGGGCGTTCTGGGCTACACTCCGACACGACTTGTACCGCTTTTGGGGGTCTGACTTTTACCAACCCCTTAGGCCCGACATGCGATGCTCATAGACGAACGGACCGGACTGTACGGATATTGTCACTGACAGGCTCAGTAGGGTGTCAGGATGAGTTCGCTCATCGACGTCCCTTTTGGTCAATAGCTGGTAGCCCGTCACGTATTGGCTAATACCTCTGACGTGCTAGTGGTTAAATCCACAGCCATAGTATTGACGAGTCTTTAGAGTCCACCACACTTTCAGTTACTCAAGCTTTCGGGCGAAAAGCTGTAGAGGCCGTATGGAGATATGGCAGGGTCAGATCAGATACGTGCGGTATTGCACGGATCAGGATCGGACAGTTTTGTACTAGTGGCCGTATAGTTATATGGCAGGGTTCGATCTGATACGTGCGGTATTGCACGCATCAGGATCGGACGGATATTACTAGCCGGCTTTGTTTTAAGCCGGATCCTAGTTTAGTACAGTGTAGATTTTGTCTCATTGCATTTGTATCCGGTCGGAATACAGATGCGGGTCTGGATGCACAGTATCGGGGTTTTCCTGTAATTTATTACGGGACCAGTTTTCTGGAGTTGCCAGTTTGCATTCCGTTCCGGCCGGTTTTCCTTTGTTCCTTCCCGGCCGGACTTTTCCGATGGAGGGGGTAATTTGCAGTTTTGCAAATTACATTTGTGGAGGGGGTTTCATGCATTATGAGGCATTATGATGGTTTAAGCATCTTTTCTTTTTCCTTCATAATGGTTAGCATTTATTGTGATTGGATTTGAAAAGGATTAGATTAGAAATGAGATGAGTGTTGATGTGAAACTTGCTTTTGATGTGGTCACCTCTTTGATCTCCTACACTCACCTCCCTTGTTGAAACCCACCCTATTCTTGTGTGGCCGGCCACTTGAGGGAAGATGAGGGAATTCATTTTGTAGAGTGATATCTTCATCTCATTTCATTTTTCCTTTGCTAGAAAAATGATTCCACACATCTCTCCATAGTTCATTCTTTGATTCCTCCATCATGGCAACTACTTACCCCAAATGAGACAAGCATCATCTACACTACATTCTACAGCAAATCTTGAGCACATCGACTTACCAGCTTCGTGCCCGAGTTGCCTCGGTATTGAGGTGGGAGCCCGTAAAAGACGCAGGCGATGTGGTGCCCTTTCCGGCGAGGAGGCGACGATATGGAGACAAGACTTTCCGCGAGAGATCGGGACGATGAAGAGAAGACCGGAGGACTCGGATCACTTGGTATACTTCTCTTCCTATCTCTTGTTTTCTAGCATTAGGTTAATGGTTACGATCCGGGTTTTCATTGTCCGCGGTAGCGCCAGTTTGAAGTTAAAGAAAAATTTTGATTCCGTATTTTGGCCTCGGATAGACGGCCGGGGCGCTGCCGTGGCGCAACATGGTATCAGAGCCAGGCCATTAACCTTGCCTAGCTTGTTCTAATGTGTTTTGCATTTCCGATCGACCAAAATTCCAAAATCTACATTTTTCCTCACATCAGTTTTCTGTTGAATTTTTTCTTGCTCAAAAAATTTTTCAGGTTGTAGAAAACTTATGTACAAGAAATTCTAAGAATACTGGAAAAATTCGACACAGTGACTCGACCACTGAAGCGCGGAACCGCGGCCAAACCCCCCCTTGGGTCGCGCTTCCGCCGCACATTGGTGTCCTCACTGCATCCAATTTTTCCAGTGGGCTGATTTTGGGGGTTTTGGAATATTAAATTTGGGCCCAGAATCTCTGTGAGTGCTACAGTATTGCTTGAGGGTCCACTTGTTAATTGTTTGATCGATCGGATATTTTAAACACATTATTTCACAGTATTTACATTATATCTGCGACCGTGAATGTCACTTGATCGGTAAATCCCGTCTAACTGCTATAGCCCGGTTAGACGGATTTGCGAACGTGACTTTCACGTTGATGTTCTTTGTATTGCTGTGATTTTGCGGATCGGTCGTGGGGGATAGCCTGGATGCAATGCTAGTGCAGTTTTGTTTTATATGTACATTTGATATTGCGGGGCGAGCGTCCGACATGTGGACTGCCGTCAACGCCTGTTTGTATTATTCTTTTGGGGCACGACCTGGTTGCGGTCGATGTACCCGTTGTATATATATTTTACTTTCTGTACTAGGATTACCCCGCGGAGGGGTGCACGGATAGCCGGGTTCTAGAGGGAAACGGGCCCGCATCTCATGGCATTGAGACGGAGGGGGCTTCACTCTAGGATTGGCGGGCTATTCGCCGCACTCGTAGGGGGTACAGGTTGACCCAGGAGGGGTGCCCAAGTTACCGGATTCCATGAAGTGCTGGGTGGTCCATTCACGGTGCTGAAGGGGGCTGCCTCGCTTCAGGTTTTGGCGGGTGACTTTCCGCGCCCGTAGGGGTCTAGGATTTCATTGCACAGGCTATCCATACGACCAGGGGAACGTCGGGTTTCAGCAGCGGCTCTATGAAACCCGGGGCTTTCAGATATCTGTATTGTTCTGTGATGCTGTATATTTCTGTGATATTGCATTTTATCACGCCTTGAGCGAATATAATATATTGGTATATATATTAGTAGATGTTGTATATGTTTTACATCCGCGCTAGTCCAGTCCCCGCTCTATCGTTAGTTAAGTAACCTAACGGGTGATGACGGGACCCAGTGGCGAATACGGATGGCATATACGTACATCAGTATATTTTCGTTCTTTGTAGTGTGATCAATTGATGGGACTGCGTTGATTCGGATCAATGCAAGATAAACAAACCTATTCTGATGTTGTTGGAACAATTTTTCAAAAAGCTGTTAATGCAAGGACGTTCACTTTTGTTTTGCATCGTGGTATTCATTTGGAATATCCTGCTCCTCAGTCGACGAGGCAAGGGCCGAGATCCCTTCACCGGGAGTGACCCCTTGGACAGACGTTTGCGTCAGGGCATTAACTTCACTATAGCCGATTACTTTTGCTTTGTATCGTGGTATTCAGTTGGAATATCCTGCACCTCATTCTACGGGGAAAGAGCCGAGATCCCTTCACCGGGAGTGACCTCTTTAGTAAAGGTTTTCGTCACTATATTTTCTAAAAAAGGCTATGCAGTTCTTTCAACGATATCAAGTTCATTACGTTAAAGGTTTTTCGCCAAAAACCAGTCGTAGCCCTCCGTCATTTCTTATGGGTATTATTTAGTATTCGTGCTGCGTTTGTTGACTCCGTCAAGGCGTAGTGTACGGTAGCTAAGTGGTGCTTGTTTGTTGCATAAATGGGATTGGTTAGGACAGTCGTGCGGCCTTGTTGACTCCGTCAAGGGCATGTACGGGTGGGTTTAATGCAATCCAGATAATGACGGGTTGAACTTGACTAGGACTCTTTGATTTGTTGACTCCGTCAAGGTCACTTGAGTTCTAGGGGTAAAAACACACATCGCGAGTTTCAAAAGAACTGAAACTTGCCAGGCATGCGCATACCTTCTGGAGTGTGGTGACTTGAGTGGATTCCGTCAAGTTATCATGCGATGATAGTTGGATCCCGATTCCCACTGATGAGTTAGTTTACTCCTCGGGTGACCCCGACTAATTCTTCTTTCAGGTTTGGAGGAGAATTTGAGGTACAGTGGGAGGTTTCCTGATTAGATAAATTGGTAACCATTCTGATCTAGGTTAGAGTGCACGCTGAGTGTTTCTTTTCTCTCTCTCTTTGGCAGCGACCATTGACCCGACCCTGGACTATGACTCAGTGACCAAGTTGACCGAACTTTCTTAACACTAGCTTTTGGATTGTCAGAGTTGCAAACCTCATTGCCACTCCTGCTTTTACCCTTTTCTCCAGGACACCCCGTATTACTACGAGCGTCCACTTCTATTCGACAAAACCATCGTATGGTTATATACGAACTCGAAGGACTTCGAGGATGGTTTCTGGTTCTGGAGAAAACGAATAGGATTATTCAGTTGTCTTTTCTTTTCAACTTCTCTCATTGCGAGTACTCCTTGGTTTAGGAGATAGTACACCTATTACGCAAATTGGATAGTCTTCTTCCAAACCTTGGGCTGGTGCCGAACGGTAGGGAATAAAGAAAACCAATTAGCATAACGATGGTGTGTAGAAGGTATTAAGTTAAGACAAAACAAGGGATTAGTAAGAGGGCAAAGTAAATTGCGACTGCTATTTACGACCGAACCAAGTATTTCTTCGCCAATCCTAAATCACCTTTGTATTTCTCCAGGACACTCCTTATCACTACGAAGATCCATGGTTTATTTGGATACTCCATCGTATGGTTATATACGAACTCGAAAGGAACTTGTTCCAGTTCGGGGATGGATTCTGGTCAAGGAGAAATAGGAATACAGTTTATTCGGTTGTCTTTTATCTTCACCTTCTCTCGCTTTGCGAGTGCTCCTAGGATTAGGACAGTACACCTTTTATGCTTATTGGCTAGTCTTCTTCCAAACCATAGGCTGGTGCCGAACGGTAGGGAAGGAAGAAAACCATTTGGCCTAAAGGGGTGTGCAGACGGTAATGACTAAAGACATATAAAGGGATTTGGAGAGGTGGCAAAGAATTATACGGTTATAGTTGTGAATCTGGATAATGGAAGAGGCATTACTAAGAATACCAGGATACCCCATCGAAACATTTCAATGTTTCAGTACAGCTGTGTACTGTTAAAAGAAAACTGATTTCCCGATTTGACACTTGCTCCAGGGTATGTATTTACCAGGTTTGATTCTCACATCTGTGTGGTTTTACAGATGATGAGTGGGAGTAAGTTATTGGGAATAGGGTGATCATCCTCATTATATCAGGATTCGTTGTAATCGGTGATATTTGAGGAGATCATCTGGTCTGTTTGCCGGTCGGCAAATATTTGGTTTTGAATATCCGCTGTTGTGCACCAATTTCAAATTGATATATCTGTACGTCTATTTTCATAGAGTGAGATATACCTTTTGATATTATGTCGATGACATTTACCTATATCAGTGGATGGTTAGGTAAGGAGCATTAAACAGCGGTGTAATTCTTCTTAACCATAAGTACAGTTTTCAACCTACGACGCACAGTGAAAGAGTTGTTAGACTCAGCGGACTTATACAAAGTATTGTATGTTGTCCAGTGTCCATTAGGACAGAGGGGTTGGTCCTCATACTATATTCTGTTTACTTTTAACTTCTCTAGTTCTTAGACATGTGTTTCGCAGAAACACAGGGTCTAAGTTTTGAGGAGTTATAGGTATTTGAATAGAGTAGAGAATCAGGTGTAGCAAGTATCGGGATTCTTCAAAGTGATCGAAGATGTAGATACTTGTGTATGGTATTCAGTTGATAGTAATGATTAAGAGAACTAGCTTCTCTTTCAGGTTACTCATAATTGGAAGTATTCCTGAGTTGAGTAACGCTGATCGGCCTCTTTCCATTTAGTTGACATGCACTGGAGACAGCTGCATGATTTAAATCTGGTTCCAGTTAAATCAGTGCCTCTGTTTCTATATTGGATATAGAACAGTTCATATCTTGACATTGTTAAGGTACGGGGAGTTGTCCGGCTTATGCTTAAAACCAGACTCTGGATAACTCAAGGCACGTTTCTGTAATGGCTGTTTGTGGGTTGACCCAGGCTATGACGAGGGTTGACTTTCTACCATCTGGGAGATCAATAGTAATATTGTTCTAGACTCGCCACAGTTTTAATAAAAATGGATTTTTTCAGAAAACAGTAGTGGGAGTATGGTAGAACTGGAAGTAATTCCAGAACCACAAACGATTACTGAAGATTTGATAAGGAACCTAAAGATTCAATCTAGTTTGACATTCCATTGGCCACTCCGCAGATATGGTGGGTAACTTCAGGCACCCGAGAGGTACTCCGGTAGCCTCAAGGACGGTGACAGGGAAGTTCTTGTTTACCCACACTTGCCATTGCTGTTGTTCCAGGCCGCGAGACCCGGCAGGAGGATGAGTATAGTGTCGTTCTGAACTAGCTTCAGAAGTGTACGTGTATATGACTCTGCCAGAGGGTTGTCGTAGTCAGTGGGAGCAGCGGAAGCATTGGTGGACAGGTGGCTTATGTCTATTTATAGACTAAAGCAGATACAACGGAGATAGATCATCTATTTCTGACATGACAGTCATAGGTTTGACGTCATCAGAATAGGGGATGGATCTGTTGAGAAGGTAGTAGGGTGTGATGTCATGGTATTTGGAAGACATACACAGAATAGGAAGTGATATTCCTATACTACGATCGGTTATACTTTGGTTGTCACACATTTGTTTCTCCACACAGGACTTGGATATTATATCAGACATTATGGTTACTAGATCTATGGTTTTAGATCTAGATTTGGATGGTTTCCCAATCTGGGTACTTAGACAGCATTCTAAGAGTATTTAGAATGGACGACTCCTGGCATGGTAGTGTACCTGCAGGTAATGGAGTCACCCTCTCTAAAGGTGTCTTACAGACTAAAGGGGAGAGGGATGTGCATGATTGGCAGATCACTTGCTTAGGCAATTGAGTCAATCATGAGATGTCAAGTACCACACCAGATGTTGTTCTTGCACAAGATGCAATAAGTTGACATTGATCCAATCCTGGAGAAACAGCCGGAAGCAGTTTTAGAACATAAGTGGATGTTCTAGGGATATGATAACAACAACCTCATTTGGAAGACAGTTATCATTCCAGGCTTCCAAAGTGACATGGACGATAAGGAGGTTGTCAGAGTTATAGTTTTCCTTCTGACGAGGGGCAGTATTTTGGACAGATGGTCCAAGGCAATACCGAGGGTGGCATGGCGCAGGATACTGATTAAGTTCAGTTGACGGTACAGTCTGAGAAGTTTGGATTTGGAGTTCATTTATGAGCTAGGTCCCATCAGATATCCAGACATACTCTAAGACAGGTATTGCTCATTTCGGGAGATGGCTTTCTCTGCGAACTTGAGATATAGAGAGACATAGAAAGAAACATCACAGCGGATCCACTTACTGAGGCTATTCCTCGAACGCAATAGTTTCGCAAACGAGCTTTGTGAGACTGACTAGTAGAGGAGTTGGGTGTTTGGTATCACACGGGCTGTGAGTATGCGGCATCGCAATAATTAGCCATGAGTGAAAGTGGGAGATTGTTGGAGATAGTGCCCTCAGAGTCAATTATTGGATCACAGGCACGTGATTGCAATGATTGAGGGAGGACCTATCCCGGTAGGACAGTCTTACTCGAGATGATAGTATGCTATCTGGTTTATCTTTATCATCGTGTACTGCTTTAGGTGACCTGACATGTCGCTATTACACGTTGATAGAGCCCCTAGGATTCTTGCTTGACTACCAGCAGTATGATGACGATCATATTCGTTGGAGCTGGTAGTCTATAAGCACATTCTTAAAAGGTCCCTAGTCGTAGGAGTTTCGAGACAGGGCATCGATTCTCCAGAGTAGACTAGTGTATACAGTCGAGATCCCGACGAGGGGAGGTGGCCGGTCTCACAAGCCACTGGTGTCAGTTGGTTCACCTAAGATGTATACAGGTGCTCATTGGGTTATGAGTACACCGGACAGGACTCGCCGGGAACCTGCCAGTTGGGATTATACCAGACGTCAGATAGCAGTTCCCTGGTGACATGTGTACAGGTTAGCTCATTGACCTGAGGATCGTCATTTGCCTCGTGTGAGTTCCCACTGTACTTTGATTACTACCCTACCACGGCTCAAAGGAGTCGTGCAAAAAGGTTTTAGTTGGGTACAACCCCGAGCCACATGGAGGCAGTGAGCGGATCTTCAGGGGTTCATCTCTCCCGGTATTGGGAGTGAGGTCGCGCTGTGTCTAAGAGAGCCATTACGCAAAGCCCTCGGCCGAGGCAGGAGATTTACTGGTAGGTATTCCAGTAGTATCTCAGGGCGTTCTGGGCTACACTCCGACACGACTTGTACCGCTTTTGGGGGTCTGTCTTTTACCAACCCCTTAGGCCCGACATGCGATGCTCATAGACGAACGGACCGGACTGTACGGATATTGTCACTGACAGGCTCAGTAGGGTGTCAGGATGAGTTCGCTCATCGACGTCCCTTTTGGTCAATAGCTGGTGGCCCGTCACGTATTGGCTAATACCTCTAACGTGCTAGTGGTTAAATCCACAGCCATAGTATTGACGAGTCTTTAGAGTCCACCTCACTTTCAGTTACTCAAGCTTTCGGGCGAAACGCTGTAGAGGCCGTATGGAGATATGGTAGGGTCCGATCAGATACGTGCGGTATTGCACGGATCAGGATCGGACAGTTTTGTACTAGTGGCCATATAGTTATATGGCAGGGTTCGATCTGATACGTGCGGTATTGCACGCATCAGGATCGGACGGATATTACTAGCCGGCATTGTTTTAAGCCGGATCCTAGTTTAGTACAGTGTAGATTTTGTCTCATTGCATTTGTATCCGGTCGGAATACAGATGCGGGTGTGTATGCACAGTATCGGGGTTTTCTTGTAATTTATTACGGGATCAGTTTTCTGGAGTTGCCAGTTTGCATTCCGTTCCGGCCGGTTTTCCCTTGTTCCTTCCCGGCCGGACTTTTCCGATGGAGGGGGTAATTTGCAGTTTTGCAAATTACATTTGTAGAGGGGGTTTCATGCATTATGAGGCATTATGATGGTTTAAGCATCTTTTCTTTTTCCTTCATAATGGTTAGCATTTATTGTGATTGGATTTGAAAAGGATTAGATTAGAAATGAGATGAGTGTTGATGTGAAACTTGCTTTTGATGTGGTCACCTCTTTGATCTCCTACACTCACCTCCCTTGTTGAAACCCACCCTATTCTTGTGTGGCCGGCCACTTGAGGGAAGATGAGGGAATTCATTTTGTAGAGTGATATCTTCATCTCATTTCATTTTTCCTTTGCTAGAAAAATGATTCCACACATCTCTCCATAGTTCATTCTTTGATTCCTCCATTATGGCAACTACTTACCCCAAATGAGACAAGCATCATCTACACTACATTCTACAGCAAATCTTGGGCACGTCGACTTGCCAGCTTCGTGCCCGAGTTGCCTCGGTATTGAGGTGGGAGCCCGTAAAAGACGCAGGCGATGTGGTGCCCTTTCCGGCGAGGAGGCGACGATATGGAGACAAGACTTTCCGCGGGAGATCGGGACGATGAAGAGAAGACCGGAGGACTCGGATCACTTGGTATACTTCTCTTCCCATCTCTTGTTTGCTAGCATTAGGTTAATGGTTACGATCCGGGTTTTCATTGTCCGCGGTAGCGCCAGTTTAAAGTTAAAGAAAAATTTTGATTCCGCATTTTGGCCTCGGATAGACGGCCGGGGCGCTGCCGTGGCGCAACACCTAGTCGTGGGTGTATCGAGACGGGGCATCGATATACCAGAGTAGACTAGCGTATACCTTCTCGACCCATACAGATGGGCGATGGATGATCCCATATCCATTGGTGTTTGACATCAGAGATGATATACGGGTGCTCAGTGGAGACTGGGTACACTGGACGGACTCACCGAGAACTCGCAGATGGTATTATACCTTACGTTAGATGGCAGTTCTCTGGTGACACTGGTACAGGTTAGTCTGTAGACCCGTGATCGCCATAGAGTCATGTGTGATTCCCACTATGCTTTGATTTCCACCTTACCACGTCCAAGAGGGCGTGCAAAACGGTGGCTTTTGGGTACAGTCCCGAATCACATGGAGGCAATGAGCGATAGGAGGGGATTCGTCTCTCCCGGTATAGGGAGTTGATGTTGCACTGTGTTCGATTGGCTATAACTGGAAATCCCTGGCCAGGGTTGCTGAGATTTACTGGTAAGTGTTATCAGTAGTTTCTCGAATTGTTATGGACCTCATATCGACACCACTTATCGATCTACTGGGGTCTGACGTTTACCACCCCTAGGCAAGATTTGCGACATATCAGACGAACAGACCGGACTGTACGGTAAGTGTTACTGGTTGGATTCACAGGAGTGTGAGCAGGCATGCTCGTCGATCTTCTGATCGCTCAATACCGGGTGGCCGTTACGTTTAGCAGACCGCTTGGGGCTTGTGGGTGCTTGATATGATCATCACCTGCTGCCGGCTTATTGACGAGTCTTTAGAGTCCTACACAGAGGTTTCCTGGCTCAAGAGAAACGAAATAGGAGCGCATATGAGATATGTGCGGGACCGAGAATTATACCAGTATGTGATACTGTATTCTATTCTCGCGATTTGTATCATTGGTCGGTTATATGTGATATAGCCGGGTTACCGAATCAAGTGTTGATTCGATACATTGATACACTTGATATTAGTCGGTTATATGCGATATGACCGGATCGTTAAATCAAGTGTTGATTTAATGATTTAATGTATAATTATATATTTGATATATTAATTTACATTAACTAGTATTTATTCACTTAAGATGGATTTTCTCACTTGATGTGCACATTGTATATATGATATAGTTTTGTGCACTAGTTCATATCATATTTGATGATACATGCCAACTTGGGTGTATGTTTGGTTTAAACCTTGGTTAAGTAAATGTTTAGGGTTATTATTTATTTATTCATTTATTTAATTCATTTTTGGAAAAAAGAGAAATGGTGGCTTTCTTTGTTTTATAGTTGAAGCTTCATGAAGTTTTGAAAAAGTCTACCATTTTTGTTTCATGCTAAACCTAACCATTCACCTAACCTTAGTTTACTCTCTACACATAACCATGGTTGCTAATATGATAAGAATCACTTATGTTCTATTTTCCAAGAATTCTTATCATATTATCATCTTCTTCTTCTTCTTCTTCTTCAAGAAGAAAGAAGTTTGCTAGCTTCAATGGTGACTTGAGAAAATGAGTGAGAAATCCAATTCTAAAGTGAACCCACTTCCTATTTCTTCATCCTCTACCACTTGCCAAGTAGTATAGGGTGTTTTCTTCACAAGTTTCATGACTTGGTGAAGTTGGAGCTTGATCTTGAGTTGCCTCGACGTAGATCATCTTCGGCATCGAAGTTGATGACCTAGCCCGATCATTTCTCCGATAGAATCAACACTAGAGTCCGAGATCCGATGATCGCAGCGAAGGGACATCGTCACGGAGCTAAGGAAGTGGAGCACCAGATCTACAAAGGTTGTAGTCACTTTCCTTTAGCAATAAAGTCGTTTACTTGCTTGCATCGCCTTATCATCTAGTTAACGATCCGTATTAGGGCTTGTAGGCAGATGAAAAGATTTGAATTGGGCATGTTTGATCTGTTGTGAGACCTCATTAGTGTGCCCAGGAACCCTACAGTGGTATCAGAGCCTAGCTAGAGCCTTAGGCGATGCGTAGACGGAGTTAGAAGTCCGATCGGACCGAAACCCTAATGCAAAATTGCTCTCTGTACTTTTGAAATCGTGGTTTTTTCCAGATTAAAAATGCTTAAAAAATTCAGCAGGAAGATTTAAGAATTACAGTGCAAAACGACAAAATGATACGACTAAAGCGCGGCGGAACCGCGGCATAAGCTTGGCTTCTGCGGCGGTTCCGCGGCCATCTGATGACGTAAGCCTTCAATTTTTGCACCGTAATTTCTTTCTTTTGGTGTTGTATTTTCTGGGAATTTTTAAATATCACTCAAGAGTTGAGTTTTCTGGGTTGCATTGGGAGTTCGTAAATTCGATCGGATTATCAAACTTTGTCTATGTGTATTCCGGGTAATTTTAGAATATGTTAAAAAGTTCGACCGGATATAAATACCCACTTTTTCCCCTGCTGGGAAATTTCCAATTGTTGGATTTTTCCGTTGTTTAATGACGTTCTAAGTAGTGCAAGTAACGCGATGGTCCCTCTAGAAGACAACAAACCTTAACTCGATTATGTGACGGTCTTGAACTGCCCTTTGAACCTTAGGGTTTGGGGCAGTACGGCGTGCCACATGTGAGGCATTGGCTTGACCCTTCTATGGCTGGACCGTTGGTACTGAGGCACGAAGTGAATGTTTTTAAACTTGTTTCATGTGTTGATCTGTTTCGGGAAAACTTGGGTGTTTGACTGTTCGATCGGAAAGTTTAACATTTTCTATTTATCCGGAATGTGATACAATATTTGGAATTCACAAGTAGTTATGAGATAACTGAATGAATGTTATAAACATAGCAGTTTAGTCTCACTTGATCGGTTGCCACGGAATTTTGATGTGATCAAAAATCCGTCGCAATCACGTAGCGTACGCGGATACTCGCCGGGTAAACTTAATAGACAGCCTCACCCCATATCCCCGACCAAGTGACTGTAGGAGAACCCCGTCGCCGAAAGCATCCGTTCAGGTGCTCGCGGCAGCGGTGTTCCGCCTTAGTGCACTTCGTCGACGGTATCGGGGGTGCGGCAGTCCACTAAAGTTTGCAACGAGCATTCGTTCTGGATGCCGGGAATCTTGTTGAATTGCCCGACTTTATATTGAAAAGTGTTTTCGATATTGAGACTAAAATGTGGGGTTTATAATTGTTAGGCATGCGATGTCTAAGGAATTCATTTAATTAGGCATGCGATGTCTAAAGAGGTTGTGGATTCCAACTGTTGTAGTTTTACACTTTCTTTTCTGTGACCGTAAGTGTAATATGTGATATCGCCGGTTTCGTTGCTATATGTCAACGACAATTGGGATGCGCATATTTACTTACGTTGATGACATGTGATGTTATGTGTTGCTGGATATGTTATATTGGATCGTCGTGTTTGAATAGCCGGGTTTTTTTTTATGTGAGATGAGTGTTTTTCATTTTCATTCATGTAAAAACTTGTATGTAATATTCTTTTATTGGGGCACTTCCAGGTTGCGGAAGATGTCACCCTTTGTATATTATTTACTTTTCCGCACTAGGATAGACCCAAGGAGGGGAGCACAAGTAACCGGGTTCTGGAGTCTAAAGGGAGACCAACTCGAGGAGTCGAGTCCGGGTCTCCTAACTCTAGAATTGGTAGGGTTGCTTGCCGCTCTCGTAAGGGTCTAGGGTGTGGATTTGGCTATTCATCACAACCGTGGAATCCGTGTTTTATACTGGCTCGTATTGAAAACACGGACGTCCTAGTATATCCAATGTTTCATATGTTTCTTCTGCTGCGATATCTGTGATGTGATCATGTGATGTCCTGTGATAGATACAGTATATAGTATATATGATATATTATATAGATGTTGCTTATGTTTTACACCCGCGCTAGCCCTGCCCCGCTCTGCCATTAGTTACCTAACCTAACGGTGCAGACGGGACATCGAGGCGAATGCGGATGGCATAAGCGTACGTTGTATTTATCTGTGATGTTTAGGTAACTTAAATGATGGGACTTCATTAATGTGATTAATGAAAGAAAATAAACCTAAGATGTTGTGGAATCGAATTTTCAAAAACAGGTAGCTACAGTTCTTGCTTTGCATTGCGGTGTTCCTTGTAGAACATCCTGCACCTTATTCGATAAGGAAAGGACCGAGATCCCTTCACCGGGAGTGACTCCTTTAGCAAAAACTGGCAGATGCTACAACTCTCGGTTTGTGTTTTGATTGCTTCTATAGTTTCTGCTTTGCACAGTGATATATATGATATATCCCGCACCTCATTCGACGAGGAAAGGGCCGACGATCCCTTCACCGGGAGTGACCCCTTTAGCAAAACTAGAAAAGCCTAAAAAACACTCCATTTTAAAACCATTTGATTCTACAACGATATCAAGTTCATTACGCAATAGGTTTTCAGAAAAAAAACCTGTCGTAGCCCTCCGTCATTTCAGATAAGTACTAGTTAGTATTCGTGCTACGTTTGTTGACTATGTTAAGGCGTAGTGTGCGGTAGCTGATTAGTGCTTATCTGTATAAGCATATGATGCGATTGGATTAGGGTAGTCGTGCGACTTTGTTGACTATGTTAAGGGACGTGCGGGTGGGTTTAATTCAATCGAGAAATGACGGGTTGAACTTGACTAGCACTTATGATTTGTTGACTATGTTAAGGTCATATAGCTGCTAGGGGCAAAATTATCGGGAATTTCAAGTGTTGAAATTTGCAATGAGATTGCATACCTTCTATGAGATAGTTGGATCCCGATACCCGCTGCGAGTAATTGTTACTCCTGGGAGAGTTTTACACATTACAATTAGCCGATCTAGTAGGTGTCTAGAAAGGTGTCAACGGGATTACGCCTCTGGGAAAACGAGGTTTACTGTAATTAGGTCCGTGCGAAAGCACGGGGAACCTCCCTCAAAGTACCGACACTGGCCTGGCTGAAAGATTGGCGAACTTGTAGCTTGTAATTAATCCCGGCTAGTCTTTCCTTTTAGGGTTTGAAGAAAGATTTGATAAAAACAGTGGGAGCCATCCTGATTAGATAAAATAATAACCAATCTGATCTTGCAAGAGCGCACGCAGAGTGTTTTCTTCTCTCTCCCTCCTGGTAGCGACCATGTCACGCCTTAATCAAGATAATAATACGGATGTATTGACCGAACCCGCTTGTTATACTGAGCTGGGGAACGTTGGTCCCGCTCTAACTTATAATTGTTATAAGACAGAGCAGAAAATAGGGGAATACCAGAATTCCTATGCCGCCCAAACGAAGAAAGTGCATATGATGCATCTCCTTCGGGTATGTTCATTATACAGAACTGTTTCTCAGTATCCTCTGCGTCCTGGGTATTTGATACCGGATCAGGATTCCAGATATGTAATCTGTTACATAGGGCTACAGATAGGTAGAGAACTGAGAACGGGTGATAAGTTTCATGAGACAGAAAACGGGCCAAGTGTTGCAACCAAGTCTGTTGGTCACTGTCACCCTGTATTATCAGTACATTGATTCTGAACAAATGCTATTAGATACCGAACCTGATATACAAAATCATATCTGTCTCTTTATTAGTAAAGAAACGATAAAATTTTGTATTGCTGGATAATGTTTTGAACATTTCCTATATCAAAAGTTGATCGGTTCAGGCACGTTATCTAAAAGCATTGATGTTCTAAATCAAACTACAGTTCTTAGTATACGGAATACACACAAGAGGAATAGTTCAGAAATGAACGGATTCTTCTTGAGGTATTGTAGACTAGGTCATATCAATGCGACCCGACTAGCTGGAGTTACATCAAGATGCATATTTAAATTAGTTTGAATTTACATCTTGTGAAACTCGCTAGTCATGTCACAAAGATAAGATGACCATAGCTCTGTTTATTGGAAACAGAGAAAGAGTTAGTGAACTTTTGGGATCGATACATGTTGATGTATGAAGGTCCCCTGTCTACACATGCCAAGACCGGTTCTTTATACTTCATTACATTCTCTGATGATCTCTCAAGATTCAATCATATGTTCCTGTTGAAACATGAGTCCGAACCTTTTGAGATATTCACAGAATATAAGTTAGAAGTAGAGAACGAAAATATACGGGTATAAGTATTATGTCCTTTGATGTGATCGAGGAGGAGAATACTTGAGCACGGAAATCCTGGACTATTCTAAAGGAGAATGAGATTCTCTCTCAGTATTACTCCTCTGAATACACCACAGAACAACGGTGTATCAGGGCGGAGCAATAATGCCCTATATGATATGGTGTGCTCTATGAAGAGTACTACTGAGTTACCTATTTCCTTTAGGGAGTTATGCACTTATGAAGATGCATACCTATTGAATAGGGTTCAGATCAAATCAGATGTCTACCATTTCATATATGATATGGAGAGGGAAGAGCTCATCTCTTAAGTCAGTTAAGATTTGGGGTTGTCCGACCTATGTCTAAAAAGCAAAATCCGGACAAGCTCGAGGCAAGGTCTGTTATGTAGAACTGGAAATGTTCCATCTATACAAACTGCAGCTGATGAACCAAAGGATTCAGTAGATTCCAACGAACCTCAGCCTCTCTACCGATCTAGTAGGGTTTCTCACCCACCTGAGAGATACTTTGGTTTCTCTATGACAGTGGGAGCGACGATTGCATCATGAGATGATGACCTAACTAGTTTCGAGCTGGTTATCAGGAGTGAGACTCTGTAAGAATGGCTGGATGCTTAGTGATCTGAGATGGAATCCATGTACACCAACAAAGTATGGACTTTAGTTGCAATATCGGGTTAAATCCCCATCAGGAGCAAGTATATCTTGAGAAGATTACTCGGTGTAGATGGAAAGGTTGTGACTTTCAAAGCTAGATATGTTAAAGGTTTTCATCATCGACCAGGCGTGGATAATGATGAAACCTTTTTCAAGTAGCTATGCTTAAGTCCATCCAGATCCTACTTGCTACGGGTACATACCATGACTACGATATCTGGCGGTTGGGTGTCATGACTGCTTTTCTAAATACGGATTTAGAAGAGAGCGTCTATAAGTACACAGCCAGAGGGCTTCGTAAACAATGGGAGCAGCGGAAACGTGTGCAAGATGTTTTATGTGATAAACCAGGCATCGCGGAGTTGGAACATCTGTTTTGATGAGTTAGTCAAACAGTTTGACATCATCAAAATGGTAGATGAACCTAGTATATACAAAAAGGTAGTAAGAAGTATGGTAGTGATCCTCGTAGAGTACGTGGATGACATACTCTTGATAGGGAAGGAGTTTCCTATACTACGCTCGGTCGATCTCCGCTTATCACAAGGATTCTCCGTATAGGATCAAAGTGATACCTCCTAAATCCTGAGTTTTCATCTATGAGATAGATGTAATTGGATGCTAGGATTCTCACTAGTAGTAGTGAGATGGTATCAATTGATCCTGATGAGAATCACTGGAAAGGTTCCAGGGTGATAAAGACGACTGAATGTCAGTCACAGGCATTGTCTTTACCCTATGTAGAGGGAAGGTATGTTGGAAGAGTTCCAAGCTAGATACTGTGGAAAACTAGACGATAAAGGCTAGATACATCGCTACTTAAGATGCTACCAAAGAGGAAGTCTGGGTGTATATTTGTTCATGAGATGAACTTTGTTCCTCCCATTGTGTGACAATGGAGTTGTGGCTTATGCTAGGAACCCCGGTCCCATCAGTGACCCAGACATATTCTAAGGCAGCATCACCTGATCATGGAGATAGTTGATCTCCAGGGGATCGAGGTTAGGAGAGTAGACTCAGAGGAAAACACGGCGGATCCACTCACAAAGGCCTTTTCCCAGAGAGAGACTTTCATGGGATGGTTGAGTATGAGATACTGCAACCACTGCTACAGATGGCCCTAGTGCAAGTGGGATATTGTTAGTTATATGTATGCCCTAGAGGCCATCACTGTACATAGGATGTATATTGTAGTGGATGCTGGGACATATATAGGGAGGACATTCTTGCTCGACATGATAGTATGCTATCTGGTTGCTCTTTACCTTAACGTGTATACTGATTATCTCTCTGTTACATGTTGGTAAAGCCCTTAGGATGTGTACTTGACTACTTAGACTATGATGCGGATCATACTTGTGGGGACATGGTAGTCCATAAGTACATCTTTCAAGGTCCCTAGTCGTGGGTGTATCGAGACGGGGCATCGATATACCAGAGTAGACTAGCGTATACCTTCTCGACCCATACAGATGGGCGATGGATGATCCCATATCCATTGGTGTTTGACATCAGAGATGATATACGGGTGCTCAGTGGAGACTGGGTACACTGGACGGACTTTCCGAGAACTCCCAGATGGTATTATACCTTACGTCAGATGGCAGTTCTCTGGTGACACTGGTACAGGTTAGTCTGTAGGCCCGAGATCGCCATAGAGTCTTGTGTGATTCCCACGGTGCTTTGATTTCCACCTTACCACGTACAAGAGGGCATGCAAAATGGTGGCTTTTGGGTACAGTCCCGAATCACATGGAGGCAATGAGCGATAGGAAGGGATTCGTCTCTCCCGGTATAGGGAGTTGATGTTGCACTATGTTCGATTGGCTATAACCGGAAATCCCTGGCCAGGGTTGCTGAGATTTACTGGTAAGTGTTACCAGTAGTTTCTCGAACTGTTATGGACCTCATATCGACACGACTTATCGAGCTACTGGGGTCTGACGTTTACCACCCCTAGGCAAGATATGCGACATATCAGACGAACAGACCGGACTGTACGGTAAGTGTTACTGGTTGGATTCACAGGAGTGTGAGAGGGCTTGCTCGTCGATCTTCTGATCGCTGAATACCCGGGTGGCCGTTACGTTTAGCAGACCTCTTGCGGCTTGTGGGTGCTTGATATGATCATCACCTGCTGCCGGCGTATTGACGAGTCTTTAGAGTCCTACACAGAGGTTTCCTGGCTCAAGCGAAACGAAATAGGAGCGCATATGAGATATTTGTGGGACCGAGAATTATACCAGTATGTGATACTGTATTCTATTCTCGCGATTTGTATCATTGGTCGGTTATATGTGATATAGCTGGGTTACCGAATCAAGTGTTGATTCGATACATTGATACACTTGATATTAGTCGGTTATATGCGATATGACCGGATCGTTAAATCAAGTGTTGATTTAATGATTTAATGTATAATTATATATTTGATATATTAATTTACATTAACTAGTATTTGTTCACTTAAGATGGATTTTCTCACTTGATGTGCACATTGTATATATGATATAGTTTTGTGCACTAGTTTGTATCATGTTTGATGATACATGCCAACTTGGGTGTATGTTTGGTTTAAACCTTGGTTAAGTAAATGGTTAGGGTTAATATTTATTTATTCATTTATTTAATTCATTTTTGGCAAAAAGAGAAATGGTGGCTTGCTTTTTTTTATAATTGAAGCTTCATGAAGCTTTGAAAAAGTCTACCATTTTTGTTTCATGCTAAACCTAACCATTCACCTAACGTTAGTTTACTTTCTACACATAACCATGGTTGCTAATATGATAAGAATCACTTATTTTCTATTTTCCAAGAATTCTTATCATACTATCATCATCTTCTTCTTCTTCTTCTTCTTCTTCAAGAAGAAAGAAGCTTGCTAGCTTCAATGGTGACTTGAGAAAATGAGTGAGAAATCCAATTCTAAAGTGAAACCACTTCCTATTTCTTCATCCTCTACCACTTGCCAAGTAGTATAGGGTGTTTTCTTCATAAGTTTCATAACTTGGTGATGTTGGAGCTTGATCTTAAGTTGCCTCGACGTAGATCATCTTCGGCATCGAAGTCGACGACCTAGCCCGATCATTTCTCCGATGGAATCAACACTAGAGTCCGAGATCCGATGATCGCAGCGAAGGGACATCGTCACGGAGCTAAGAAAGTGGAGCACCGGATCTACAAAGGTTGTAGTCACTTTCCTTTAGCAATAAAGTCGTTTACTTGCTTGCATCGCCTTATCATCTAGTTAACGATCCGTATTAGGGTTTGTAGGCACATGAAAAAATTTGAATTGGGCATGTTTGATCTGTTGTGAGACCTCATTAGTGTGCCCAGGAACCCTACAAAGTTGTTGTGCGAATAGTGTCAATAAGTTTTAAAGAACTTGATTAGAGTCATCATGTCATAAATGCGGACCAGGATAGACTTCTAAAGGATCACATGTGTTTGAAAAGACTTAAGATTTTCTCAAGTTTTGTTCTCCAGTTAGGTTTCAAGTCAGAATTTATATTATTTTTAATAGAAAACCAAGTCTTATTTTTCACTCCTACCTTTCACCTGTTGTTGATTTTACACACCTTCGTGATCGTGCAAAACATCTTTATAAATATAACCTTCATATCTCCACGAATAAACTATTTTATAATCGAAAACTCGTCTTCGCCAAGATTATTCTCCCCACAATGAACCGTGAGGACTTTTAACTCGGAGAGAACACTTTCTTAGCTTATTTTATTTGGCGATTGGAAACTTAGCGAGTTTTAGGTCAAAGACTCCCAAACCAGATGGTTTTAGGGTATTAGGTGTGGAGACACCCCAAGGACTTAATTACCCAAGTTACTAAGGACAAAAAACAAAAGACTCATTTTGTTTCATTTTAAAGTATTCTGAAAGCAGTACAAACAGAGATATTGCCAGCTTTTTCTTTTTTAATCCGAAGACGTGTTCATGTGGATAAGGTGTGTAATCACTCCAATAAGGTTCCAGATGGGTTATTTTTCAGACTTTTAGCTTCTATTAAAACCTCAATAATATCCTTCATATCCACTTCACCTTGTGAACTATTCTTGATATTACTTAATTCAGAAACAACTTGTTTGATCCTAAAGATGTTTGTCAATTTTTAAAAAGGTTAAAGACATGTCAGAAATTCATCTAATTCTCAAGAACTCATGACACGTGTAAAATGATATAAAAGACGTATATTAACTACGGCTAAACTCAAAGGAGGGTTATCTTTCGGGTTTTCAATCTCTCGAAAAGGATTTAGTTATTTCTATCTTATCAACTGAACCGTCAGACTTCGAGTCTAAGTTCCCCCGCTAGCTAACACGATGAAAAAGTTTTTATGTTTTAGATGAATTTTTTTCAATTTTTATGGGTTTTTAAATATGTATGCAATGCAGAATATACACATGATGCAGAAAAATAAACGCAGTGCTCACCCCCAAACCTGAGTTTTACGATGTCCTCATCGTTGCCCCCATCTCCGGTAGCTAGACTTAGACATCAGGGTGAGAATTTTATTCAGAGAAAAAGAAAAAACCTAAGACTAATTATAGCATATACAAGTTAAAAGATTGAGTTAGTCTAGAAATTAATACCAGCCATTTAAAAATTTTGTCTATATAATGTAAGGGCTGGTAAAAGAAAATGTATATAAAAAAAAGTAAAGGAAAACTAAATGTATATGTTAGTCGTTAGTGAAGGGCATAGGTGTGTGAAAGTAGGGATCGGAAGATGTTGAAGGTGAAGATGAAGTTTTGAAGAGGTCAAAGAATTGTTGCCCGAATGAATTGAATTTTCAAGAAGCACGTGTTGAGTTTCGAAGTCAAGTTCGTTTACAAACTTAAGTTCATCCGCAAAAAAATTCAGAAAAAGAAAGGTTCATAGAATGTTCCTAAATTTATCTTGACTCAAACTCACCAAGAATATCAAGTTTATCATCAAATATCTCCTCAAAACTAGACATGAAAGAATATTTTTCAAGGCTGCCTTCCTCCCTATAATCCTGCACTATCCTATTCTCATCGTTACAGCTCACCAACTCTCTCAAAACTAGTTCTCCTTCATCACATTCATATCTGGGTAAGTTCATGTCATCCAAAAAATTAGGTTCCCACACTAACGTTTCTTCAAAAACAATATCAACAGGTGATACAAATATTGTGGGTTCTTGATCATTGATTTCCTCTAACAATTTATCCCAACCATACCCGTCAAAATTACAAGGTTCCTCCTCTAAAATTGGAGTGCAAAAATTAGTCGGTTCAAGAATTTCCTCTTCAAGTAGTACATCGGTTAAATCAACTTCTAAATCACAAGTGACAAGAGGTTCAGTTGGTACCTGAAGGCTAGTGTCGGACTGACTCGGAGGGTTTTCTTATGTGTCCTGATAACATTCAGTCAACTCAATCATATCATCATCTATGAAATCATCAAACATTGTTTGATCATTTATCTCACTCAGGTGACTTCCTAGATGACAGATATCGACATTATTAGGTTATAATTGAGTGTGTTCACTCCTTAGAATCCTCTCAGCTAAATGTTTCACTTGTTCCTCAATTCTAGCCAATGATTGAGCTTGAGAAAGAAACAATTGCTCAGATTATTTCATGAACAGGGCTAGTGTCGCAGCTGTTTGATTCTCGACCGCAGTCATCACTTCAATACCCTTCTCTAAAGTGGTCAACCTAGCATCCATCTTACTATCATACCCTAATGATGTGTCAGTTGTTTCAAGAAGGGAGGGTTGTGACGGTGGTGATGCTAAAGCAGTCATCCTGTCGACCTCTTTCTCTAAATTTTTAATCATTTGATCTAGGTTTGAAGTGGGACTGGGTTCAAGAGTGTTAGGTGGGTGACCGATATCAAAATTCTGTGACGATTGGCCACCCCTAAGAAAGGACAGTTTTCATGAATGTGGAAAGAATCTTGGCAATTTGCACAAACAAATTGGGAATGAGTATAAGCAAAAGAATAAGGACCGTGAAAAATCGAATAGAACTGTGTATCACCCATATTAACAAGAATTCACAAAAATAACAAAAACAAAGAATATCACAATCCTAGCAGTCTATGTTATGCTAAGTCAACTAGACCTACTCAAGAACCTGATTGTCGAAGTAAAACTGTATCGAGAAACGGGCTCAAGATATACGGATCACGGAGCCAGGTAAGTACAGAGATAAGGGGAGGTTATCCAATGCTTTCGCGCAGTTCCTTAATTAGAATAACCCTTTCTCTTTTGGCGGTTTCGCCGTGAACACTTGCCTAGACATCGCGTGAACGATATACCATTAAGCGATGTTCTAAACACGGTTAACTTCTCCTAATGAGCGCGAAGTCCTTAAAGTCAACGTTCTAGTTGATTTTAAAATTACTGTGGGTATGCAAGAATGCCGTTTTGTGTTTTGTGGGCCACGGAGAAAGGTGATGAAATCTTTTACCGTATCTTGTTTGGTTTTATACCCTTAATATCCGTATTAAGATGCAAATGCGCAATCAATAAAAGAATTTAAGAAATCAAGCAATCAATCAATTCTTTTTTCGTTTAGGCTTAAGCGCTGCAACAAATACGGGTTAGTTCTCAGTGCAATTGGTGGCAAGTTTGTGCAAAGAATCCTGCAGAAGATAGAATATTGGAATGCGTCGGATTTGAGCGAAGGTGTTGGAAAATTACGTACCAATGCGATTTTGGGTTTAGAAACCCATTTGAAGTGATTACGGGTATTTGAATGTTCGCTTGTGCGGGTCAAAATATCCAGATCTTTGGCACTGCACTTCACTAACGTTTTTGCAATTGAATTAGATCCTTGCTCCGCACGATCGCTGGTCGTAATTCCGTAAAAATCTGCAAATGTCGGAAAATTCGATATTTGGTGTCAAAAGCGATATACCTGCCCTAATTCCTACACACTCAAAATTATAAAACTCAAACAATACCAACAGATTACTAACAATACACTGGAGACACCACAGAAGAAAATATTCAAAGCACCTAAATGGGGCCGGCGGCACCGGATTTTTGAGGATTGTCGCCGGCCAATTTTAAAGCTTTGGTGCTCGAATTTTGTGTGGGATCTCCTGGATATATTAGTATTCTAATAGTATACTTGGTTTTTTAAGTTGAATCACAGAGTGTTAGCAGGTTATAAAGACAGAGAAGAAAGTAAATTTTTTTTTGTGTTGTTAGTTTTGAAAGATTTTTTGTTAATTGTTAGTTTGTTAGTACGAACCAGAAATAACAATACCTAATGACTACGAATTCCCCGACAACGGCGCCAAAAACTTGTTGGGACTTCACCCGCGTGCGCAAACGCGTATGTTTTTGAAATAGAATGGTTTTTAAGAAATAGTTGCACACGCGAGCTCGGTCTCTTTTTAAAATTTATAAACCGCAAGTGCACATACATGTTTGCGCGCGCGGGTGAAGTCCCTGTTGGAGATAGTGCCCTCAGAGTCAATTATTGGATCGCAGGCACATGATTGCAATGATTGCGGAGAACCTATACCGGTAGGACAGTCTTACTCGAGATGATAGTATGCTATCTGGTTTGCCTTTATCAGTCGTGTACAGGTTCAGGTGACTGATTAGTGTTACACTTTGATAGAGCCCTTAGGATCTTGCTTTACTACCAACAGTATGATGGCGATCATATACGTGAGAGTTGGGTGGTTTATAAGCATATCCTTAATTGTGGTCCCTAGTCGTGGGAGTTTCGAGACAGGGCATCGATACTCCAGAGTAGACTAGTGTATACAGTAGAGACCCCGACGAGGGGCGGTGGCCGTTCTTACAAGCCACTGGTGTCAATTGGATCACCTAAGATGTATACAGGTTCTCATTGGGTTATGAGTACACCGGACAGGACTCACCGTGAATCTGCTAGTTGGTATTATACATATCGTCAGATAGCAGTTCCCTGGTGACATGTGTACAGGTTAGTTCATCGACCTAAGTTCGTCACTTGTCTCGTGTGAGTTCCCACTGTGCTTTGATTTCTACCCTACCACGACTCAAAGGATTCGTGCAAACAGGTAGTTTTTGGGTACAGTCCCGAGCCACATGGATGCACGTGAGCGGATCGGCAGGGGTTCATCTCTCCCGGTATTGGGGGTGAGATCGTGCTGTGTCTAGGAGAGCCATTACACAAAGCCCACGGCCGTGGCAGGAGATTTACTGGTAGGTACTCCAGTAGTATCTCATGGTGTTATTGGGCTATACTCCGACACGACTTATACTACTATTGGGGGTTTGACATTACTAGCCCCCTAAGTAGATATGCGATACTGATAGACGAACGGACCGGAATGTATATACATTGTCACTGTTAGGCTCAGTAGTGTTTCCGGATGAGTTCGCTCATCGGCCTCCCTTGAGGTCAGTCCATGGGCAGCCGTTACGCACAGCTAGTGCCGCTGACGGCTTGTGGTTAAAACCACTGCTAGGGTACTGACGAGTCATTAGAGTCCCCCACAGAAAGTTTCCCAAATTCGGGCGAAACATTGTAGAGGCCGTATGGTTTTATGGCAGGGTTCGGAAAATGCACGTGCGTTTACGCACGTGTCATATTTCGGGCAGATAATACTTGTGGGTTTTGGTTTAAGCCGGATCCGAGTATTATATTGAGTAGATATAATATCTTTGTCTCAGTTGTATTTGTATTCGGTTGTAATAAAAATACGGGTATTTTTATACAGTTACGGGGTTATCCTGAAATTCGTTTCAGGATCACTTTTGGAAGTTGCCAGTTTCCAGTTTTCTATCAGCTGTCTTTTAACATTCGGTTAAAGACGGATTTATCTTTTCTTTGGATAAGTGTGGATGCTTCTAGAAGGTTCTAGAAGAGGTGATTAGGCTTGTGACTCACTTGTTCATTAATGGTGCATTGATGGTGCATTTATTGTGTTCATACTTTGTGTTCACACTAGATATTTCTCTTATTGTCACCTCCCCTCTCCTACACTCACCCCCCACCTCCTTATATGTGGCCGGCCCCCTCCTCTCTCACATACACTTGATTGATTCATTTTGGTTAAAAGATTATGATAGTTTTGGGGTGTATGGAAATTTCATAGCTCATATGATTCCATCACCCGAATTAATTGGCAACTTCATTAACCGATCGTCCACGGCTTTGGACGAAGTGAGACAATGTATTCTACTCATTCTCTACATCAATCTTGATCGTCTCTTTTAGCAAACTTGACGACCGAGTTGCCTCGAGTCAGAGGCGGGAGCCCGTTTAAAGAATCATTGACGTGGTGCCACCTGGACGAGGAGATCGGTGATCGACGAGATCGGAGCAGCCGCAACAGAGCGTGGGATGATGGTTAAAGAACAAAGGACTCGGATCGTTCGGTATAACCTTTCTACCCTCTTTACAGTTTGTTAGTTTAGCAATAATGGCATATCCAGGTTATAGTATACGATAGCGCCAGTTAAAAAGTTTTTGTTCCGCATTTGGCATCTGTAGATGGCTGAGGCGCTACCGTAGACTTACAGTGGTATCAGAGCCTCACCATTTTGCTTTACTAACTTGTGCTAACGCGTTTAAAATATCGATCGGACCGAATATCAAAAACTGCAAAATTTCCATTCACAGTTTTTGTCGATTTTAAATCATGTCCTAAAATTATTTTGCATAACACAGAAAGTTGTGCAGGGTTTTCTAAGAACATCATACAAATTTGGGCACGTGACTCAACAAGACAGCCGCAGAATCGCGGTCAAACCTATGGTTTAACCGCGCATCCGCGGCCATTCTGTGTGGTCATTGCTTTAAATTTGTACAGTGGATTCTTCTATGGAAATTGGGGTTTTTGGTATATATCTTTTGGGCCCAGATTTTGTTACTGTTCAACAGATGTTCGTGGGGCCCACTTCATGATATTTAGTCGATCGAAATTTAAACATGTTATCTTACAGTACTTACATTATATCTCCGACCGTGAATGTCATTCGATCGGTAAACCGCGTTTGATTGCTATAGTTCTTTTCGACGGGTTTGCGAATGTGACATTCGCGTTGATGTTCTGTGTTGTGCTGTGGTGTTGCGGCTTTGTCGTGGTGGATAGCAGTGTACAATAGTAGTGCAGTTTGGATTTATTTGTACATTTGATATTGCGGGGCGAGCGTCCAACATGTGGACTGCCGTCTCTGCCTGTTATATAATATTCTTTTGGGGCATGACCGGGTTGAGGTCGATGTACCCGTTGTACATATTTTTCATTTCTGTACTAGGTTTTACCCCGCGACGGAGTGCACGGATAGCCGGGTTCTGGAGGGCAACGGGTCCGCATCTCATGGCTTTAAGAGGCAGAGGGGCCTCACTCTAGAATTGGCAGACTATTCACCGCACTCGTAGGGGGTACAGGTTGACCCAAGGAGGGGTGCTCAAGCTACCGGATTCCGTGAAGTGCAGGGTGGTCCATTCACTATGCTGTAAGGGGATGCCTCGCTTCAGGTTTTGGCGGGTAACTTGCCGCACCCGTAGGGGTCTAGGTTTCATTGCACAAGCTATCCACACGACCAGGGGAACGTCGGGTTTTAGCAGCGGCTCTGTGAAACTCGGGGATCCCAGATTATCTGTATTGTTCTGTGATGCTTATTACTTTTCTGTAATGTTGCATATTATCATGCCTGGAGCGATTATCGTATATTGGTATATATACTATTAGATGTTGTATATGTTTTATACCCGCGCTAGTCCAGTCCCCGCTCTGTTGTTAGTTAAGTAACCTAACGAGTGATGACGGGACCCAGTGACGAATGCGGATGGCATATACGTACATTTTATTTTCGTTCTTTTCTGGTGTGATTAGATGATGGGACTGCGTTGATTTTGATCAATGCAAAGGATAACAAACCTATTTGGCAGTTGTTGGAACAATTTAAAAAGTGTTATTGCAAAGACGTTTCCTTTTGTTTTGCATAGTGATATTCGGTTGGAATATCCTGCACCTCATTCGACGGGGCAAGGGCCGATATCCATTCACCGGGAATGACCCCTTGGGCAGAAGTTTGCGTAAGGGTAATAACTTCACTATAGTCGATTACAAATTGCTTTGCACAACGGTATTCGGTTGGAATATCCTGCACCTCATTCCATGAGGAAAGAGCCGAGATCCCTTCACCGGGAGTGACCTCTTTAGCAAAAGGTTTTCGCCACTATATTTTTATAAAAAGCTATCAGGTTCCTTCAGCGATATCAAGTTCGTTACGTTAAAGGTTTTTTGCCAAAAACCAGCTGTAGCCCTCCGTCATTTCTTTTGGGTATTCAGTAGTATTCAAGCTATGTATTTTGACCAACACCAAGGCATAGTGTTTGGTAGCTGCTGGGTATTCATTTGTTGCATAGATAGATGAGTTGGTTTGGGACAGTCATTCTGCCATTTTGTCCAACGTCAAGGGCATGTGCGGGTGGGTTCAAATTGACAAGATAGTGATGGGTAGAACTTGGCATGTGACTTATGACATTTTGACCAACGCCAAGGTCATAAGAGCATGGGGCAAAAATTATATCGGGAGTTTCTAAAGAAACTGAAACTTGCCAAGTATGCGCATACCTTCTGGAGTATGAGTAACGTGGATGCATTCCATCACATTATCATGCGATGAGAGTTGGATCCCGATTCCCACTGATGAGTTGGTTTACTCTTCGGGTGATCCCGATTGATTCTTCTTTCAGGTTTGGAGGAGAATTTGACAGTACAATGGGAGGTTTCCTGATTAGATAAAGTGATAACCATTCTGATCTAGGTTAGAGTACACACAGAGTGTTTCTTTTCTCTCTCTCTTTGGCAGCGACCTTTGACCGACCCTAGACTATGACTCAGTGACCAAGTTGACCGAACCTTCTTCAAATACTGGCTTTTGGATTGTCTATGTTGCATACTTCATTGCCACTCCTTCTTCTACCCTTTGAATTTCTCAGAACACCCGTATTACTACGGACATCCACTTCCATTGGATAGATCCATCGTATGGTTATATACGAACTTGAAGGGACTTCTTCGAGGATGGATCCAGGTTAAGGAGAAATAGAATTGGCTTATTCAGTTTTCTTTTATTATCACCTTCTCTCAGGTTGCGAGGGCTCCTTGGTTTAGGAGAGTACACCTATTACGCTTATTGGATAGTCTTCTTCCAAACCATAGGCAGGTGCCGAAAGGTAGGGAATGAAGAAAACCAATTAGCCTAAGTAGGGTGTGCAGAAGGTAATATGTAAAGACAAAATAAAAATGATTTGAAAGAGGGCAAAGTAAATTGCGATTGATATCATTCATGACCAAACCGCGTACTTCATCGCCACTCTTATTTCAACTTTAAAAAGGAATAAGGTATTATTCAGTTGTCTTTTATCATCACCTTCTCTTAAGATGTGAGTACTCCTTGGTTTAGGAGGGTACACCTATTATGCTTACTGGATAGTCTTCTTCCAAACCATAGGCTGGTGCCGAACGGTAGGGAAGGAAGAAAACCATTTAGCCTAACGATAGTGTACAGAAGGTAATGACTAAAGACAAATAAAGGGATTTGGAGAGATGGCAAAGAAATATACGGTTATAGTCATGAATTGGATTATGGAAGAGGCATTGCTATGAATACCAGGATACCCCTACGAAACATTTTCATGTTTCAGTGCATTGTTGAAGCAAAACTGTTTTCCCGATTAGATACTTACTCCAAGGGTATGTATTTACCAGGTTTCATTCTCATATCTGTATGGTTTTACAGATGATGAGCGGGAGTAAGTTATTGAGAATTAGGTAATTATCCTCATTATATCGGAATTCGTTGTAATTGGTGATATTTGAGGAAATCGCCAAGGTACAGTTTTCCACCTACGACGCACAGGTTTTGAGTTGTTTAACTCAGCGGACTTATACAGAGTATTGTATGTTGTCCAAGTGTCCATCAGGACAAAGGGGTAGGTCCTCGTACTATGTTCTGTTTACTTATGACTTCTCTAGTATTTAGACAAGTGTTTCGTAGAAATACAAGGTCTAAGTTTTGAGAAGTTGTGGGTATAAGAATAAAGTAGAGAACCAGGTGTCACAAGTATCGGGATTCTTCAAAGAGATCGAAGATGTAGATTCTTGTGATTGGTATTCAGATGATAGTAATGGTTTTGAGAAACTTGTTTCTCTTTCAGGTTGCTCATAATTGGATGGATTCTTAAGTTGAGTAATGCTGATTAGCCTCTTTCCATTAAGTTGATATGCACTGGAGACAGCTGCATGATTGAATATGGTTCCAATTAAATAAGTGTCAAAGTTTCTATATTGGATATAGAATGGTTCATACCTTAACGATGTTAAGGTACGGGGAGTTGTCTAGCTTATGCTTAAAACCAGACTCTGGATAACTCAGGGCACGTTTCTGTAATGGCTATTTATGGGTTGACCCTGGCTATGACGAGGGTTGACTTTCTACCATTTGGAAGATCAATAGTGATATTGTTCTTGACTCGCCACAGTTTTAGTAAAATGGATTTTTTCAGAAAACAGTAGTGGGAGTATGGTAGAACTGGAAGTGATTCCAGAATCGCGAACGATTACGGAAAATTCAATAGGACCTATAGATTCAATCAGGTTTGATATTCCATTAGCCACTCCGCAGATATGATGGGTAACCTCAGACACCCGAGAGGTACTCCGGTAGCCTCAAGGACGGTGACAGGGAGGTTATTGTTTACCCAGACTTGACACTACTGTTGTTCCAGACTGTGAGACCCGGCAGGAGGTTAAGTATAGCGTCGTTCTAAACTAGCTTTAGAAGTGCACGTATATATTATTCTGCCAGAGGGTTGTCGTAGTCAGTGGGAGCAGCGGAAGCATAGTGGGCAAGATGCTTATGTCTATTTATAGACTTGAGCAGTTATAGCGGAGATAGATCATCTAATTTTGATGTGACAGTCATAGGTTTGACTTCAATCAGAATAGGGGATGGATCTGTTAAGAAGGTAGTAGGGCGTGATATCATGGTATTTAGATGACATACACAGAGTAGGAAGTAAGATTCCTATACTACGATCGGTTGTATTGTGGTCGTCACACAGTTGTTTCTCCAGACAGGATATGGATATAATATCAGACATTCTGGTTTCTAGATCTATGGTTTTAGATCTGGATTTGGGTAGTTTCCCAATGTGGGTACTTTGACTATTCTAATGGTATTTAGAATACATGACTCCTGGCATGGTGGTGTACCTACAGGTGATGGAGTCACCCTCTCTAAAGGTGTCTTACAGACTAAAGGGGAGAGGGATGTACATGATTGACAGATCACTTGCTTAGGCAATTGAGTCAATCGTGAGATGTCAAGTACCACACCAAATGTTGTTTTTGCA
The DNA here is from genome assembly GCA_030015575.1 of Agapanthus africanus. Lineage (NCBI taxonomy): Eukaryota > Viridiplantae > Streptophyta > Magnoliopsida > Asparagales > Amaryllidaceae > Agapanthus > Agapanthus africanus. The sequence continues at coordinate 352,326,981 of JASDDO010000031.1, read as the reverse complement.
CTAGATGCAATAAGTTTGTATTAATCCAATCCTGGAGAAACATAAGGAAGCAGTTTTAGAACATAAGTGCATGTTCTACGGATTTGATGACGGTAGCCTCCTTCGGGAGACAGTTATCATTCCAGGCTTCAAAGGTAACATGGTTGACAAAGTGATTGTCGGAGTTATAGTTTTCCCTTTGACGAGGGACAGTATTATGGACAGGTGGTCCAAGAGGATACTGTGGGAGGCATGGTGCCGGATACTGATTAGGTTCAGTGCTCGATACAGTCTAAGAAGTTTGGATTTGGAGTTCATTTATGAACTAGGTCCCATCAGATATCCAGACATATTCTAAGACAGGTATTACTCAATTCGGGAGATGGCTTTCTCCGCGAACTTGAGATTTAGAGAGATATAGAAAGAAACATCTGGGCGGATCCACTCACTGAGGCTATTTCTCGAAAACAATAGTTTTACAAACAGGCTTTATGAAACTGATTAGTAGAGGAGTTGGATGTTCGGTTTCACACGGGCTGTGGGTAGTCGACATCGCAATAATTAGCCTTGAGTGCAAGTTGGAGATTGTTGGACATAGTGCCCTCAGAGTCAATTATTGGATCGCAGGCACGTGATTGCAATGATTGGGGAGGACCTATACCGGTAGGACAGTCTTACTCGAGATGATAGTATGCTATCTGGTTTGCCTTTATCAGTCGTATCCAGGTTCAGGTGACTGATCACTGTTACACTTTGATAGAGCCATTAGGATCTTGCTTTACTACCAACAATATGATGGCGATCATATACGTGAGAGTTGGGTGGTTTATAAGCATATCCTTAATTGTGGTCCCTAGTCGTGGGAGTTTCGAGACAGGGCATCGATACTCCGGAGTAGACTAGTGTATACAGTCGAGACCTCGACGAGGGGCGGTGGCCGGTCTCACAAGCCACTGGTGTCAGTTGGATCACCTAAGATGTATACAGGTGCTCATTGGGTTATGAGTACACCGGACAGGACTCGACGGGAATCTGCTAGTTGGTATTATACATATCGTCAGATAGCAGTTCCCTGGTGACATATGTACAGGTTAGTTCATCGACCTGAGGTCGTCATTTTTCTCGTGTGAGTTCCCACTGTGCTTTGATTTCTACCCTACCACGACTCAAAGGAGTCGTGCAAACAGGTAGTTTTTGGGTACAATCCCGAGCCACATGGAGGCACGTGCGCGGATCGGCAGGGGATTCGTCTCTCCTGGTATTGGGGGTGAGATCGTGCTGTGTCTAGGAGAGCCATTACACAAAGCCCACGGCCGTGGCAGGAGATTTACTGGTAGGTACTCCAGTAGTATCTCAGGGTGTTATTGGGCTACACTCCGACACGACTTATACTGCTATTAGGGGTCTGACGTTACTAGCCCCCTAGGTAGATATGCGATACTCATAGAAGCACGGACCGGACTGTATATACATTGTCACTGTTAGGCTCAGTAGGGTTTCCGGATGAGTTCTCTCATCGGCCTCCTTTAAGGTCAGTCCATGGGCAGCCGTTACGCACAGCTAGTGCCGCTGACGGCTTGTGGTTAAAACCACTGCCAGGGTACTGACGAGTCATTAGAGTCCCCCACAGACAGTTTCCTAAATTCTGGCGAAACATTGTAGAGGTCGTATGGTTTTATGGCTGGGTTCGGAAAATGCACGTGCGTTTACGCACGTGTCATAATTTGGGGAGTTAGTACTGGTGGGCTTTGGTTTAAGCCAGATCCGAGTATTATATTGAGTAGATATAATATCTTTATCTCAGTTGCATTTGTATTCGGTTGTAATAAAAATGCGGGTATTTTTATACAGTTACGGGGTTATCCTGAAATTCGTTTCAGGATCACTTTTGGAAGTTGCCAGTTTCCAGGTTTCTATCAGCCGTCTTTTAACATTCGGTTAAAGACGGGTTTATCTTTTCTTTGGATAAGTGTGGATGCTTCTAGAAGGTTCTAGAAGAGATGATTAGGCTTGTGACTCACTTGTTCATTAATGGTGCTTTGATGGTGCATTTATTGTGTTCATACTTTGTGTTCAGACTAGATATTTCTCTTATTGTCACCTCCCCCTCTCCTACACTTACCCCCACACCTCCTTATATGTGGTCGTCCCCCTCCTCTCTCACATACACTTGATTGATTCATTTTGGTTAAAAGATTATGATAGTTTTGGGGTGTATGGAAATTTCATAGCTCATTTCATTCCATCACCATAATTAATTGGCAACTTCATTAACCGATCGTCCACGGCTTTGGACGAAGTGAGACAATGTATTCTACTCATTCTCTACATCAATCTTGGTCGTCTCTTTTAGCAAACTTGACGACCGAGTTTCCTCGAGTCAGAGGCGGGAGCCCGTTTAAAGAATCATTGACGTAGTGCCACCTGGACGAGGAGATCGGAGATCGACGAGATCGGAGCAGTCGCAACGGAGTGTGGGATGATGGTTAAAGATCGAAGGACTCAGATCGTTCGGTATAACCTTTCTACCCTCTTTACAGTTTGTTAGTTTAGCAATAATGGCATATCCGGGTTATAGTATACGATAGCGCCAGTTAAAAAGTTTTTGTTCCGCAGTTGGCGTCTGTAGACGGCCGGGGCGCTACCGTAGACTTACAGTCCCAACAAGTTTTTGTCAATAACTTGTTGGGACTTCACCCCCTCGCGCAAACGCGTATGTTTTGGAAATAGAATGGTTTTTAAGAAATAGTTGCGCACGCGAGCTCGGTCTCGTTTTTAAATTTATAAACAACAAGTGCACAGTGCGTTGCAGCGAGCCGGCAAGTACGGGTCGATTCGCAGGAAATTGGAGATTAGGTTTTGTTGCTTAAGCTTCAACAAATAATGAATATGGTTGGTTGTCACTTAAAAATAAAATACGAAATATAGAAACAAGAATCGAAATAAAGATGGCCATGGCTTTGGCTCGGATGGTTGAATCGCGACGATTACTTCAACGCTCCCTTGATCATGAGTTGTCCATCTTTGTGTCGATCCCGGCATGAAGAATAACTTGTCAAGGCGGTTGTGAAGCACAAATCATCAAAATACCGATATTCGACGCAAAACACGAAACGAGTCCGTTTTGATCAATTACCGTTTGTATGTCCAAGCTTGAGGTATCAACACTAAGCACAAAGGTTAGCAAGCATACCACAACATCAAGAACACAAATTAGTGGGTGAGAGCAAATGATTTTAGTGTTAAGTTTGCTAAGTTTTTGTGATAGTATAAGGTATATGAAACCAAGAGGTTTGTCAAGCCACATGATCAAAAAATACCATATCTAAACTTAGCAACCTCAACCCTAAATTGATTTTAACTTAAACATTGCAAAATGGAGAGAATGAGTGAATATGGTATATGATCAGTCGAAAATACTGCATCTTTAAACCGGCAATTTCCCTATCATTTGCACTCATCAAGAAGTGTTCGGCATTCATATAGCACATATTAGCAAATCAGTCGTTAAATATCAGATTGCATGTGTTAGACTTTAAAATCGGCACTATAAGGGAAATTGACTGCATTTCATAGCATGGCATCATTCCTATATATCGCAACTTCTGTTTCGAAGTCTGTGCAGGACATTACAGAAGATCGATCAAATTTACAAACGAAGACTGTTAAAAAGATGCCAACTCAAGGATCTAAAATCTGGAGATAATATAGAAGGAATTCAGGGATTCATTATATCATAAAAATACCAATATGTTAGCAGGAATCCACAGCAGAAGAATGAAGCTCCAAAGCATCCATGTGGCCGTGGCCGAAGCCGCCTTGCGTCGCGGTTCCGCGGCGGCTTGTCCACGTCACCACCCAAAATTAGCTTCATAACTCCTACATCAGCTTCAACACTTCAGAAAGACATTACATTCTCCAGAAAGCCCCAGAATATTCTGCCAGATCAGCAAGCCCTAGGGTTCCTAACTAAACACCCCTATCTTCCTTAACAAGCTTCACTTAAACTCTATTAAGGACCTAGAACCTTCCCCCTAACCTCCTAGCTTAGGGTAGAAGCTAATCCCCTAACTAACTACTTCTAGAAGCCTCTTCCTCTAACTAACTTTTGGAGGGAAAACTCAAATTTGAATTCCTAGACCTAGGGTTTGGAAAACCTATAAATAGACCCCTAGGCTCACTTGTTCAAGGTTGTTCATTCCTTGGTTGTTGAATCATTAGTTGATCAATCTCTAATCTCTCCCATTCTTCATCTTCCCTAATTTCCACCCACAAGTCTAGTGACAAGGCTTGTGTCAAAACCCTAACCCTAATCCAATACAAAATCAAGAAACCTCAAGATCCTTTGAGTGCAAGCCAAGCAAGTCTTCAAGATCCTTTAGAAGCGGAACCGGATTTCAACGGAGCACGAGATCCAAGCGATCCAAGACTCAAGGAGCCGATCGATGCTAGATTCGACGAGCGAAGTTCCTACCTCTTGTAAATCTTGAGAATTGTAACTACTTGTTGATGTAATAAAGGTGAAGATTCTTTAAACTTGTTTACATTTCAATTCGAGCATTATGCTTATATTTCGATTCTTGAATATGTACTTTGTGATGATGCTTGAATAAAACTCCGCTCGTGGAGGAATCGAAACGATCGTAAAATGATGATGTTGATGAATCTTTAAACGTTTTCTTAAGTCTTAAAACAATTGTAAATTCTTGAAATTCGAATGATCGATGATCTAGATTGATGCGAATGTGTTCTTGATTCCTTTCACACGATCTAGAGATCAACAATTGATCATTCGACTTTCAAGAAGCTATCTAGTGTATGTGATTCATCGAAAGGACAAAGGATAGGATGAGGAACCCTAATTCTTCGCAAGATCCTTGATCCTCGATGAATTCTACATCGATTTAGCATCAATTTGTTAATAGATAAGAAATCGTAATCTTGAATCTTCTTCACATTTACAACCGAATCGATTCCTACGAGCTTTAATTCAAATCTTGAACCCTAAATTGATTGGAATTCTATCGATACTTGATTCTCGATGTTTATCATTTTTCTTGATTCTTGATTAGAATAGTGATACTTGAAACTCATCGATAAAAATCTTGAATCATGTTTTCTTTTCTATTAAATTTTCAATTCGAACAAATCAAAATACGAACGAATCGCACAATCCATGTGGACGATCCGCACTCGCTAACGCGCTACATCCGACACCATTATTGATTGCGGTCAAAAATAATTCTTTGATTGTGAATTCTATTTTCTAAACCGACACACAAAGAAACGATCAATCAAATGGTGCCGTTGCCGGGGACCATTTGAGTTACTTACACAATCGGAAATTCATTCGTTTCAACCAAATGGCGCCGTTGCCGGGGATCGCGTGCTAATTCGTTTTATATTGAAATTTGAATTGAAAGATTTATTCCATTGTAATTTTGTGATCAAAATTCGCACAAAACACTAAACGATTTGTTGTGGTTCATTGCAAGGAGATCTGAAGCTTGCTGTGCAATTGAATTTTTTTTTGGAAATTTCCAGAGTGCAGAAGGAATCAACAGCAAGCTGCTGTTGAATTTTGGAGCACTAAACAGTACATACGAACGCACACCCGCGGTCTAAGCCACCTCCTGCCGCGGTTCCGCGCGTCTGTGAAGCCCACTCAGTGCAAATTTTCCACAGTGAACTCTATCTTTCTTATCTCCTTATGAAATCTGCTCCAAATAACATTTTGTGCAGGCTTCTTTGCAAAAATCGCTGCGCCGCGCAAAAAGCAAAATTAAATTGTGCTTGTTTTGATTTTGTGGTTGTTTGCATAATTAATACGGACATTAAGGGGCAAAGACCAAATCCAGATTAGGTGGGGAGTTCATTACCCTTCCTAAGCCCCGAAAATCGTAAAACTTGCATTCTCATTTACCCAAATTAACTAAAAGAAATCTAGAGATGACTCTGAGGACCGTCGCGCTCACTTAGGACAGAAGAAGGCCGTGGGTAATTCATTGCTTTTCCGCGTTTCTCTTGTGGTATCTAAGGCAAGTGTGTCGAAGGCTAGTGGTTACTTAATTAGGCCCACTACTTACTTAGTGGAGAACCTCCCACTTACCTGGCACTTACCTGGCCACAGGAGAGACAAAGAGGCAGTGGAGGATTTATCCTGCGTCTTGTCTTTTGGAAGTTAGGAGCGGTCTAGAGATTTGACCTAGGCGACACCTAGAATTAGGGTTTCGTGTGTTGCATTTGTTGTGTTGCATTATTTTTTCAAAAATCCGTCCAATTTTCAAAACAAACACCGCATTCATTCATTCATTTCCCCTAATTATAAGCCACACTGCCACTTGTACTAACTCATTTTAGTGCAAGATAGGCTAGACATGGGATTCTAGTGCCCGTTTAGTCCGCGTACACTTTATCGACTCCGAAGTCGGTATTTCTCCATTTACTTCTTCTTTACCTACCACCACACCCACATCGATGGATCCACCTCCATCGAACTTCTTTAACACTAATCTGCCGCCATCCGTTGGTGCGTAGAATCCACCCTGCATCTCTCTCTAAGAGAGGTGCTATCCATTGCGAGCCCCTCTTTCGACCTGCTTATCCATTCCACCAGCCAACGGGGATAATTTTGAAATTAAACCCCAATACTTCAACCTTTTACCCAAATTCCATAGACTCGAGACCGAGGACGCTTACGTCTTCATCACCAAATTTGAAAACGTATGTGCAATGATGGGTACGTCACAACTTTCAGTGGATGCTATGCGTCTACGTCTTCTTCCATTTACTTTGTGCGATATATCCGAGAAGTGGCTATATAACACTACCGCACACTCCATTACGAATTGGGAAGAATTCGTCGCGACATTCCTTAAGAAATTTTACCCAATGCAAAAGACAGCTCGAATCCGTAGCGAACTTAATCAATTTACCCAGATCCCTACTGAACCATTCTCTAAATGCTTTGAACGTTTTAAGGATCTATTGGTTCAATGTCCTCATCACGGCATCCTGAGATATGATCTTTGCCGAATCATATATGAGGGCATTAAACCAAACACTAAACAGAACCTTGAAAACATGTGTCAAGGTACCTTTATGACCAAGGATGATGGGGAAGCTTGGAAATTTTTAGAAGAGTTCGCTGAAAAATCACTACAATAGGAGAGTGGAACCCAACCATTGAATAGGGGTGGCGTACACAAAATAGATGTGTCCATAGGTGTTCGAGCTGAGATGGCAGCAATGCAAAAGAAGCTCGACGCTATGGAACACAAATTTTCAGCAGCCTCCCTAAACCCAATGTCGCTCCCCAAAACTGTATGTGGCTGTTGTTCTGATCCGTCTCATTTAACGGAAGAATGTCCATTAAACTCTGCGTTTCAAGGTCATGAGCATACTAATGCCGCATTTCAAAGACCTAGAAACGATCCATATTCTTCCACGTACAATCAGGGTTGGAGGAATCACCCGAATTTTTCTTGGAACCAACAACAACAATATCAAAACACGGTTCCAAGCCAAAATAATTTCCAAAGGGCTCTTCCACCACAACAGCAACCACTTCAACTAACTCAGCACCCCTACCAGTCATAAAATTTCTAAAACCAGGTCAACACTCCTGCACCGTCTAATCCTATGCAGATGACCGGTTCTGACGAATTCTCCCAATTCACTCAAACCATGAAATCACTCTTGTCAAATTTCATAGAGGTTTCGGCTGAGGTTAGATCTTCCGTCAATGAGATTAAGAAAAACTCAGCGTCCCAAGCTGAGAGTATCAGATCGATAGAAGCTGAAATCGCATGACTTAAAGCCGAGATGAGTGCGAGAGAAAAAGGGAAACTTCCTTCTCAACCCCTACCGAATCCTGGGCATTACAATGTAAATGCCGTCACAACGTTGAGATCGGGAAGAGTGCTGAACAACCATGTCGGGGAAGGAATTGATGATATTGAAAATCCTATCAATAACACCCCGGCTGAGACCTTTCCTCACACACACTTCTAATTCTGATCCTTGTTCTTCTACCCCACCGCCTTCTCGCAAGCCTATTCTCCATTTCCCACTAGGCTCGACACCTTAGTATAGCCCTTCTAGTTCTCCACAGACGGTCCCCACTCCTCTTCTGGGATCACATCTACCCCCTCTTCCTTCTCCTATGATGGACCCGGCGCTTTTTGCTAAAGCTCCTTACCCTAATCGGTTAAGGGGTAATAGAACGAGTCTTCATATGGAGAAAATTATGAAAATGTTTAAACAGGTTAACATCAACATCCCTCTCCTAGATGCGATTCAACAAGTCCCCGCTTATGCGAAAATTCTTAAGGACTTGTGCACTAGAAAAAGGAAGACTCAAGTGCCGAAGAAGGTCTTCATGTCTAATAATATTAGCACTGCTTTTATCCCCCAGCTACCAAAGAAACGTAAGGACCCAGGATGTCCTACAATATCGATTTCTATTGGGGGTAAAAACATAAATCGTGCTCTTTTAGACCTTGGCGCAAGTGTTAACCTACTTCCATATTCTGTATATGAGCAATTAGGGATTGGAGAGTTGAAACCTGCTCACTGCACTCTCCAAATGGCAGACCGTTCGATCACCAAACCAAGGGGTGAACTAGAGGATGTGTTGATAAAGGTCGGGGAATTTGTATTCCCTGTAGACTTCATTGTACTCGATACACAGCCTGTAGTGAACCCCCGGGGCCAAATTCCGGTGATTTTGGGTCGACCTTTCCTTGCCACTTCCAACGCTGTCATTAACTGTAGAAATGGTTCAATGAACTTATCATTTGAAAATATGACCATTGAACTAAACATCTACAAAGTTGGAAGTCAGCCATCAGAACCCTCTACTCATATTCTTGATGTGTGCTCTGTCCACGAGATCGCTCCCGATAGTTGCGGAGTGGAGGAACATTGCTTTACTGATCTCGACGACACTACCACATCACTGTTTGATCTCACACATGATCTTAGTGAGGACACTTTTCCTACACTTAAGTCCTACACTCCTGACTTTTCTCCACCCGAGTCTGTATCCTTCACAGGCTCTGAGCTTCTTTGTAACTCCAAAAATCACTCAATGATCCCACCTTCTATCATTTCTCCGCCCGTATTAGATCTCAAAATTTTACCTTCTCATCTTAAATATGCTTATTTAGGTGAGAAGGAGTCTTTACCGGTTATAATATCCACTTCTCTAGCATCAGAGCAAGAGAATGCACTTTTATCGGTATTGAGATCGAATAGAGAGGCGTTTGGTTGGACTATGGCGGACATCAAAGGGATTAGTCCCTTGATTGTTGAACATCATATATATGTGATTGATGATGCTAGACCAACCCGAGAACCACAGAGACGGTTAAATCCCGTCATGAAGGAAGCGGTGATGAAAGAGATCGTCAAATGCCTAGATAGTGGTATTATATACCCAATCTCCGATAGCTAATGGGTGAGTCCTATACATGTCGTCCCTAAGAAATCCGGCATCACTGTTATTACCAATGAGGCAAATGAGTTGATTCAGACACGCACCCAAACTGGTTGGCGTGTATGTATTGATTACAGAAAACTCAATGCCGCCACGAGGAAAGACCACTTTCCTCTACCTTTCATTGATCAGATGCTGGAACGTTTAGCCGGACGAGATTATTATTGCTTTATGGAAGGATACTCAGGCTATAATCAGGTTCCCATCGCCAAAAAGGATCAAGATAAAACCACTTTTACTTGTCCTTTTGGTACCTTTGCTTATAGTCGCATGCCCTTTGGGTTATGCAATGCTCCCGCTACCTTTCAGCGGTGTATGATGGGGATATTCTCTGATATGGTAGAGAATTTTCTGGAGATCTTTATGGACGATTTCTCAATTTTTGGAGACTCTTTTTCTGATTGCCTTGTGAATCTTGACACAGTTCTTACTCGTTACAAAGAGAAGAACTTAACTTTGAACTGGGAAAAATGCCATTTCATGGTCCAAGAAGGAATTGTACTTGGATATGTTATTTCACAGAAAAGCATTGAGGTTGACAGAGCTAAGATAGATGTCATTCAAAACCTTCCTCGTCCCAAAAGCGTCAAAGATATTCGATCTTTCCTTGGCCATGCGGGCTTTTATAGGAGATTCATTAAGGATTGTAGCAAAATTGCTAGACCTTTAACTCTTCTCCTGGCCAAGGATACGACCTTCCACTTTGTATCGGACTGTGAGACAGCTTTCGACTCACTCAAACACTCCCTCACTTCAGCCCTCGTTCTATCGTCTCCAAATTGGGACTACCCCTTTGAGCTGATGTGTGACGCATCCGATTTTGCAGTAGGTGCAGTCTTAAGACAGCACATTGAAAAGATGCCACACGTGATATACTATGCAAGTAAGACCCTGAATGATGCACAAATAAATTATACGACCACCGAAAAAGAAATTTTGGCGGTTGTATTTGCATTAGAAAAATTCAGGCCTTATTTAATTGGCTCACCTATAGTTGTGTACACTGACCATTCCGCCTCAAAATATCTTCTGGCGAAGAAAGATGCAAAAGGTCGACTAATACGTTGGATCCTTCTGTTACAAGAATTTGATCTTGTTATCAAAGATAAGAAAGGATGTGAAAACGTAGTAGCTGACCATCTTTTACGCATCTCTTCTTCACCTGTGACCCTGCCGATCAATGATTCGTTTCCCGACGAACAACTCTTGAACGTATCCAATGAACCATGGTTCAGGGATATTGTGAACTATCTTGTCACGGGACTTATACCCAGCGATTGGTCAAAACAGGACAAATACCATTTTCTATCCCAAGTAAAACACTTTTACTGGGACGATCCATATTTGTTTAAATATTGTCCCGATCAGATCATTCGCCGGTGTGTCCCGAAAGAAGAGTTCAAGAGTGTTCTTTCTTTTTGTCATGATCAGACCTGCGGGGGTCACTTTGGTCCTAAAAAGACGGCGGAGAAGGTTTTGCAATGTGGATTTTATTGGCCGACCTTATTCAAGGACGCATTTGAGTATTGCAAAACCTGTACACAGTGTCAGTACACGGGTAGAATCTCCTGAAGAAATGAAATGCCTCAGCAACCCATCTTAGTTGTTGAAATTTTTTATGTTTGGGGCATTGATTTTATGGGTCCCTTTCCCAACTCCTTTGGGAATTTGTACATACTGCTGGCGGTTGATTATGTCTCAAAGTAGGTTGAAGCCATTTCATGTCGCACTAATGACAGGAAAGTTGTCATTAAGTTCTTAAAAGAGAATATCTTTTAGCGATTTGGACACCCACGCGCTATCATTAGCGATAATGGGACACATTTCTGCAACAGGTCTTTTGAGACTCTGATGCGGAAGTACACAATCAACCACCGACTTTCTACACCCTATCATCCCCAAACGAGCGGGCAGGTTGAGATCTCAAATAGACAGATCAAACTAATCCTGGAGAAGACTGTTGCTAAGAATAGAAAGACTGGTCGACCAAACTGACGGATTCTCTTTGGGCATTCCGAACTGCATTTAAAACCGAACTAGGGATGTCTCCATATAGGATAGTGTTTGGGAAGGCATGTCACTTACCCGTCGAGATTGAGCATAAAGCATTGTGGGCTATTAAGGAAATTAACTTTGACCTAAACCAAGCCTGCAACTTTCGGAAGCTGCAAATAAATGAGCTAAGCGAGCTCCGCGATGAAGCTTATGATAACGCTGTGATCGTAAAGAATAAGACCAAGATTTTTCATGATAAAAATATTTTGAGGAAAACATTTTCACCAGGTCAACAAGTCCTTCTTTATGATTCACGACTACACCTTCACGCGGGTAAGCTCCGATCTCAGTGGAAGGGACCTTTTGTTGTGCGGTCTGTATACCCGCACGGGGCAGTAGAAGTAGAAAATGTTAAAAACGGCACATTTTTCAAAGTGAATGGACATAGAATAAAGCCGTCTTTTTCCACTGACCCCACGGAGGAGCTCCTGTTCTTACAGGAGCCATTTTATTTGGATTAAAATTCCTCCGTCTCTCCTTCATGTCCTGCATATCACCGCATCATCTTTTGAATGGAGGTGAGTGAAAAGAGTAAGTTTGGGGGAAGTTCTTCACTTATATATTTTGCCCCCACTAATAAATTCCTCCCAGACTTACAGGTTTTGTAGATATAACGGTTGACAACAGTGAGGACACTGTTGAAAACAAGTTTCGGGGAGGTTTGTGCTTATTTTTGCATCATTTGCATATCATTTGCATAAGCACAAAACATTTCTTTTAAAACTTATAAAAATTTAAAAAATTTCAAAACCCATAAAAATTTAAAATTTTCAAAATATAAAAATATTTTAATATTTAAACATTTTTTGTACATAAATAAGATAATGAAAGATTAGATAGTGAAAAATTACATCCATGAGATTAGAAAAATTTAAGAAAACCAAGAAAATTAGAAGTTTTCTTATACGAACTAGTAATAAGTAGTTATGAGCCGTTGTCCCAAGGGTAAGTAAGATGAAAGACGTCACTAATCTGAGGATAAAAATAAGTCTGAAAAATAGTTTCTATTCTGGAAGCCAAACATTTTGAATGTTGATACCCTGCTATTCGCACATACACACGTCTTAAAGCCTGGGATAGTAGAGGATACCTTGAAATGCTCTTGTCTTAAAACCAAAAGTATGAAGGAAATAAAAATAAAAAATGAAGAAAATATAAAGTGGTGAGAAAAATGAACACTGGTTTTGTTATCGCCAAGGCAGCAATAAAAAAATATAGCGAGGGTGCCTCTTCACCTAGAGCCCTAAGGCCAACTGGTCTGGGAGTCACTGCTAAGCCTTAGGTGGTGCAAAATGTGGAAAAACACCAAATAAGAAAGCACATGAGTAATCGGTCGGTTAGTACCTCAAGAAGCATTAACGGTCGCATGAAAGTGTGTGAGCAATCTCATCTAAATATTCATTAATTAAAAAGTACTGAGGCTGATGGGCAAGAGTATGATAGCTTGAATTGAATTCTCCGGGTGTAGGGATGTCTTTACACACACGCAGGGTTATATGATCGATGTTTGGAAGAAAGATAGGAATGAAGAATAAGACGATGTTTTATTGAGGGAAGACGTGATTTCTGACATCTTTTCATGACTATTAAGATAGGGCTTATGACAACCGAAAAGCTAGCTTAGTTGGAAACCCTAATTTTCGAAGTCTTTCTTTTACAATTCTATTCTTTAAATGTAATATTCATGATCTTCCTTTTATTATTGGATTTTGTGGGTGCAATCCGCTGAAAACCCTCAAGAGACAACACTCCTCCTACTAGGGACACCTAGAGGTTTAAAGGCTTGTTGCACGTGCTCAGTGCAATCGTGTTGCCTACGAAAGTGTGCTAGTTAGTTTTTTTTCTTTTTCTTTATTTTCTCCTTTCTTTTTAATAAAAAGTTCGCTCGAGACGATCGAAAATAAGTTTGGGGGAATTTGATCAGTCGAAAATACTGCATCTTTAAACCGGCAATTTCCCTATCATTTGCACTCATCTAGAAGTGTTCGGCATTCATATAGTACATATTAGCAAATCAGTCGTTAAATATCAGATTGCATGTGTTAGACTTTAGAACCGGCACTATAAGGGAAATTGACTGCATTTCATAGCATGGCATCATTCCTATATATCGCAACTTGTGTTTCGAAGTCTGTGCAGGACATTACAGAAGATCGGTCAAATTTACAAACGAAGACTGTTAAAAAGATGCCAACTCAAGGATCTAAAATCTGGAGATAATATAGAAGGAATTCAGGGATTCATTATATCATAAAAATACCAATATGTTAGCAGGAATCCACAGCAGAAGAATGAAGCTCCAAAGCATCCATGTGGCCGCGGAACCGCGGCCGGAGCCGCCTTGCGCCGCGGTTCCGCGGCGGCTTGTCCACGTCACCACCCCAAATTAGCTTCATAACTCCTACATCAGCTTCAACACTTCAGAAAGACATTACATTCTCCAGAAAGCCCTAGAACATTCTGCCAGATCAGCAAGCCCTAGGGTTTCTAACTAAACACCCCTAGCTTCATTAACAAGCTTCAATTAAACTCTATTAAGGACCTAGAACCTTCCCCCTAACCTCCTAGCTTAGGGTAGAAATTAATCCCCTAACTAACTACTTCTAGAAGCCTCTTCCTCTAACTAACGTTTGGAGGGAGAACTCAAATTTGAATTCCTAGACCTAGGGTTTGGAAAACCTATAAATAGACCCCTAGGCTCACTTGTTCAAGGTTGTTCATTCCTTGGTTGTTGAATCATTAGTTGATTAATCTCTAATCTTTCCCATTCTTCATCTTCCCCAATTTCCACCCACAAGTCTAGTGACAAGGCTTGTGTCAAAACCCTAACCCTAATCCAATCCAAAATCAAGAAACCTCAAGATCCTTTGAGTGCAAGCCAAGCAAGTATTCAAGATCCTTTAGAAGCGGAACCAGATTTCAATGGAGCACGAGATCCAAGCGATCCAAGACTCAAGGAGCCGAGCGATGCTAGATTCGATGAGCGAAGTTCCTACCTCTTGTAAATCTTGAGAGTTGTAACTACTTGTTGATGTAATAAAGGTGAAGATTCTTTAAACTTGTTTACATTTTAATTCGAGCATTATGCTTATATTTCGATTCTTGAATATGTACTTTGTGATGATGCTTGAATAAAACTCCGCTCATGGAGGAATCGAAACGATTGTAGAATGATGATGTTGATGAATCTTTAAACGTTTTCTTAAGTCTTAAAACAATTGTAAATTCTTGAAATTCGAATGATCGATGATCTAGATTGATGCGAATGTGTTCTTGATTCCTTTCGCACGATCTAGAGATCAACAATTGATCATTCGACTTTCAAGAAGCTATCTAGTGTATGTGATTCATCGAAAGGACAAAGGATAGGATGAGGAACCCTAATTCTTCGCAAGATCCTTGATCCTCGATGAATTCTACATCGATTTAACATCAATTTGTTAATAGATAAGAAATCGTAATCTTGAATCTTCTTCACATTTACGACCGAATCGATTCCTACGAGCTTTACTTCAAATCTTGAACCCTAAATTGATTGGAATTCTATCGATACTTGATTCTCGATGTTTATCGTTTTTCTTGATTCTTGATTAGAATAGTGATATTTGAAACTCATCGATAAAAATCTTGAATCATGTTTTCTTTTCTTTTCTATTAAATTTTCAATTCGAACAAATCAAAATACGAACGAATCGCACAATCCCTGTGGACGATCCGCACTCGCTAACGCACTACATCCGACACCGTTATTGATTGCGGTCAAAAATAATTCTTTGATTGTGAATTCTATTTTCTAAACCGACACACAAAGAAACGATCAATCAAATGGCGCCGTTGCCGGGGACCAATTGAGTTACTTTCACAATCGGAAATTCATTCGTTTCAATCAGTATATGAATAGGTTACCAAGTAAACATGGTTTCAAAATACCATATCACACAATAACATAAAACAATCATTAAGTTAGAATCACATTATGCATTTTAAACATTAACAAGAGGAGGAGGAAGGCAAAGCCGTTCATCTCACATCATCACCATCACCACAACCAAGAGATTAGTTACACATAATGAAAAGGAAAAGAAAACACAAAAGAAATAAAGAAACAAAACAACAAGCAATATTATTAACACTTGAATGAGTTGAGATACAAGATGTTGGTTATTTGTTCAACCTCCATAATGAAGCTCTCAAAAGAAAGCTTCAAGATGGAAGATGAAGAAGCAACCAAGTTGAGCTCACACAACTCTCAAGCTAAACCAAAAACTAAACTAGAAATGGGTATATACATATGGCCCTTTGCTCAATATTTTACCTGGTATTTATAGGCTCAACTCCAGAATAAATAAACAATATAGATGGACTGATGTGACTCTAATAAATCACCAGAAGAAAAATGGGGACATTTTGAGTTAGGGGACCCGGTGGTGCCGGTCATGGAGGGGGGTTCGCCGTCCAAACTTGGGCAAAGTGACTCATTTTCGTGTGGTGATCTTGAGTGCACTCAAAAAGTCTGCCAGTATTGTTTGATTTTATTATAAAACCCTGGTTTGTGTTCAGTAGAATTGGAGGGAAACTTGCACTTTCTTTCACATCACAACTTTTTGCATTTATCACACATCACACCCACTTGTGCCCACTTATGCCATGGGCAGCCCCACCTAGGTCCAAGAACCAAAGAGCTATGTGCACACTTGTATTGTGTTGGACCAAAAATGTGTATACATGTTTATTTGCAAAAGAGCTCATTGAATCACGATGAGTTTTCTATTTTTATTGCAGTGTCAGCTCACAAATGTTATATCCGTGATTTTGAGTGTGTTTCCAGTATTTTGTCATGGATACCTGTAATCTGTATTTACTGAGCAGACACTGGTTAATAATACCGATACATAACAAAATTGATAATGAATGAGCATTATTAAACTGCAGTTTTCTGTGATGAACAGGAGCACAAGTAATCGGGTTCTATAATCCAGTGGGTGGCCATCTCGAGGAGTCTAGACCGGTTGCCTAACTCTAGAATTAGCAGGGTTGCTTGCTGCTCTCATAGGGTACTAGGGGTGTGGGCTTGGCTATTCTTCACGACCGTGGAATCCGTGTTTTTCGTTATTGGCTTTATCTAAAACACGGACCTCATAGTATATCCAATATTTCATATATTTGCTTCTGTTGTTTCTTTGATGTGATGTGATCATATATCTGCATGAGACGAATGCTACTTATATATATGATATACTAGTAAACACTATATATGTTTTGCATCCACGCTAGTCCTGACCCCGCCCTATCGTAAGTTAAGTAACCTTACGGTGAAAACCCGGGTCCCTGTGGCGAATGCGGATGACATATATGTGTGTTTTATTTTCGTTTCTTCTGTGATGTTTAGGAAACATAAATGATGGGACGTCATTAATAAAATTAATGAAAAGAAAAGAAACCTAAAAGATGTTGTAGAATCAAATTTTTCAAAAAGGTAGTTCTAGTTCTTGCTTTGCATAGCGGTATTCCATTATGAATATCCCGCACCTCATTCGATGAGGAAAGAGCCTAGATCCCTTCACCAGGAATGACCTCTTTAGCAAAACTAGCATATGTTACAACCCACTCGGTTTATTTTGAAAACTACTCAATTTTAAAGCGGAGCTTAAACCACTCCTTTTCAAATCACTAGATTCTACAACGATATCAAGTTCATTACGTTAAAGGTTATCTTCAAAACTAGTCGTAACCCTTCGTCATTTCAGATAAGTACTATTTAGTATTCGTATTGCGTTTGTTGACCTTGTCAATGCGTAGTGTTCGGTAGCTAATTAGTGTTTTTCTGCCGCATGTTGATACGATTGGATTAGGGTAGACATACGGCCTTGTTGACTTTGTCTAGGGTCATGCGGGTGGGTTTAATTCAATCATGAAATGATGGGTAGAACTTGACTAGCGCTTATGATTTGTTGACCATAGTTAATTTTATAAGTCGCTAGGGGTAAAAACAGATATCGGGAATTTCAAGTTTTGAAATTTGCAATGAGATTGCATACCTTCTATATTATAGTTGGATCTCGATACCCACTGCGAGTAAGTATTACTCCTGGGAGAGTTTTCCACTTTACAATTAGCTAATCCAATGGGTGTCTAAGAAAGATATTAATGGGGTTATGCCCCTGCGGAAACGATGTTATTTAATTAGTTCCATGCGAAAGCACGGGGAGACTCCCTCGGAGTACCAACACCTGCCTGACTGACCGATTAGCGAACTTGTAAGGTGTAATTAATCCCGCCTAATCTTACCTTTTAGGATTTGAAGGAAGTTTTGATAAAAATAGTAGGAGCTATCCTGATTAGATAAGATAATAACCAGTATAATCTTGCAAGAGCGCACACTAAAGTGTTTTCTTCTCTCTCTCTCTCTCGGCAGCGACCATGTCATGCCTTAATCAAGATAAAAACATGGATGTATTGACCGAACCCGCTTATTATACTGGGCTGGGGAACATTGGTTCCGCCCTATCTTATGCCAACGGTCAAGAGTCTGGGCAAGGGATAGGGGAATACAAGGATTTCCACGCAACCCGAATGAAGAAAGAGCATTCTGATACATCTTCTCCGGGTGTGTTAGTTATTGAGAACTGTTTCTCAGTCTGCTCTACGTCCCGGGTATTGAATACCATATCAGGATCCCATATTTTTAATCTGTTACAAGGGTCAAAGAAAAGTAGAGAACTGAGAAAGGGTGATATGTCTCTCAGAGTAGGGAATGGGGCAATTGTTGCTGCCGAAGTAGTCAGCTAATATCAGCTAATATTGACAAATGGTAATACATTGATTTTGAACGACTGTTATTTCGTACCCTCGATGATGTGCAATATAATATCCGTTTCTTTATTAGATAAAGAGGGATATAACTTTGCATTTGAGAAAAATGTTATGAACATTTTCCTAAATCAAGTGTTGATTGGGTTTGGTAAATTGTGTAATGGTATATACATTCTAAATCAAAATACAGTTCTAAATATACATAACACACACAAGAGGAAAAGTTCAGAAATGAACGAAGCATTCTTATGGCACTGTAGACTTGGCCATATCAATGCGACAAGTGTTGGATATGTATGCCCTAGAGGCCTTCATTGTATAGGATGCTAGGGATATGTATGTACAGGACAATCTTGTTCGATGTGATAGTATGCTATTTTGTTTGTCTTTATCTTAACATGTGATGTGTTTTACTTAGTATTTCATATCTTGTATACATATTTATAAAGCTCGTAAGATCCTTGCTTGACTACCAGCGTTGTGATGGCAATCATACTTGTAAGAGCTGGGTAGTCGATAAACACATCCTTAAAATATTCTTAGTCGTAGGAGTATCGAGACTAGGCATCGATACTCCAGAGTAGACTACTGTATACATATCTAGACCATGACGAGGGACGATAGATTGGTCCCGCAGCCATTGGTATGGTTCACCTAAGATTGTATATAGGTGCTTACTGGGGGTGAGTACACTAGACGGACTCGTTGAGAGCTGGCTAGATGGTATTATACCTAGCGTCAGATTGCAGTTCTCTGGTGACATGAGTGCAGATAGTCTGTCGACCGGAGGTCGTCATTTGTTTCGTGTGAGTTCCCACTGTGCTTTGATTACTACCCTACCACGGCTCTACTGAGTCGTGCAAACAAGTTTTAGTTGGGTACAGTCCCGAGCCACATAGAGGCAGTGAGCAACTGTTGGGGATTCGTCTCTCCCGGTACAGGGAGTCGATGTCGCGCTGTGATCGGTTGGCCTACACTATAAGTCCCTGGGCAGGACGGATTGAGAATTACTGGTAGTTGGACCAGTAGATTCTTAGATGGTCTTAAGCCACACCGGCATGACTTGTCATGTTATTAGGGGTCTGATATTTTCTACCCTTTATACCTGGCATACGATACTCTCAGACGAACAGACCGGACTGTACGGAGATTGTCACGTCAGGCTTGGTAGGGGTTCAGATGAGTTCGCTCATCGGCCTTCTTTTCGACAGATACCTGGGTAGCCGTTACGTACAGCTAGTGCCACTGACGGACTTGTGGTTAAACCCACTGACAGCGAACTGTCAAGTCTTTAGAGTCCCACACAGAGGGTTTCCTTGGTTCAGGCGAAACGATGTAGAAGCCGTATAGTTTTATGTGCAGGGTTCCGATCATATACGTGTACTGGCTAGACGGATGTTGTTCTAGTGGGCTTAGGTTTAAGACGGATTCTACCATTATATTATTGGATTATTATTATCTCATTGTATTCGTATTTTTTCAGTACGAATACGGGTATGTATATACGGTGAAGGCATTCTTGTAATTTCATGAGAGATGCTTCTAGAAGGGGACACCTCATTATTAGTTTTATCTATTTTTGGAAACAGATTAATGATGTGGAAAATGGAGATATTTGTGGCATGGTTCAAGCATTGCTAATTCATTTATTTATTCATTTGACTTTACTATTCAAGCATGGTTGATTATTTTCTATTGAAAATATTGCATGCTTGATTATTGTGAAGGACTTAGCCATTCTTCACTTGCCTCCACACCTTAGCTCATTTGTGTTTGCTCTTTCTCTCTCCATTTTCTCCCCTCCTTCTTCCTCAAGCCCTAACCCTCACATGTGTTGTGAATCTTAGGGCTTCTTGTGATAAAATAGTCTAATTAACATTCTACATCTCTTAAACTATCTAGATTAGCAAGCTAGATATTTTAGTTATCTCATTCTTGAGGTTGAAACTTGAACCAAAGACTCTCGGATGGATCATCTTCGACACAAGGAGGCCGACGACCGAATTTGATCCAAGCCTTCTAGGAGCTCAAGAAGTGGAGAAGAAGACCCGAAGGACTTGATCTCTAGTGTAACATTTCAGGAAAATAAAATAATATTTTTGGGAATTTTTATAATTAAATAATTAATATATTTAATATTTTAATAAGGCGGTAAAATTAAATACCGATAAATTTGGGGAAAATTTGGAAAATTATAGAGATTACTAAAAAGAGGGTGTTTTGTGTAATTTATGCAAATTATGAAGTTTTATGATTTATTATACACTATTTTAGTGCTAATCGCGATTAAATATCGCTAATCGCGAATTAAGCTTGTTTTGTGCAAAACATGCACCGTGTTGTATTTTACACTTGTGTTACATTTTAATAACCATGGTTTCATTTGGGATTTATGTTTTGGTTTTAAAAATGAAATGGAAAAAGAAAAGAAAAAGAAAAGAAAAGAAAAGAAAAGAAAAGTCAAGAAGTATGGGCATGAGAGAAAGTGAGGTGAGGGGTCTCTTTGACAAAGAGCCATTTGCATTCATTCATCATCCTCATCATTCTCTCTTCTCTTTTCTTTCACCATGGTAGCAACCCCTTCCCCCTCCACTTCAAACCCTCACTCCATCATCAAAAAAATACCAAAACATCATCCCCACTTCACAAAAAGTATGCACAAGCTTACACGCTACACTTTGGACCAAGAAAGTTTGCATTTTAGGCTCTTGGGCAACATAAGAAAATTCTTGAGTGGCCAAATGAGATAATTATTTCACATTAAGTATAGTATTTCATTTCCTTTAGCCTCTTGTGTAGTTTAAAACCGATTTAGTGAAGTATTGTGAACATTGAGAATTTTAAGTTGAGGTTAGGGTTAGGAATTGATTGCAAGGGTGCAATTGAGATTAGTAGTGACCCTAAATCCCTGTTAGTGATATCATATTGAACTAAAACCTGAGACTTAACCCCGGAATACGAACTCAGAAACCCGATTTCGGAGAATTGTGGATTCTGTGAGAGTATAATGAAATCTCCTAACACCCGGCTGACCTGAAAAATATTTCGCAAGTACAGTGATGTGTGCAGGTGACCAGAAGGCTACCCCTGAAACACTAGCCTCATATCCCATACCTTGGCCTCATATTTAATCAATCTGGCCGCAAATTGCTGTCACAGCAGGATCATTTGGGTTTGTAATTGTTCTGTGGATTTATCTCCAGTAAACTAGACCCTCCATATATGCAAAATTGGCTAATTTGACTTTGGGTAAAATCTGGAATCATTTTCAAGAGTTACTGTTTTGATTCGGTGTTTTGTTTTGCGTATTTTGAATTCCAGATTTTTGGAATTTGGTTTTAACTCGATGGTTTGACGTCTGTATGACGATATCGAGAGTTGTTTGGTGGTTTTGAAGGCATAGTCCGTAGGTTCGAACCTATAGGCTTTTAGCGTGCCGTTTTGGCTTTGATTTGGTTTTTAATGCGATATGATACGTTATGATGTGTAGGTACCCTCACGAGGACTCCAAGACGGCAAGCAAGCGTGTGGCGTGATCGGCATCGACAAGCGAAGATTAAGGTGAGTAGATTTATATCTACGGGGGAAGTCGGGTGGATGGCATATAGCACCCCCACAATGTCGTAAGAAATAGTATGATGTGATATAGATTTACTTAGATGTGTTATTGAGAGATATGAACACTTAGCAAGAAAAGCTTTAGGAGATCATGGGTTAGTGTTAGCAAGAATTGAAGGAAGGATTTAGTTGGTTTCATAGTCCTGAACCCTAAAGTAAGGTTGTACACATACATATGCACACACGGGATGTGGTTTTGGGTGTATACGTCAAATGTATATATATAGGTTTAAGTGGATGTTTTTGTGCTTATATATATATATACATACACATATACACGGATTTTGAAGATAATATATGATATTTGAAGGCGAGTCGATATGATCGGGCATGATGCCGTGAGTTGTGATATGTGTTTGGGTCATGATATGAGATGCGGCAGGATATTATAGTGGATCGTTGGGTGATGTGATTTTATTCACACAAGGACATATATGTGATGATATTGGTATCAGTTGTACTAGACTTTAGATCAGTACCCCCCAGTTCGTGATATGTGATGATGATACCATATGGATGTTGTGTTATATGTGATATTTCGTGATATATGATGATGATACCATATGGATGTTGTGTTATATATGATATTCGACCCGTACCCTGATTTGGGATGTCGTGCAATGGATTTACCGTATGAAATATAATTATGATGATATCTCCGTACTCTTGACTCGAGGATGTCATATTATTTATTGTATCGTACGTAATACTATTCAGGCGAGATCACCGACTGCTAGATATTTATATATAAATCGACTCGGATTTAGGTGGATTCCCTTACCCTTTTGAGTGGGCTCGAGTCATACTCATTTTCAAAGTGAATAATTGTGAGTAATTTAAATACCAAACTGTATGACTCGTATATTTTGGGTAGGTATATTTTTCAGTGTTGCTGTTACTACATCACTTTCTGTATATTCATGATGTTTCATCGCATTGCATACTTGTGCATATGTTATCTGTAATTATCATGAAACCCTGCTGTCAGGACACCAACACAATTACCGATG
Organism: Agapanthus africanus; assembly: GCA_030015575.1. Classification (NCBI taxonomy): domain Eukaryota; kingdom Viridiplantae; phylum Streptophyta; class Magnoliopsida; order Asparagales; family Amaryllidaceae; genus Agapanthus; species Agapanthus africanus. Next base: position 352,304,007 of record JASDDO010000031.1, on the reverse strand, counting down.
ATCCGTATGTTCCACGTACACCTGCTTGCCGGCTCACACACATCTTCATCGGTAATTGCCATGTCACGTACACTTTAGAAAATACTATTTCATTGACATATCTTGCTAACTGATAGTTGCTACATGTTATAGCTTTCAAATGCAAGTTTAATTATTGCATGATATCAGATGCACCCGTTTATTCATTGGTTATGGAGTATTATGGTGATTTATGCCGGTTTTTCTTGTTATTGACATGGTGACTTGTTGATTTCGGATTCTTCTTGATATTTTTTGGATTTGGAAACCACATGTGAAAGTTTTGGAAACTGATGAAATATTTTAAAAAGAAAAATGCGGTTTTCCTTGATATGTTGAGTATTGTCCACCATGGTGTTTTCTCGGTTCTGAGATGTTTTCGAGACCCGATTCGAGGAGTTGGATGAACCATCTCGGGTACATGGTGGGCCCGGTAAGGTACCCCGGGGCAAGAAGCTCGAGTTGTAGACGATGAGCCTGGTAGGGGCAGACTGCCTACCGGTGATTTTACCTGGCACGGCGGATATCCGGAGGATACCATGTTGGAGATAGTGCTCTCAGAGTCAATTATTGGATCACAGGCACGTGATTGCAATGATTGAGGGAGGACCTATCCCGGGAGGGCAGTCTTACTCGAGATGATAGTATGCTATCTGGTTTACCTTTATCATCGTGTACTGCTTTAGGTGACCTGGCATGTCGCTATTACACGTTGATAGAGCCCCTAGGATTCTTGCTTGACTACCAGCAGTATGATGGCGATCATATACGTGGGAGCTGGTAGTCTATAAGCACATCCTTAAAAGGTCCCTAGTCGTAGGAGTTTCGAGACAGGGCATCGATTCTCCAGAGTAGACTAGTGTATACAGTCGAGACCCCGACGAGGGGCGGTGGCCGGTCTCATAAGCCACTGGTGTCAGTTGGTTCACCTAAGATGTATACAGGTGCTCATTGGGTTATGAGTACACCGGACAGGACTCGCCGGGAACATGCCAGTTGGTCTTATACCTGACGTCAGATAGCAATTCCTTGGTGACATGTGTACAGGTTAGTTCATCGACCTGAGGATCGTCATTTGTCTCGTGTGAGTTCCCACTGTGCTTTGATTACTACCCAACCACGGCTCAAAGGAGTCGTGCAAACAGGTTTTAGTTGGGTACAGTCCCGAGCCACATGGAGGCAGTGAGCGGATCTTCAGGGGTTCGTCTCTCCCGGTATTGGGGGTGAGGTCGCGCTGTGTCTAGGAGAGCCATTACGTAAAGCCCTCGGCCGAGGCAGGAGATTTACTGGTAGGTATTCCAGTAGTATCTCAGGGCGTTCTGGGTTACACTCCGACACGACTTGTACCGCTTTTGGGGGTCTGACTTTTACCAACCCCCTAGGCCCGACATGCGATGCTCATAGACGAACGGACCGGACTGTACGGATATTGTCACTGACAGGCTCAGTAGGGTGTCAGGATGAGTTCGCTCATCGACGTCCCTTTTGGTCAATAGCTGGTGGCCCGTCACGTATTGGCTAATACCACTGACGTGCTAGTGGTTAAATCCACAGCCATAGTATTGACGAGTCTTTAGAGTCCACCACACTTACAGTTACTCAAGCTTTCGGGCGAAACGCTGTAGAGGCCGTATGGAGATATGGCAGGGTCCGATCAGATACGTGCGGTATTGCACGGATCAGGATCAGACAGTTTTGTACTAGTAGCCGTATAGTTATATGGCAGGGTTCGATCTGATACGTGCGGTATTGCACGGATCAGGATCGGACGGATATTACTAGCCGGCTTTGGTTTAAGCCGGTACTGGTTTAGTACAGTGTAGATTTTGTCTCCTTGCATTTGTATCCGGTCGGAATACAGATGCGGGTGTGTATGCACAGTATCGGGGTTTTCCTGTAATTTATTACGGGACCAGTTTTCTGGAGTTGCCAGTTTGCATTCCGTTCCGGCCGGTTTTCCTTTGTTCTTTCCCGGCCGGACTTTTCCGATGGAGGGGGTTATTTGCAGTTTTGCAAATAACACATTGTGGAGGATTTTCTTGCAAAAGTATTTATTATGAAAGCATCTTTTAGATACCATTCCTTTCATTCTTCTTTTCATGCTTTATATAGATTAGAAGTGATGAGAAAGGATTTGATCTTTGATTAGAGTTGATGTGAGGTTGTGATGATGGTTTAGGATGTGGTCACCACTTGTGCTCCTACACTCACCTCCCTTCATGCTTCATATTCATTCCTCCACCTTATTCTCTTCACTTGATGGAAAATGGTTGAAAAAAAGAAGAAGAAGAGAGAGTTCTTCATTCTTGAGAGTTCCACTTTCTTGATCTCATTCATGCTAGAAAAATGCAAGCACCATTTTTCTTATCTCATTTCCTCCATCATCTTCAAATGGCAACAAACCCCAAATGAGACATGGCCTCTACACTACTACATTCTACAGCATATCTTGAGCATGTCGAGTTGCCGGCTTCATGCCCGAGTTGCCTCGGTATTGAGGCGGGAGCCCGTAAAAGACGAAGACGATGTGGTGCCCTTTTCCGGCGAGGAGGCGACGATGTGGAGCCAAGACTTTCCGCGGGAGATCGGGATGATGAAGAGAAGACCGGAGGACTCGGATCACTTGGTATACTTCTCTTCCCCTCTCTTGATTGCTAGCATTAGGTTAATGGTAAACGATCCGGGTTTTCTTTGTCCGCGGTAGCGCCGGTTTCCGAGTAAGGAAAATTTTTGATTCCGCATTTTGGCTTCGAGTACGAGGCCGGGGCGCTGCCGTGGCGCAACATGGTATCAGAGCCACGCCATTAACCTTACCTAGCTTGTTCTAATGTGTTTTGCATTTCCGATCGACCGAAATCCCAAAAACCACATTTTCCTTTTCATCAGTTTTCTGTTGGAATTTTTTGGTGTCAAAAAATTTTTCAGGTTGTAGGAAACTGCTGTACATGACATTCTAAGACATCTGTAAAATTTCGACAGTGTCAGTCGAACAGTGGAGCGCGGAACCGCGGCCAAACCCCCCATGGGGCCGCGGTTCCGCCGTAGTCTACTGTGCTCACCTTGTCAAAATTTTACAGTGGGCTTTTGGGCTAATTTTGTGGGTTTTGGAATATTAATTTTGGGCCCAGGTTTTCTGTAACTGCTACAGTATTGGTTGGGGGCCCACTTGTTAATTGTTTGATCGATCGGATATTTTAAACACATTATTTCACAGTATTTACAATATATCTGCGACCGTGAATGTCACTTGATCGGTAGATCCCGTCTAACTGCTATAACCCGGTTAGACGGATTTGCGAACGTGACCTTCACGTTGATGTTCTATGTTTATGCTGTGTTGTTGCGGATCGGTCGTGTGGGATAGCCTGGATGCAATGCTAGTACAGTTTTGTTGTATTATGTACATTTGATATTGCGGGGCGAGCGTCCGACATGTGGACTGCCGTCACTGCCTGATTGTATTATTCTTTTGGGGCACGACCTGGTTGCGGTCGATGTACCTGGTGTATGTATATTTTACTTTCTGTACTAGGTTTACCCCGCGGAGGGGTGCACGGATAGCCGGGTTCTAGAGGGCAACGGGCCCGCATCTCATGGCATTGAGACGGAGGGGGCTTCACTCTAGGATTGGCGGGCTATTCACCACACTCGTAGGGGGTACAGGTTGACCCAGGAGGGGTGCCCAAGTTACCGGATTCCGTGAAGTGCTGGGTGGTCCATTCACGGTGCTGAAGGGGGCAGCCTCGCTTCAGGTTTTGGCGGGTGACTTGCCGCGCCCGTAGGGGTCTAGGTTTTCATTGCACAGGCTAGCCACACGACCAGGGGAACGTCGGGTTTCAGCAGCGGCTCTGTGAAACCCGGGGCTTCCAGATATCTGTATTGTTCTGTGATGCTGTACATTTCTGTGATGTTGCATTTTATCATGCCTTGAGCGAAATATAATATATTGGTATATATATTAGTAGATGTTGTATATGTTTTGCATCCGCGCTAGTCCAGTCCCCTCTCTGTCGTTAGTTAAGTAACCTAACGGGTGATGACGGGACCCAGTGGCGAATGCGGATGGCATATACGTACATCAGTATATTTTCGTTCTTTGTGGTGTGATCATTTGATGGGACTGCGTTGATTCGGATCAATGCAAGCTAAACAAACCTATTCTGATGTTGTTGGAACATTTTTCAAAAAGCTGTTATTGCAAGGACGTTCACTTTTGTTTGGCATCGTGGTAGTCATTTGGAATATCCTGCTCCTCAGTCGACGAGGCAAGGGCCGAGATCCCTTCACCGGGAGTGACCCCTTGGACAGAAGTTTGCGTCAGGGCATTAACTTCATTATAGCCGATTACTTTTGCTTTGCATCGTGGTATTCAGTTGGAATATCCTGCACCTCATTCTACGGGGAAAGAGCCGAGATCCCTTCACCGGGAGTGACCTCTTTAGCAAAGGTTTCGTCACTATATTTTTATAAAAAGTTGTGCAGTTCCTTCAACGATATCAAGTTCATTACGTTAAAGGTTTTTCGCCAAAAACCAGTCGTAGCCCTCCGTCATTTCAGATTAGTATTACTTAGTATTCGTGCTGCGTATGTCGTGCTTAGCCGAGGCGTAGTGTTCGGTAGCTATGTAGTGCTTTTCTGTTGCATGGATATGTGATTAGTTAGGACAGTCGTACGGTTATTTTGGCTCAGTCAAGGACTCGTGCGGGTGGGTCTAATGCAATCAAGATAATGACGGGCTGAACTTGACTAGGATCCTTTGATATGTTGGCTCAGTCAAGGTAACTTGGGTCCTAGGGGTAAAAATCACATCGGGAGTTTCAAAAGAACTGAAACTTGCCAGGCATGCGCATACCTTCTGGAGTGTGGTGACGTGAGTGGATTCCGTCACGTTATCATGCGATGAGAGTTGGATCCCGATTCCCACTGATGAGTTGGTTTACTCTTCGGGTGATCCCGACTAATTCTTCTTTCAGGTTTGGAGGAGAATTTGAGGTACAGTGGGAGGCTTCCAGGTTGGATAAAGTGATAACCATTCTGATCTAGGTTAGAGTGCACGCTGAGTGTTTCTTTTCTCTCTCTCTTTGGCAGCGGCCATTGACCCGACCCTGGACTATGACTCAGTGACCAAGTTGACCGAACCTTCTTAACACAGGCTTTTGGATTGTCAGAGTTGCAGACCTCATTGCCACTCCTACTTTTACCCTTTTCTCCAGGACACCCCGTATTACTACGAACGTCCACTTCCATTGGACAAAACCATCGTATGGTTATATACGAACTCGAAGGACTTCGAGGATGGTTTCCGGTTCAGGAGAAAACGAATAGGACTATTCAGTTATCTTTTCTTTTCACCTTCTCTCAAGTTGCGAGTACTCCTTGGTTTAGGAGATAGTACACCTATTACGCAAATTAGATAGTCTTCTTCCAAACCTTAGGCTGGTGCCGAACGGTGGGGAATGAAGAAAACCAATTAGCTTAACGATGGTGTGCAGAAGGTATTAAGTTAAGACAAAGCAAAGGATTAGTAGGAGGGCAAAGTAAATTGCGACTGATATTTACGACCAAACCAAGTATTTCTTCGCCAATCCTAAATCACCTTTGTATTTCTCCAGGACACTCCGTATCACTACGAAGATCCACAGTTTATTGGATACTCCATCGTATGGTTATATACGAACTCGAAAGGAACTTGTTCCAGTTCGGGGATGGATTCTGGTTCAGGAGAAATAGGAATAAAGTACATTTAGGTGTCTTTTATCTTCACCTTCTCTCGCATTGCGAGTGTTCCTAGGATTGGGACAGTACACCCTTTATGCTTTTTGGATAGTCTTCTTCCAAACCATAGGTTGGTGCCGAACGGTTGGGAAGGAAGAAAACCATTTGGCCTAAGGGGGTGTTCAGAAGGTAATGACTAAAGACATAGAAAGGGATTTAGAGAGATGGCAAAGAATTACAAGGTTACAGTTGTGAATCTGGATAATGGAAGAGGTATTACTAGGAATACCGGGATACCCCGACGAAACATTTCAATGTTTCAGTTTCACTGTGTGATGTTAAAAGAAAACTTATTTCCCGATTAGACACTTGCTCCAGGGTATGTATTTACCAGGTTGGATTCTCACATCTGTATGGTTTTACAGATGCTGAGTGGGAGTAAGTTATTGGGAATTAGGTGACCATCCTCATTATATCAGGATTCGTTGTAATTGGTGATATTTGAGGAAGCCACCTGGATTGTTTGCCGATCGGCAAATACTTGGTTTTGAATATCCGCTGTTGTGCACCAATTTCAAATTGATATATCTGTACGTCTATTTTCATAGAGTGAGATATACCTTTTGATATTATGTCGATGACATTTACCTATATCAGTGGATGGTTACGTAAGGAGCATTAAACAGCGGTGTAATTCTTCTTAACCATAAGTACAGTTTTCAACCTTCGACGCACAGTGAAAGAGTTGTTAGACTCAGCGGACTTATACAGAGTATTGTATGTTGTCCAGTGTCCATTAGGACAGAGGGGTTGGTCCTCATACTATATTCTGTTTACTTTTAACTTCTCTAGTTCTTAGACATGTGTTTCGTGCAAACACAGGGTCTAAGTTTTGAGGAGTTATAGGTATTTGAATAGAGTAGAGAACCAGGTATAGCAAGTATCGGGATTCTTCAAAGTGATCGAAGATGTAGATACTTGTGTATGGTATTCAGTTGATAGTAATGACAAAGAGAACTAGCTTCTCTTTCAGGTTACTCATAATTGGAAGCATTCCTAAGTTGAGTAACGCTGATCGGCCTCCTTCCATTTAGTTGACATGCACTGGTGACAGCTGCATGATTTGAATCTGGTTCAATTAAATCAGTGCCTCTGGTTCTATATTGGATATAGAACAGTTCATATCTTAACGTTGTTAAGGTACGGGGAGTTGTCCGGCTTATGATTAAAACCAGACACTGGACAACTCAAGGCACGTTTCTGTAATGGCTGTTTGTGGGTTGACCCAGGCTATGACGAGGGTTGATTTTCTACCATCTGGAAGATCAATAGTGATATTGTTCTTCACTCGCCACAATTTTAAAAGAATTGGATTTTTTCAGAAAACAGTAGTGGGAGTATGGTAGAACTGGAAGTGATTCCAGAACCGCAAACGATTACTGAAGATTTGATAAGGAACCTAAAGATTCAATCTGATTTGACATTCCATTGGCCACTCCGCAGATAAGGTGGGTAACTTCAGGCACCCGAGAGGTACTCCGGTAGCCTCAAATACGGTGACAGGGAAGTTCTTGTTTACCCACACTTGCCATTGTTGTTGTTCCAGGCTGCGAGACCCGGCAGGAGGATGAGTATAGCGTCGTTCTAAACTAGCTTTGGAAGTGCACGTCTATATGACTTTGCCAGAGGGTTGTCGTAGTCAGTGGGAGCAGCGGAAACATTGGTGGACATCAGGCTTATGTCTACTTATAGACTAAAGCAGATGTAGCGGAGATAGATCATCTATTTCTGATGTGACAGTCATAGGTTTGACGTTATCAGAATAGGGGATGGATCTGTTGAGAAGGTAGTAGGAAGTGACACTCCTATACTACGATTGGTTATACTTTGGTTGTCCCACAGTGGTTTCTCTACACAGGACTTGGATATTATATCAGACATTCTGGTTACTAGATCTATGGTTTTAGATCTAGATTTGGGTGGTTTCCCAATCTGGGTACCTTGACAGCATTCTATGATTATTTAGAATGGACGACTCCTGGCACGGTAGTGCACCTGCAGTTGATGGAGTCACCCTCTCTAAAGGTGTCTTATAGACTAAAGGGGAGAGGGATACTCATGATTGGCAGATCACTTGTTTAGGCAATTGAGTCAATCATGAGATGTCAAGTACCACACCAGATGTTGTTCTTGCACTAGATGCAATAAGTTGACATTGATCCAATCCTGGAGAAACAGTCGGAAGAGTTTTTAGAACATAAGTGGATTTTCTAGGGATATGATAACGACAGCCTCATTTGGGAGACAGTTATCATTCCAGGCTTCCAAGGTGACATGGACGACAAGGAGGTTGTCAGAGTTATAGTTTTCCTTCTGACGAGGGGCAGTATTTTGGACAGGTGGTCCAAGGCAATACTGAGGGTGGCATGGCGCAGGATACTGATTAAATTCAGTTGACGATACAGTCTAAGAAGTTTGGATTTGGAGTTCATTTATGAGCTAGGTCCCATCAGACATCCAGACATTCTAAGACAGGTATTGCTCATTTCGGGAGATGGCTTTCTCCGCGAACTTGAGATATAGAGAGACATAGAAAGAAACATCACAGTGGATCCACTCACTGAGGCTATTCCTCGAACGCAATAGTTTCGCAAACGAGCTTTGTGAGACTGACTAGTAGAGGAGTTGGGTGTTCGGTATCACACGGGCTGTGAGTATGCGGCATCGCAATAATTAGCCTTGAGTGCAAGTGGGAGATTGTTGGAGATAGTGCCCTCAGAGTCAATTATTGGATCACAGGCACGTGATTGCAATGATTGAGGGAGGACCTATCCCGGGAGGGCAGTCTTACTCGAGATGATAGTATGCTATCTGGTTTACCTTTATCATCGTGTACTGCTTTAGGTGACCTGGCATGTCGCTATTACACGTTGATAGAGCCCCTAGGATTCTTGCTTGACTACCAGCAGTATGATGGCGATCATATTCGTGGGAGCTGGTAGTCTATAAGCACATCCTTAAAAGGTCCCTAGTCGTAGGAGTTTCGAGACAGGGCATCGATTCTCCACAGTAGACTAGTGTATACAGTCGAGACCCCGACGAGGGGCGGTGGCCGGTCTCATAAGCCACTGGTGTCAGTTGGTTCACCTAAGATGTATACAGGTGCTCATTGGGTTATGAGTACACCGGACAGGACTCGCCGGGAACATGCTAGTTGGTCTTATACCTGACGTCAGATAGCAATTCCCTGGTGACATGTGTACAGGTTAGTTCATCGACCTGAGGATCGTCATTTGTCTCGTGTGAGTTCCCACTGTGCTTTGATTACTACCCTACCACGGCTCAAAGGAGTCGTGCAAACAGGTTTTAGTTGGGTACAGTCCCGAGCCATATGGAGGCAGTGAGCGGATCTTCAGGGGTTCGTCTCTCCCGGTATTGGGGGTGAGGTCGCGCTGTGTCTAGGAGAGCCATTACGCAAAGCCCTCGGCCGAGGAAGGAGATTTACTGGTAGGTATTCCAGTAGTATCTCAGGGCGTTCTGGGTTACACTCCGACACGACTTGTACCGCTTTTGGGGGTCTGACTTTTACCAACCCCCAAGGCCCGACATGCGATGCTCATAGACGAACGGACCGGACTGTACGGATATTGTCACTGACAGGCTCAGTAGAGTGTCAGGATGAGTTCGCTCATCGACGTCCCTTTTGGTCAATAGCTGGTGGCCCGTCACGTATTGGCTAATATCTCTGACGTGCTAGTGGTTAAATCCACAGCCATAGTATTGACGAGTCTTTAGAGTCCACCACACTTACAGTTACTCAAGCTTTCGGGCGAAACGCTGTAGAGGCCGTATGGAGATATGGCAGGGTCCGATCAGATACGTGCGGTATTGCACGGATCAGGATCGGACAGTTTTGTACTAGTAGCCGTATAGTTATATGGCAGGGTTCGATCTGATACGTGCGGTATTGCACGGATCAGGATCGGACGGATATTACTAGCCGGCTTTGGTTTAAGCCGGTACTGGTTTAGTACAGTGTAGATTTTGTCTCATTGCATTTGTATCCGGTCGGAATACAGATGCGGGTGTGTATGCACAGTATCGGGGTTTTCCTGTAATTTATTACGGGACCAGTTTTCTGGAGTTGCCAGTTTGCATTCCGTTCCGGCCGGTTTTCCTTTGTTCTTTCCCGGCCGGACTTTTCCGATGGAGGGGGTTATTTGCAGTTTTGCAAATAACACATTGTGGAGGATTTTCTTGCAAAAGTATTTATTATGAAAGCATCTTTTAGATACCATTCCTTTCATTCTTCTTTTCATGCTTTATATAGATTAGAAGTGATGAGAAAGGATTTGATCTTTGATTAGAGTTGATGTGAGGTTGTGATGATGGTTTAGGATGTGGTCACCACTTGTGCTCCTACACTCACCTCCCTTCATGCTTCATATTCATTCCTCCACCTTATTCTCTTCACTTGATGGAAAATGGTTGAAAAAAAGAAGAAGAAGAGAGAGTTCTTCATTCTTGAGAGTTCCACTTTCTTGATCTCATTCATGCTAGAAAAATGCAAGCACCATTTTTCTTATCTCATTTCCTCCATCATCTTCAAATGGAAACAAACCCCAAATAAGACATGGCCTCTACACTACTACATTCTACAGCATATCTTGAGCATGTCGAGTTGCCGGCTTCATGCCCGAGTTGCCTCGGTATTGAGGCGGGAGCCCGTAAAAGACGAAGGCGATGTGGTGCCCTTTTTCGGCGAGGAGGCGGCGATGTGGAGCCAAGACTTTCCGCGGGAGATCGGGACGATGAAGAGAAGACCCGAGGACTCGGATCACTTGGTATACTTCTCTTCCCCTCTCTTGATTGCTAGCATTAGGTTAATGGTAAACGATCCGGGTTTTCTTTGTCCGCGGTAGCGCCGGTTTCCGAGTAAGGAAAATTTTTGATTCCGCATTTTGGCCTCGAGTACGAGGCCGGGGTGCTGCCGTGGCGCAACATACCATTCGTGGTCGTGTGATTGATGTTATGGGTCGATCTGGACTGACGGAGCCCGAGGTATTGAGATATTTGAGACTTGAGACATTGAGATATTGAGATTTGATGATGCAGGCCAGTCCGGATTGCCGGAGCCTGAGGTATTTGAGATACTGAGATTTATGTTTTGTGTCGATGCTGGACAATGTTTTATCTGACGATTTCGTTGATGATACGCGATTTATATACATACAGAAATCTCATTAAATAAAGAAAGCAGTTGTCTCATTGACGATGTATTCTATTTCATTTGTAATGCATTCATGTATCATATATCTGATATGTTGCTGTCTGAGGTACTGACTCGAGCATGTAGTAGTACACTTATACATAGATGGACCAGGATATTTATTTGAGGATATTACTTGATATGACCTAGGATAGCATCATCCATGCGATTTCTACTCGTAGATGTTTTCTACTCACGAGTTGGCAACTCACCCCCGTTGTGCCACAATTTCTTGCAGGTTTTGCCGTACAGGTTTTGTTGAGGTTTTGCTGGCACACTGTTCCTTGCGGGTGATTGCTTTGGTAGGTGGGTTTTTTTGCATCAGGACCACCATTATATATTTGTTATTTCAGTTGTATCTAGTAAAAATCTATCAACCAGACTTGAGTATTTGACAGAGATAGATGACCTGTGCATATTCTTTCGACCTTAGAGTCGCGCGCTGTATTATTATGGTTTTCCTCTGGGATTCTTGATGATGTTGGATTTTTATCCTGAGTTGATTCTCGACTTCCGGCGTTGTTTATTATACTGCATTGTGTGGTTTTAACCATCGATTGACGAAGAGCTAGCTCCCGCTTGGGGATGCCTTTATTCATTATATATGCGTTATCAGGTTTGTACCCATTTGGGGTCAGTTTTTACAAAGGAAACTCTGCCGAAATTTTCAGAAAGGACTTGGGATTTTAAAAATGCATATTTCGGCTTATGTTGTTAAACTTCTTTCTTTAAAATTGGTTTTCCTTCACTCTACTGCTTTACTTGGTTTGGATTTCCGGGTTTTTGCTTACTTAGATTACGTACGCCTCAAGACGTTTCGTAGTTTAAGTGTCAGTCATGTTCCATACTTTTTGGGTCGTGACAAAGTAGGTATCAGAGAGTTAGGTTTTACCTCCTAAGTGTATGATGACCCTTGTATTAGTGTATATTCCCTAGAGGCTATTACTGTATCATACTAGTTTGTATATTACTTAATGGAAGCTTGGGATATTCACAGTTGTATAAACAATCTTGCTCAAAATGGTAGTATGCTACTTAGTTTGTTTCTACTTTAATATGTGCATGTGTTTCTTTTAGCATATCGCTTAAACATATTAGTGGATCCCTTAGGATCTTTGCTTGATTACCAGCGTTGTGATGGCAGTCACACTTGTGGGGGCTGGGTAATCTACAAGCACATCCTTATACAGGTCCCTAGTCGTAGGATTATCGAGACGGGGCATCGATACTCTGGAGTAGACTAGCGTATGCGCTTCTCATCCCAGCAGGGGAGATGGTCAGTACGTCATATTGGAGATAGTATGCGGGTGCTCATTGTTAGGTCCACGTTACCTCTCCCGGTACTTTCGGGGTTGCGGAAACGGTAAAACAAAAATTTTTCTGATCTTTGTAACATGGACCGTAAAAGCCGGATCATTGCTAAACAATACACTAGCAACCTAACATGAGATGTGTCTACTCGGTTAGGGGTTATACCTCAACTTGAACTCCTTCTCTTCTTGTTGTTCTTCTTCTTTGTTGTTCTTCTCTTCTTGTTGTTCTTCTCTTTGCTTGCTCAATGGTTGATCCGGACTTCGGTCACCTCCGCGGCCTCCTTGAGTCGAAGACGATCCACCCGAGAGATGTACACCGAGCTCCACCTCAAGCCGAGGTAACTAGGGCAAGGAGATTGCTAATCTAGAAGCCCTAGGATGTGTAAAGGAGATGTATGGATGTGTTTGTCAAGTGGAATCCTTTTTCTCTCAACACATGAGATCAAAGGAGAAATCAACAGGAGGAAGAAGAAGGAGTTTTCTTGCAACCATGGAGCTTCTCATTTCAAGAGAGAGAATGAGAATAATATTATCATCCAAAGAAAAACAACCATGGTTGCAAATAATGCACAAACATTATCATTACTAATCCCATCAAGATAAAGGTGATGGCTACAAATGACATGACCATTATCATAACAAAAGAAAAAGAAAACCAAAGAATACTTTAGATCTTCTAAGAAGATCCAAGTCAACTTTGGTCAAATGGTCAACAAAGTCAAGATGGTCAAATGGTCAATGTAATTAGCTATAACAAAATTATCAATGAAAGGATTAGTAAATAATGTCCCCGGCTCATAATGGTTTTGACCAAACGAACTGTCGAAACCCTAATGAGTCCGCCTCAAAATGGTTTTGACCGAATCAACTGTCAAAACCCTAATGAGCCTGCCACATAGCGGTTTTGGCCGAACCAACTGCCAAAACCCTAATGAGGCACCTCCTCCTTCATCGCTCCGGAAAACTGTGCATACACACCTGCATCCGTATTCTGTAGAATGCGGATGCGTAGAAGACAAAACAAATCCATCCATGCAATACTCGGATCCGGCTTAAACCAAAGCCCACTAGTATTACCTTCCCGAACACCACACGCACACAAGTGTACGTAAGTGATCGCAGCCCTGCCGTAAAACAATACGGCCTCTACACGTTTCGCTCAGTGCAGGGAAACTCTCTGTGTGGGACTCTAAAGACTCGACACTACGCTGGAAGTGGATTTAACCACAGACCGCAAGCGGCACTAGCTGTACGTAACGGTCCCCAGGTAGATGTCGATAAGAAGGCCGATGAGGTAAACCCACCCGAACTCCTACTGAGTCTGTATGTGACAATCTCCGTACAGTCCGGTCTGTTCGTCTGATACTTCGCATGTCGGGCCTAGGGGGGTGGCAAGCGTCAGACCCCTAATAGCGGTACAAGTCGTGTCGGAGTGAAGCCCAGAACACCCTGAGATAACACTGGAACCTACCAGTACATCTCGCTTGACCTGGCCAAGGACTACTTGTGTAATGGCTCTCCTAGACACAGCGCGATGTCAACCCCCAATACCGGGAGAGACGAATCCTGTCTAACCGTCACTGCCTCCAAGTGCTTCAGGACTGCTCCCAACTACTACCTGTTTGCACGACTCAGTAGAGCCGTGGTAGGATAGCAATCAAAGAACAATGGGAACACACTCGAGGCGAAGTGACAGTGTCAAGTCAGCGGACTAAGCTGTACTCATGTCACCTGAGAACTGATAACTGACGATAGGTATAATACCAACCATCAGTTCCCGACGAGTCCTGTCCAGTGTACTCATAACCCAACGAGCACCCGTATACTATCTCAAGTACGACGTACCGACGGCTGTGGGACAGACCGTCTCCCGTGCTGGGATGAGAAGCGCATACGCTAGTCTACTCCGGAGTATCGATGCCCTATCTCGGTACTCCCACGACTAGGGACGTGTATAAGGATGTGCTTGTAGATTACCCAGCCCCCACGAGTGTGATCGCCATCACAACGCCGGTAATCAAGCAAAGATCCAAAGGGCTCTACTAATGCGTATAGGTGATATAATAAATAAATACACAAGTACACATTAAAGAAGAGACAAACCAAGTAGCATACTACTATATTGAGCAAGATTGTCTGTACAACTGTGAATATCCCAAGCTTCCATCAAGTAATATACATACTAGTATGATACAGTAATGGCCTCTAGGGCATATACACTAACAATCTCCCACTTGCACTAAGGCCATGTACTGGCGTATCGAAGACCTATCATCTCGATCAGCCGCTCGAACTGAGTCTGGGGTAAAGCCTTCGTGAATGGGTCCGCAGTGTTGTCCTTTGTGTCCACTCTCCGCACCTCGATCTCCTGTCGATCAATGATCTCCCTGATCAGGTGATACCGCCTTAAGATGTGCCTGGATTTCTGATGGGACCTTGGTTCCTTCGCTAAAGCTATAGCCCCATTGTTATCGGAATACAAAGGTATTGGGTCAACAATGGACGGAACCACCTGAAGTTCACTAATGAACTTCTTTATCCAGACCGCCTCTTTTGCGGCATCGCTTGCAGCAATGTATTCAGCCTCCATCGTCGAGTCTGCGACGGTATCCTGCTTGGAACTCCTCCAACCTACCGCCCCTCCGTTGAGGGTAAACACAAAATCCGAGACGGACTTGCTGTCATCTTTGTCACTCTGGAAGCTTGAATCGGTAAAGGACTCGACCCTGAGGTCTCCATTACCGTAAACCAGGAACATCTCCTTAGTCCTTCTTAGGTACTTGAGAATGTTCTTCACTGCTGTCAAGTGGTCCTCCCCTGGGTCTGACTGATACCGGCTTACCGCGCTCAACGCGTAAGCTACATCTGGTCTTATACATAGCATCGCATACATTATAGATCCTACCGCCGAAGCGTAGGGTATAGTGCTCATGCGAACCCTCTCCTCGTCAGTCTTAGGAGACTTCTTCTTGGAGAGGGTAATTCCGTGCAATGCGGGTATGTTACCGCGCTTGGAACCCTCCATACTAAATCTCTTTAGTACGGTCTCTATGTACCTGGACTGCGAAAGTCCCAATAGTCTCTTGGATCTATCTCTATGGAACTTGATCCCCAGAATGTACGAGGAATCAGCCAGGTCCTTCATGGAGAACCTTTGTGACAAAAATAGCTTGACCGATTGTAGCATGGGAACATCATTTCCTATCAAAAGAATGTCGTCCACGTACAAGACTAGGATACGACAGTTCGTCCTACAATCTTCTTATAAACACAGGGTTCATCTTCGTTCTTGATGAAATCAAATTCCTTGATTGCCTCATCAAAACAGATGTTCCAGCTCCGCGATGCCTGCTTTAATCCATAAATGGATTTAAGCAACTTGCACACCTTTCCGCTGCTCCCACTGTCTACAAAACCTTCTGGTTGATCCATGTAAACGCACTCTTCCAAACAACCGTTTAAGAAAGCCGTTTTAACATCCATCTGCCAGATTTCATAGTCATGGAAGGCAGCAATGGCAAGTAGGATCCGAATGGATTTGAGCATAGCCACCGGAGAAAAAGTTTCTGTAACATTTTCAAAAAATTAAAATATTAATTTTGGGAATTTTTATAATTTAATATTATTTTATTGATATTTTAATATTAAATCTATAATTAAATGCAAATAAATAAGAAAAATTTAAGAAAAAATTATGGAAAATTCTAAAGTAAATTAGAGAATTATGATATTTTTAAGTTTTTGTGATTAGTTTGACACTAATTTAGTGCTAATCGCGATTAAAAATCGCTAATCGGACATTTTGGCTTTTTGTGCAAAATTGTGCACATATCATTTTTTGGACTTGTGTTACATTTTCTAGCCATGGTTTCTTTTGGAGCTACTATTCTTGTGAGAAGGGTTTTGGAATTAAAAGAAGAGGGAAAGAGAAAAAAAAAAAGAAGAAATGAAATGAGGGTAGGTGAGAGAGAGGCATGGGTCATTGACCTTGAGACTTAGCCATTTTCCTCCCATCATTTTCCCTCCCTCCTCATCCTCCTCCTCTTCCTGCTGCTGCTCCCTTCTTCCTCTTCCTCCTTCTTCAAATCCCCCAAGATACACCACTAAAACATACTCAAAACCTCACACTCATTTCACAAAACATGCACACAAGCTCGCAAGCTAGAGGATGGACCAAGAAAGATGGTGTTTTGGTACTGTTGAGGAGTCATGAGTCTCTTGTGAGGTAATTCCTTTGCAATTAGAGTGTTAAATCTTGTGTTTAGGCTTTAATTCAAGTTTCATATCGATATCGGATGAATTGGTGCACTTTGGGCAAGATTAGAGGAGATTAGAGTAATGTTGAGTTTTGACCTTGCAATTGAGTTTAAAAAGAGACCTTAGACCCTATATTGACTAGAAACCCAGGCCAATCCCACTGGAAATCAAAAAAATATGGAATTATGGAACTTTTCATGTCGGTTTGTGAAATCTGTGAAGGTGTTCTGGAATCTGGAGCAACCCGGGGGCACCAAAAATAAAATTGAGCTGACAGTGAGTCGTGCAGGCACCTAGGAAGCTACCACCAAGACCCGAGCCCCAAACTCTAAACCGTGGCCGCCAAATTCATCATTCTGGCCGCAATTTGCGGCCAGAGTAGAGGGTAATGGTTCCATTTTTGTTCCAGGGCTCATTTAGCACTAGATTAGACCCCTCCTATACATAGTTTTGGCAAATGGTCATCTGGGGAAAATCTGGAGGCATTTTGGGGTGTTTTAGGCGATGTTTTCCGTATTTATTTATGCACTTTCTTGGTGTTTGGATTTGTATTTGGTTGTCGGGTGTTCATACATCGACAACAGGGGTTAAGTGTTGGATTTGCATGTTTGGGCCATAGGTTCCAACTTATGAGCACACCATGCGCTGTATCGGTTTTCTGCTTTGATATTAATACGTATTGCGACTGTTTATTATTCTAGGTACCCTCATAAGGATTCCGAGGTGAAAGAGCATGGCGTCATCAATTTCAGAAAGCGAAGACCAGGTGAGTAGATTATATCTACAGGGGGGAAGTCGGGTGGATGGCGTATAGCACCCCCGCAGTCCGTAATTAGTACTGTGTAGTATATTTATGTGTGTGATAGTTATAGTGTGTTATGGTTAGTTAGGGATAGAAATAACTAGCATAGCTCCTAGTTGCGAACCATAGGATAGATTTGCACCCACACGTTTACACTTGTGTGTTCTTGTACTTGCACTGTGTTTGATGATATGGGATGACTTTGGAGATGAGTCGATGATGTGGGCTTGGTGCCGTGAGATCGGTGATTTGATACGATTCATATGTGGGATATGACTTGTGATTCTTGTGGGCTTTGGATATGTGTTTACCCCCGCATGCATACTTCATTGATGGTATCGATTTGTACTAGACATAGAGTAGTACCCCCAGACTATATGATCTGATGATAGTGATGCCTGTTATGTGACGATATAGTGAGATGTTGACCTGTACCCAGCTATTGGGATGCCGTACGACGATTTACCGTATGAGCTTTACATTGATGATAGATCCGCGCTCATGACTTGAGGATGTCAGATGATATACTGTATCGTACGTGATACTATTGAGGCGGGATCACCGACTTATATATATATATCGACTCAGATATTAGGCGGTTTCCTTACCTGTAGTTCAGCCGTATAGTTAGTGTAGTTGTTAGAGTAGATTAGACTTCTTACCTATTTCAAAAACTAACGAATCGTGGGCATTTTTAAAGACGGCTCAAGGGAATCTACGGATATTTCAAAAACGACGTATCTTTTCATAAAACACCGTAGCCCCTATTTTCAAAACCCCATGATTCGTGTTATTTCAAAAGGCACCATTCGTAGGACTTATATTAGATTAATACAGATAAGTTTTGGTTACGTCTAGTTTCATCTCCCACTCCCTTTTCGTGGTTCGGTTTGCATCGCATTCCTATATTATGCTTCATACTCCATTATTAATATCATGCTGATAGGACACCAGCACCATTACCGATGATGCGTATGTACCACGTACACTTACTTGCCGGCTCACACACATCTTCATCGGTAATTGCCATGCCACGTACACTTTAGAAATACTATTGCATTGATATAGGTTGTTAGCTAATAATTTAGACAGGATGTAAGTGTACTCGCCTTATATGCTAGATTAGACATCGTAGTTATTACCTGCTACTTCATGCATACTGTTATTCATTGTTATGCCGCATTCATGGATTCTCATGCATATATTCACTATTTTACGTGTTATTGAGGTTTTGGATTTGGATTTCCGTGAGATTTTCTGGATTTGGAGGAAAACCGCAAAAACACAATTAAACATTTTCTCTCTTTTAAAATAAAAGTGCGGTTTTCCCCATGATGTATGAGTCGTCCACCATGAGTTTGCTGATGGATTTGGAAACCCGATTCGAGGAGACGGATGAACCATTTCGGGTACATGGTGGACCCGGTAAGGTACCCCTGGGCAAGAAGCGCGTGGTGATGACGATGTGAGCCTGGCAGGGGAGCACTACCTACCGGTGATTTTACCCGACGCGTCGGATATTCGGAGGATACCGTCGTGGTCTCGAGATGGATGGTAGGGGCCGGTCTGGACTGACGGCGCCCTAGATATTATGATTGAGACATTGAGATTTCGAGATTTCGAGGTACAGAGACTGTGATACAGAGATATCGAGATATTGGGATTATGTTTTGTGCCGATGCTAGGCACTGTTTTATGCTGATTTCATTATGATATCTCAACTAAAAATACAAGGGAAATCTCACTAAATTATGAAAACAGTTTCTTCATTTACATGTATTCTGTTTTCATGCATTCATACCTCATATTCATGACATGCTATTACCTGAGGCACTAGCACGAGGACTTGGCACTACATTCATATATAGAGATTGCATTGCCAGTTTAGCATGCTTCAGCTTTACTCATATTGAGGTTTATTTATTTGTGATCGTTTGACCTAGGATGGGTCATGCATTCGATTTCTGCTTGTAGATATCTTTCTATTCACGAGTTGGCAACTCACCCCCGTTGTGCCCCAGTTCTTGCAGGTTTGCCGTACAGATTCCATAGCGGCATTTCTGGCACACTGCTTCATTTGGGTGACTTGCTTGGTTAGGTGGGTTCTTTTGTATCAGAACCGCCATCGTTCATGTATTATTTATTGTATCTAGAATTGTCCATCAACCAAAACCTGTGTTATTCTTTCAGACTTAGACTTTGTGTTGTATTATTCGACCATAGAGTCGCGCTTAGTAGTATTGCGGTTTTCTTGCTTTTGGAGCTTTCTTTTGAGTTTGATCCTCGCCATTCGGCGTTGTATATTTTTATTGCTTGTGTGGTTGTGACCGTCGATTGACGAAGAGCTAGCTCCCGCTTGGGGATGCCTTTTATCATGTTATATATATCGTTCTTGTTGTACCCCGTTCGGGGCCAGTTTTTACAAAAGAAACTCTGCCGAAATTTTTAGAAAAAAATTGCACATTTTAAAAACTCATATTCGGCTTAGTTATTTAAAACTTGATTTTCAAACATGTTTTCTTTACCTCTTAAAACCAGTTTCTTTACTTATTCTTAAAAATGGTTTTAGATTTCTGGGCTTTTGGCTTACTTGGGTCAGATGGAGTCCTATAGACTTCATAGGATTCAAGGGCCAGTCACGTGCTCTTTCGAGTCATGACAAAGTTGGTATCAAAGCGCTAGGTTGACCTTGGTTCGAGTCTAAGTTTGACTATGTGGAGCCTAGGGAGTTATCTATATACGGAACTTAGGCTTGACCTTACGGAACTTAGACTTGGTCGAGGGGGTGTTAGACCGAACTTTCGTCGTGTAGGATGACCCTTGGTTGATGGAATAGGTGACTAAAGTAGAGTGACGTACCGTTGGTATGTTCCGCGGCATACTTACGACACGCCACTCCGCTTAAGGAACCTTAGGATGTACATACTTTCGAGATCAGTGATTCTCTTCATATCCTGGATTATACATCCATTTGAGATCCCCGATTCTATTAGTTTCATGATCATACCCTTATTGATGTTGTTCCTTCCTATGATCATGTATCCATTTTGGATCTGTTGTTTCCTTTCTTGCCATTGATGTGCCCTTTTTGATACTCGATTGAGATTCCTGTCGCCATGTTTGAGCGCAGTTTGGGCTGCTGCTAGGGTTACGGCCGGTGTGAGCTCGTCTGGTACGAGGGCCGACCATTGTGTTTTCTGGTGACATGGGAACGTCTCGAGTTAGTGTTGGTGATTGTGACCTCTAGTGGAGGCGAGTGCTTGGTCTTGCACCTGATGATCGGGCCATTGTTAGAGCTGCCAGTTGAGAGAGGACTGTTGATGTACAGCATACCTCAGAGATTGTGATGTCGCCTACCGTGCAGACAGATGGACCAGCTGTTGCTGAGATTGACAGGATGTCGCTTCCGAAGCTTACGCGCTGAGATTGCCGGAGCTTTCAGGCAGATATGCGACAGATGATAACTAGTTACCTGGTTTGAGAGACGAAGGTGATTCGCCGAGTTTGCGCCAGAGCGGGCCCAGTTGAGTTGAAGATCTCCAGTGTGGAGAGTCTTACTCAGATCTAGAGCAGACCAATTCAGAGATGACCGCCAATGCGTTGCCTTTCCTGGAGGATTGAGGCGCTGTTCGGCGTACAGGCGAATGAGCCAGTTGCTACTGCAAATGACGAGATGTCGCCCAGATGGTTGGAGCTACTGCAGCGTGAGCATATACCTAGAGAGACGATAGCGAGTCGCTAGTCACCTGAAGATGAGTGACTAGGACATGTGGTTCGTTCGTTTACCGATGCGAGGTCATCAGATAGATTGTTTCCAGTCAGAGACGACTTCACGCAGGTTCGTTGAGAGTCGATAGAGACGATCGAACGTTAGGAACCTATTTTCCAAGTTTAAAGTATACGGAAAGACATGCAGGTGATTCTATGGACCCTCTAGAAGAATGAAACCCTAACTCGACTTAATGACCGTGTGAAAGCCTTTGAACCTTAGGGTTTGCGGCGGTTTCGCGGCGCCATTAGTGAGGCTTGGGTTTGCCCTTCTACGGTTGGACCACCGACGCTGTGGCATGTACTCGATACTATTAAACTGTACCCGAGATGTGAGCTCTTGGGGGATTATGAGGTTCTGACGAGTCGATCGGATGATTCGACATCATTCGGACATTATGTGATGGGATGCATTGCTTGGGATACTCCAGTTACGAGGATAGCCGTTGGAGCACAGTCCATGCAGCCATGATGAAACGAGTCCGAATCAGTCGACATTGACGCAGAGTGAAGAAAAGAGTTCGCAAGATATTTCGACGAGATGACTTCCCCCTCCGCTAACATTAGAGATGTGATATGCACCCAGAGGCGTGAGATACGGATATATTTTCCAGAAAGAAGCGCGATAAGTATGCAGCCGTTCCGGAATAAGCTTTAGCTTCAGCATTGGATGATGACTTCCGGGCAATTCGGCAGGATTGAGATTTGAGAAAGAAACCTCGACAGGACCTTTCCGGAATACGATACGAGAAGACCTAGACCCAGGAGTGGTCATGGTTGCGCACACCCAGCAGGCCAGAGTTCGGCATTGTCGACGAGATAGTTGACCAGATACGGATAAAGGAACTTACCCAGATGCAGTGCGAATTGATCAAGGACGGACGAGTATTCAGTATTCCTCCGATGGTTGGGACGTGTTCCCGAGAACCTGTTCGGCCTGACATCTGCTACATAATGATGAAGCTACAGAATACGCGATTTCGAGTCCGTGTGAGAGACTTCAGGTTGGCCGTGGCCGAGAACAGTGCAGTGCATAGTAGCTTGGCGTGACGTCATAGTGGACGACGATAGAGACAGGTGGAACAAGAGGTTCGTGTGAGACACTGACGAGCTGTCATTACTTCCCGTCGAGACTAGAGACCTGATATGCTTACAGAGACGTTGGGATGTGACCAGTTTCCGAGAAAATATTGTGCTGAGGACATAGGTGTCTTTTGAGCAAGAAGAGGTTGTGCAGGAAAGCCAGCCTCTGTACAGATCGGCATAGGCATGATCGGAAGAGACCTTGAGCAGGATTCCTTCCAGGACATTGCTGCAATGATGTTTACACCCATGATCAGATGCGTGACGTGCATTCAGAGAGCCAGAGGCCGACGCCAGCGATATGCTGCCTTACGAGTGGTCATGAGGTTTGACCGAGAGGTGACCAGAGAAGTGCCAGAACGGAATCGTCCCCGTTAGCACACCTGACAGGGCCGATGAGCCAATTGACCGCGAGATAGGAAATCCGCAAAGAAGATAAGGACCCAGAGTCAGAGCACGCCAGACCGTGAGTAAGAGGCAAGTAGATATCCAGCGCTGCTAGCAGTGGATGCACCGACTCCTTCTCGACCTCGAAGGAGGAACTACCGACGACGGTATTTATGATTTGTGATTTTGTGATTCGATTATCACGTATCCGTCATTTTGGATTTCGGTATTTTGGGCGTTCTGTTTGCATGATTTAGTTTTGATGATTGAGTTTCATGATATTTGTTTCATGCACCCACTGGATATTTAGATATTTTGCGCAGAGTTTTTACATTTGAGATATTGATTGAGATTTCATGCCTACCGTATGCAGTGATTTGATTTGCACTTCCAGCGTAGTTTTCATGCACCTTGAGTGTTTTGACTTACGATTTTGGTGCACACCAGATGCACTAAATCAGGATTCTTCGTGCATGTCACATGCACCTGATTTTTTTTTCTGTCAGGCACACACGTTGCCTACGACAGATGTTCCGTGCACACTAGTTGCACGCAGATGTTGTTTTGTACACCTGTTTGACACATATATGGATTTTGATTCCTTGCGCACCAGACGCATAGGATATTCTTATATATGCATTTTGGGGATTGATTTCTAGTGGAACAGTACATTTTTATGATATTCTCTATGTGTTGATGTTTTCGGAGCCCCGACAAAATGGATTATTACTGAAATTGTTTTAGTATTAGGGGTTTAAATTTAAATTCGGGGACCGAATTTCTTTAAGGGGGGTAGATTGTAACATTTTCAAAAAAATTAAAATATTAATTTTGGGAATTTTTATAATTTAATATTATTTTATTGATTATTTTAATATTAAATCTATAATTAAATGCAAATAAATAGGAAATATTTAAGAAAAAATTATGGAAAATTCTAAAGTAAATTAGAGAATTATGATATTTTTAAGTTTTTGTGATTAGTTTGACACTAATTTAGTACTAATCGCGATTAAAAATCGCTAATCGGACTTTTTGGCTTTTTGTGCAAAATTGTGCACATATCATTTTTTGGACTTGTGTTACATTTTCTAGCCATGGTTTCTTTTGGAGCTACTATTCTTGTGAGAAGGGTTTTGGAATTAAAAGAAGAGGGAAAGAGAAAAAAAAAAGAAAAGAAATGAAATGAGGGTAGGTGAGAGAGAGGCATGGGTCATTGACCTTGAGACTTAGCCATTTTCCTCCCATCATTTTCCCTCCCTCCTCATCCTCCTCCTCCTGCTGCTGCTGCTCCCTTCTTCCTCTTCCTCCTTCTTCAATTCCCCAAAGATACACCACTAAAACATACTCAAAACCTCACACTCATTTCACAAAACATGCACACAAGCTCGCAAGCTAGAGGATGGACCAAGAAAGATGGTGTTTTGGTGCTGTTGAGGAGTCATGAGTCTCTTGTGAGGTAATTCCTTTGCAATTAGAGTGTTAAATCTTGTGTTTAGGCTTTAATTCAAGTTTCATATCGATATCGGGTGAATTGGTGCACTTTGGGCAAGATTAGAGGAGATTAGAGTAATGTTGAGTTTTGACCTTGCAATTGAGTTTAAAAAGTGACCTTAGACCCTATATTGACTAGAAACCCAGGCCAATCCCACTGGAAATCCAAAAAATACGGAATTATGGAACTTTTCATGTCGGTTTGTGAAATCTGTGAAGGTGTTCTGGAATCTGGAGCAACCCGGGGGCACCAAAAATAAAATTGAGCTGACAGTGAGTCGTGCAGGCACCTAGGAAGCTACCACCAAGACCTGAGCCCCTAACTCTAAACCGTGGCCGCCAAATTCATCATTCTGGCCGCAATTTGCGGCCAGAGTAGAGGGGAATGGTTCCATTTTTGTTCCAGGGCTCATTTAGCACTAGATTAGACCCCTCCTATACATAGTTTTGGCAAATGGTCATCTGGGGAAAATCTGGAGGCATTTTGGGGTGTTTTAGGCGATGTTTTCCGTATTTTTTTATGCACTTTCTTGGTGTTTGGATTTGTATTTGGTTGTCGGGTGTTCATACATCGACAACAGGGGTTAAGTGTTGGATTTGCATGTTTGGGCCATAGGTTCCAACTTATGAGCACACCATGCGCTGTATCGGTTTTCTGCTTTGATATTAATACGTATTGCGACTGTTTATTATTCTAGGTGCCCTCGTAAGGATTCCAAGGTGAAAGAGCATAGCGTCATCAATTTCATAAAGCGAAGACCAGGTGAGTAGATTATATCTACAGGGGGGAAGTCGGGTGGATGGCGTATAGCACCCCCGCAGTCCGTAATTAGTACTATGTAGTATATTTATGTGTGTGATAGTTATAGTGTGTTATGGTTAGTTAGGGATAGAAATAACTAGCATAGCTCCTAGTTGCGAACCATAGGATAGATTTGCACCCACACGTTTACACTTGTGTGTTCTTGTACTTGCACTGTGTTTGATGATATGGGATGACTTTGGAGATGAGTCGATGATGTGGGCTTGGTGCCGTGAGATCGGTGATTTGATACGATTCATATGTGGGATATGACTTGTGATTCTTGTGGGCTTGGGATATGTGTTTACCCCCGCATGCATACTTCATTGATGGTATCGATTTGTACTAGACATAGAGTAGTACCCCCGGACTATATGATCTGATGATAGTGATGCCTGTAATGTGACGAGATAGTGAGATGTTGACCTGTACCCAGCTATTGGGATGCCGTACGACGATTTACCGTATGAGCTTTACATTGATGATAGATCCGCGCTCATGACTTGAGGATGTCAGATGATATACTGTATCGTACGTGATACTATTGAGGCGGGATCACCGACTTATATATATATATCGACTCAGATGTTAGGCGGTTTCCTTACCTGTAGTTCAGCCGTATAGTTAGTGTAGTTGTTAGAGTAGATTAGACTTCTTACCTATTTCAAAAACTAACGAATCGTGGGCATTTTTAAAGATGGCTCAAGGGAATCTACGGATATTTCAAAAACGACGTATCTTTTCATAAAACACCGTAGCCCCTATTTTCAAAACCCCATGATTCGTGTTATTTCAAAAGGCACCATTCGTAGGACTTATATTAGATTAATACAGATAAGTTTTGGTTACATCTAGTTTCAGCTCCCACTCCCTTTTCGTGGTTCGGTTTGCATCGCATTCCTATATTATGCTTCATACTCCATTATTAATATCATGCTGATAGGACACCAGCACCATTACCGATGATGCGTATGTACCACGTACACTTACTTGCCGGCTCACACACATCTTCATCGGTAATTGCCATGCCACGTACACTTTAGAAATACTATTGCATTGATATAGGTTGTTAGCTAATAATTTAGACAGGATGTAAGTGTACTCGCCTTATATGCTAGATTAGACATCGTAGTTATTACCTGCTACTTCATGCATACTGTTATTCATTGTTATGCCGCATTCATGGATTCTCATGCATATATTCACTATTTTACGTGTTATTGAGGTTTTGGATTTGGATTTCCGTGAGATTTTCTGGATTTGGAGGAAAACCGCAAAAACACAATTAAACATTTTCTCTCTTTTAAAATAAAAGTGCGGTTTTCCCCATGATGTATGAGTCGTCCACCATGAGTTTGCTGATGGATTTGGAAACCCGATTCGAGGAGACGGATGGACCGTTTCGGGTACATGGTGGACCCGTAAGGTATCCCGGGGCAAGAAACGCGTGGTGATGACGATGTGAGCCTGACAGGGGAGCACTACCTACCGGTGATTTTACCCGACGCGTCGGATATCCGGACGATACCGTCGTGGTCTCGAGATGGATGGTAGGGGCCGGTCTGGACTGACGGCGCCCTAGATATTATGATTAAGACATTGAGATTTCGAGATTTCGAGGTACAGAGACTGTGATACAGAGATATCGAGATATTGGGATTATATTTTGTGCCGATGCTAGGCACTGTTTTATGCTGATTTCATTATGATACCTCAACTAAAAATACAAGGGAAATCTCACTAAATTATGAAAACAGTTTCTTCATTTACATGTATTCTGCTTTCATGCATTCATACCTCATATTCATGACATGCTATTACCTGAGGCACTAGCACGAGCACTTGGCACTACATTCATATATAGAGATTACATTGCCAGTTTAGCATGCTTCAGCTTTACTCATATTGAGGTTTATTTATTTGTGATCGTTTGACCTAGGATGGGTCATGCATTCGATTTCTGCTTGTAGATATCTTTCTATTCACGAGTTGGCAACTCACCCCCGTTGTGCCCCAGTTCTTGCAGGTTTGCCGTACAGATTCCATAGCGGCATTTCTGGCACACTGCTTCATTTGGGTGACTTGCTTGGTTAGGTGGGTTCTTTTGTATCAGAACCGCCATCGTTCATGTATTATTTATTGTATCTAGAATTGTCCATCAACCAAAACCTGTGTTATTCTTTCAGACTTAGACTTTATGTTGTATTATTCGACCATAGAGTCGCGCTTAGTAGTATTGCGGTTTTCTTGCTTTTGGAGCTTTCTTTTGAGTTTGATCCTCGACATTCGGCGTTGTATATTTTTATTGCTTGTGTGGTTGTGACCGTCGATTGACGAAGAGCTAGCTCCCGCTTGGGGATGCCTTTTATCATGTTATATATATCGTTCTTGTTGTACCCCGTTCGGGGCCAGTTTTTACAAAAGAAACTCTGCCGAAATTTTTAGAAAAAAATTGCACATTTTAAAAACTCATATTCGGCTTAGTTATTTAAAACTTGATTTTCAAACATGTTTTCTTTACCTCTTAAAACCAGTTTCTTTACTTATTCTTAAAAATGGTTTTAGATTTCTGGGCTTTTGGCATACTTGGGTCAGATGGAGTCCTATAGACTTCATAGGATTCAAGGGCCAGTCACGTGCTCTTTCGGGTCGTGACAGTTTCATCATAGTCCAAACCAGGTCTTTGACGAAAACCTTTTGCAACGAGTCTAGCTTTATAGGTTTCCAACTGCCCATCTACACCAAGTTTCCTTTTGTAGATCCATTTGCATCTAACGAGTTTTACCCCAGGTGGAGCAATATCCAAGGTCCATACTTTATTGGCGTACATGGACTCCATTTCGGATTGCATTGCTTCCTGCCACTTATCAGAGTCCCTACTGATAATGGCCTGCCTGAAACTGGTAGGGTCATCTTCTTCCAAGATGCAATTCTCTTGATCCCCGTCTATGAGAAAACCGTAGTATCTCTCGGGCGGATGAGAAATCCTACCAGATCTGCGGAGTGGCTGAGGTTCGTTTGGGGTCATTGAATCTAG
Organism: Agapanthus africanus; assembly: GCA_030015575.1. Lineage (NCBI taxonomy): Eukaryota > Viridiplantae > Streptophyta > Magnoliopsida > Asparagales > Amaryllidaceae > Agapanthus > Agapanthus africanus. Next base: position 352,276,062 of record JASDDO010000031.1, on the reverse strand, counting down.
CGGTTCCTCCAAATTTTCAGTTACATTTTGTGGTCGCTGAATTTCTTCAAGTTCTACTGAACTCCCACTAGCTTCTTTTGCATGAAACTCCCTTTCTAAGAAGGTAGCGTGGCGAGATACAAACACCTTCTGTTCCTCAGTGTGGTAGAACAGATATCCTAGTGAGTCTTTAGGATATCCCATAAATTTACAGAGAACTGACCGTGCCTCTAACTTGTCCGGTTTCTGTGTTTTCACATAGGCCGGACAACCCCATATCTTAAATCGCATAAGATACGGATTTCTTCCATTCCATATTTCATATGGAGTCTTAGGCACTGATTTGGATGGAACATAGTTCAATAGGTACGCCGCTGTCTGAAGCGCATGTCCCCAAAATGAAAGAGGCAACTCAGCACTACTCATCATGGAGCGAACCATATCCAATAGGGTACGATTCCTCCGCTCCGAAACACCGTTGTGCTGTGGTGTATAAGGAGGAGTAAGCTGAGAGAGAATACCATTCTCTTTTAAGTAATCTAGGAATTCCGTGCTTAAGTACTCCCCTCCCCTGTCAGACCGGAGGATCTTGATACTTTTGCCAATCTGGTTCTCTACTTCCTTTCTGAATTCCTTGAATTTCTCAAAAGCTTCAGATTTGTGTTTCATCAGATACACATATCCGAACCTAGAGAGATCGTCAGTGAATGTGATGAAGTATGAGAACCCACCCCTTGCATGTATAGACATCGGACCATACACATCACTGTGTATGAGTCCTAAGAGCTCTCTTGCTCTTTCTCCATGTCCGGTGAACGGAGATTTGGTCATCTTCCCTTTGAGACAAGACTGACAAGTTTCATAAGATGAAAACTCGAACGCATTCAAGAGTCTATCTTTATGCAACTTACTCAGTCTTTTCTCTCCGATATGACTAAGTCTACAATGGCATAAGTAGGATTCATTCGTATCTGAATTCTTCCTCTTGCGTGTGTTTTGTATATTGAGAACTGTATTCTGATTTAGAACGTAGATACCATTACACAGTGTACCCTCTGCAACCAGCACCTTATCAAGGTAAATGTTCATGATATTCTTTTCAAGAACAAAATTATATCCATCTTTATCGAGTAAAGAAACTGATATGATGTTGCAAACCATGGAGGGTACATAGTAGCAATCGTTCAAAATCATAGTCTTGCCATTTGGCAATACTAGGTGATATTCACCGACGGCTGCCGCATTAACTTGTGCTCCGTTCGCTACTCTGAGCGACATATCACCCGGTGCAACTCTCCTACTTTTTCTCAGTCCCTGCAATAAATTACAGATATGAGATCCTGATCCGGTATCAAGTACCCAGGAGGTAGGGCTGACCGTAAAACAGTTCTCAATTACAAGAACACCTAAAGTAGATGCAAAACCATGCTTCTTCTTCAACTGGGTATCCTGGAAATCCATAAAATCCCCTTTCCCATTCTCATACTCATGACTGTTGTCACAAGTTAGAGCTGAACCATCTTTCCCCAGTCCCGAATTAGAATTCGGATCGGTCAAGCGATACATTTTATTATCTTGATTAGGGCGTGAAAAGGTTGCTGCCTGGAGAGAGAGAAAAGAAACACTCAGCGTATGCTCGTGCAAGATTAGATTGGTTTATTAATTTATCTAACCAGGATGTCTCCCACTGATTCCTCAAATTCTTCTTAAAACCTTTTTAAAAGAAGAACTAGCCGGGTTTTAATTCACGTCACAATACTTGCTTAACCTTTCAGCCAGGCTAGTGTCGGTACTTCGAGGGAGGTTTTCCAACGCTTTCGCGAAGTTCCTTAATTATAGAACCTCTTTTCCCTGGGGGCGTAGCTCCGCTAACACCTTTCTAGACACCTACTAGGTTTATAGCATTGATCGTTAAGTGAAATAATCTCCCGAGAGTAAACTAACTCATCAGTGGGATCGGGATCCAACTGTCATTATGTGATAACCTAGATGGAATCCACTCTAGTCACCACACTCCAGAAGGTATGCTAAATCTGCAAATTTCAGTTCTTTTGAAACTCCCGATGTGGTTTTTGCCCCTAGGACCTAAGTAATCTTGACGGAGTCAACAAATCAAAGAGTCCTAGTCAAGTTCAACCTGTCATTATCTGGATTGCATTAAACCTACCCGCATAACCCTTGACGGAGTCAACAAGGTTATACGACTGTCCTAATCAATCCCATATACCGATACAAACAAGCAGCACTTAGCTACCGTACACTATGCCTTGACGGAGTCAACAAACGCAGCACGAGTACTAAGTGTTATTTGTAAGAAATGACGGAGGGCTACGGCTGGGTTTTTGGCGAAAAACCCGTTAACGTAATGAACTTGATATCGTTGAAGGAACCTGGTAGTCTATTTGAAAATATAGTGGCGAAAACTTTTGCTAAAGAGGTCACTCCCTGTGAAGGGATCTCGGCTCTTTCCTCGTCGAATGAGGTGCAGGATATTCCAAACTGAATACCTCGATGCAAAGCAAGCATAATCGACTATAGTGAAGTTATTACCCTGACGCAAACTTTTGTCCAAGGGGTCACTCCCGATGAAGGGATCTCGGCCCTTGCCTCGTCGACTGAGGTGCTGGGCATTCACAACCGAATACCGCTATGCAAAACAAAAATGAACGTCCTTGCAATAACAGCTTTTTGAAAAATTGTTCCAACAACGTCTTTTAGGTTTATTTTCTTGCATTAGTTCTTTTAATGCGTCCCATCATTTAAATCCTACCATTGCAGAAAACAACCAAAATATGAGGTACGCTTATGCCATTCGCATTCGCCACTGGGCCCCGTCATCACCCGTTAGGTTACTTAACTAACGACAGAGTGGGGGCTGGGCTAGCGTGGCTGTAAAACATAAGCAACGCCTAAATAGTTATTATATATAGATATACTGCAATGATAACCAATCCAGATCACAGATGAACACTTTGGATATACTAGGAACCCGCGATTCGTTCGAGCCTGCAACGAAAAGCGGATTACACGGTCGCGATGAATAGCCAATACCCCACCCAAGACCCCTACGGGTGCGGCAAAATACCCGCCAAGTACCCGAAGCGAAGCAACCTCCCTCGATGTCATGAGTAGGCCACTCGGCACTTCGAGATACCCGGTAGTTTGTGCACCCCCTCCATGGGTCTATCCTAGGAGCAAAAACAGTAAAAAGAATTATACAATGACGACTACAACCCCGACCCGGTTGTGCGGCCAAACAAATAATATTACATCAATTTACAAATTTATTACATGAATGAAAGAAAAAGAAACTCTCATCTCACATCCACCCCGGCTATTCATCCGCGACAATCCAACAAGTTCATATACACAAACCATCAACAACAATCACAGATCAGAGATATGTATAACCCCGACTAATCGACATATAGCGATTAGCCGACGTTCAATACATAAGAACATCATAGATATAACCTTTATAGTCAAAATATATTGAAGTTCGAAAAAATACGGATTTATAGGCCCCCAAAAACAAATTTCTATTCTGGAAAATCTGGGCACATTTAAACCATCTTAAAAATCCTAAAACCAAGTCAGAAACACACTGCACCAAAATCGACGCAGCAACTCACCAAGTTGGCCGCGGTTCCGCGGCAATAGCTTGCTATTGCCGCTGAAACGCGGCTCTTTGGTCGAGTCGCTGTCTCGTTTTTGGTGGCTTTCTTATAAAAACCCTGAGATGACTTTTGGTGTATGACAAATTTTGTTTTGACCAGAAAAAAATTTAACAGAAACTCAGGTTTTCGTAACTTGGTTTTTTCGATTTTTCCGTTTCGAACTTCGATACACTTCACTACCAAGCTAGTTTATGTTTAGTTAGGCTCTGATACTACTGTTAGGTCCACGTTACCTCTCCCGGTACTTTCGGGGTTGCGCAAACGGTAAAACAAAATTTTTTCTGATCTTTGTAACATGGACCGTAAAAGCCGGATCTTTGCTAAACAATACACTAGCAACCTAACATGAGATGTGTCTACTCGGTTAGGGGTTATACCTCAACTTGAACTCCTTCTCTTCTTGTTGTCCTTCTTCTTTGTTGTTCTTCTCTTCTTGTTGTTCTTCTCTTTGCTTTCTCAATGGTTGATCCGGACTTCGGTCACCTCCGCGGCCTCCTTGAGTCGAAGACGATCCACCCGAGAGATGTACACCGAGCTCCACCTCAAGCCGAGGTAACTAGGGCAAGGAGATTGCTAATCTAGAAGCCCTAGGATGTGTAGAGGAGATGTATGGATTTGTTTGTCAAGTGGAATCCTTTTTCTCTCAACACATGAGATCAAAGGAGAAATCAAGAGGAGGAAGAAGAAGGAGTTTTCTTGCAACCATGGAGCTTCTCATTTCAAGAGAGAGAATGAGAATAATATTATCATCCAAAGAAAAACAACCATGGTTGCAAATAATGCACAAACATTATCATTACTAATCCCATCAAGATAAAGGTGATGGCTACAAATGACATGACCATTATCATAACAAAAGAAAAAGAAAACCAAAGAATACTTTAGATCTTCTAAGAAGATCCAAGTCAACTTTGGTCAAATGGTCAACAAAGTCAAGATGGTCAAATGGTCAATGTAATTAGCTATAACAAAATTATCAATGAAAGGATTAGTAAATAATGTCCCCGGCTCATAATGGTTTTGACCAAACGAACTGTCGAAACCCTAATGAGTCCGCCTCAAAATGGTTTTGACCGAATCAACTGTCAAAACCCTAATGAGCCTGCCACATAGCGGTTTTGGCCGAACCAACTGCCAAAACCCTAATGAGGCACCTCCTCCTTCATCGCTCCGGAAAACTGTGCATACACACCTGCATCCGTATTCTGTAGAATGCGGATGCGCAGAAAACAAAACAAATCCATCCATGCAATACTAGGATCCGGCTTAAACCAAAGCCCACTAGTATTGCCTGCCCGAACACCACACGCACACAAGTGTACGTAAGTGATCGCAGCCCTGCCGTAAAACCATACGGCCTCTACACGTTTCGCTCAGTGCAGGGAAACTCTCTGTGTGGGACTCTAAAGACTCGACACAACGCTGGCAGTGGGTTTAACCACAGACCGCAAGCGGCACTAGCTGTACGTAACGGTCCCCAGGTAGATGTCGATAAGAAGGCCGATGAGGTAAACCCACCCGAACTCCTACTGAGTCTGTATGTGACAATCTTCGTACAGTCCGGTCTGTTCGTATGATACATCGCCTGTCGGGCCTAGGGGCGGCAAGCGTCAGACCCCTAATAGCGGTACAAGTCGTGTCGGAGTGAAGCCCAGAACACCCTGAGATAACACTGGAACCTACCAGTACATCTCGCTTGCCCTGGCCAGGGACTACTTGTGTAATGGCTCTCCTAGACACAGCGCGATGTCAACCCCCAATACCGGGAGAGACGAATCCTGTCTAACCGTCACTGCCTCCAAGTGCTTCGGGACTGCTCCCAACTACTACCTGTTTGCACGACTCAGTAGAGCCGTGGTAGGGTAGCAATCAAAGAACAGTGGGAACACACTCAAGGCGAAGTGACAGTGTCAAGTCAGCGGACTAAGCTGTACTCATGTCACCTGGGAACTGATAACTGACGATAGGTATAATACCAACCATCAGTTCCCGACGAGTCCTGTCCAGTGTACTCGTAACCCAACGAGCACCCGTATACTATCTCAAGTACGACGTACCGACGGCTGTGGGACAGACCGTCTCCCGTGCTGGGATGAGAAGCGCATACGCTAGTCTACTCCGGAGTATTGATGCCCTATCTCGGTACTCCCACGACTAGGGACGTGTATAAGGATGTGCTTGTAGATTACCCAGCCCCCATGAGTGTGATCGCCATTACAACGCCGGTAATCAAGCAATGATCCAAAGGGCTCTACTAATTCGTATAGGTGATATAATAAATAAACACACAAGTACACATTAAAGCAGAGACAAACCAAGTAGCATACTACTATATTGAGCAAGATTGTCTGTACAACTGTGAATATCCCAAGCTTCCATCAAGTAATATACATTCTAGTATGATACAGTAATGGCCTCTAGGGCATATACACTAACACTCATTAGGTTACGTGTACACTGGACAGGACTCGCTGGGAACTGTTGGTTGGTATTATGCCTATCGTCAGTTATCAGTTCCCAGGTGACATGAGTACAACTTAGTCCATTGACTTGACACTGTCACTTCACCTCGAGTGTGTTCCTACTGTTCTTAGATTGCAACCCTACCACGGTTCAAATGGGTCGTGCAAACAGGTAGTAGTTGGGTGCAGTCCCGAAGCACTTGGAGGTAGTGACGGTTAGACAGGATTCGTCTCTCCCGGTATTCTGGGTTGATATCGCGCTGTTTCTAGGAGTGCCATTACACAAAGTCCCTGGCTAAGGCAAGCGAGATATACTGGTAGCGTTTCCAGTGTTATCTCAGGGTGTTCTGGGATACACTCCGACATGACTTGTACCGCTATTAGGGGACTGATGTTTACCGCCCCCTAGGCCCACCATGTGATACTCTCAGACGACAGACCGGACTGTACGGAGATTGTCACATTCAGGCTCAGTAGGAGTTCGGATGGGTTTACCTCATCGGCCTTCTTATCGACATCTACCTGGGGACCGTTACGTACGGCTAGTGCCGCTTGTGGTCTGTGGTTAAACCCACTGCCAGCGTAGTGTCGAGTCTTTAGAGTCCCACATAGAGAGTTTCCCTGCACTGGGCGAAAGGTGTAGAGGCTGTATGGTTTTGCGGCAGGGCTATGATCACTTACGTCCACTTGTGCGCGTATGCTGTTCAGGCAGACAATGCTAGTGGGCTTTGGTTTAAGCCGGATCCTAGTATTGTATGGATGGATTAGTTTTTTCTTATGTGCATTCGCATTCTACGGAATGCGGATGCGGGTGTATATGCACGGTTGTGAGGAGCGAAGAAGAAGGAGGTGCCTCATTAGGGTTTTGACCGTTGGTTCGGTCAAAACAATTATGAGGTGAGGCAATTATTTACTAATCTCTTTAATGATAATTATGTTATGGCTAATTGCTTTGACCATTTGACCATGCTTGACCATGTTGACAATTTGACCATTATTGCTTGGATCTTTCTTGTGAGCACTAGATCCTTCTTTTGCTTTTGGTTTTATTTTTGTGATGATAATGGTCAAATCAATGTAGCCATCAACTTTATCATGATAAGAGATTAGTAATTATTTGGTTTATGGATCATTATTCTCTTCTCATTCTCTCTCTTCAAGTGAGAAGCTCCCATGGTTCCACCTTCTTCTTCCTCTCTAGATTTTTCCTTAGCTCTCATGTGTTGAGAAAATAAGGTTCTAAATAGACAAACAAATCCACCATCATCTTCTACACCACTTAGGACATCAAGAATAGCAAACTTGTTGCCCTAGTTACCTCGGCTTGAGGTGGAGCTCGGACTACAGACTCTCGGGTGGATCGTCTCCGACTCAAGGAGGCCGCAGAAGTGACCAAGATCCGGATTGACCCATGGAGCCTACGGAGACGAGGAGGGTAGCGGAGAAGACCCGAAGGACTAGTAGCATGAGGTATAATCTCCTTGCATAGTAGATAGAACCTCATGTAGTATGTTAGCAATGGTTTGGCGAAGATCCTGAAGTTTTAGTCCATGTTACCTTGTGTTAAAAATTTGATTTTTACCTATTCCGCCTCCCCGTAAGCACCGGGGTCGGTAACGTGGACTTACAGTGGTATCAAAGCCTCGCTAAACCATTACTAACTGGTTAGCAAAGTGTTAGAAATTCGATCGCCGGAAAAAATCGCAAAACACGTCAAAAATTGCACTTTTCTGTCGATTTTAAAAACTGGTCCAAAAATTTTTCCAGGGACCTTAAAAATAAGTGCTGGCTTTTTTAGGAAAACTGTAGAAATTTGGGTGCCTGTGTCACTCAGAAGACCGCGGATCCTCAGCCGATCTAAGCGATCCACTGCGTATCCGCGGCCGAGTCGACTCGGCTGCGCACCAAATTTCTTCTAGGGTTCTCTGTGTTAGTTTTGTGATTTTTAAGATAGTTTGTTTCTGCCCAGATTTTGCTGAGTACTGTGTTGTGCTTGGGGTAGTTTCAAATCAAGTTATCGATCGAAATTCTATGTACTTTTGCTAATCGGATCTTCTGTGATGTGATATATGTATTGAACGTCTACTAATCACTATACGTCGATTAGTGAGGGTTATACATATCTGTGATCTGTGATGTTGGTTTGTGTATATGAACTTGTTAGATTGTCGCGGATGAATAGCCGGGGTTATGAGATGAGAGTTTCTTTATCTTTCATTTGATGTAAATTGTAAATTGATGTAATATTATTTTATGGCCGCACATCCGGGCTGAGGTTGTAGCCGCCATTGTATATTATTTCTTTTACTGTTTTTTCTCCTAGGATAGACCTAAGGAGGGGTGCACAAACTACCGGGTATTTTGAAGTGCCGAGTGGCCTACTCACGTCGTTGAGGGAGGTTTCTTCACTTCGGGTACTTGGCGGGTAGTTTGCCTCAACCGTAGGGGTCTAGGGTAGGGTTTGGCTATTCATCGCGACCGTGTAATCCGTCTTTCGTTGCAGGCTCGAACGAAACGTGGATTCCTAGCATATCCAATGTGTTCATCTGTGATCTGGAATGGCTATCATTGCATCTGACGAATGTATATATCTATATATGATATCTAGTATGCGTTGCTTATGTTTTGCATCCGCGCTAGTCCAGCCCCCGCTCTGTCGTTAGTTAAGTAACCTAACGGGTGATGACGGGGCCCAGTGGCGAATGCGGATGGCATATGCGTACGCCATATTTTCATTGTTTTCTGCAATGATAGGATTAATTGATGGGACGCATTAAATTAATGCAAAGAAAACAATCCAAAGTTAAATCGTTGGAACAATTTCAAAACCACTCGGTTTTTTCAAAACAGAAAAACTTTTAAAAACGCGGAGCTTAAACCACTCCTTTTAAAAGCTATCAGGGTTTCTTCGATTATATCAAGTTCACTACGTTCACGGTTTCCCAAAACCATTCATAGCCCTCCGTCATTTCATATGAATATTCAATAGTATTCAAGCTATGTTTGTTGACCTTCGTCAAGACATAGTGATTAATAGCTGTTGGGTACTCATATGTAGCATAGATAGATGCGTTAGTTTGCGACAGTCGTATTACCTTGTTGACCTTCGTCAAGGGTATATACGGGTGGGTTCAAATTAACCTGGAAAATGATGGGTAGAACTTGACATGTGACTTATGATTTATTGACTTTCGTCAAGGTCATAAGAGCATGGGGCAAAAATCCACATCGCGAGTTTCTAAAGAAACTGAAACTTGCTAGTGCTGCATACCATTTGGAGTTCGATAATGTTGGTAGGATTCCTTCAGCATTATCTCATAATGATATTTGGATCCCGATCCTACTATGAGTATCAGCTACTCCTCGGGAAACTTTTCACTTTACGATCAATGCTATAAACCAAGTAGGTGTCTAGAAAGGTGTTAGCGGGCCTACGCCCACAGGGAAAAGAGGTTATTTAATTAAGGAACTTCGCGAAAGCATCATAAAACCTCCCTCGAAGTACCGACACTGGCCTGGCTGAACGGTTAAGCAAGTTTTGTACGGTGAGATTGATCCCGACTAATTCTTCTTTTATGGTTTGAGGAAGGATTCGAGAAACAGTGGGAGCCATCCTGTTTAGATAAACTAAAAACCAATCTAAACTTGCAAGAGCACCATGCTAAGTGTTTTCTTCTCTCTCTCTTAATTGCAGCGACCCAGTGACCAGACATAGGTTACATCTAGATAATAAATGACTGGCAAAGTTTCTGTCTAGATGTCCATTACCCATGACAAGCTGGGACACCTCCTAACTAATTAAACCCCTGCCGTCTCAGGACCAGTTTCCCCTGTCACGGATATTGATATCCGTAAGACATCGGAAAAAGACTGTGCGAATGCCAAGTGCCTCGTGTTGGCCTCAATTGATGGTGCATACCAGAGGCAGCACGAGAAGATGGACTTAGCTTCTGTCTTCCTCCATAACAAAGATTTATATGGAGAGCAATCTCGTATCTCAATATATGAGACCTCGAACGAATTGCTTCAAGCGAGGTTGCCTTTCGGGTCATCTGTAGGGGACAACGTCCTTACAGAGACTAGCTATTTCGATGAGCTCATGGACCTGAAGACCACGTTGAAGAACGGGTCAAATACTGACTTGATTCTACAGTCTCTACCCTCTACTTATACCCTGAAGGAAACCAGGGAAGAAGGAGGAAAGGGAAGGGCAAAAGTTTCAGGACTAGATGTAGTAAAGGAGGGACGTTCATATTGTTACGGGAATGAACATTGGCAGAAGGATTGCAGGGCTAGCAAAACCAGTAGCCAGGATTCGAAGCATGTTGTGGCTTCGACTGTGTTTGTAATAGAAAACTGTATGTAAATTAACCCTACTTCCTGGGTATTGGATACCGGATTAGGATCTCACATCTGTAATTCATTACAGGCTCTGAGAAACCGTAGAGTTATCAGGATAGGTGAGATGACTCTCAGGGTTGCCAACGGAATGAGCGTGGACGCTTAATCCGTAGGGGAATATCACCTAGGATTGACAACTGGACAGATATTGATTCTGCATAACTGTCTGTATGCACCTAGTATGGCTTGTAATATCATATCTGTATCCATACTTTCTAAAGAAAGATATGATTTTACTTTTGTAAGCGATGTGGTCCACATCCACCTAAATCAAGTTCTAATTGGGTCAGGTACATTAGAAAACGGAATATACATACTGAATCAAACTCAGGTTTTCAGTGTTCAGAACACACTTACAAGAAAGTCTCCGGTCACAAATCAGGATTTCTTATGGCATTGTAGACTGGGTCACATTAATGAGACACGGTTAACAAAGTTACATAAAGGAGGATACTTGAATCCGTTCGAGTATCAGTCTTATGCTACTTGTGAATCTTGTCTCATGGGAAAGATGACAAAGACTCCGTTCACTAAACACGGAGAAAGAGCGAGCGAGCTCTTGGGACTCATACACAGTGACGTGTGTGGTCCAATGTCTACACATGCGCGAATTGGTTATTCATACTTCATTACTTTCACGGATGATTTCACTAGGTATGGACATGTCCTCCTGATGAAGCATAAATCCGAGGCCTTTAAGAAATTTCGGTAATACAAGAATGAAGTTGAAAAACAAACAGGCAAAAGTATCAAGACACTGAGATCTGATCGAGGTGGTGAATACTTGAGTGTCGAGTTTCTGGGCTACTTAAAAGAGAATGGAATTCTCTCTCAACTTACTCCTCCACACACACCACAACACAACGGTGTATCGGAAAGACGGAATCGAACTCTATTTGATATGGTTCGTTCCATGATGAGTAAGGCTGAGTTACCGCGATCTTTCTGGGGTTATGCACTAGAAACAACTGCATATCTTTTGAACAAGGTTCCCACCAAGACTATGCCTACCACTCCATATCAGAAGTGGAGTGGGAAGAAACCCTGTCTTAAGTATCTTAAGACATGGGGATGTCCATCTTTTGTAAAGAAGCAGCATGCGGACAAGCTCGAGGCACGCTCAGTACTGTGTAAGTTTGTGGGATACCCCAAGAACTCCAGGAGGTATCTTCTCTATTCCGCAGAGGAACAAAAGGTTTTTGTTTCTCAGCATGCCCACTTCTTGGAAATTGAATTTTTAGAAAATCAGATAAGTGGGAGCGCAATAGAACTGGAAGAAATTCCAGAACCATAAGCTATTACTGAAAGCTTGGTAGAACCAGAAGTTTCAGGAGAACCGAACATCCCAGCGCCATTCTGCAGAAGTAGTAGGCAGTCTCATTCGCCCGAGAGATATTACGGCTTTCTCATAGACGGGGATCGAGAGGATTGCGTCATTGAAAATGATGAGCCTACTAGCTTCCAGCAACCCATTAAGAGCGGTGACTCAGTAAAATGGCTGGATGTAATGCGAGCCGAGATGGAGTCCATGTACACCAACAAAGTTCGGACTTTGGACATTGCTCCAGAAGGGGTAAAACCTGTAGGCTGCAAATGGATCTTCAGAAAGAAGATTGGTGTAGATGGGAAGGTTGAAACCTATAAAGCTAGACTTGTTGCAAAGGGTTTTCGTCAAAGACCTGGTTTGGACTATGACGAAACCTTTTCTCCAGTGGCTATGCTCAAATCCATTCGGATCCTTCTTGTCATTGCTGCCTTCCACGATTATGAGATCTGGCAGATGGACGTAAAGACGGCTTTTCTAAATGGAAATTTAGAAGAGTGCGTCTATATGGATCAGCCGGAGGGTTTCATTCAGAGTGGGAGCAGCGGTAAAGTGTGCAAGTTGCTTAAGTCTATTTATGGACTGAAGCAGGCATCGCGGAGTTGGAACATCTGATTTGATGATACTGTCAAAGAATTCGACTTTATCAAAAATCCGGATGAACCATGCATTTACAGTAAGATTGTAGGGAGAACTATGGTATTCCTCGTCTTGTGCGTGGATGGCATTCTCCTAATAGGAAATGACATTCCTATGCTACAGTCAGTCAAAGGATTCTTGTCACAGAGGTTCTCCATGAAGGACCTGGGCGATGCCAACTATATTCTGGGGATCCAGATCTATCGTGATAGATCTAAAAGGATGTTGGGACTTTCGCAGTCCAGGTACATCGACACCATACTGAAACGATTCAGTATGGAAGATTCAAAGCGCGGTAATCTACCGGCTTGTCACGGAATCACCCTCTCCAAAGAGATGTCTCCCAAGACTGATTTGGAAAGGGCTCGCATGTCATTTATACTCTACGCATCTGCGGTAGGCTCTATAATGTATGCGATGTTGTGTACCAGACCAGATGTAGCATACGCATTAAGCGTTGTAAGTCGGTATCAGTCGGACCCAGGGGAGAAACACTGGATAGCAGTAAAGAACATTCTCAAATACCTGAGAAGGACTAAGGAGATGTTCTTGGTGTATGGCGGAAAAGACCTCCAGATCGAGGCCTTTGCTGACTCCAGCTTCCAGAATGACAAGGATGACTCCAAGTCCATGTCGGGTTATGTCTTTACCCTCAATGGAGTGGCGGTTTGCTGGAAGAGCTCCAAGCAGGAGACCGTTGCTGACTCAACTATGGAAGCGGAGTACATAGATGCTTGCGATGCCGCAAAGGAAGCTGTCTGGATGAAGAAGTTCCTCATGGAGCTTCAGGTGGTTCCTACCATTGTTGATCCAATACCGCTGTATTGTGACAACAACGGCGCTATAGCTTTAGCAAAGGAACCCAGGTCCCATCAGAAGTGCAGACACATTTTGAGACGGTACCACCTGATCAGGGAGATCGTAGATCGCCGGGAGATCGAGGTGAGGAGAGTAGATTCGGAGAATAACACCGCAGATCCACTCACAAAGGCCATACCCCAGACTCAGTTCGAGCAGCTGATCGAGATGATAGGTCTTCGATACGACAGTATATGACCCTAGTGCAAATAGGAGATTGTTAGTGTATATGCCCTAGAGGCCATTACTGTATCATATTAGTTTGTATATTACTTAATAGAAGCTTGGGATATTCATAGCTGTATAGACAATCTTGCTCAAAATGGTAGTATGCTACTTGGTTTGTTTCTACTTTAATATGTGCATGTGTTTTTTTTAGCATATCGCTTATACATATTAGTGGAGCCTTTAGGATCTTTGCTTGATTACCAGCGTTGTGATGGCAGTCACACTTGTGGGGGCTGGGTAATCTACAAGCACATCCTTATACAGGTCCCTAGTCGTAGGATTATCGAGACGGGGCATCAATACTCCGGAGTAGACTAGCGTATGCGCTTCTCATCCCAGCAGGGGAGATGGTCTGTCCCACAACCATTAGTACGTCATACTGGAGATAGTATGCGGGTGCTCGTTAGGTTACGAGTACACTGGATAGGACTCGCTGGGAACTGTTGGTTGATATAATGCCTATCGTCAGTTATCAGTTCCCAGGTGACATGAGTACAGCTTAGTCCGTTGACTTGACATTGTCACTTCGCCTCGAGTGTGTTCCCACTGTTCATAGATTGCTACCCTACCACGGCTCAAATGAGTCGTGCAAACAGGTAGTAGTTGGGTGCAGTCCCGAAGCACTTGGAGGCAGTGACGGTTAGACAGGATTCGTCTCTTCCGGTATTGGGGGTTGATATCGCGCTGTGTCTAGGAGAGCCATTACACAAAGTCCCTGGCTAGGGCAAGCGAGATATACTGGTAGCGTTTCCAGTGTTATCTCAGGGTGTTCTGGGCTACACTCCGACACGACTTATACCGCTAATAGGGGACTGACGTTTACCGCCCCCTAGGCCTGCCATGCGATACTCTAAGACGAACAGACCGGACTGTACGGAGATTGTCACATTCAGGCTCAGTAGGAGTTCGGATGGGTTTACCTCATCGGCCTTCTTATCGACATCTACCTGGGGACCGTTACGTACAGCTAGTGTCGCTTGCGGTCTGTGGTTAAACCCACTGCCAGCGTAGTGTCGAGTCTTTAGAGTCCCACACAGAGAGTTTCCCTGCACTGGGCGAAAGGTGTAGAGGCTGTATGGTTTTACGGCAGGGATACGATCACTTACGTGCACTTGTGCACGTATGCTGTTCGGGCAGACAATGCTAGTGGGCTTTGGATTAAGTCGGATCCTTGTATTGTATGGATGGAATAGTTTTGTCTTCTGTGCATTCGCATTCTACGGAATGCGGATGCGGGTGTGTATGCACGGTTGTGAGGAGCGAAGAAGAAGGAGGTGCCTCATTAGGGTTTTGACCGTTGGTTCGGTCAAAACCATTATGAGGTGAGACAATTATTTACTAATCTCTTTAATGATAATTATGTTATGGCTAATTGCTTTGACTATTTGACCATGCTTGACCATGTTGACAATTTGACCATTGTTGACTTGGATCTTTCTTGTGAGCACTAGATCCTTCTTTTGCTTTTGGTTTTGTTTTTGTGATGATAATGGTCAAATCAATGTAGCCATCAACTTTATCATGATAAGAGATTAGTAATTATTTGGTTTATGGATAATTATTCTCTTCTCATTCTCTCTCTTCAAGTGAGAAGCTCCTATGGTTCTTCCTTCTTCTTCCTCTCTAGATTTTTCCTTAGCTCTCATGTGTTGAGAAAATAAGGTTCTAAATAGACAAACAAATCCACCATCATCTTCTACACCACCTAGGATATCAAGAATAACAAACTTGTTGCCCTAGTTAACTTGGCTTGAGGTGGAGCTCGGACTACAGACTCTCGGGTGGATCGTCTTCGACTCAATGAGGCCGCGGAGGTGACCAAGATCCGGATTGACCCATGGAGCCTACGGAGACGAGGAGGATAACGGAGAAGACCCGAAGGACTAGTAGCATGAGGTATAATCTCCTTGCATAGTAGATAGAATCTCATGTAGTATGTTAGTAATGGTTTGGCAAAGATCCTCAAGTTTTAATCCATGTTACCTTGTGTTAAAAATTTGATTTTTACCTATTCTGCCTCCCCATAAGCACCGGGGTGGGTAACGTGGACTTACACCTTGGTTGATGGAGTAGGTGACTCAAGTAGAGTGACGTACCGTGTGTATGTTCCGCGGCATATTTACGATACGATACTCCGCTTAAGAAACCTTAGGATGCACATTTCTTTTCACAATATTATCTTCATTCTTATGATCTATCCTCATCAGTACCAGTTATGGTTTTGTTACCACGGTTGTACGGGCGAGGAGAGCTATGGCTAGAGTTGCGTCAGCACGAGCTCGTCACGGACGAGGACTGACCAGGGTCTGATTCCAGGGACACACGATTGCATAGATATGTCATTTTATTGTGTTTACACGCCATAAGCATTTGATGGATCGCTTCCACGAGATTTTTCGGACATACAGATCAGCAGCAGAGGATTGGGCCACTGCTAGAGGCTAACCAAAATGTGATGACCGTACATGCACAGATTATTTGATGATTGAGGCACTGTTCAACGTGCGGACGAATGAGCCAGTTGCTGCAGCGAAGGGTGAGATATCACCCCAGATGCTTGGAGCTATTGCAGTACGAGTTGTACTTAGAGATATGATAGAAGATCGCTAGTCACCCGAGGATGAATGACTAGGATATGTGGTTCGTTCGCTTACCCCGATGCGAGGTCATCAGATTGATTGATTCCAGCTAGAGATGACTTCACGCTGATACGTTGAGAGTCGATATAGACGATCAAATGTCAGGAACACATTTTCCAAGTTTAAAGTTTTCGGAAGACAATGAAAGTAATTCTACGGAACCTCTAGAAGAATGAAACCCTAACTCGACATAATGACCATGGAACGCCGGTGAACCTTAGGGTTGCGGCAGTTCAGCGGTGCCATTAGTGAGGCTTGGGTTTTCCCTTCTACGGATGGTCCATAGGTGCTGTGGCATGTATTCGATACTATTAAACTGTACCCAAGATGTTGAACTCTTGGGGGATTATGGAGGCTTGACGAATCGATCGAAAAGTTCGACATCATTCGGATATCCTGTGATGCGATACATTACTTGGGAGACTCCAGATACGAGTATAGCCGTTGGAGCGTAGTCCATGTAGCCACGATGAGACGAGTCCGAATTAGTCGACATTGGAGAAAAGTGGAGTAAGAGGTTCGTGCGAGATCGTGACGAGAGGACGTTCCACTCCGTTTATATCACAGATGTGATACGCATGCAGAGGCGTTGTAAATGGATATATCTTCCAGGAGGAGTCGCGATAAGTATGCAGCCGTTCCAGAACAAGAAAAAGATATAGTAAAATATGATGACTTCCGGGCAGTTCGGCAGAAACGAGATTGGGGAGAGACCTTGACAGGACCTTTCTAGAAATACTATACGAGAAGACTTGGACCCAGGATCAGTCATATTGCACACGCACAGCAGGCCAGAGTTCAACATCGTCGACGAGACATGTTATGAGTGACCATAAGAGTTGGCCAGAGATCTTTAGAGGACGTGCCAGAGCGGACTACTTCCATTATCGTTCTATATTGGACTGTTGAGTCGGGGAGCTATGTACTTAGCAATTCACGGTGAGAGACAAGTGCCTAAGGGAACCGGATGACAGGCCAGGATCAGAAGGCGAGTAGATATCTTTCTAAGCTAGTATTGGATGCACCGACACCTTCTCGACCTTGAAGGAAGGACATATCGACGATAGTATTTACGACTTGTGATTTCGTGAGTTGACTATCACGTATCAGTCACTATGGATTTCGGTATTTTGGGTGATTTATTGCATGATTGAGTTTTGATGACCGAGTTTCATGATATTTGCTTTTGTGCACCATGGTTGCACCTACTGGGTATTTACGTTTTTGTGCATAGTTATTGCGCTTGAGATATGTTTTTATACGCCGTCATGTTGATTTATGATTTGTCCGTATTTATTGCACCTGATGTTGATTTTGAGCCTTGGCTGAACATGTTTATGATTTCATGGATTGCATACAGCTGATTTGATTTTTGTGCAGGTGGTATGCACTCGATTTGGTTTTTGCACTCGGTATAGCTTACATGTGCTTGCAGTGCGTGGATACGTGTTTTGTGAACGCAGTTGCACGCGTTTATGATTTTATACACCTTGGCACGCTCGGTGTTGCTTTTTATACGCATTTGAGTTATTGATGCATTTCTGTGCACTTGTTGCACCTGATTTGTATTTTGTGCAGTTGTTGCACTAGGTTTTTACGCTGTGCATTGTTGCACCATATTGTATTTCGTGCACTGGATGCACTGTATTTGGTATTTCGTCCACTGGATGCATTGTATTTGGCATTTCGTGCAATTGATGCATTGTATTCGGCATTTCGTGCACTTGATGCACTGTATTCGGCATTTCGTGCACTGGATGCACTGGAGTTGGTATTTTGTGCACTTGATGCACCATATTTGTATTTTTGTGCGATTGTTGCACTGTATTGTATTTCGTGCATTGGATGCACCGGATTCATATTTCGAGCATTTGTTGTACCAGCTAGGTATTTTGTGCATTGGTTGCACCGGAATTATACTCCGTACCTCGGTTGCATCCGATTTATGTTACCAGATTTGTGTTTTGTGCGCGTCTGCACTTGGTGTTCGTTTTCATGCATGTTACTGCACTAGATACTTTTCACGGAATGACGCGCTTGGGTTGGATTTTTGCGCATATTAGGTGCATAATATTGGATTTTGTGCGCATCGGATGCCTTTGATTTAGATTTTATTCATGCATGTTGGATGCACTTGATTTAGATTTATTTGTGCATGTTGGATGCACTTGATTTAGATTTTATTCGTGCATGTTTGATGCACTTGATTTAGATTTTATTCGTGCATGTTGGATGCACTTGATTTAGATTTTATTCATGCATGTTCGATGCCCTTGATTTAGCCTTCATTCATGCATGACGGATGTACTTGATTTGGATTTTCGCGCATGTTGAGCGCATAATATGAGATATGGTTTTGTGCACACCGGATGCACTCGATTGGGATTTCCATTCATGCATGTTAGTTGCACTGGATTGAGATTTTGTGCACCACAGTAGCATTTGACTTTGATTAGATATCATTCGAGATGTTGATTTTGATTCCATGCTTGATATTTTGAGCGATTTATTTGCATGATTGAGATTTTGTACACCACAGTTGCACTTGACTTTGATTTGATATTATTTGAGATGTTGATTTTGATTCCATGCCTGATATTTTGAGCGATTTATTTGCATGATTGAGATTTTGTGCACCACAGTTGCACTTGACTTTGATTTGATATCATTCGAGATGTTGATTTTGATTTCATGCCTATGGTATGCATGTGATTTAACTTATGCTTTCGGCATAGTTTTCATACACTTTTAGTATTTTGATTCGATTTTGTGTACGCTGATATACATGGTTGTGAGATTATATATCACGGTATACCTAATTTGGATTTGGTTTGAGATGTGTTGTATACCGTTGGTTTCGATTGTGATATTCGATATTGTTTTCGTACACCTTGTGCACTGGATTTGTATTCTTGCACATATTTGGGCACTTGATGCGAATTTGATGCACACCAGATGCACTCAATCGAGATTCTTCGTGCATATCAGATGCACCTGGTATTGCTGTCAGGCATACACCATTGCCCTTGACAAGTATTTCGTGCACACCTGTTGCACTTAGATTTTTTTTCTGTGCACATGTATGGCACATTCATTGATTTCGATTTCCGTGCGCACCAGACGCACGTAGCAGTCTTATATACCTTTTGGGGTTGATTTCCTTTGAGCAGTATGTTTTATGATATTTACTATTTGATATAGTAGATGAGCAGGACTAGTCAGAGTATAGTACCTAGATATATTCTGCATGCATTAATAGTTATCGAAGGGGTTTCCAAAAAGGGAGCTATAGTCTTAGTATTTACCTACGTGTCTGAGATGACACGGAACATTTTATAAAGGAAACCCTTGTAAATTATTTTCAAAAAAAACTGCGGAACGTGCATATTAAACAAAAGATATATACATATATGGTTATTTTCTTACAATAAACGTCCGCCACTGTGCAGTGTTATGCGTATCGCACAACAACAAGAAAGGTTTGGCATGCATTTCCTACAGATGTTTACAGGGATAGTTTTGATATATATCATATTGGTTTCGTTTTGGATTTGACATTTGTGTCTTCACCCTGACTCTGATGATAGCGGGATGCTTGACGGAGTTTTGTTTTTTTGTTATCTGCTCATTGTTCATGCGCATGCATTGTGCTATGATGCGATTTATGTATTGATGATTTCGGAGCCCCGACGACTTGGACTTTATACTGAAATGTTTTAGTAATTGAGGGGTTTAAATTTAAATTCGGGGACCGAATTTCTTTAAGGAGGGAAGATTGTAACATTTTAGGAAAATAAAATATTATTTTTGGGAATTTTTATAATTAAATAATAAATATATTGAATATTTTAATAAGGCGGTAAAATTAAATACCGATAAATTTGGGGAAAATTAGGAAAATAATAGAGATTACTAAAAAGAGGGTGCTTTGTGTAATTTATGCAAATTATGAAGATTTATTATTTATTATACACCATTTTAGTGCTAATCGCGATTAAATATCGCTAATCGCGAATTAAGCTTGTTTTGTGCAAAACATGCACCGTGTTGTATTTTACACTTGTGTTACATTTTAATAACCATGGTTTATTGGGATTTATGTGTTGGTTTTAAAAATGAAATGGATAAAGAAAAGAAAAGGAAAGAAAAGTCAAGAGGTATGGACATGAGAGAGAGTGAGGTGAGGGGTCTCTTTGACCAAGAGCCATTTGCATTCATCCATCATCCTCATCATTCTCACTTCTCTTTTCTTTCACCATGGTAACAACCCCTTCCCCCTCCACTTCAAACCCTCACTCCATCATCAAAACAATACAAAAACATCATCCCCACTTCACAAAAAGCATGCACAAGCTCCCAAGCTACACTTTGGACCAAGAAAGTTTGCATTTTGGGCTCTTCGACAACTCAAGAAAATTCTTGTGTTGCCAAATGAGGTAATTCTTTCACATTAAATATAGTATTTCATTTCCTGTAGCCTCTTGTGTAGTTTAAAACAGATTTAGTGAAGTATTGTGAAATTTGAGAATTTTAAGTTGAGGTTAGGGTTTGGAATTGATTGCAAGGGTACAATTGAGGTTAGTAGTGACCCTAAATCCCTGTTAGTGATATCATATTGGACTAAAACTTGAGACTTAATCCCGGAATACAAACTTAGAAACCCGATATCGGATAATTGTGGATTCTGTGAGAGTATAATGAAATCTGTTAACACCCGGGTGACCTGAAAAATATTTAGCAAGTACAGTGATATGTGCAGGTGACCAGAAGGCTACCCCTGAAACCCTAGCCTCATATCCCTCACCTTGGCCGCAGATTTAATCAATCTATCCACAAATTGCGGCCAGGGTAGGATCATTTGGGTTCGTAATTGTTCTGTGGCTTTATCTCCAGTAAACTAGACCCTCCATATATGCAAAATTGGCTAATTTGACTTAGGGTAAAATCTGGAATCATTTTCAAGAGCTGCTGTTTTGATTCGGGGTTTTGTTTTGCGTATTTTGAATTATGGATTTTTGGAATTTGGTTTTAACTTGATGGTTTGACGTTTGTACAACGATATCAAGAGTTGTTTGGTGGTTTTGAAGGCGTAGTCAGTAGGTTCGAACCTATAGGATTTTAGCGTGTCGTTTTGGCTTTGATTTGGTTTTTAATGCGATACGATACGTTATGATGTGTAGGTACCCTCACGAGGACTCCGAGATGACAAGCAAGCGCGTGGCGTCATCGGCATCGGCAAGCGTAGATCAAGGTGAGTAGATTTATATCTCCGGGGAAGTCGGGTGGATGGCGTATAGCACCCCCGCTTGTTGTAAGAAATGGTATGATGTGATATAGATTTATTTAGATGTGTTATTGAGCGATATGAACACTTAGCAAGAAAATTTTTAGGAGATCATGGGTTAGTGTTAGCGAGAATTGAAGGAATGATTTACTTGGTTTCTTAGTCATGAACCCTAAAGTAAGGTTGTACACATACATATACACACACGGGTTGTGGTTTTGGGTGTATACGTCATATGTATATATATAGGTTTATGTGGATGTTTTGGTGCTTATATATATATATATATATATATATATATATATATATATATATATACATACATACATACACGTATACACGGATGTTGAGGATAGTATATGATATTTGAAGGCAAGTCGATATGATCGGGCATGATGTCGTGAGTTGTGATATGTGTTTGGGTCATGATATGAGATGCGACAGGATATTATAGTGTATCGTTGGGTGATGTAATTTTATTCACACAAGAATATATGTGTGATGATATTGGTATCGGTTGTACTAGACTTTAGATCAGTACCCCCCTAGTTCGTGATATGTAATGATGATACCATATGGATGTTGTGTTATATGTGATAGTTCGTGATATGTGACGATGATACCATATGGATGTTGTGTTCTATATGATATTCGACCCGTACCCTGATTTAGGATGCCGTGCGATGGATTTACCGTACAAGATGTAATTATGATGATAGATCCGTACTCTTGACTCGAGGATGTCATATTATTTATTGTATCGTACGTAATACTATTGAGGCGAGATCACCGACTGCTAGATATTTATATATAAATCGACTCGGACTTAGGTGGATTCCCTTACCCTTTTGACTGGGCTCGAGTCATACTCATTTTCAAAGTGGAGAATTGTGAGTAATTTAAATACCAAACTGTATGACTCGTATATTTTGGGTAGGTATATTTTTCTGTGTTGTTGTTACTACATCACTTTTTCTATATCCATGATGTTTCATCGCATCGCATGCTTGTGCATATGTTATCTGTAATTATCAAGAAACCCTGCTGTCAGGACACCAGCACAATTACCGATGATCCGTATGTTCCACGTATACCTGCTTGCCGGCTCACACACATCTTCATCGGTAATTGCCATGTCACGTACACTTTAGAAAATACTATTTCATTGACATATCTTGCTAACTGATAGTTGCTACATGTTATACCTTTCATATGCTAGTTTAATTATTGCATGATATCAGATGCACCCGTTTATTCATTGGTTATGCAGTATTATGGAGATTTATGCCGGTTTTCATTGTTATTGACATGGTGACTTGATGATTTCGGATTCTTCTTGATATTTTTTGGATTTAGAAACCGCATGTGAAATTTTTGTAAACTGATGAAATATTTTAGAGAGAAAATTGCGGTTTTCCTTGATATGTTGAGTATTGTCCACCATGGTGTTTTCTCGGTTCTGAGATGTTTTCGAGACCCGATTCGAGGAGTTGGATGAACCGTCTCGGGTACATGGTGGGCCCGGTAAGGTACCCTGGGGCAAGAAGCTCGATTTGTAGACGATGAGCCCGGCAGGGGCAGACTGCCTACCGATGATTTTACCTGGCGCGGCGGATATCCGGAGGATACCGTTCGTGGTCGTGTGATTAATGTTATGGGATGATCCGGACCGACGAAGCCCAAGGTATTGAGATATTGAGACTTGAGACACTGAGATATTGAGATTTGATGATGCAGGCCAGTCCAGATAGCTGGAGCTTGAGGTATTTGAGATACTGAGATTTATGTTTTGTGTCGATGCTGGACACTGTTTTATCTGACGATTTCGTTGATGATACGCGATTTATATACATACAGAAATCTCATTAAATAAAGAAAACAGTTGTCTCATTCATGATGTATTCTGTTTCATTTGTAATGCATTCATGCATCATATATCTGATATGTTGCTATCTGAGGTACTGACACGAGCATGTAGTATTACACTTATACATAGATGGACCAGGATATTTATTTGAGGATATTACTTGATATGACCTAGGATAGCGTCATGCAGGCGATTTCTACTCGTAGATGTTTTCTACTCACGAGTTGGCAACTCACCCCCATTGTGCCACAGTTTCTTGCAGGTTTTGCTGTACAGGTTTCGTTGCGGTTTTGCTGGCACACTGTTCCTTCCGGGTGATTGCTTTGTTAGGTGGGTTCTTTTGCATTAGGATCACCATTGTATATTTGTTATTCCAGTTGTATATAGTAAAACTCAATCAACCAGACTTGTATATTTGATAGAGATAGATGACATGTGTATATTCTTTCGACCTTAGAGTCGCGCGCTGTATTATTATGGTTTTCCTCTGGGTTTCTTGATGATGTTGGATTTTTATCCTGAGTTGATCATCGTCTTTCGGCGTTGTTTATTATACTGCATTGTGTGGTTTTGACCGTCGATTGACGGAGAGCTAGCTCCCGCTTGGGGATGCCTTTATTCATTATGTATGCTTTATCAGGTTTGTACCCGTTTGGGGTCTGTTTTTACAAAGGAAACTCTGCCGAAATTTTCAGAAAGGACTTGGGATTTTAGAAATGCATATTTCGGCTTATGTTGTTAAACTTCTTACTTTAAAATTGGTTTTCCTTCACTCTACTGCTTTACTTGGTTTGGATTTCTGGGTTTTGGTTTAATTAGATTACGTACGTCTCGAGACTTTTCGTAGTTTAAGTGCTGGTCATGTTCCGTACTTTTCGGGTCGTGACATCTAGAGGTATAAAACTCTTTCACAAGTAGTTTAGAACCTCTTTATAGTTTTGCTAGTTAGGGTTTCCGTAAAGATCCTGGAATTTAGGTCGATGTTGCAAGTCAAAAATTGATTTTTGTGGGTATGCGACATCGACTTACACTGGTATGAGAGCCTGGTTAAAACTTAACTAGCTAGTTAGCAAGTAGTTAGAAGTTCGATCAACCGAAAATACCCGAAATTACATTTTCGAAACAAAGCTTTTTGTCAATTTTCAAAACTGTTCAAAAAAATCATTTCAGCGGCCTTAAAAATACATGCAGGCTTTTTGTAAGAACAAGAAAAAAATTTTGAAAACGTATTCCACCGACTTGATCGCGGAACCGCTGCCAAACAGGTAATTTAGCCGCGGATCCGCGGCCGAATCATTGTTGATTTACTCCCAATTTTTTCTGTGGTTCAGTTTGTTGGAAATATAATTTTTGGCATATGTGGTTTTTACCCAGATTTTTTTAACATTTCAAAAAATATATAATATTATTTTTGGAATTTAATATTAAAATAATATATTTTGGGAAAACTACCCGATTTGCGAAATTGGGGTTTTCGTAAAATTGGTATAAATATATACCAATAATTGTGAAATAATTAGAGATTAAAATGATTTATTCATTTAAAAATATATTTAAAGTATTTGGCATTTTTAAAAAAGATTTATATGCAGTTTAAATAAAAACCCGATTAGTGCACTGCTAATCGCGATTAAGCCAAATCCGTGTTTCTATAGTTTTCCATGGTTAGTGCACCG
Source organism: Agapanthus africanus (assembly GCA_030015575.1). Lineage (NCBI taxonomy): Eukaryota > Viridiplantae > Streptophyta > Magnoliopsida > Asparagales > Amaryllidaceae > Agapanthus > Agapanthus africanus. The sequence goes on along the minus strand of JASDDO010000031.1, from coordinate 352,251,028 downwards.
TGTCATGTCGCATTTGATTACATGTTGTTTCTTATGTTGTTTTGGGGTATTATGTGGTTTGGTTTTAAAAAAGAGAAAAGGGTAAAATATAGAATGATTGGAGAGAGTGAGAACAAGTGAGAGAGAGGGGGGGCTGCCTCATTCTATTTCCCCCCCATCATTTTACTTCTCTTTCTTCATCTCCCTCAACCTCACTTCCCTCCACCTTCAACCCCTAGATCCATCTCCAAATCTTCATCAAAAACCTAAACTCCTTTCACAAAAAATGATCCCCTCTTCATCCTCTACACAATGGACCAAGCAAAGTTGGATTTTGATGACATTGGGAATCTAGGGTTTTTCTTGAGTTGCCCAACTGAGGTATATTTTCTTCCAATTAGTTAGTTTTGAGTTTTCTTGTATTCTAGTTAATTTAGAAGTTGATTTGGTTTGGTTGCTGTGAAGTTAGAAATCCCTAGAGAGCGTTTGGAAGAAAAAGTGGATTTGGTAAACTCTAGTAGCTATTACAAGACCTGGAATTGAGTATAGAAACCAAAACACGGACTTAGTATATTACCCTTGTCGGTTTTGTGATGTTTAGCAAGCCTACAGGGAATCTGGGATGACCCGGGGTGTTTCTGACAAAAGCAAACAATACCAGGGACCTAGTTGGACCAATAGGAGACCACCATGAGAATACGAACCCCAACTGAGCAGTTTGAACCGAGCTCACCGGATTTTTACGGTTTGTGGCCGGCCGCTTTAAGGGGGATTGGGTCTAGATTGGTCCAGCACCTTACACACTCCATATACTACCCCATAACACTGTTTTTTTATCCCCATTTTACCTGAGAGAGAATCTGGGAGCACATTGGTGTGATTTTTGTGTTATATTTCCGTATTTTGAATGCTTGGTTTTGGTATTTGGTATTGTATTTGGTTGTTGGGCGTTTGTACGTCAACAACAAGGATTGTTTGATTGTTTTGCATGCGTTGGCTATAGGTTCTAACCTATGTACGCACCGTGTGTCGTAATGGTTTTCCGAACTCGATTTTAATAGCGTTGCGATATGTGTTGATATTGTTGGTACCTTCGCATGGATTCCGAGACGATGGAGCATGGCGTCATCGACTTCGGCGAGCAAGGATCAAGGTGAGTAGATTTATATCTACAGGGTAAGTCGGGTGGATGGCGTATAGCACCCCCACAAGTTTTGATGGAAACCGATTTATAGAATACGGTTAAGGAAACCTAGACTAGAAAACTATAGGGTATGGTTAGAGAAACCATATTAGAAACTTAGGAATAGGGTTAAGAAATTAGTAGGAGATAAGATATACCATGACTTAAAATTATAGCTTAGGGTTTAGGTGACATGATATGATAGATATAGATAAGTAGTTGTAAAGAGAACCAATAGGAGATTATAGTGTCATGATATGAGGTTGCTAATATACAAATTTAGACTAATAAGATGACTTGATATGAGATACTTATATGATGAAAAGAATATACGAGGTGATTGATATGTCGGTATATGGATGCGAGTTGATTGAGATGATGGATACCTTTGCCGGTCCCATGATATGAGATTGTTATGGATGTAACCTGGGATATAGATATATAGATATATATAATTTTGTGAATCGAGAATGATATGCCGTACGTGATGCTAGGTCCGTACCCTCATTCTCATATAGGGCGTTAGGATCCCAAATTGTTTAATGACGCCGTACGATGATTTACCGTACGTGACGAGTTTAATAGATGATTGATCCATACCCTTAACTAGAGAATGCCGATTGATAGATTCACCAACTCAGTCATGTTAGATACGTATACATTATAGCTTTTAGCTGTCGATTTACTTTATGCTACGTTCATGTCATTCTCATTGCATTTCATATACCTGTGCTGGTACACCTACACCATTATCGATGATGCGTATGTCACACTTACACAGATTGGCCGGCTCACACACTTTATCATCGATAATTGCCATGTCACTACACAGTAGAATTTCTGCATCATGATATGACTCTTTGCATAATTTACTTGCTATAGCTACATATACACCTTTATACGATATTGCATTTGACCTTGGAGAAATTGTGAACCGTAGGATATATTTTAAAACTGGATTCATTTAAAAGAGCGGGTTTTCCCTTGATATGTACATATTACTATTCCATGTTGCATGATATACGGATATGCTTACACTTCTGTCATATGTCGCATACATCATGATTTATGATTAGACACATTGAGATATGTTGTTTTCATAAGATTTCTGGATTTGAGAACCGTGGTATTATTTTCAGAAAGTATACATTGTTTTGAAAACCCGGTTTCTCTTGATATGATATTTCAGTGCGTCCACCATGAGTTTTCTCGGCTCTTGAGCGATATCATACACCCGATTCGAGGAGGAGGAGGAGGAACCATCTGCGGGTGCATGGTGGACCCGGTGAGGTAACCCGGGGCAATATGGTCACAGATGATGGCGTTGAGCCTGGCAGGGGAGCACTACCTACCGGTGATAGTATTTGTACTCGGCGGTTTATCCGGAGGAAACCGATCGGAGTAGTGAGATGGACATTATGGCCGATCTGAGGATGCGACGCCTGAGATATGAGGATTTATGTGTCGATGCTGGACACGGGTTTCATGATGTTTTCGAGTGTCGGTGTTGGACACTCTAGTTCCATGATTTGATGTGTCATTGATGGACACACATTCTTTGATATCCTCATATATTTGCATGCATATGTTTTTATGATGTTTCGAGTGGATGAGATCCACATGCATACATGCATTCATTATATTGTTGGATGTTATCCATATGCATACAGCATCATTATATTGTTGGCACATATTTACACATACGGTCACCCTAGATATCATAGTATTACCTTTTTGATATAGTTGACCTAGGAAATCGTTATTTTATTCGATTTCTACTTGTTGATGTTTTTCTACTCACGAGTTGGCAACTCATCCCCGTTGCGCCACAGTTCTTGCAGGTTGACCGTATGGATCGGTAGCGACTTCGTTGGCGCACGGATTGCCGTGGGTGATTTGCTTTGGTAGGTGGGACATTTGTATCGTACCCACTCTTGTATTTATTATTCGTATTGTATCTAGTCGACTCCATCAATCAAAACTAGTATTTGTATAAATAGCAAGACTTACAAAGACTTGTAGTTGCGAGACTTGAGCGATGGGTTATATGTTCGCTTTTTGGGTTGTTGTCTTGATTTATTCATTATCTTTTGTGTTGATCTTCGCCGTTGGGCGTCGCATACTTATTCTATTACTTGCGTGGTTGTGAATCCGCTGTTTGGCGAACAGCTAGCTCCTGCTTGGGGATTCCCTTATTATCTTTATGTATTTGTGGCTTTGGATCAAAATATACAAAGGAGGTGCTGCCCAAATTTTTAAAAAACGAAACATGTTTTTCAACCTATAAAATTAAACTTGCATTTAATAAAATGTTTGTTTTCATTATACCTTATTTCAAACTTCACCTCCTTTATTTCTTAAAAGGTTTAGATTTCTCGGTTTCGGCTTACTTGAATTTCGTTACGCCTTTAGACGTTGCATGATTTAAGTGCCGGTCAAGAGCTATATTTCGGGTCGTGACAAAGTTGGTATCAAAGCGCTATGATTAACCTTTGTTCGAGTTTAGGTTTGACTATGTGGTGTCTGGGGCGTAAATATTTCGGAACCTAGGCTTGACCTTACGGAACTTAGACTTGGACAGGGGGGTATTAGACCCGAACTTTCGTTACATAGGCTGATCCTGATTGATGGAGTAGGTAGCTTGAGTAGAGTAACGTACCGTACGTATGTTCCGCGGCATATTTATGATACGATACCCCACTTAAGAAACCTTAGGATATACATATATTGAGATCTTTGATACTATTTGTTTCCATGATCATACTCTTATTGATTCCATTCCTCCTTATGATCATGTATCCATTCTGGATCTGTCGCTTCCTTTCTTGCCCTTGATCTGTTTTCATCGATACACGCTTGAGGTTCCTTTCACCATGGTTTGAGCGCAGATTGAGCTGCTGCTAGTATTGCGGTCAGGGCGAGCTCGTCATGGACGAGGACTGACCATCGTGTTTTCTGGTGAAACGAGAACGTCTCGATTTTGTATTGGTGTTGTTACTTCTCGTTTGAGGTGAGTGTTCGGTTTCACACAGGATGATCGGGCTATTGTTAGAGGCTGCCTGTTGTGTGAGGACTGTTGATGTACATCATATCTCAGAGATTGCGATGTCATCTACCGTGTGGACAGATGACCCAGCTGTTGCTGAGAATGATGTGATGCCGCTTCCAGAGCTTACGAGATGAGATCGCTGGAGCTTCCAGGCAGAGATGCGACAGATGATAGCTAGTCTACCTTGAGTTTAGAGACGAAGAGTATTCACAAGTTTTCTAGGCAAAGTTAAAAAGTTCAAAACCAATGTTAGGAACCCATTTTTCCAATTATGAACCCCGCATTTTAGTCTCATTATCGAAAACTCTTTTCAATATCAAGTCGGGCAATTCAATAAGATTCCTGAGATCCTGATCGAATGCTCGTCGCAAACTTTAGTAGACGGCCGCACCCCCGGATACCGTCGACGAAGTGCACTAAGGCGGAACACCGCTGCCGCAAGCACCCGAACGGATGCTTTTGGCGATGGGGTTCTCCTACAGTCACTTGGTCGGGGCTATGGGTTGTCGCTGTCTATTAAGTTTTACCCGGCGAGCACGTGATTGCGACGGACTTTTGATCGCATCAAAATCCCATGACAACCGATCATTTGAGACTAAACTGCTATGTTTATAATATTCAAATTAGTTATCTAATAACTTTTTGTGGATTCCAAATATTGTATCACAATCCAGATAAATAGAAAATGTTAAACTTTCCGATCGAATAATCAAATACCCATGTTTTCCCAAATAGTTCAACACTTGAGCGGATTTTAAAAGCATCTATCACATGCCACAGTACCAATGGTCCAGCCGTAGAAGGGTCAGGCCAACGCCTCACATGTGGCACACCGTACTGCCACAAACCCTAAGGTTCAGAGGCAGTTCAAGACGGTCACATAATCGAGTTAAGGTTTGTTGTCTTCTAGAGGGTCCACCGCATTACTTGCACGACTTAGAAAGTTTCAAACTCGAGGAAAAATCCAACTTTTGAAAAATTTTCCGACAGGGGAAAAAGTGAGTTATTGATATCCGTTCGAACTTTTTAACAGTTTCTAAAATTATCCGGAAAAACTAAACAAAGTTAAATTATCCGATTCAATCAACAAGTCCCCAATACAACCCTAGAAAACTCAACACTTGAGTGGAATTAAAAATTTCCCAGAAAAAAATAACAATAAAGGACCTAAGAATAATTACAAGAAATTCCAGGGACTAAGTCACAATTCGGGCCGCGGAACCGCCGCCAAACCCTTGGTTTGGCCGCAGTTCCGCGGTCAAATAATTGACTTAGTGGACCGTACTTCACAGTAATTCTTAGCTTTTCCTCTTGTTTTTCTGAGCATTTTTAATTCATAAAAAATCACGTTTTTGAAAAATATCCAGAGAGGGGTATACTCGGGTGTGTCGGAGTTTGATCGGACTTTAAACTTCGTCTAGACTTCGGCTAAAGCTCTTGCTTGGCTTTGATACCACTGTAGGGTTGCTAGGCATGCGCACAAGGGTCTACGAGGTATCAACCATGCCCGATGAAAATTTTAGCCGTGCCGAACAACCCAAAGTCGGATCTTTAAACTAGGGTTTAGGCGAAAACAAGCATGTTAAACTCTTTAACACTAACTGAGAGGGATTACAACCTTTGTAGATCCGGTCTTTCACTTCTTAAGCTCCGTGTTGAGGTCCCTTCGCTGCGATCATCGTGTTCCGGACTCTCGAGAGGGTTCACGAAGAGAATGATGCAACCTCGCTTCCGATCTTCGATAACATAGATGATCTACCTTGAAGTTTCGTTAACACAAGATAACACTCATAATATGAAGTGAACACCCTCATCGAAATGGCAAGGATAGATGAGGATGATGAAGTAGGATTTTTGCTCAAATTTATAATCTTTTTCTCACTCACTTTCATCACAAAAGAAAAACTAGAAAGCTTTTCAAGAATAAACTCAAGTAAGAAGAAGAATGAATAATCTTTTTTTTTGTGATGAACAATGAATTATTGTAGTGGTTACAAATCTAACCAAGGGTTAAGCATGAAAGAGTTAACCCTTGTAGAGAGTTAACTAGAGTTCATGGTTTGGATTGGGTTAACATAATATCTTCACAAAATATCAAGCAACCACAAAGTCAAAGCTTCATGAAGCTTCGTGGAAGCTTCATGCAAAAGCTAACCCGAATCCAAACCCTAACCAAGTTTAAACCCTAAACCATTGTTAAATTTGTAACCCTAACATGTTACAATATTATATATCACATATACAATATATTTTGTAACAATAGAAAATAATACAATTAACATATATCGCATATATATCAATGTATTATCCCGTGAGAAAATGAATCTTTTAGTGAGCTAATATTAGTTAATGTAATTTAATATATCATATATATTATTATACATTAAATTATCAAATCAACTCTTGATCCGACAATCCGGCTATTTCACAAATAACCGACTAATACGATGACCCGGCTATATCACATATACCCGGCCGATATCTCATATCGCGAGAATCCAATACGGTACCACATACCGCATTATCCTCGGTCTGGCACATATCACATATGTGCTCCTACTCCGTTTTGCCTGAGCCAAGAAACCTCTGTGTAGGACTCTAAAGAATCGTCAATACGCCGGCAGTAGGTGATGATCATATCAAACACCCACATGCTGCAAGCGGTCAGCTAAACGTAACAGCCACCCAGGTATTGAGCGCTCAGAAGATCAACAAGCAAGCATGTACATTCTCCTGTGAATCCAATCAGTAACACTCCCGTACAGTCCGGTCTCGTCGTCTGATATGTCGCATATCTCGCCTAGGGGTGGTAAACGTCAGACCCCAGTAGCTCGATAAGTCGTGTCGATATGAGGTCTATAACAGTTCGAGAAACTACTGATAACACTTACCAGTAAATCTCAGCAACCCTGTCCAGGGATTTTCGGTTATAGCCAATCGAACACAGCACAACATCAACTCCCTATACCGGGAGAGACGAATCCCCTCCTATCGCTCATTGCCTCCATGTGATTCGGGACTGTACCCAAAAGCCACCTTTTGGCACGCCCTCTTGGACGTGGTACAATGGAAATAAAAGCAAATGGGAATCACACAAGACTCTATGACGATCTCGGGTCAACAGACTACTCTGTACCAGTGTCACCGGAGAACTGCCATCTGACGTGATGTATAATACCATCTGGGAGTTCTCGGCGAGTCCGTCCAGTATACCCAGTCTCCACTGAGCACCCGTAAACCATCCTTTATTTCAAACACCGATGGATATGGGATCATCCATCGCCCATCATATGGGTCAAGATGCGTATACGCTAGTCTACTCTGGTGTATCGATGCCCTGTCTCGATACACCCTCGACTAGGAACAACTATAGGATGTACTCGTTGACTACCGTGGCCCCACTAGTATGATCTCATCATAGTCCCAGTAGTCGAGTACATATCCTAAGGGCTTTATCAATATGTAATATAGAGACAATTAGAGTACATGTTAAGATAAAGTACAACCAGATAGCATACTATCATGTCAAGCAAGAAAGTCCTCCCTATATATGTCCTAGCATCCACTACAATATACATCGTATGTACAGCAATGGACTCTACGGCATACATATAACTAACAATCTCCCACTTGCACTAGGGCCATCTGTTTTTGTATCACATACCCAACAATTAGCTGCGGTTGAAGTATCTCATACTCAACCATCCCATAAATGACTCTACTGGGAAAAAGGCCTTTGTGAGTGGATCCGCGCTGTCGTCCTCTGTGTCTACTCTCCTAACCTCGATCTCACTGGAGATCAACCATCTCCTATGATCAGGTGATACTGCCTAAGAATTATATCTGGATTTCAGATGGGACGGTAGTTCCTTGGTATAAGCCACAACTCCATTGTCACACAATGGTAGGAAAAAGTTCATCTCATGAACTTATATTTATCCAGACTGCCTCTTTGGTAGCATCCTTGGTAACGATGTATCTTGCCTTTAATCGTCTAGTATGTCACGGTATCTAGTTTGGAACTCTTCCAACATACCGTCCCTCCACTGAGGGTAAAGACAATGCCTGCGACTGACATTCAGTCGTTCTTATCACCCTGGAACCTTTCTAGTGATTCTCCCCAAGATCAACTGATACCATCTCACTACAACTAGTAAGAATCCTAACATCCAATTAGATCTATCTCATAGATCCAAAAACCCAGGATTTAGGAGGTATCACTTTGATCCTATATGGAGAATCCTTGTGATAAGCGGAGATTGACCGAGCGTAGCATAGGAAACTCCTTCCCTATCAAGAGTATGTCATCTACGTACTCTACGAGGATCACCACCATACTCCCTACTACCTTTTTGTATATACAAGGTTCATCTATCATTTTGATGAAGTCAAACTCTTTGACTACCATATCAAAACAGATGTTCCAACTCCGCGATGCCTGTTTTATCATATAAAACATCTTGCACACGTTTCCGCTGCTCCCACTGTCTACGAAGCCCTCTGGCTGTGTACGTATAGACGCTTTTTTCTAAAACATCATTTAGAAAAGCAGTCATGACACCCAACCGCCAGATATCGTAGTCATGGTATGTAGCCGTGGCAAGTAGGATCTGGATGGACTTAAGCATAGCTTTGAAAGTCTCAACTTTTCGATGTACACCTAGTAATCTTCTCAAGATATACTTGCTCCTGATGGGGATTTAACCCTTCAGATAAAGCAACCAAAGTCCATACTTTGTTGGTGTATAAGGATTCCATCTCAGATCACTAAGCATCCGGCCATTCTTACAGAGTCCTACTCCTGATGGCCAGCTCGAAACTAGTTGGGTCATCATCTCATGATGCAATCCTCGCTCCCCACTGTCATAGAGAAACCGAAGTATCTCTCAGGTGGGTGAGGAACCCTACTAGATCGGCGAAGATGCTGAGGTTCGTTGGAAACTATTGAATCCTTTGGTTCTATCAAATCATCAGCTGCAGTTTGTATAGCTGGAACATTTCCAGTTCTACATAACAGACCTTGCCTCGAGCTTGTCCGGATTTTGCTTTTAGACATAGGCCGAACAACCCCAAATCTTAACAAACTTAAGATACGGGCTCTTCCCTTTCCATATCACATATGAAGTGGTAGGCAACTGATTTGATTTGAACCCTATTCAATAGGTATGCAGCTTCTCAAGTGCATAACTCCCAAAAGGAAATAGGAAACTCAGTAGTACTTATCATAGAGCACACCATATCACATAGGGTGCTATAGCTCCGCCCCGATATACCATCGTGCTGTGGTGTATACGGAGGATAATGCTGAGAGAGAATCTCATTCTCCTTTAGAACAGTCCAGAAATTCCATGCTCAAGTATTCTTCTCTTTGATCACTTCAAAGGACATAATACGTATACTCGTTGTTGGTTCTCTACTTCTAACTTATATTCTCTGAATATCTCAAATGGTTCGAACTTGTGTTTCAACAGGAACATATGTCTGAATCTTGAGAGATCATCAGAGAATGTAATGAAGTACAAAGAACCGATCTTGGCATGCGTAGACAGGGGACCTTCATACATCAACATGTATCAATCCCAAGAGTTCACCAACTCTTTCTCTGTTTCCAATAAACAGAGCTGTGGTCATCTTATCTCTATAACATGACCGACAAGTTTCACAAGATGCAAATTCAAACTAATTTAAATATGCATCTTAATGTAACTTCAGCTAGTCGGGTCGCATTGATATGACCTAGTCTACAATGCCTCAAGAAGGATTCGTTCATTTCTGAACTCTTCCTCTTGTGTGTGTTCTGTATACTAAGAACTGTAGTTTGATTTAGAACTTCTATGATTTTCGATAACGTGCCTGAACCGATCAACTCTTGATATAAGAAATGTTCAAAATATTATCCAACAATACAAAATTATATCCTTTCTTTACTAATAAAGAGACTGATATGATGTTTTATATCAGGTTCGGTATCTAATAACATTTGTTCAGAATCAATGTATTCTGGTAATACAGAGTGATAGTGACCAACAGACTTGGCTGCAAGACTTGCACCGTTTTCTGTCTCATGAAACTTATCACCCGTTCTCAGTTCTCTACCTTTCTGTAGCCCATGTAACAGATTACATATGCGGGATCCTGATCCGGTATCTCATACCCAGGACGTAAAGGATACTGAGAAACAGTTCTCTGTAATGAACGCACCCGAAGAAGATGCATCAACATGCACTTTCTTTATTTGGGCGGCACGGGAAATCTGGTATTCTCCAATTTCCTGCTGTCTTATAACAATTATAAGTTGGTGCGGGACAAACGTTCCCCAGCTCAGTATAACAAGCGGGTTCGGTCAATACATCCGTATTATTATCTTGATTAAGGCGTGATATGGTCGCTAACTGGAGAGAGAGAGATGAAAACACTCAGCGTATGCTCTTGCAAGACTAGATTGGTTATCTAATATATCTAATCAGGATGTCTCCCACTGTTTTAATCAAATCTTCCTTCAAACCCTAAAAGGAAAGACTAGCCGAGATTAATTACACGCTACAAGTTCGCTAATCTTTCAGCCAGGCCAGTGTCGATACTTTGAGGGAGGTTCCCCGTGCTTTCGCACGGACCTAATTAAAGTAAATCTCGTTTTCCCAGAGGCGTAACCCCAATAACACCTTTCTAGACACCTACTTGATCAGCTAATTGTAATGTGTTAAACTCTCCCAGGAGTAACTCTTACTCGCAGCGGGTATCGGGATCCAACTATCTCAGAGAAGGTATGCAATCTCACTGCAAATTTCAACACTTGAAATTCCCAATAATATTTTACCCCTAGCAACTATATGACCTTAATATAGTCAACAAATCATAAGTGCTAGTCAAGTTCAACCTGTCATTTCCCGATTGAATTAAACCCACCCGCACGACCCTTAACATAGTCAACAAAGTCGCACGACTACCCTAATCCAATCGCATCATATGCTTATACAGATAAGCACTAATCAGCTACCGCACACTACGCCTTAACATAGTCAACAAACGTAGCATCAATACTAACTAGTACTTATCTGAAATGACGGAGGGCTACGACAGGTTTTTAAGAAAACCCTTTGCGTAATGAACTTGATATCGTTGTAGAATCGAGTAATTTTAAATGGAGTGTTTTTTAGGCTTTTCTAGTTTTACTAAAGGGGTCACTCCCAGTGAAGGGATCGTCGGCCCTTTCCTCATCGAATAAGGTGCAGGATATATCATATATACTACTATGCAAAGCAAGAACTATAGAAGCAATCAAAAGACAAACCGAGTTTATAGCGTCTGCTAGTTTCGCTAAAGAGGTCACTCCCGGTGAAGGGATCTCGGCTCTTTCCTTATCGAATAAGGTGCTGGATGTTCTGCAAGGACCACCGCTATGCAAAGCAAGAACTAGAGCTACCAGTTTTTAAACAAGTTTCTACAACATCTTAGGTTTCTTTTATTTCATTAATCTCATTAATGAAGTCCTATTTTAATATACTTCACAAGCATCATTTTTGAAACGAAATCTGCAATATAACATATATCTCATATATATAATATAAACATTCGTCTCAGGCAGTAATATGATCTCATCACAGAACATTGCAGCAGAAGAACATATATGAAATATTGGATATACTAGGACGTCCGTGTTTTCAATACGAGCCTGTATAAAACACGGATTCCACGGTCGTGATGAATAGCCAAACCCACATCCCTAGACCCCTACGAGAGCGGCAAGCAACACTGCTAATTCTAGGGTTAGGAGACCCGATCTCGACTCCTCGAGATGGTCTCCCACTGGACCCTAGAACCTGGTTACTTGTGCTCCCCGACTAGGGTCTACCTAATGCGGAAAAGTAAATAATAGACAATGGTGACATCATCCTCAGCCCGGAAGTGCCCCAATAAAAGAATATTACATACAAATGAATTTTACATGAATGAAAAAAGAAAAACTCTCATCTCACATAAAACCCCCTGCTATTCAAAACGCGACGATCCAATATAGTATATCATAGCAACACATAATATCTCATATCATCAACGTAAGCAAGTATGTATATCCCGATTGTCGTTGATGTATAGCAACGAAGCCGGCGATACACCACATACTACGCTTACGGTCACAGAAAAGAAAGTGTAAAACTACAACAGTTGGAATCCGCAATCTTCTTAGACATCGCATGCCTAACCAAATGAATTCCTTAGACATCGCATGCCTAACAATTATAAACCCCGCATTTTAGTCTCATTATCGAAAACTCTTTTCAATATCAAGTCGGGAAATTCAATAAGATTCCTGACATCTTGATCGAATGCTCGTCGCAAACTTTAGCAGACGGCCGAACCCCCAGATGCCGTCGACGAAGTGCACTAAGACGGAACACCGCTGCCGCAAGCACCCGAACGGATGCTTTTGGCGACGGGGTTCTTCTACAGTCACTTAGTTGGGGCTATGAGGCATCGCTGTCTATTAAGTTTACCCGGCGAGCACGTGATTGCGACGGACTTTTGATCGCATCAAAATCCCGTGGCAACCGATCATTTGAGACTAAACTGCTATGTTTATAACATTCAAATTAGTTATCTAATAACCTTTTGTGGATTCCAAATATTGTATCACATTCCAGATAAATAGAAAATGTTAAACTTTCCGATCGAATAATCAAACACCCAGGTTTTCCCAAATAGCTCAACACTTGAGCGGATTTTAAAAGCATCTATCACATGCCACAGTACCAATGGTCCAGCCATAGAAGGGTCAAGCCAACGCCTCACATGTGGAATGCCGTACTGCCACAAACCCTAAGGTTCAGAGGCAGTTCAAGACGGTCACATAATCGAGTTAAGGTTTGTTGTCTTCTAGAGGGTCCAACGCGTTACTTGCACGACTTAGTTTCAAACTCGAGAAAAAATCCAACTTTTGAAAAAATTTCCGACAGGGGAAAAAGTGAGTAATTGATTTCCGTTCGAACTTTTTAACAATTTCTAAAATTATCCGGAAAAACTAAACAAAGTTAAATTATCCGATTGAATCAACAAGTACCCAATACAACCCTAGAAAACTCAACACTTGAGTGGAATTAAAAATTTCCCAGAAAAAAATAACAATAAAGGACCTAAGAATAATTACAAGAAATTCCAGGGACTAAGTCACAATTCGGGCAGCGGAACCGCCGCCAAACCCTTGGTTTGGCCGCGGTTCCGCGGTCAAATAATTGACTTAGTAGACCGTACTTCACAGTAATTCTTAGTTTTTCCTGATTGTTTTTCTGAGCATTTTTAATTCATAAAAAATCACGTTTTTTAAAAATATCCAGAGAGGGGTATACTCGGGTGTGTCGGAGTTTGATCGGACTTTAAACTTCGTCTAGACTTCGACTAAAGCTCTAGCTTGGCTGTGATACCACTGTAGGGTTGCTAGGCACGCGCACAAGGGTCTACGAGGTATCAACCATGCCCGATTAAAATTTTAACCGTGCCGAACAACCCAAAGCCGGATCTTTAAACTAGGGTTTAGGCGAAAACAAGCATGTTAAACTCTTTAACACTAAGTGAGAGAGATTACAACCTTTGTAGATCCGGTCTTTCACTTCTTAAGCTCCGTGTTGAGGTCCCTTCGCTGCGATCATCGTGTTCCGGACTCTCGAGAGGGTTCACGAAGAGAATGATGCAACCTCGCTTCCGATCTTCGATAACATAGATGATCTACCTTGAAGTTTCGTTAACACAAGCTAACACTCATAATATGAAGTGAACACCCTCATCTAAATGGCAAGGATAGATGAGGATGATGAAGTAGGATTTTTGCTCTCATTTATAATCTTTTTCTCACTCACTTTCATCATAAAAGCAAAACTAGAAAGCTTTTCAAGAAGAAACTCAAGTAAGAAGAAGACTGAATAATCTTCTTTTTTGTGATGAACAATGAATTATTGTAGTGGTTACAAATCTAACCATGGGTTAAGCATGAAAGAGTTAACCCTTGTAGAGAGTTAACTAGAGTTAATGGTTTGGATTGGGTTAACATAATATCTTCACAAAATATCAAGCAACCACAAAGTCAAAGCTTCATGAAGCTTCATGCAAAAGCTAACCCTAATCCAAACCCTAACCAAGTTTAAACCCTAAACCATTGTTAAATTTGTAACCCTAACATGTTACAATATTATATATCACATATACAATATATTTTGTAACGATAGAAAATAATACAATTAACATATATCGCATATATATCAATGTATTATCCCGTGAGAAAATGAATCTTTTAGTGAGCTAATATTAGTTAATGTAATTTAATATATCATATATATTATTATACATTAAATTATCGAATCAACTCTTGATCCGACAATCCGGCTATTTCACAAATAACCGACTAATGCGATGACCCGGCTATATCACATATACCCGGCCGATATCTCATATCGCGAGAATCCAATACGGTATCACATACCGCATTATCCTCGGTCCCGCACATATCACATATGTGCTCCTACTCCGTTTTGCCTGAGCCAAGAAACCTCTGTGTAGGACTCTAAAGAATCGTTAATACGCCGGCAGTAGGTGATGATCATATCAAACACCCACAAGCTGCAAGCGGTCAGCTAAACGTAACAGCCACCCAGGTATTGAGCGCTCAGAAGATCAACAAGCAAGCCTGTACATTTTCATGTGAATCCAATCAGTAACACTCCCGTACATTCTGGTCTCGTCGTCTGATATGTCGCATATCTTACCTAGGGGTGGTAAATGTCAGACCCCAGTAGCTCGATAAGTCGTGTCGATATGAGGTCTATAACAGTTCGAGAAACTACTGATAACACTTACCAGTAAATCTCAGCAACCCTGGGCAGGGATTTCCGGTTATAGCTGTTGGAGATAGTGCCCTCAGAGACAATTATTGGATCACAGGCACGTGATTGCAATGATTGAGGGAGGACCTATCCCGGTAGGACAGTCTTACTCGAGATGATAGTATGCTATCTGGTTTATCTTTATCATCGTGTACTGGTTTAGGTGACCTTACAGGTCGCTATTACACGTTGATAGAGCCCCTAGGATTCTTGCTTGACTGCCAGCAGTATGAGGGCAATCATATACGTGGGAGCTGGTAGTTTATAAGCACATCCTTAAAAGGTCCCTAGTCATGGGAGTTTCGAGACAGGGCATCGATTCTCCAGAGTAAACTAGTGTATACAGTCGAGACCCCGACGAGGGGCGGTGGCCGGTCTCACAAGCCACTGGTGTCAGTTGGTTCACCTAAGATGTATACAGGTGCTCATTGGGTTATGAGTACACCGGACAGGACTCGCCGGGAACATGCTAGTTGGTCTTATACCTGACGTTAGATAGCAGTTCCCTGGTGACATGTGTACAGGTTAGTTCATCGACCTGAGGATCGTCATTTGTCTCGTGTGAGTTTCTACTGTACTTTGATTACTACCCTACCACGGCTCAAAGGAGTCGTGCAAACAGGTTTTAGTTGGGTACAGCCCCGAGCCACATGGAGGCAGTGAGCGGATCTTCAGGGGTTCGTCTCTCCCGGTATTGGGGGTGAGGTCGCGCTGTGTCTAGGAGAGCCATTACACGAAGTCCTTGGCCAAGGCAAGAGATTTACTGGTAGGTATTCCAGTAGTATCTCAGGGTGTTCTGGGCTACACTCCGACATGACTTGTACCGCTTTTAGGGGTCTGACTTTTACCAACCCCCTAGGCCCGCCATGCGATGCTCATAGACGAACGGACCAGACTGTACGGATATTGTCACTGACAGGCTCAGTAGGGTGTCAGGATGAGTTCGCTCATCGACGTCCCTTTTGGTCAATAGCTGGTGGCCCGTCACGTATTGGCTTATACCTCTGACGTGCTAGTGGTTAAATCCACAACCATAGTATTGACGAGTCTTTAGAGTCCACCACACTTTCAGTTACTCAAGTTTCGGGCGAAACGCTGTAGAGGCCGTATGGAGATATGGCAGGGTCCGATCAGATACGTGCGGTATTGCACGAATCAGGATCGGACGGTTAGTACTAGAGGCCGTATGGATATATGGCAGGGTTCGATCAGAAACGTGCGGTATTGCATGGATCAGGATCGGACGGATATTACTAGCCGGCTTTGGTTTAAGCCGGATCCTAGTATAGTACAGTGTAGATTTTGTCTCATTGCATTTGTATCCGGTCGGAATACAGATGCGGGTGTGTATGCACAGTATCGGGTTTTTCCTGTAATTTATTACGGGACCAGTTTTCTGGAGTTGCCAGTTTGCATTCCGTTCCGGCCGGTTTTCCTTTGTTCTTTCCCGGCCGGACTTTTCCGATGGAGGGGGTTATTTGCAAGTTTGCAAATAACTTATTAAGGAGGGGTTTTATGCATTTGTGGGGCTTCATGATTGTAACATTTTCAAAAATATAAAATATTAATTTTGGGAATTTTTATTATTTAATATTATTTTATTGATTATTTTAATATTAAATGCAAATAAATAGGAAAAATGTTAGAAAAATTATGAAAAATTATGGAAAATTCTAAAATAGTGTAAATTAGTGAATTATGACATTTTTAAGTTTTTGTGATTAGTTTGACACTAATTTAGTGCTAATCGCGATTAAAATCGCTAATCGGTTTTTAACAAATTTGAACAAAACATGCACACACTATTTTTCCTACACTTGTGCACTTTCTACCATGGTTTCTCATTTTGGATTTACTATTCTTGTAAGAAGGTTAGAGAAAAAGAAAAGGAAAAGAAAAGAAAAGAATAAAGAAATGGAGGTTTGGTGAGAAGAGGGTATGGCCTCATTGACTTAGCACTTAGCCATTGTTCCTTGCTTCATCTCCCTCCTTCTCCTCCCCATGCTTGCTGCTGCTGCCTCTCCTCCCTCTTCCTCCCCTCTTCAACTCCTCAAAACATCTCTAAAACAACCCCAAAACCTCACACTCCTTTTATTAAAATTGTGCACAAAGCCGAGACCTACACGATGGACCAAGAAAGCATGGATTTTGGCCACTAGGGGGCAACTCAAGAAAATTCTCGAGTTGCCAAATGAGGTAATTTCTGGACCATTACGTTTAATTCTAGCATTCTTTATACCCCAATGTGTTATTGAATCGATATCGTGTGATATTATGGACTTGTGGAAATCTAGTTAGGGTTTGAGAGGAACTTGAGTTGTAATGTGAAATTGAGCTCAGTAGAGGGCTTGTAAACACCCTAGTGCATGAATTGAGACCCTAACCTGAGAACCGAACCACAGAATACGGATTTTAGAAACCGATATCGGGGAAAATGTGAAATCTGTGAGGGTTAAATGGAATCTGCTATCACCCCGAGACCCCTAAAATAATATTGAGTGGAAATTGAGATGTGCAGGCACCATAGAGGCAACACCCAAGACCCTAGCCCCCAACTCCCTATCCCGGCCGCCAAATTCGCTCTTTTGGCCGCCAATTGCGGCCTGGGTCCCACCTCCTTGGCTCGTGTTGGTTCTGTAGCTCCTACATTGTTAGTTTAGGCCCCTGGTATATATAGATTTGTATAAACAGACCTAGGGTGAAATCTGGGACATATTTCCTATGTTGCTGTTTTGGATTCGTGTTTCCGTATTCCGTATTTTTGATTCTGAAATGGTGGATTGTGTTTTGCCTCGACTATTTGTCGTTTATACGACGATATAGAGGATTTGTTGATGGTTTTGAAGGCGTGCCATAGGTTCTCACCTATAGGCCCCCTTATCGTATCGTTTTGGATTTCATGCGCCGTTTTAGCTTGGATTTGGTTTTAATGCGCATATGCGATATTTGATGTGTAGGTACCCATGAAGACTTCGGGACGACAAGCAATTGCGTGGTGATGTCCACAAATGATGTTTCAGGTGAGTAGATTATATCTACAGGGGGAAGTCGGGTGGATGGCGTATAGCACCCCCGCAGTCCGTAGTTAGTATACTATATATATAGTGGTTATATGATAGTTATAGTGTGTTGTAGCTTGTGATAGGTGTATTATCGATAGTGTAGGGTAGAAGTGACTAGTGCAGTTCATAGTCGCGAACCTTAGGGTAGAATTACACCCACACACACCCACCCTTGCAAATTACTTGTACTTACACGGTGTTTGATGATATGGATTGACTTTGGAGATGAGTCGATGATGTGGACTTGATGACGTGAGATCGGTGATTGGGTACGATTCATATGTGGGATATGACTTGTGATTTCTTGCGGGCTTGGGTTATGTGTTTACCCCGCATGCATACTTCATTGATGGTATCGTTTGGTGCTAGACATAGAGTAGTACCCCAGGCTATGTGATCTGATGATAGTGATACCTGTTATGTGATGAGATAGTGAGATGTTGACCCGTACCCAGCTATTGGGATGCCGTACGATGATTACCGTACGAGCCGATATTGATGATAGATCCGCACTCATAACTCGAGGATATCTTATGATATGACATTGAGGCGAGATCACCGACTATATACCTTTATATATGTATCGACTCAGATTTAGGTGGTTTCCCTACCCCTCCAGACTTGCATGATACTTAGATCAGTAGTTGCATAGTAGATGTTAGATTAGACCAGAGTCATACCTATTTCAAACTAACTAATCGGGAATATTGCAAGATAGGAAAAGGGGGATTCTACGGATGTTTCCAAATGTGTAGAGTCTATTTTTCTAAACACCGTAGCCCTTGTTTTACCAAAGACCCCGATTCGTCTTATTTCAAGGGCAAGGTTGCATGATATAGCTTTTGAGTTAGATTCTTCACTATTGCGTTGATTATTCGATTGCACCTGTTCATACTGTTTGCATGGCATCACTTGTGCTTATTGTTATATTACCATCATGCTGTTAGGACACCAGCACCATTATCGATGATGCGTATGTTCCACGTACACTGATTGCCGACTCACACACTTCATCATCGATAATTGCTATGTCACTACACTGTAGTACTGCTGCATTCATGGTATGATTTCCGCATGGCATACTGTACACATAGACCTGTACACAAACATATATGATTTTGACTTGATACTCACATTGATGCTTATATCACATCTGATCATCATATTGTAGCTCATTTATATGTGACATGACTTGATACTCACATTGATGCTTATATCACATCTGATCATCATATTGTAGCTCATTTATATGTGACATGACTTGATACTCACATTGATGCTTATATCACATCTGATCATCATATTGTAGCTCATTTATATGTGACATGACTTGATACTCACATTGATGCTTATATCACACCTGATCATTATATTGTAGCTCATTTATATGTGACATGACTTGATACTCACATTGATGCTTATATCACATCTGATCATCATATTGTAGCTCATTTATATGTGACATGACTTGATACTCACATTGATGCTTATATCACATCTGATCATCATATTGTAGCTCATTTATATGTGACATGACTTGATACTCACATTGATGCTTATATCACACCTGATCATTATATTGTAGCTCATTTATATGTGACATGACTTGATACTCACATTGATGCTTATATCACACCTGATCATTATATTGTAGCTCATTTATATGTGACATGACTTGATACTCACATTGATGCTTATATCACACCTGATCATTATATTGTAGCTCATCTATATGTGACTTGACATGATATTTCTGTTTGACGCACATATCATATCAGATTAGTGACTTACATTTTGGTTTGGATTGTATGTGATTTCTGGATTTGGGAACCGTGGCTATTTCAAATATGTAATCATTTAAAAACCCGGTTCCCTTGATATGATATTTCGGTGCGTCTACCATGTGTTTTCTCGGTGCTAGAGTCATATATGAAAACCCGAATCGAGGAGGCGGTTGAGGCCGATTACGGGTACATGGTGGACCCGGTATGGTACCCCGGGGCAAGAACGGTTTCGCTGTGTGATAGACGGTGAGCCCGGCAGAGGGACTACTACCTACCGGTGATTATACTTGAGCTCGGCGGATATCTGGAGGATTCCGACCGGAGCCCAGAGATGGATATGGGCTGACCCGTACTGCCAGGGCCGAGGGCCGATACCGCAGACGGAGCCCAGAGATGGACATGGGTTGACTCGTACTGCCGGGGCCGAGGGCCGATACCGCAGACGGAGCCCCATATGGGTGAGGATTTACGTGTCGATGCTTGGCACGGGTTTCATGATGTTTTACCATGATATTGTTTATATCCTCATATTGCATACATGATGCTTATTGTCATTGGGTGACGGGTGGACGGGTTCCACGTATATGCAGACATAGATCATATATAGATATGGATCATATACAGATATGGATCATATACAGACATGGATCATATACAGACATGGATCATACACAGACTGGATTTACACTTATCATATTTCATTTGTATATATAACAGGGTATGAGGGCGCTGTTATATATACCCTTACACCAATATTAGTGGTATGGGACGCTAATATATGTGTATTGATATCACTTGATACTTCATCATATTTACTTCATACAGCATACCTTACATTCATGACATGTTATTACCTGAGTACTTGGCACCACATACATATTTAGATGTTACCTTGCCACCTTATCACACTCAGATGTACTCTTGTGGATTATATTACTGATTGTTGACTTAGGTTTATGTCTTGCATTCGGTTTCTGCTTGTAGATGTTTCTATTCACGAGTTGGCAACTCACCCCCGTTGTGCCACAGTTCTTGCAGGTTCTGCCGTACAGGTTTCATTGCGGCATTTCTGGCACACTACTTTCTTGCGGGTGGCTTGCTTTTGGTAGGTGGATTCTTTCGCATCAAGAACCACCCTTGTATTCATTTTATTCATTGTATCTAGAATTTCCATCAACCAAAACTTGTATATTGTTTCAGACCTAGACTTTAGTGATGTATTATTCGACCTTAGAGTCGCGCTTAGTAGTATTGCGGTTTCTTGTTGTTTGAGCTTTCTTTTGGGTCTGATCCTCGCCACTTGGCGTTGTATATTTTTGTCGCATGTGTGGTTGTGACCGACCATTGACGAAGAGCTAGCTCCCGCTTGGGGATGCCTTTATCGTTGCATATATATTGTCATTCTTGTTGTACCCCATTCGGGGCCAGTTTTACAAAAGAAACTCTGCCGAAATTTTTAGAAAAGACTATACTGTTTTTAAATTGCATATTCGGCTTAGTTATTTAAAAACCTTGATTGTTAAACATGTAGTTCTTTACTTATTCTTAAAAAGGGTTTTAGATTTCTGGGTTTTCGGCTTACTTAGTCGCGTTACGTCTGTAGACGTTACGTGGTTAAGTGCCGGTCACGGGCCAAACTTTGGGTCGTGACAAAGTTGGTATCAAAGCGCTAGGTTGACCTTGGTTCGAGTCTGAGTTTGACTATGTGGAGCCTAGGGCGTTGTTTATATACGGAACTTAGGCTTGACCTTACGGAACTTAGACTTGGCCGAGGGGGTATTAGACCCGAACTTTCGTCGTATTAGGATGACCCTTGGTTTATGGAATATGTGACTAAAGTAGAGTGACGTACCGTTGGTATGTTCCGCGGCATACTTACGACACGCCACTCCGCTTAAGGAACCTTAGGATGTGCATACTTTTTGAGATCAGTGATTCTCTTTATATCCAGGATTATACATCCATTTGAGATTCCCGATTCTATTAGTTCATGATCATATCTTCATTGATGCTGTTCCTTTCTATGATCATGTATCCACTTTGGATCTGTTGTTTCCTTCTTGTCACTGATGTGCCCTTTTGATACTCGATTGAGATTCCTGTCACCATGTTTGAGCGCAGTTTGGGCTGCTGCTAGGATTACGGCCGGTGTGAGCTCGTTTGGTACGAGGGCCGACCTTTGTGTTTTCTGGTGACATGGGAATGTCTCGAGTTAGTATTGGTGATTGTGACCTCTAGTGGAGGCGAGTGCTTGGATTTGCACCGGATGATCGGGCCATTGTTAGAGCTGCCTGTTGTGAGAGGACTGTTGATGTACAACATACCTCAGAGATTGTGATGTCGCCTACTGTGCAGACAGATGGACCAGCTGTTGCTGAGATTGACAGGATGTTGCTTCTGAAGCTTACGAGCTGAGGTTGTCAGAGCTTTCAGGCAGATATGAGACAGATGATAGCTAGTCTACCCGATTGAGAGACGAAGGTGATTCGTCCGATTTTGTGCCAGAGCGGGCCCAGTTGAGTTGAAGATTTCCAGTGTGGAGAATCTTACTCAGATCTAGAGCAGACCGATTCAGAGATGACCGCCTATGTATTGCCCTTCCTGGAGGATTGAGGCATTGTTCGGCGTACAGGCGTATGAACCAGTTGTTGCTGCAAATGATGAGATATCGCCCAGATGATTGGAGCTGTTGCAGCATGAGCATATACTCAGAGAGATGATAGCGAGTCGCTAGTCACCTGAGGATGAATGACTAGGACATGTGGTTCGTTCGTTACCGATGCGAGGTCATCAGATAGATCGTTTCCAGCTAGAGACGATTTCACGCAGGTTCGTTGAGAGTCGATTGAGACGATCGAATGTCAGGAGCCCATTTTCCAAGTTTAAAGTATACGGAAAGACATGCAGGTGATTCTATGGACCCTCTAGAAGAATGAAACCCTAACTCGACTTAATGACCGTGTGACAGCCTTTGAACCTTAGGGTTTACGGCGGTTCCGCGGCGCCATTAGTGAGGCTTGGGTTTGCCCTTCTACGGCTGGACCACCGACGCTGTGGCATGTACTCGATACTATTAAACTGTACCCGAGATGTGAGCTCTTGGGGGATTATGAGGATCTGACAAGTCGATCGGATGGTTCGACATCTTTCGGATATCGTGATGGGACACTGCTTGGGAGACTCCAGATGCGAGCATAGCCGTTGGAGCATAGTACATGCAGCCAAGATGAGACGAGTCCGAATCAGTCGACATTGACGCAGAGCGAAGAAAAGAGTTCGGAAGATATTTCGACGAGATGACGTCCCACTCCGCCGACATCAGAGATGTGTTATGTACCCCGAGGTGTGGTATATGGATATATCTTCCAGAAAGAAGCGCGATGAGTATGCAGCCATTCTGGAATAAGCTTTAGCTTCAGCATTGGATGATGACTTCCGGACAATTCGGCAGGTTTGAGATTTGAGAAAGGAGCCTGGACAGGACCTTTCTGGAGTACGATACGAGAAGACCTAGACCCGAGAGTGGTCGTACTGCACACACCCAGCAGGACAGAGTTCGGCATTGTCGACGAGGTAGTTGACCAGGTGCGGATAAAGGAACTTAACCAGATGCGTTGCGAATTGATCAAGGGCGGACGAGCGACGAGTATTCCTCCGATGGTTGGGACGTGTTCCCGAGGATCTGTTCGGCCTGACATCTTCTATAGAATGATGAAGCTACAGAGTACGCGATTTCGAGTCCATGCGAGAGACTTCAGATTGGCCGTGGCCGAGAACAGTGCAGTGCATAGTAGTGTGGCGTGACGTCATAGTGGACGACGATGGAGACAAGTGGAACCAGAGGTTCGTGTGAGACGCTGACGAGCTGTCATTACTTCCCGTCGAGACTAGAGACCTGATATGCTTACAGAGACGTTGGAATGTGACCAATTTCCGAGAAAAGGGTTGTGCTGAGGACACGGATGTCTATCAAGTGAGAAGAGGTAGTGCAAGAAAGCCAGCCTCTGTACAGATCGGCATAGGCATGATCGGAAGAGACCTTGAGCAGGATTCCTTCCAGGACGATGCTACAATGATGTTTGCACCCAGGATCAGATGCGTGACATGCATTCAGAGAGCCGGAGGCCGACGCTAGTGATGTGCTGCCTTACGAGTAGTCATGAGGATTGACCGAGAGGTGACCCGAGAAGTGCCAGAACGGAATCGTCCCCGTTAGCACACCTGACAGGGCCGATGAGCCGATTGACTGCGAGATAGGAAATCCGCAGAGAAGATAAGGACCCAGAGTCGGAGGACGCCAGACCGCGAGCAAGAAGCAAGTAGATATCCTGCGCTGCTAGCAGTGGATTGCACCGACTCCTTCTCGACCTTGAAGGAGGAACTACCGACGACGGTATTTATGATTTGTGATTTTGTGATTCGATTATCACGTATCAGTCATTTTGGATTTCGGTATTTTGGGCGTTCTGTTTGCATGATTTAGTTTTGATGACTGAGTTTTATGATATTGGTTTCATGCACCCACTGGATATTTATATATTTTGCGCTGAGTTATTACATTTGAGATATTGATTGAGATTTCATGCCTATTGTATTCAGTGATTTGAATTGCATTTCCAGCGTAGTTTTCATGCCCCTTTAGTATTTTGATATACGATTTTGGTGCACGCCAGATGCACTAAATCGGAAATTCTTCGTGCATTTCATATGCATCTGATTTTTCTATCAGGCACACACGTTGCCTACGACAGATGTTTCGTGCACACCCGTTGCACTTAGATGTTGTTTTCTACACCTGTTTGACACATATATGGATTTTGTTTCCTTGCGCACCCGACGCATAGGATATTCTTATATATGCATTTTGGTGATTGATTTCTAGTAGAGTAGTACATTTTTTTTATGATATTCTCTATGTGTTGATGTTTTCGGAGCCCCGACAAATGGATTATTACTGAAATTGTTTTAGTAGTGGGGGTTTAAATTTAAATTCGGGGACCGAATTTCTTTAAGGGGGGTAGATTGTAACATTTTCAAAAATATAAAATATTAATTTTGGGAATTTTTATTATTTAATATTATTTTATTGATTATTTTAATATTAAATGCAAATAAATAGGAAAAATGTTAGAAAAATTATGAAAAATTATGGAAAATTCTAAAATAGGGTAAATTAGTGAATTATGACATTTTTAAGTTTTTGTGATTAGTTTGACACTAATTTAGTGCTAATCGCGATTAAAATCGCTAATCGGTTTTTAACAAATTTGAACAAAACATGCACACACTATTTTTCCTACACTTGTGCACTTTCTACCATGGTTTCTCATTTTGGGTTTACTATTCTTGTAAGAAGGTTAGAGAAAAAGAAAAGGAAAAGAAAAGAAAAGAATAAAGAAATGGAGGTTTGGTGAGAAGAGGGTATGGCCTCATTGACTTAGCACTTAGCCATTGTTCCTTGCTTCATCTCCCTCCTTCTCCTCCCCATGCTTGCTGCTGCTGCCTCTCCTCCCTCTTCCTCCCCTCTTCAACTCCTCAAAACATCTCTAAAACAACCCCAAAACCTCACACTCCTTTTATTAAAATTGTGCACAAAGCCGAGACCTACACGATGGACCAAGAAAGCATGGATTTTGGCCACTAGGGGGCAACTCAAGAAAATTCTCGAGTTGCCAAATGAGGTAATTTCTTGACCATTACGTTTAATTCTAGCATTCTTTATACCCCAATGTGTTATTGAATCGATATCGTGTGATATTATGGACTTGTGGAAATCTAGTTAGGGTTTGAGAGGAACTTGAGTTGTAATGTGAAATTGAGCTCAGTAGAGGGCTTGTAAACACCCTAGTGCATGAATTGAGACCCTAACCTGAGAACCGAACCACAGAATACGGATTTTAGAAACCGATATCGGGGAAAATATGAAATCTGTGAGGGTTAAATGGAATCTGCTATCATCCCGAGACCCCTAAAATAATATTGAGTGGAAATTGAGATGTGCAGGCACCATAGAGGCAACACCCAAGACCCTAGCCCCCAACTCCCTATCCCGGCCGCCAAATTCGCTCTTTTGGCCGCCAATTGCGGCCTGGGTCCCACCTCCTTGGCTCGTGTTGGTTCTGTAGCTCCTACATTGTTAGTTTAGGCCCCTGGTATATATAGATTTGTATAAACAGACCTAGGGTGAAATCTGGGACATATTTCCTATGTTGCTGTTTTGGATTCGTGTTTCCGTATTCCGTATTTTTGATTCTGAAATGGTGGATTGTATTTTGCCTCGACTATTTGTCGTTTATACGACGATATAGAGGATTTGTTGATGGTTTTGAAGGCGTGCCATAGGTTCTCACCTATAGGCCCCCTTATCGTATCGTTTTGGATTTCATGCGCCGTTTTAGCTTGGATTTGGTTTTAATGCGCATATGTGATATTTGATGTGTAGGTACCCATGAAGACTTCGGGACGACAAGCAATTGCGTGGTGATGTCCACAAATGATGTTTCAGGTGAGTAGATTATATCTACAGGGGGAAGTCGGGTGGATGGCGTATAGCACCCCCGCAGTCCGTAGTTAGTATACTATATATATATAGTGGTTATATGATAGTTATAGTGTGTTGTAGCTTGTGATAGGTGTATTATGGATAGTGTAGGGTAGAAGTGACTAGTGCAGTTCATAGTCGCGAACCCTAGGGTAGAATTACACCCACACACACCCACCCTTGCATATTACTTGTACTTACACGGTGTTTGATGATATGGATTGACTTTGGAGATGAGTCGATGATGTGGACTTGATGACGTGAGATCGGTGATTGGGTACGATTCATATGTGGGATATGACTTGTGATTTCTTGCGGGCTTGGGTTATGTGTTTACCCCGCATGCATACTTCATTGATGGTATCGTTTGGTGCTAGACATAGAGTAGTACCCCAGGCTATGTGATCTGATGATAGTGATACCTGTTATGTGATGAGATAGTGAGATGTTGACCCGTACCCAGCTATTGGGATGTCGTACGATGATTACCGTACGAGCCGATATTGATGATAGATCCGCACTCATAACTCGAGGATATCTTATGATATGACATTGAGGCGAGATCACCGACTATATACCTTTATATATGTATCGACTCAGATTTAGGTGGTTTCCCTACCCCTCCAGACTTGCATGATACTTAGATCAGTAGTTGCATAGTAGATGTTAGATTAGACCAGAGTCATACCTATTTCAAACTAACTAATCGGGAATATTGCAAGATAGGAAAAGGGGGATTCTACGGATGTTTCCAAATGTGTAGAGTCTATTTTTCTAAACACCGTAGCCCTTGTTTTACCAAAGACCCCGATTCGTCTTATTTCAAGGGCAAGGTTGCATGACATAGCTTTTGAGTTAGATTCTTCACTATTGCGTTGATTATTCGATTGCACCTGTTCATACTGTTTGCATGGCATCACATGTGCTTATTGTTATATTACCATCATGCTGTTAGGACACCAGCACCATTATCGATGATGCGTATGTTCCACGTACACTGATTGCCGACTCACACACTTCATCATCGATAATTACTATGTCACTACACTGTAGTACTGCTGCATTCATGGTATGATTTCCGCATGGCATACTGTACACATAGACCTGTACACAAACATATATGATTTCGACTTGATACTCACATTGATGCTTATATCACATCTGATCATCATATTGTAGCTCATTTATATGTGACATGACTTGATACTCACATTGATGCTTATATCACATCTGATCATCATATTGTAGCTCATTTATATGTGACATGACTTGATACTCACATTGATGCTTATATCACATCTGATCATCATATTGTAGCTCATTTATATGTGACATGACTTGATACTCACATTGATGCTTATATCACACCTGATCATTATATTGTAGCTCATTTATATGTGACATGACTTGATACTCACATTGATGCTTATATCACATCTGATCATCATATTGTAGCTCATTTATATGTGACATGACTTGATACTCACATTGATGCTTATATCACACCTGATCATTATATTGTAGCTCATTTATATGTGACATGACTTGATACTCACATTGATGCTTATATCACACCTGATCATTATATTGTAGCTCATTTATATGTGACATGACTTGATACTCACATTGATGCTTATATCACACCTGATCATTATATTGTAGCTCATCTATATGTGACTTGACATGATATTTATGTTTGACGCACATATCATATCAGATTAGTGACTTACATTTTGGTTTGGATTGTATGTGATTTCTGGATTTGGGAACCGTGGCTATTTCAAATATGTAATCATTTAAAAACCCGGTTCCCTTGATATGATATTTCGGTGCGTCCACCATGTGTTTTCTCGGTGCTAGAGTGATATATGAAAACCCGAATCGAGGAGGCGGTTGAGGCCGATTACGGGTACATGGTGGACCCGGTATGGTACCCCGGGGCGAGAACGGTTTCGCTGTGTGATAGACGGTGAGCCCGGCAGAGGGACTACTACCTACCGGTGATTATACTTGAGCTCGGTGGATATCTGGAGGATTCCGACCGGAGCCCAGAGATGGATATGGGCTGACCCGTACTGCCGGGGCCGAGGGCCGATACCGCAGACGGAGCCCAGAGATGGACATGGGTTGACTCGTACTGCCGGGGCCGAGGGCCGATACCGCAGACGGAGCACCATATGGGTGAGGATTTACGTGTCGATGCTTGGCACGGGTTTCATGATGTTTTACCATGATATTGTTTATATCCTCATATTGCATACATGATGCTTATTGTCATTGGGTGACAGGTGGACGGGTTCCACGTATATGCAGACATAGATCATATACAGATATGGATCATATACAGATATGGATCATATACAAACATGGATCATATACAGACATGGATCATACACAGACTGGATTTACACTTATCATATTTCATTTGTATATATAACAGGGTATGAGGGCGCTGTTATATATACCCTTACACCAATATTAGTGGTATGGGACGCTAATATATGTGTATTGATATCACTTGATACTTCATCATATTTACTTCATACAGCATACCTTACATTCATGACATGTTATTACCTGAGTACTTGGCACCACATACATATTTAGATGTTACCTTGCCACCTTATCACACTCAGATGTACTCTTGTGGATTATATTACTGATTGTTGACTTAGGTTTATGTCTTGCATTCGGTTTCTGCTTGTAGATGTTTCTATTCACGAGTTGGCAACTCACCCCCGTTGTGCCACAGTTCTTGCAGGTTCTGCCGTACAGGTTTCATTGCGGCATTTCTGGCACACTACTTTCTTGCGGGTGGCTTGCTTTTGGTAGGTGGATTCTTTCGCATCAAGAACCACCCTTGTATTCATTTTATTCATTGTATCTAGAATTTCCATCAACCAAAACTTGTATATTGTTTCAGACCTAGACTTTAGTGATGTATTATTCGACCTTAGAGTCGCGCTTAGTAGTATTGCGGTTTCTTGTTGTTTGAGCTTTCTTTTGGGTCTGATCCTCGCCACTTGGCGTTGTATATTTTTGTCGCATGTGTGGTTGTGACCGTCCATTGACGAAGAGCTAGCTCCCGCTTGGGGATGCCTTTATCGTTGCATATATATTGTCATTCTTGTTGTACCCCATTCGGGGCCAGTTTTACAAAAGAAACTCTGCCGAAATTTTTAGAAAAGACTATACTGTTTTTAAATTGCATATTCGGCTTAGTTATTTAAAAACCTTGATTGTTAAACATGTAGTTCTTTACTTATTCTTAAAAAGGGTTTTAGATTTCTGGGTTTTCGGCTTACTTAGTCGCGTTACGTCTGTAGACGTTACGTGGTTAAGTGCCGGTCACGGGCCAAACTTTGGGTCGTGACAATGATGGTTCATAATCATGAGATGCTTTCTTAGTCTTTTCCTTTTCTTTTTGTGATGAGAAAGGATTAGATATTGATTTGAGTTTTGTTATCATGGCTTTTGATGTGGTCACCTCTTTCCTTTTACTACATTCACCTCCCTTGTATAATTCCCTCCAACATTTCCTTGAGTATGGGGCCGGCCACAATTTGAGAGAGGAGAAGAGAGAGGATCATTTTTGTGAGGGTGGAAAAATTATCATTCATATCATTTTTCCATTGCCACCAAAATTCCCAAGTTCATTTCTCAACCTCATTCCTCCATCAAGGCAACATAACCCCAAAGAGACAAAGCACTACACATTCTACAGCAAATCTTGGGCACGTCGACTTGCCAGCTTCGTGCCCGAGTTGCCTCGGTATTGAGGTGGGAGCCCGTAAAAGATGCAGGCGATGTGGTGCCCTTCCGACGATGAGGCGACGACCGGAGTTTCCGCAGGAGAGTGGGACGACGACGAGAAGACCGGAGGACTCGGATCACTCGGTATATCTCTAACCCGTCTTGTAGTTTGCTAGATCTAGTTTAATGGCCCAATCCGGGTGTTTAGTACGCGGTGGTGCCGGTTTGCTAAGTTCGCAAAATTAAAGTTTATCACCGCTTCCGCATTCCGGCGTCGGATTGACTGCCGGGGCGCCGCCGTGCACTTACAATAGCCAATCGAACACAGCACAACATCAACTCCCTATACCGGGAGAGACGAATCCCCTCCTATCGCTCATTGCCTCCATGTGATTCGGGACTGTACCCAAAAGCCACCTTTTTGCACGCCCTCTTGGACGTGGTACGATGGAAATCAAAGCACAGTAGGAATCACACAAGACTCTATGACGATCTCGGGTCAACAGACTACTCTGTACCAGTGTCACCGGAGAACTGCCATCTGACGTGATGTATAATACCATCTGGGAGTTCTCGGCGAGTCCGTCCAGTGTACCCAGTCTCCACTGAGCACCCGTACACCATCCTTTATGTCAAACCCCGATGGATATGGGATCATCAATCGCCCATCATATGGGTCAAGATGCGTATACGCTAGTCTACTCTGGTGTATCGATGCCCTGTCTCAATACACCCTCGACTAGGAACAATTATAAGATGTACTCGTCGACTACCGTGGCCCCACTAGTATGATCTCATCATAGTCCCAGTAGTCGAGTACATATCCTAAGGGCTTTATCAACATGTAACATGGAGACAATTAGAGTACATGTTAAGATAAAGTACAACCAGATAGAATACTATCATGTCGAGCAAGAAAGTCCTCCCTATATATGTCCTAGCATCCACTACAATATACATCGTATGTACAACAATGGGCTCTAGGGCATACATATAACTAACAATTTCTATACGCGATGAGTTTTACCTGTTGATTTATCCATACCCTTGTTTACAGGATGCCGTACGATGGGTTGTACCGTACGTGATGTTGTGAGGCTGGATGCCGATTGATGGATTCACCGACTCGGATATATTGTAGACACGTATACCTTATAGCTTTTAGCTGATGATATACTTTATGCTACGATCATGTTATTCTCATCGCATTAAATATACCTGTGCTAGTACACCTACACCATTATCGATGATGCGTATGTTACACTTACACAGATTTGCTGTTTCACATACTTCATCATCGATAATTGCTATGTCACTACACAATAGAATTGCTACATAATGCTATGATATACTTGCTATGTTCATATCATTGTTCCACGTTGCATGAGATATACGGATATGCTTACATCCTATTATATGTTGCATATCTTGCTACAGCTACATGCACATGATGTATATATACTGACATGTACACCCACATATCTTGCTATAGCTGCATATACCCCTAAGTGGTATTGTATTGACATATGATATTGAGACGTTGCTTATTGTGCTATTATGCTTATGAGATGCATCATACATTCCTCCTTACATGTAGATACACTTACCTTGCTATAATTACATGTACACCTCATATGATGCTGCACTTGATTTCGGAGGATTTGGGAACCACATGATATATTTTAAACTGGATTCATTTAAAATAGCGGTTTCCCTTAATATGCTCATATTGCTGTTTTATGTTGCATATATCAGTTTTTCATGGATTTTCGCATTGAGATATGGATTTCATATGTTTTATGGATTTGAGAACCGTGGGGGTGTTTTTAAGAAATTTATGTATTGTTTGAAAACCCGGTTTCTCTTGATATGATATTTCAGTGCGTCCACCATATGATTTCTCGGTTTTGAGATTGGCATGTGACACCCGATGCGAGGAGTGGAGTGGGCCGTGTGCGGGTACATGGTGGAGCCCGGTATGGTTCCCCTCCACAAGAAGATTGCAGGTGATGGCGATGAGCCTGGAAGGCTGGGCAAGTACCTACCGGTGATATTATTTAGACTCGGCAGTTATCGTGGGGATACCGACCGGAGTGATATACGGACATGACCTCAGGGCCATTCGTGGTGATGGCGCCTGAGACTTGAGGATTTACGTGTCGATGATAGACACGGGTTTCTTGATGTTTCGAGTGTCGGTGTTATACACTTAGGTTTCCATGATTTTGTTGTGTCGCGAGGGCACACGTTGATATATATCCTCATATTTACCTGCATATGCTTTTATGATATTTACATGCAGGGGTTTTTGTGTCAGTGGTTGACACGTGGATGAGATCCACTACATACATGCTTTGATTATATTATTGGACGAGATCCACCTACATACATGCATTGATTATTGTTGGATGACATCCACTTGCTGTTAGGAATTTTTTTATCTGTTGGCACATATGCAGATATGGTCACCCTAGATATCAAAGTATTACCTTTATGATATAGTTGACCTAGGAATCGTTGTTTATTTCGATTTTTACTTGGTGATGTTTTTCTATTCACGAGTTTGCAACTCACCCCTATTGTGCCACAGTTCTTGCAGGTTGACCGCAAGGCTCGGTTGCGGCATCGCTGGCACACAGCTGTTTTTGAGTGACTTGCTTGTGGTAGGTGGTACATGTTGGATCGTGCCCCTCTTGTATTCATTATTCATATTGTATCTAGTCACTCCATCAATTCAGAAACTAGTTATTGTATATGTTGCAGATTTAGAAGACTTGTAGTTGCGAGACTTGAGCGATGGGTTTTATGTTCAGTTTTGGGGTTGATGTCTTGCTTTACTTTTCCTTGTGTGGATCTTCGCCATTGGGCGTCGTATACTTGTTTTCATACTTGTGGTGGTTGTTTCCGATGTTGGGCGTGATTTTCTCCCGTTTGGGATGTTTTATTGTATTCTGTATTGTACCCGTTTTCGGGGTTAGTTTTTACAAAGGAGGTGCTGCCCAATTTTTCAATAGACAAAACATGATTTATTGTATCTTTATTTCTTAAAAACGTTTAGATTTCTGGGTTTCGGCTTACTTGAATTACGTTACGTCTGTAGACGTCGCGTGATTTAAGTGCTGGTCGCGAGCCTATATTTTGGGTCGTGACAGTGACACATGTCACAAGAATGAGAATGGGAAAGAGGATTGTATGAATTCCTTAATGTCCCCGGTGAAGAAGAAGTATTCTATTGCGTCTCCTTCAGGCATTCTTGTTATTGAGAACTGTTTTTCGGTCAATCCTACCTCCTGGGTACTAGATACTGGATCAGAATCTCATATCTATAATTTATTGCAGGGACCGAGAAAAAGTAGGATGTTTGGACCTGATGATATGTCCCTCAGAGTATGGAACGGAGCACTAGTTGATGCTGCTGCAGTCGTTGAATATCACCTAGTATTTCCAAGCGGCAATACTATGATTTTGAACAACTTCTATTATATACCTTCCATACTTTGCAACATCATATCAGTTTCTTTACTTGATAAAGATGGATATAACTTTGTTCTAGATAGAAATATCATGAACATTTACCTTAATCAGGTATTGGTTGCAGAAGGTACACTGTGTAATGGCATCTATGTTTTAAATCAAAACACGGTTATTAATATACAAAACACACACAAGAGGAAGAGTTCAGATATGAACGAAGCCTACTTGTGTCATTGTAGAATTGGTCATATCAATGCGAAAAGACCGGCCAAGTTGCATAAGGATGGATTTCTTAATTCGTTCGAATTTTCATCATATGAAACTTGTCAGTCATGTCTCAAAGGAAAGATGACCAAATCTCCGTTCACGGGACACGGAGAAAGTGCTACAGAGCTCTTGGGACTCATACACAGTGATGTATGTGGTCCAATGTCTATACATGAAAGGGGTGGGTTCTCATACTTCATTACATTCAATGATGATCTCTCTAGGTTCGGATATGTATTTCTAATAAAACACAAATCTGACGCTTTTGAGAAATTCAAAGAATATAAGAACAAAGTTGAGAACCAGACTGGAAAAAGTATCAAGATCTTTCGATCTGATCGAGGAAGGGAGTACTTGAGTACAGAATTCCGTGACTTTCTAAAAGAGAATGGTATTCTCTCTCAACTTACTCTTCTGTATATACCACAACACAACGGTGTATCGGAGCGGAGGAATCGTACCTTATTGGATATGGTTTGCTCAATGATGAGTAATGCTGAGTTGCTACTTTCATTTTGGGGGTATGCACTTGAAACAACTGCATATATATTGAATAAGGTTCCTACCAAATCTGTGCCTACCACTCCACATGAAATGTGGGAGGGGAAGAGACAATACCTTAATTTTATTAAGATATGAGGATGTCATGCTTATGTAAAGAAGTAGAATCTGGACAAGCTCGAGGCACGGTCAGTTTTATGTAAGTTCGTAGGACATCCTAAATATTCATAAGGATATCTGTTCTACCACATCGAGAAATAAAAGGTGTTTGTAGCTCGCTACGCCACCTTTTTAGAAAGGGAATTTCTTGCAAAAGAAATTAGTGGGAGCACAATAGAACTGGATGAAACATCAGAACTGAAACTGAAGAATTGGTAGAACCAGAGAATTCAATAGAACCCGACGAACCTCAGCCACTCCGCAGATCTAGTAAGATTTCTTGTCCGCCCGAGAGATACTACAGTTTTCTCATAGACGAGGATCAAGAGAATTGCATCTTGGAACAAAATGATCCTACTAATTTCAAACAGGCCATTACCAGTAGGGGCTCTGATAAATGGCTGGATACAATGCGATCTGAAATGGAGTCCATGTACACCAATAAAGTTTGGACCTTGGATATTGCTCCTCCTAGGGTAAAATCCGTTGGATGCAAATGGATCTTCAAAAAGAAGATAGGTGTAGATGGACAGGTGGGAACCTATAAGGCTAGACTTGTTGAAAAAGGTTTTCGTTAAAGACCCGGTGTGGACTATGACGAAACCTTATCTCCAGTCGCTATGCTAAAATCCATTTGGATCCTGCTTGCCATTGCTGCCTTCCATGAATATGAAATCTGGCAGATGGACGTAAAAATGGCTTTTCTAAATGGAAGTTTAGAAGGGTGCATTTATATGGATCAGCCGGAGGGATTCATAGACAGTAGGAGCAGCGGAAAGGTGTGCAAGTTGCTTAAATCCATTTATAGATTAAAGTAGGCATCACGGAGCTGGAACATCTGTTTTGATGAGACAGTCAAGGAAATTGACTTCATAAAAATCGAGGATGAGCCTTGTATCTATAAGAAGATTGTAGAAAGAACTATCGTATTCTTAGTCTTGTACATGGACGTCATTCTCTTGATAGGAAATGACATTCCTATGCTACAATCGGTCAAGCTGTTCTTGTCACAAAGTTTCTCCATGAAAGACCTGTGTGATTCCCCGTACATTATGGGGATTAAGATCTACATAGATAGATCCAAGAGATTGTTAGGACTTTCACAGTCCAGGTACATAGAGGCCATACTAAAGAGATTTAGTATGGAAGATTCCAAGCGCGGCAATATATCCGCATTGCACGGATCACCCTCTCTAAAAAGATGTCTCCCAAGACTGATGAGGAGAGGGTTCGTATGAGCATTATACCCTACTCTTCGGCGGTAGGATCTATAATGTATCCGATTCTATGTACCAGACAAGTTGTAGCTTACACACTTAGCGTGGTGAGCCGGTATCAGTCGAACCCAGGAGAGAACCACTGGACAGCAGTGAAGAACATTCTTAAGTACCTGAGAAGGACTAAGGAATTGTTCTTGGAGTATGGTAATAGGGACCTCCAAATGGAGTCCTTTACTGACTCAAGCTTACAGAGTGACAAGGATGACCGCAAGTCTATCATTGGTTTTGTGTTAACCCTCAATGGAGGGGCAGTCTGTCGGAAGAGCTCCAAACAGGACACCGTCGTAGACTCGACGATGGAGGATGAATACTTGCTGCCAATGCTGCCGCAAAAGAAGCGGTCTAAAAAAGAAGTTCGTTACTGAACCTGAGGTGGTTCCGTCTATTGTTGATCCAATACCTTTGTATTGCGACAACAATGGGGTTATGGCTTTAGCGAAAGAACCATGGTCCCATCAGAAATCCAGACATAACTTGAGGCGGTATCACCTGATCAGGGAGATCGTTGATCGCCGGGAGATCGAGGTGCGGAGAGTAGACACAAAACAGAACATGGCGGATCCATTCACTAAGGCCCTCCCTCAAGCACAGTTCGAGAGACTATTTGAAATGTTGGGTATGCGATATGCCAACAACTAGCCCTAGAGCTGACGTTGAGTACTCGGCACACCAATATATATGGCCTTAGTGCAAGTGAGAGATTGTTGGATATGTATGCCCTAGATGCCATTATTGTATATGTATATATAGTGGATGCTTGGACATATGTATGTACATGACAATCTTGTTCGACATGATAGTGTGCTATTTGGTTTGTCTTTATCTTAACATGTGTATATGTTTTACTTGTTAATAAGTATCATTAAAACATGTTGATAAAGCCCGTAGGATCATTATTTGACTACCAGCATTATGATGGCGATCATACATGTGGGGGCTAGGTAGTCCATAAGCACTTCCTTAAATGTTCATAGTCATGAGAGTATCGAGACAGGGCATCGATATTCTGGAGTAGACTGGTGTATACGTTTCTAGACCCCGATGAGGGGCGATGCTTGGTCCCATAGCCATTGGTCTTTCGCACCTAAGATTGTATACATGTGCTCACTGAGGTGAGTACAATGGACGGACTCGCCGAGAACTTATAGATGTTACAATACCTATCGTCAGATAGCAGTTCTCAGGTGACAGGAGTATAAGTTAGTCTTCAGACCTGAGATCGTCATTTGTCTCATGTGAGTTCCTACTGTACTTAGACCACTACCCTACCATGGCTCTATTGAGTCATGCAAAAAGGTTTTAGTTAGGTACAGTCCCGAGCCATATAGAGACAGTAAGCAATTGTTGGGGATTCGTCTCTCCCGGTATATGGATTCAATATCGCACTGTGTTCGGTTGGCCAGCACCATAAGACCTTACCCAAGGAAGTTGGGATTTACTGATAGTTAGATCATTAGTTTCCTGGATTGGTCATGAGCCACATCGGCACGAATTATCAGGTTATTAGGTTCTGACATTTACCACCCCTAGACCTGGTATGCGATACTCTTAGACTAAGAGATCGGGCTGTACGGAGATTGTCACAGATAGACTCAGTAGGAGTTCGGATGAATTTGCTCGTCGGCCATCCTTTTCGACAGGTACCCGGGTAGCCGTTACGTACATCTAGTGCCGCTGACGTGCTTGTAGTTATTGATTTATCCAGTAACTCACTGTCGGCGTACCGTCGAGTCTTTAGAGTCCCACACAGAGGGTTTTCATGGTGCAGACGAAATGATGTAGTAGCTGTATTTTGATACATACAGGGTTCCGATCGACTGATTGTACTAGCTACCCGGACTTTCGATCGGACAGTTGATAATACTATCCGGTTTAGGATTGAGCCGGATTATTATATCAGGTATTGGTTTAATAATTTACGTATATATATTTCGATATGTATATTCTATTGTGTTCTTTGTGTTATTCTATCTCTATAGGTATTCGTATTTTGATACGAATACGGGTATGTATATACGGTAGAGTGTATTCCGTATTTATACGGAAAAGATTCTAGAAGGTGGACACCTCATTTTAGTTTATCCATTTATTGATTTAAATGGAAAATGAGGTGTAAAGGTAGTGAGGTGAGAATGGTGAGAACCATGCTTGAATAGTCTTGACAAATGAATTGTATATTCATTTGTGCAAACTATTCAAGTATTGTTGCTATATTTTTATTGCAAAAACCATTTATACAAAACCATGGTTCATTATTTCTATCACTTGATGAAAAAATCATTCTCACTATTTGCTTCTCTCTCCTCACTAGCTGTTCTTGAGCTCCTTCTCCTCCTTCTTCATCTTCCTCCCTACCATCTTATGAGTTGAGAATCAAGGGTGGAAGAGAGATAGAAATACAGTAGAACAACTCACTGTATCACTAGACATTCTAAATTATCAACCTATAGCCTTTAGTTGCTCCACTAGATTTTTAGTGTGGAGCTAGAACCATGAACCACATCCCTCGGGTCGATCATCTTCGACGGGGGAAGACCGGTAGTCAAGCTCGATCACGAAGACCTCAATGAGCTAAAGAAGAGGGTAGAAGACCAAAGAACACGGATCATATGGTATAACTCTCTTCATAGTAGTTTAAAACTCTATGTAGTTGTCTTGTTTAAGTGTTTGGTTTCAATTCTAGGTTTTGTAGTTTCTAGCGCCTCTAGAATTTTTGTTTTTTCATTCCGCATAGGCCGCGGTTGTGGCAGCTAGGGCGCTAGGAACCCTAACAGGTTAGTCTTTGACAGATTGGTCAACTCTTCTCCTGCTCTGCGAAGAGTTTTTGTCTTCCAGAAGCTGATACCAAGCGAAGCTCCTAACAATGCTGGGGTCATGATGAAGACGCCTCCAAAACTGAGGCAATTCCTGCTGCAAAGACATGCTCGACGTCGCTACTGGCGCCGCGTGAGATAAGCTGGGGGAAACTCTCACTCTGGGCTTACCACACCAGCCCCTATGGTGGATGTTGACACTGCTGTTCTAACTGGAAACTGCTTTGAACTACTTAGGATGGTGCACAAAAACTCTCTGACGGCGGTACTGAAAAAAATCACCTTCGCCAGCAGAAGCTCCAATGTAAGCAAACCCGGAGCGGCCTTATCAGTGGCTCTCCTCACAAATCCATAGAGTCTGGCGGAAAGTCCAGGATTCTATGCTTGATGAAAGTTATTTTCGTTGACCCAAGAAATCTAAGGTCTGACAAGAAAACGATTGCTTCTCCGCCATACAATGGGAAACTTCTCCTAGTAAGGCGCCTGTCATGGCGGTTCCTCCAGCTCCAACCTCTAATAAAAGAATGAGGCTGGAGAAAATTCCATCGCCAGCGGCAAAATCCAAAGGCGAAGGCTCCAAATGCCCCAAGTTCGGGGGCATAACTATCCACACGGTCTACATGGCTAACGGAAAAGAAGAGAGCCATGCTTCTGTCAGTCACTGACCGCATACTCGGTCTCTGACGAAGGCTCAGGAGCAACAGCAGAAGCTCCAAGAGATGCTGACCAAAATGACAGCACTCACCGGACCTAAAGAATGTCGAGACAAAGAAACTGAACAACACCGGAGCAAGAAACCGATGCAGAGTTCTTGCGACGGGTGCTAAAAAAGAAAGATAAAGAAGCTGCGGAGTAGGCCGCTAAAATAAATCAGATGGCTTTCCTCTTTCAAGATATGGTTAGGATGATGATCTAACTAGAATCACCGGCTGAAGAGCCTCCTATGATTGTCCAAGATGATAGAGGGGAAACGTCGAATCCTCCCCATGCCCTCTTAACGACTAAGGAGGAAACGATCTCCAAGGCAGCCTTGGATGATTATATCACTCAGTAAATTAGAGCTCACCAGGCCAATGAAGCTGCCAACTAGCTCGTCGAAACCGGGAAACCATATCCGGCTTGATATGACCAAATAAAGTACCCACCGGGATATACGATCCCAAAGTTTCACGTTTATAAAGGAATAGGGAATCCCCATCAACATGTCGCACAGTTCAGAGCTCTGTGCGGCAATACTGGAGGTGACGACAAATTGTTGCTTCGCAAATTTATCGGAAGCTTATCAAAAATAGCTTTCGAATGGTACTCGGAGCTCCCAAATGACTCCATGAAAACCTTCTCTGAAATTGAGCTGCTCTTCACGTAAAGGTTCATCAGTATGAGCGAGCGCACTTCGATCACAGCACTGATCAATCCCAGGGTCAAGCCAGGTGAAACGTGGGTCCAATATGAAATCCGATGGTGAAAAATGTAGTCCAAATGCGAACAACGCATTGAGGAGTCTCCGGCTGTAGGAATGTTTATTGGGATGATTGATCCTCAATCGAACGTGTCCCAATTCATGACCTTCTTCAAGCCCACCACGTTTTAGGCGCTAATTGATAAGTTAGCACAGATGGATTAGATGGGTCATGGGCCTTCCACCTTAAACATGGATACTCAAAACAAAAATAAAGGCAAAGGAAAATCAGCCTTTGTTGCTAACACGAAACAACAACCGGGCGGTCCGAAAGCACCCGTCCGTCAAAACAATCCCCATACACTCCCGTCCTTGGAAGAAAGGCTGGGACGTGCATACTCGTTCCCTCACGATAAGACGAGGAGATTTTTCAAACTGGCGATGAAAAAAATCTGATCACATTCCCAGACCTGAGGCGAGCCGCACAAGCTGGAGACGTCAATAACCCCAACTACTGCTCCTATCACAGGATAGTAAACAATCCAATCGAGGATTGTTATATCTTCAAAAAATGGGTTGAGGACCATTACCAGCAAGGGAAGTTTGCACTGTCTGACGATTAGAGGGTAAATCCGCCCCAAAAACACACTCCCAAAAAAGTTGATGCGCAGGGGGCATCTTGCTCTCTTGTGGAAGAAGTTCTGTGGGAAGTATGTCTTTCAGCAAAGACTAAAAGAATGCGATCTACAAGCCTGTCCGGCGATCAAGTGGAAAAGCCCTCTTGAGCCCGTAATTATAGAAGGGATGCTGAAACCGCATCCCACGTCGAAAGTCGCCGACAAAGGGAAAAGTTCCCAAGCCAAGCCCTTAAAATCTTCTAAGAAAAAAAGAAAGCCTAAGAAGCCTGTGTAGCCTGCTGAATACGTCGACAAGTGCACAGACCTCCAAAAATACATAGACGCGCTGGAAGAATATAATCAGAAAGCGTGAACACCAGTCACACTCGAAGAATTCCTCAACCATATTCTTGAGGATGAGGATAGTGATGATGATGAGGAAAAGGCTCATCAGAAGAAACGGAAGACCGTGTGGAAAGCTGCCACATGATCTCCTATTCATTACTATATGATGAAGAAGCTCCGCCAGCGTTAGAAAGCGACGTGGGTGAACTGGGAGCAGAATCAGCGCTAAATTCCCCAAAACTGCCGGAAGAAGACCCGATTGAAAGGCTACTAAATGAAGCCTTTCAAAAGAGCAAAGACGGCCGAGAATGCGAGATGACCATATATGAAAATTCTAAGTGTCAGCGTCAGAATAAAGAAGCTGCGGTGAGAACGAGTCATAAAGCGCTTCGACCAAAACAAAGCATGCCTGTAACAAATAAGAGCAGGATCAAAGCTGAGAAGCGGTTTGCCAAAGCCCTATCAATGGGGATGAAGCTGCCACCTCTCATGATGTACAGGCCTGGGTTCTCATGTTTCGATGGTGTAGGACACCCAAAATATTGCGTGTACCAATGAAGGATCACTCATCTTATCGAAGAGTGCAACGCCTTCAAGAAGTGGTGGTAAGGATATGTTGCCCACAGAAAACACTTCCACAGAAAACACTTCAAAAAGGAGAAGAGTGAAGCTCGCACTCGTCGAAATGAAAATAGCAAAACGGCAGCACACAAGGAAGCAACTGGCAGCTGTCATATGGCTGGTACCAGTTTATAAGGGGGGAAACCCTGAGTTCTCACGTTCGGGAGTGATTCTGAGGATGAAATACCACTCGTTCTCTCTTTGAAAACTCACCCTTGGGAAAAGAAGAGGAGGAGAAAGATTGCGAGAATATCCAGCTGCGTAACCGCATGCTCCCAGCAAAGAACCTCAGACCAACAAACAAAGGTCCAAATAAAAAGGATAAAGGGAAGGGAAAAATACCTGACGAGATTGTCCTTGATGAAGAGTTGGCCAAAAAGCTCACCGCGAAAGACCTGCCTAACGAAACTAAGGCAGATTATAATGTCCATGCGCAGTTGAGGAAAATACCCTCACAACTAAGTATTCAGAATGCTTTTCTCCTGTCCAAAGCGGCACGAGACTCCCTGATAAAAGCACTGCAAGAGCCTGATCAATTTCAAGCCTTTCTCGCAGAAGAGAAGATGAAAAACAAGTTGGCAGAGATCTACACGGCTGACATCACATTCAGCGATAAAGATCTACTCCTCGGTACATGTGAACATAATCGACCGCTCTATATCACCGGGTACTGCCATGACGTCATGATAAGGAAAATCCTTATCGACAACGGATCTTCAGTCAATCTTCTCAACTTCAGGGTGCTGAAAGAAATATGTATGAATGTTCAGCATCTTGCCCGAGACAAAATAACCTTCTCGGGGTTCGACTCGCAGTCGTCATGGATGCTTGGGTCCGTAATACTGACGCTCCGCTTCGGGCTTCTCATCACTGACATTAAATTCCATATCATTGACACCAAGGCTTGTTAGAACGCTCTGCTCGGCAAGCCTTGGCTGCACGAGTACAACGTCATCCCTTCTACACAACATTAGTATGGAGTCTTTCAAAGGTGTCTCAGAATACACCGTCACATGAGAACTCAATCCTTTCTCGGTGAATGAGGTGCGGAAGTATGAAGATGCCAAATACTTTTAACTGGATTTTGAGGATACTGAAAAGTGCCACAGGCCGGAAAATAAGCAAAAATCCATGGCCACCGTCCCGGTTTTTGAAAGTGATACCGAAGAAGTTGAAAAAATAGCCTACTCAGGAAAACCTCTGATGAAAAAGAATAAGCACGGGCCATCGACCCCTATTTTGGTCTTTGGCAGCGACTCTGAAGATAAGACGAACACGGCGTTCTCCATTCGCCCATCAACACAAACTCTTGCTGAAGCGGATCAGAGTTTACATATTATGCTCACTCCGCCTCGATATTATAGGGAACTTGACGCGTTCAATACATATAGCGTGCAAGAACTCAAAACTTTCTACGTGACTCCAAGACAAAGAAGTGAAAAGGCGATCCTCTTCTACAAATCTATAAAGACTAAGGTGGAGAAAGAAGTCTGGCATGGTGCCAACTTTACCCTTGACAGGCTCTAGCCCATCCGCATGCCAAGGTATTGCGAAGGGACTAAAGAAACTGTTAAAGCGCCAAGGCATACCTTCGAACAAACGGTTCGGTAAGCCTAATTCTACAAAAAGTGGGGATATTCTCGGGACTCAATGAAAGAAACCCAACATGAAGATGGAAACGAATAGGTTGGGATATGTTCGGACCAAGAAACGGGATCAAATCTAGAGCTGCCATGTCAGAAACAGCTTGAGTGAAGAAGAAAACGCCCTTCCAGATAGCCATGACGTCAAATTGAAGCGAGATTCCACTCTAAGAGCGTTATGTCCGTCGCTCGAAGAGCAAATTGACAAGCTAATAAAAGAAGCTTGTTAGCCGAGATAAGACAACCACAACCGTGAAATGGTCATATATGAGAAGGCCAAGATGCAGCGTCTCAGTCAGCAATCAGTGGAAGAGGTTGACCGTAATGCTCTTCATCCACTGCCCGCTATCCGCTTTCGCGAAGAGAGAAAATC
Organism: Agapanthus africanus; assembly: GCA_030015575.1. NCBI lineage: Eukaryota > Viridiplantae > Streptophyta > Magnoliopsida > Asparagales > Amaryllidaceae > Agapanthus > Agapanthus africanus. Next base: position 352,207,317 of record JASDDO010000031.1, on the reverse strand, counting down.
CCGAAGCGAAGGTAAAAATAAGGTGAAGAACGAAAACAACGTTAAAGGACAACAAAGCAGGTCCAAGACGCCGAATAATCGAGAAAAGCTCGGTTGGAGCCTATCCTTTATAAAGAAGATGGGTCGAAAATATTCTTTCCCTCAAGACAAAACAGGAAAAATCTTCGTCCTTGTCATGAAACATTAAATGTTGATGCTTACGGAATCTCGGCACCACGAACAGATAAATAAGGTCTATCATTCAGACTATTGCTCCTATCACAGAGCAATAGGTCATCCCCTTGAGAACTGCTTCACGTTCAAGAACAGGGTCGAGGACCAATTTCAACAATGGAGGTTTATCCTATTCGACTGCTGGAGGATAAGCCTACCACAAAACCACGAGCCAAAGAATACCTATACCGTCAGGATAGGACCAGCTCGATCGCGAAAATGGAAGCTGGCTCATACCTATCATATAATAACTCTCTCAAAAGAAGGAGAAAACGAGAATATGATCGACCTCTTCGGATGCTTCACAAATGAAGATGATGACGAGGAGATCTCAGAATTTCCACCAGCGCCAAAAGAGTTGAAGGACGGGATACATACCATGGCGGACAACCTAAGGAAAATCAACTTGGGAACAGAGGACGATCCGAGGCCTATGTTTGTCAGTGAGCTACTGTTTGACAAACAGGTAGCCAGACTAAAATATGTGCTTATATAGTATAAGACTACTTCGCTTAGAACTACTCCGAAATGCCAGGTTTAGATCCAGAGGTAGCGGTACACCAACTGGCCATATCACCAAACAAAAAGCCAATCAAACAGGCACCGAGAAGGATGCTGCTCGAACTTGAGATGCGTATCAACGTTGAAGTCAAGAAACTGATCGACTCCGGCTTCATCCAATAAGTTCAATATCCCGACTGGATCGCTAACATCATTCCGGTGATGAAGAAAAATGGGACAGTTTGCATCTCGTGGACTTTTGGGACCTCAACAAAGTATGCCCGAAGGATGACTTCTCAATGCCCGTTACTGAACTGATGATCGATAACACATCCACCCACGAGGTCTTCTCCTTCATGGATGGATCTTCAAGATACAACCAAATAAATGGATCATGAAGACAAAAAGCACACCGCCTTCTGGACACCGTTAGGCGTATTCTGCTACAAAGTGATGCCTTTCAGTTTGAAAATCGCTGGAGCTACATACCAAAGAGCCATGACAAAGATATTCGATGACCTCATACACAAGATCATCGAATGCTATATCGATGACCTTATGGTCAAGAGCAAATCTCATGAGGAGCATTGAGGAACATCTAAAAACCGTGTTCCAACATCTTCGGAAGTATAATGTGAAGATGAACTTTTTAAAGTGTGCGTTCGGAGTCTCCTCAAGAAAATTCTTAGGATTCATCATCCGTCACCGAGGTATGAAATTGATCCTTTGAAAATCAAGGAGATCATGGAAATGCCATCGCTACGAACCCTCAAACAGCTGCAATCTCTCTAAGGAAAGCTCGCGTATATCCAGCGGTTCATAGCCAACCTCTCCGGAAAATGTCGTCCCTATAGCCATCTGATGAAGAAAGGGATCCCATTCGTATGGGATCAAAAATACCAAAATGCATTGGACGAAATCAAACAATACCTACAAAATCCGCCGGTATTGGCCGCTCCGGTTAAGAGAAAACCTCTTAGCCTATATACAACGGCCCTTGAAGATTCTCTAGGTGCACTATGAGCACAAGAAAATGATCAAGGAAAGGAAAGAGCTCTGTACTATCTAATTCGAGTTCTCCTGGGGGCAGAAAGCAACTACCCCCCATCTAGAAGCACTGCATGGTGCTAGTATTCGCACTAACGATGCTCAGGCACTATGCCTTGGCGCATGAGATCCATCTCATATCAAAGGTTGATCCTCTTAAATATCTGATGTCAAAAGCCATACCGACGGGAAGGCTTTCCGAATGGGCCCTACTGCTGATGGAATTCTCGATAACAAATCGGCCCCTCAAAGCAGTGAAAATACAAGCCATCGCTGATTTCCTTGTGGAACATCCGATACCAGCCGATTCTCCCCTAAACTATGAACTGCCAGATGAATAGGCGTTCGATACAGTCAAGGAGGAGAAAGAAGAAAATGAGTCTCGGTGGGAACTCTACTTCGATGGAGCATCATTCATGATGTGGCAAAAGAGGAACACACCCATAATAAAAACCGGGATAGGTCTTATCTTCGTAACCCCGCAAGGAGGAATATTGCGTTACGCCCTCTCCTTGACGGAATCCAGGACCAATAATGAAGCGGAATATGAAGTTTTGATAGCCGGTCTTGAGATTGTTATCGATATAGGAATCAAGGACCTCCTCATATGCGGAGATTCTCAGCTGATTGTTGGTCAAGTAAATGGTGACTACAATACATGCAAGCCAGAACTAATAATGTATGGTAAAAGAGTGCACCAGCTGATGACTCAAATCCTTTCATATATCCTGGAAAGCTTACCGCGAGCGGAAAATAGCAAGGCGGATGCATTAACCAAGTTGGCTAAAGAATTGGCCGACAAAAATCTCGATGACGTAAGGATCATTTTTCAAAGCTACAAGATCCTGGCACCAACAGATATACCTACGGAAGATCTTATATAACTATCCGAGGAAAAAGAAATGACCGAACTTCAAGTTCTCCAAATAGAGAACGAAGAAGAGGTCAAGACTACTTTAAGTCCCAAAGCACTCCTGAAGACGCGTCATCTGGTCATCATCTCATGAAACGAGATTTGTCATTTTCCTTCGTCAACGATACCTTGTACGAGAGATCTTTCGAATGGTTAAGATGTCATGGGCTGAAAGAAGCAAAGAAAGTCGTCCTAGAAATACACGCGGACTTTGCGGTTCCCATCAAGTAGGGCTAAAATTGAAGCTGAAAATAAAAAGGATGAGCTATTACTGGCCCACGATGATTCAGAACTGCTTCGAATATGCGAAGCAGTGTCACTCTTTCCAAATACACGGGGACTTCATACATCAACATCCAAATCCGTTGCATCCGACAGTGGCTAGTTGGTCGTTCGAGATGTGGGGAACCAATATAATCGGTCCTAACGATCCAGCGTCATCCAGGAAACACCTATTTATATTGGAAACAACCGACCACTTCTCTAAATGGGCAGAAGCAGTACCACTATGGGAAGTGAAGATAGAGAATATCTTTCACTTCTTCAAAATCCATGTCATCTACCGGTTCGGAACTCCGCGACAGATAATCTCGTATAATAAGCCAGCTTATAGAATCCACAAAATAAGTCTCTTTGCATAGCAACACAAGATAGACTAGAGATACTCCTCATTCTATAATTCTCGGGCCAATGGTCTAGCTGAAGCATTCAACAAGACCCTGACCAAGATTATAAAAAAGACGGTGTCCAGAAACAGAAAGGACTGGCACGAAACGTTGCATGAAGCTCTTTGGGCGTACCGAACAATATTCAAGACGGCCACAAATACAACACCACATGCATTGGTGTTTGGCGCTGAAGCACTACTCCCATTGGAGATAGAGCTCCCCTCACTACGAGTAGCAGTTCAATACAAGCTAATGGATGAAGAAAATGCTCATCTTAGGCTTCAGGAATTCGATTCTCTCGACGAAACCCGCCTTATAGCACAACAAAACCTCGAAGCTTATAAGGCAAGGATGACACGGAAGTATGAAAAACTGACCAGGTCGAGAACATTCCGCCAATACGAACTCGTGCTGGTCGTCAAAAGACCAATGATCCCCATCTAAGTGTGTCTTAGCACCTCTACTTTAGTTTAAACAACAATATGTGATGAATTTTAAAAATTAGAGAGTTAAAACATACTTGCCTACGAATCGAACTAGAGATTAGGGTTACTAAAAAAACTAAGAGTGTAAAAACCTAAGAGAAAGAGAACTATAACCTTTATAGACCACTCCTTCTCGTCAATGGCTCCGTGTAGAAGTCCCTTAGCTCCTTTTGTCTCCACTTGAAGTTTGGAACAAATCCGCTTGAATTCCTCGATGTCTACGATGATCCACCACGGAGAATCTTACACTCAAACTCTTGCTTCACTAAACTAAGTAGAAGTGAAGCAAACAACCTATACAAGTTTGATAAACTAATATAGATTGATGAAGTGGGATTTTTCTCACTAAAAGACCTTTCTTTTCTTTCTCTTTTTCTTTCTAGGAAAAGCTAGAGAGCTTAGAGGAAGAAGATGAACTAATTGCTTAGCTCAAGAATAATGATAATGAGAAGGATAATGTCATGACCCGAAATGGCACGTGACTGACCCTTGAATCATATGAAGTCTATAGGACCCCATCTAATTCAAGTAAGCCAAAATCCTAGAAATCTAAACCATTTTTAAAGAAAGTGTTTTGTTAAAATAAGCCGAATATGCGTTTTTAAAATCACAAATCTTTTCTGAAAATTTCGGCAGAGTTTCCTTTGTAAATACTGGCCCCAAACGGGTACAACATGCATAATATGAATAAAGGCATCCCCAAGCGAGAGCTAGCTCTTCGTCAATGGACGGTCATAACCACGCAAGCAATATAATATACAACGCCAAGGGCGAGGATAAAAACTCAAAAGGAAACTCAAAAACATCTAGAAAACCATAATAATACAACGCGCGACTCTAAGGTCGAAATGATATACAACTAGTTTTCTAAGTCTATAAATAATACAAGTCTGGTTGATGGAGTTTCTAGATACAACTGAAATAAAATAAAGGTACAATGGTGGTCACGATGCGAGTGAACCCACCTACCAAAGCAATCACCCGGAATGGAAGCAGTGTGCCAGAATGCCACAATGAAACCTGTACGGCAAAAGCCTAGAAGAACTGTGGCACAACGAGGGTGAGTTGCCAACTATAGAAAACATCACAGAGGAGAAATCGAATGTATGACTCAATCCTAGGTCATACGATCAGTAATATTCTCAATATGATATAGTCTGAAGCATCTAAATACGGCATGGGTAAACATCTATACATATGTATAATACCAAGTGCTCGTGTCAGTGCCTCAGGTAGTAACATATCATAAACATGAGGTATGAATGCAATATAATGAAAAAAGAATGCATCATGTATGAGAAAACTGTTTTCTTAATTTAGTGAGATTTCTGTATTTACAAGTTTGCGTATCATCCATGAAATCATCAGAAATCAGTGTCAAGCATCGACACAAAATATATCTCAAAATCGCAGGCTCCGGTTATCCGGACTGGCCTGTATCATCAAATCTCAATATCTCATGCTCCGGCTATCCAGACTGACATGTATCATAAATCTCAAGATCACGTCCGTATCCTCCGGATATCTGGCGTGTCACAACAAAATTACCGGTCAGTATTGCTCTTCTGTCTCAGGCTCAACGCCATCATCTGCGACTTTCTTGCCATAGGGTACCGCACCGGTTCCACTATGCACCCACAGACGATTCTGCCTCCTCCTCGAATCGGGTGTATGATATCATTCAAGAGCTGAGAAAACTCATGGTGGACATATCTGTAGGCTTCCTAGGCACACCCATAAGGTTCCACAAGGCATCTACCATGCCAAATTCAAAATTTTATGTGCCGAGAAATCCTAATATAGATCGTTAACTAGAGGATAGGCGAAACAAACAAGCAAGCAAACTACTTTGCTACTAAGTGAATGGAAATACAACCTTTGTAGCTCCGGTCCTCCACTTCTTTAGCTCCGTGATGACGTCCCTTCGCTGCGATCACCGGGATCCCGGACTCTAGCGATGGTTTCATCGGAGAAATGAGCGGGCTAGGTCGTTGACTTCGATGCCGAAGATGATCTACGTCGAGGCAACTCTAACTCAAGCTCCATCTTCACTTGGTCATGAACCTTGTGAAGAAAACACCCAATACAACATGGCAAGTGGTAGATGATGAAGAAATAGGAAGTGGGTTCACTTTAGATTTGGATTTCTCACTTGATTTCAACACTTGAAATTTTTCCAGCAAGCTTTTTCTTTTCTTCATGAAGAAGAAAGAAAGAAAAAGAATTCTAAAAATAGAAAATCAAGTGAAGCCTTATCATAATGCAACCATGGGTGAGTTTAACACATGTAGAGAATAAACTAGGGTTTAGGTGAATGGTTAGGTTAAGGAAAGAAACAAAATGGTCAAAGCTTTTCAAAGCTTCATGAAGCTTCAAGAATAAAACAAAGTTAGCCACCATTTTATTCTTGCCAAAAATAAATGAATAAAATAAATAATTAAGTTAAAACCCTAACCATTAACCTAAACATGGTTTAAAGTAAACACACACCTAAGTTTGCATGTATCATCAAACATGATATAAACTGGTGCACAAACATACATCATATATACAATGTGCACAATCAAGTGAGAAAATAATCTTAAGTGAACCAATACTAGTTAATGTAAAGTAATATATCAAATATATAATTATACATTAAATCATTAAATCAACACTTGATTTAATGATCCGGTCATACTGCATATAACCGACTAATATCAAGTGTATCAATGTATCGAATCAACACTTGATTCGGTAACCCGGCTATATCTTATATAACCGTCTGATGATACAAATCGTGAGAATAGAATTCAGTATCACATACTGGTATTATTCGCGGTCCCGCACATATCTCTTATGCGCTCCTATTTCGTTTCGCTTGAGCTAGGAAAGCTCTGTGTAGGACTCTAAAGACTCGTCAATACGTCGGCAACAGGTGATGATCATATCAAACACCCACAAGCCGCAAGCGGTCTGCTAAACGTAACGGCCACCCGGGTATTGAGCGATCAGAAGATCAATGAGCAAGCCCACTCACACTCCTGTGAATCCAACCAATAACACTTACCGTATAGTCCGGTCTGTTCGTCTGATATGTCGCATATCTCGCCTGGGGGTGGTAAACGTCAGACCCCAGTAGCTCGATAAGTCATGTCGATATGAGGTCTATAACAGTTTGAGAAACTACTGGTAACACTTACCAGTAAATCTCAGCAACCCTGGCCAGGGATTTCCGGTTATAGCCAATTGAACACAGCGCAACATCAACTCATTATACCGGGAGAGACGAATCCCCTCCTATCGCTCATTGCCTCCATGTGATTCGGGACTGTACCTAAAAACCACCGTTTTGCACGCCCTCTTGGACGTGGTAAGGTGGAAATCAAAGCACAGTGGGAATCACACAAGACTCTATGACGATCTCGGGTCTACAGACTAACCTGTACCAGTGTCACCAGAGAACTGCCATCTGACGTAAGGTATAATACCATCTGGAAGTTCTCGGCGAGTCCGTCCAGTGTACCCAGTCTCCACTGAGCACCCGTATATCATCTATGATGTCAAACACCAATGGATATGGAATCATCCATCGCCCATCTGTATGGGCCGAGAAGGTATACGCTGGTCTACTCTGGTATATCGATGCCCCGTCTCGATACACCCACGACTAGGGACCTTGTAGGATGTACTTATGGACTACCATGTCCCCACTAGTATGATCCGCATCGTAGTCCAGGTAGTCAAGTACACATCCTAAGGGCTTTACCAACATGTAACAGAGAGACAATTAGTGTACACGTTAAGATAAAGAGCAACCAGATAGCATACTATCATCTCGAGCAAGAAAGTCCTCCCTATATATGTCCCAGCATCCACTACAATATACATCCTATGTACAGTAATGGCCTCTAGGGCATACATATAACTAACAATCTCCCACTTGCACTAGGGCCATCTGCAGAAGTGGTTGCAGTATCTCATACTCAACCATCCCATAAAAGTCTCTCTCTGGGAAAAGGCCTTTGTGAGTGGATCCGCCGTGTTGTCCTCTGAATCTACTCTCGTAACCTTGATGACCTTGGAGATCAACTATCTCCATGATCAGGTGATGCTGTCTCAGAATACGTCTGGGTCACTGATGGGATCGGGGTTCCTGGGCCAAAGCCACACTTCCATTGTCACACAATGGTAGGAACCTAGTTCATCTCATGAACCAATATACACCCAAACTGCCTCTTTGGTAGTATCTTTGATAGCGATGTCACCAGCCTTTATCGTCTAGTTTGCCACGGTATCTTGCTTGGAACTCTTCCAACATACCGTCCCTCCACTGAGGGTAAAGACAATGCCTGTGACAGACATTCAGTCGTCCTTATCACCCTGGAACCTTTCCAGTGATTCTCCCCAGGATCGATTGATACCATCTCACTACATCTAGTGAGAATCCTAACATCCAATTAGATCTATCTCATAGATCCAAAACCAGGATTTATGAGGTATCATCTTGATCCTATATGAAGAATCCTTGTGATAAGCGGAGATTGACTGAGCGTAGCATAGGAAACTACTTCCCTATCAAGAGTATGTCGTCCATATACTCTATGAGGATCACCACCATACTCTATACTACCTTTTTGTATATACAAGGTTCATCTACTATTTTGATGAAGTCAAACTCTTTGACTACCACATCAAAACAGATGTTCCAACTCCGCGATGCCTGCTTTATCACATAAAACATCTTGCTCATGTTTCCGCTACTCCCACTGTCTACAAAGCCCTCTAGCTGTGTACTTATAGACGCTCTTCTCTAAAACATCATTTAGAAAAGCATTCATGACACCCAACCGCCAGATATCGTAGTCATGGTATGTAGCTGTGGCAAGTAGGATCTGGATGGACTTAAGCTTAGCTACTTGAAAAGGTTTCATCATTTTCCACGCCTGGTCGATGACGAAAACCTTTAACAAGTCTAGTCTTTGAAAGTCTCAACTTTTCCATGTACACCAAGTAATCTTCTCAAGATATACTTGCTCCTGACGGGGATTTAACCTTTCAGATCAAGCAACCAAAGTCCATACTTTGTTGATGTATAAGGATTCCATCTCAGATCGATAAGTATCCAGTCATTCTTACAGAGTCCCACTCCTGATAGCCAGCTCGAAACTAGTTGGGTCATCATCTCATGATGCAATCCTCGCTCCCACTGTCATAGAGGAACAGAAGTATCTCTCAGGTGAGTGAGGAACCCTACTAGATCGGTGGAGAGGCTGAGGTTCGTTGGAAACTATTGAATCCTTCGGTTCTATCAAATCATCAGCTGCAGTTTGTATAGCTGGAACTTTTCCAGTGCTACATAACAGACCTTGCCTCGAGCTTGTCCGGATTTTGCTTTTTAGACAGGCCGGACAACCCCAAACCTTAACAAACTTAAGATATGGGCTCTTCCCTTTCCATATCACATATGAAATGGTAGGCAACTGATTTGATTTGAACCCTATTCAATAGGTATGCAGCTTCTTAAGTGCATAACTCCCAAAAGGAAATAGGAAACTCAGTAGTACTCATCATAGAGCGCACCATATCATATAGGGTGTGATTGCCCTGCCCCGATACACCGTTGTGCTGTGGTGTATTCAGAGGAGTAACACTGAGAGAGAATCTCATTCTCTTTTAGAATAGTCCAAGAATTCCATGCACAAGTATTCTCCTCCCTGATCTCATCATAGGACATAATACTTATACCTGTTTTAGTTCTTTACTTTCTATCTTATATTCTGTGAATATCTCAAAAGGTTCGGACTTGTGTTTCAACAGGAACATATGTCTGAATCTTGAGAGATCATCAAAGAATGTAATGAAGTACAAAGAACCGGTCTTGGCATGTGTAGACAGGGGACCTTCATACATCAACATGTATCAATCCCAAAAGTTCACTAACTCTTTCTCTGTTTCCAACAAACAGAGCTGTGGTCATCGTTTCTTTGTGACATGACCGGTAAGTTTCACAAGATGTAAATTCAAACTAATTTAAATATGCATCTAAATGTAACTTCAGCCAGTCGGGTCGCATTGATATGACCTAGTCTACAATGCCTTAAGAAGGATTCGTTCAATTCTGAACTCTTCCTCTTGTGTGTGTTCCGTATACTAAGAACTGTAGTTTGATTTAGAACATCAATGCTTTTAGATAACGTGTCTGAACCGATCAACTTTTGATATAGAAAATGTTCAAAACATTATCCAACAATACAAAATTTTATCATTTCTTTACTAATAAAGAGACTGATATGATTTTGTATATCAGGTTCGGTATCTAATAACATTCGTTCAGAATCAATGTACAGGTAATATAGGGTAACAGTGACCAACAGACTTGGTTGCAACACTTGCACCATTTTCTGTCTCATGAAACTTATCACCCATTCTCAGTTCTCTACCTTTCTGTAGCCCTATGTAACAGATTACATATCTGGGATCCTGATCTGGTATCAAATACCCGGGACGTAGAGGATACAGTGAAACAGTTCTTTCTAATGAACACACCCGAAGATGATGCATCAGCATGCACTTTCTTCGTTTGGGCGGCACGGGAATTCTGGTAATCCCCAATTTCCTGCTCTGTCATATAACAATTATAAGTTGGAGCGGGACCAACGTTCCCCAGCTCAGTATAACAAGCGGGTTCGGTCAATACATCTGTATTATTATCTTGATTAAGGCGTGACATGGTCGCTACCTGGAGAGAGAGAGAAGAAAACACTCTGCGTGCGCTCTTGCAAGATCAGATTGGTTATTATTTTATCTAATCAGGATGGCTCCCACTGGTTTTATCAAATCTTCCTTCAAACCCTAAAAGGAAAGACTAGCCGGGATTATTTACACGCTACAAGTTCGCCAATCTTTCAGCCAGGCCAGTGTCGGTACTTTGAGGGAGGTTCGCCGTGCTTTCGCACGGACCTAATTAAAGTAAACCTCGTTTTTCCAGAGGCGTAACCGCGTTGACACCTTTCTAGACACCTATTTGATCGGCTAATTGTAATGTGTAAAACTCTCCCAGGAGTAACTCTTACTCGCAGTGGGTATCGGGATCCAACTATCTCATAGAAGGTATGCAAACTCATTGCAAATTTCAACACTTGAAATTCCCGATAATTTTGCCCCTAACGTTCTATGACCTTGACGAAAGCCAACAAACCATAGCCCGCTAGTCAAGTTCAACCCGTCATTTCTTGAAGAATTAAACCCACCAGCACGACCCTTGACGAAAGCCAACAAAGCCGCACGACTACCCTAATCAAATCACATCATATGCAGCAGATAAGCAGCATATAGCTACCGCACACTACACCTTGACGGAAGCCAACAAATGTAGCACGAATACTATATACAACTTATCTGAAATGACGGAGGGCTACGACAGGTTTGTAAGAAAACCTATTGCGTAATGAACTTGATATCCTTGTAGAATCAAATGATTTTAAAATGGAGTGTTTTTTAGGCTTTTCTAGTTTTGCTAAAGGGGTCACTCCCGGTAAAGGGATCGTCGGCCCTTTCCTCATCGAATAAGGTGCAGGATATATCATATATACCGCTGTGCAAAGCAAAAACTATAGAAGCAATCAAAAGACAAACCGAGGGTTGTACCATCTGCCAATTATTGCTAAAGGGGTCACTCCTGGTGAAGGGATCTCGGCCCTTTCCTTATCGAATAAGGTGCAGGATGTTCTAAAAGGAACACCGTGATGCAGAGCAAGAACTGTAGCTACCTGTTTTAGAAAATTCGATTCCACAACATCTTAGGTTTCTTTTATTTCATTAATCATATTAATGAAGTCCCATCATTTAAATCACCTAAACATTACAGATAAATACGACATACACTTATGCTATCCGCATTCGCCTCGATGTCCCCTCGTGCACCGTTCGGTTAGGTAACTAACGACAGAGCGGGGCAGGGCTAGCGCGAGTGCAAAACATAAGTAACGTCTATATAATATATCATATATACTATATACAGTATCCATCACAGCACATCAAATGATCACATCACAGATATCGCAGCAGAAGAAACATATGAAACATTGGATATACTAGGACGTCCGTGTTTTCAATACGAGCCAGTATAAAACACGGATTCCACGGTCGCGATGAATAGCCAAACCCACACCCCTAGACCCCTACGAGAGCGGCAAGCAACCCTACCAATCCTGGAGTTAGGAGACCCGGACTCGACTCCTCGAGTTGGTCTCCCACTGGACTCCAGAACCCGGTTACTTGTGCTCCCCTCCATGGGTCTATCCTAGTGCGGAAAAGTAAATAATATACAATGGTGACATCTTCCGCAACCTGGAAGTGCCCCAATAAAAGAATATTACATACAAGTTTTTACATGAATGAAAATGAAAAACACTCATCTCATATAAAAAAAACCCGGCTATTCAAACACGACGATCCGATATAACATATCCAGCAACACATAACATCACATGTCATCAACGTAAGCAAACATGCGTATCCCAATTTTCGTTGACATATAGCAACGAAACCGGCGATATCACATATTACACTTACGGTCACAGAAAAGAAAGTGTAAAACTACAACAGTTGGAATCCGCAACCTCCTTAGACATCGCGTGCCTAACCATCTGAATTCCTTAGACATCACATGCCTAACAATTATAAACCCCGCATTTTAGTCTCATTATCGAAAACACTTTTCAATATCAAGTCGGGCAATTCAACAAGATTCCCGGCATTTTGATCGAATGCTCATCGCAAACTTTAGTGGACGGCTGCACCCCCGATACCGTCGACGAAGTGCACTAAGGCGGAACACCGCTGCCGTGAGCACCCGAACTGATGTTTTTTGGCGACGGGGTTCTCCTACAGTCACTTGGTCGTGGCTATGGGGTGTAGCTGTCTATTAAGTTTACCAGCGAGTATCCGCGTACGCTACGAGATTGCGACGGAATTTTGATCACATCAAAATTCCGTGGCAACCGATCAAGTGAGACTAAAGTGCTATGTTTATAACATTCAAATTAGTTATCTCATAACTACTTGTGAATTCCAAATATTGTATCACATTCCAGATAAATAGAAAATGTTAAACTTTCCGATCGAACAATCAAACACCCAAGTTTTCCCGAAACAGCTCAACACATGAAATAAGTTTAAAAACATTCACTTCATGCCACAGTACCAATGGTGCAGCCGTAGAAGGGTCAAGCCAACGCCTCACATGTGGCACGCCGTACTGCCCCAAACCCTAAGATTCAAAGGGCAGTTCAAGACGGTCACATAATCGAGTTAAGGTTTGTTGTCTTCTAGAGGGTCCATCGCGTTACTTGCACTACTTAGAACGTTCTTAAACCACGGAAAAATCCAACACTTGGAAATTTCCTGGCAGGGGAAAAATCGGGTATTTATATCCGGTCGAACTTTTTAACATATTCTAAAAATATCCCGGAAAAACACGTAGACGAAGTTAAACTTTCCGATTGAAACATCGAGTCCCCAATACACCCCAGAAAACTCAACTGTTGAGTATAAATTAAAAATATCCAAAAGAATCAGGAATGACAGAAGAATATTACTATGCAAACAGAAATGAATGAAGCGACTACATGGCCGTGGAACCGCCGCACGAGCCATGCTCGTGCCGCGGTTCCGCGGCGCTTTAATCGACTTATGCCCACGTGCTGCACAGTAACTCTTAGAAAACCCTGCTTATTTTTCTGCATATTTTTAATTCACAAAAATCCCAGTTTTGAAAAATTGTACAGAGAAGGGTTTTGGATTAGGGTTTCGGGTTCGATCGGACTTCTAACATCGTCTACACTTCGCCTAAAGCTCTAGCTAGGCTCTGATACCACTGTAGGCTTCCTAGGCACACCCATAAGGTTCCACAAGGCATCTACCATGCCAAATTCAAAATTTTATGTGCCGAGAAACCCTAATATAGATTGTTAACTAGAGGATAGGCGAAACAAACAAGCAAGCAAATTACTTTGCTACTAAGTGAATGGAAATACAACCTTTGTAGATCCGGTCCTCCACTTCTTTAGCTCCATGATGACGTCCCTTCGCTGCGATCACCGGGATCCCGGACTCTAGCGATGGTTTCGTCGGAGAAATGAACGGGCTAGGTCGTTGACTTCGATGCCGAAGATGATCTACGTCGAGGCAACTCTAACTCAAGCTCCATCTTTACTTGGTCATGAACCTTGTGAAGAAAACACCCAATACAACAGGGCAAGTGGTAGAGGATGAAGAAATAGAAAGTGGGTTCACTTTGGATTTAAATTTCTCACTTGATTTCAACACTTGAAATTTTTCTAGCAAGCCTTTTCTTTTCTTCATGAAGAAGAAGAAGAAGAAAGAAAGAAAAAGAATTCTAAAAATAGAAAATCAAGTGAAGCCTTATCATAATGCAACCATGGATGAGTTTAACACATGTAGAGAATAAACTAGGGTTTAGGTGAATGGTTAGGTTAAGGAAAGAAACAAAATGGTCAAAGCTTTTCAAAGCTTCATGAAGCTTCAAGAATAAAACAAAGTTAGCCACCATTTTATTCTTACAAAAAATAAATGAATAAAATAAATAATTAAATTAAAACCCTAACCATTAACCTAAACATGGTTTAAAGTAAACACACACCCAAGTTTGCATGTATCATCAAACATGATACAAACTAGTGCACAAACATACATCATATATACAATGTGCACAATCAAGTGAGAAAATAATCTTAAGTGAACCAATACTAGTTAATGTAAAGTAATATATCAAATATATAATTATACATTAAATCATTAAATCAACACTTGATTTAATGATCCGGTCATACTGCATATAACCGACTAATATCAAGTGTATCAATGTATCGAATCAACACTTGATTCGGTAACCCGGCTATATCTTATATAACCGTCCGATGATACAAATCGTGAGAATAGAATTCAGTATCACATACTGGTATTATTCTCGGTCCCGCACATATCTCATATGCGCTCCTATTTCGTTTCGATTGAGCCAGGAAACCTCTGTGTAGGTGTTCAGTTGATAAAACTGCACATTTGTATTACATTTTTCCTACTATTTTCATATTAAAAAAAGGTCTTTATTATAATATATCATACATATGAGGGTTTATGTGTAAAAATACTATTTTCCATGTGTTGATATATTATAATTAGAATTTGGTAGGAAAATGTATGCAAATAATATCATTGACATAATCCTAGTAGAACTAAGTCTACTAAATATTATTTAAGTTGTTGTGCAGAATTTTCAGGGCTGAAATTAAGGAAATCAAAGTTGGCAAATCAAATCTACCAAAGATATTCAAGAAACTAATTCTGGTAGAAATGTAGAAAAGATTTTCAAAGTCTAGATACTCAAAAGATTACCAAGTGTTACATATATGAAGCTACAAAAATTAGAGGCCGTGATCTCACCAAAAGGGGGCGGATCCGCGGCCAAACCTATCCAATGGCCGCGGTTCCGCTGTGGATTTGAAGAGTTAAGATATGGGATTGTGGTGGTTAGGATCCTAACAACTAGTTTCCATATTAGGAAACTAGGGTTCTGGCTCTATGACTATAAATAAGGACCGAGAGCCTCTTGGAAAAATCATCAAGCCGACGAGATCATGAAGTCCAAGACGGCTCACGCATCCAGGCTGATCATCAACGGTTCATCTACCTCCTTAGAAGAGATCGAGAAGCAAACTAGGTTTTTGTAATCATTTTCTAAGGAATCAAAGTATACTTGATCTTGTTGATTAATAAAGATAGTTTATTGCATTTTCTCTCCATCTCTTTTTCTCCCTACATGCGCGAGTAATTCTCCGCTTGTTAGGGTTCGTAGGATTAGGGTAGGCTAATGGATGATGAACATCCCTAAACTCTTTTTAAGTCCTATAAAGTTTATAAAGTTTATTAAAAGAATCATTAACATCCTAATCGGGCGCGCTACCAATTCTTTGTTAGCCTCGACCGCGATTAGAGATTAGATTAATAATTGTTTTGGTAAAGGCTAGATATGAACGGAGTTCCGTGTCGAGATAGGGGTTAAGAGTGGGATTCATTTTTCCTCCAGAAACCCTAATCTACATGCATCACCGTCGTTCTAGTTTTAAATCTATTAAAGGATAAAAAGGGTAACTTTTAATTAATCGTCCATAACTACTAAATCCTAACGAACCCTACAAGCCCTCTTATTATATTAACTACATCCCTAAAATAATCTAGATCTATATATTTTGGATTCTTGCTTAACGTAGATCTAGAAACCTTTTCACAACATTCTTTATTCCTCATCTCTTTTTCAACACATCTAAAGTAAGAGTAAAAGATTCAACGTTTCCCTGAGGACGACCCGTACTCACCTCGGTATAGCTACACGCGACACCGTTCTGATTGCGGTTAACTACAAACACACTCTTTCGAACCAATCAAATGGCGCCGTTGCCGGGGAAACGTGCGTAATTTTTTATTCTTGCTATTTGTGTTGAATTCTTAGACGATTCATATCATTATTAAAACAAAACTGCAAATTGCATATTTAACGATTTGTGTGTGAATTTTGCGAGGGAATATGGAGTCACGGACTTGAGGAAATAGGAGATCTAGGGTTTCACACTTCTCTGGTATCTTTCTTAACTCTTTCTCTCTCCTCAAAAATCCAATAAAATCTATTTTATGCAAGATTCTTTGCAAAATAGCGCCGCTCAAAAATCTTTTTGCAAAATTTTTGTGATTGGTTTTGTTTTACATATTTTAATACGGACTTTAAGGGGAAAATACCAAATCAAGATTAGTTGGGGATTTCATCACCCTTCCTAAGCCCCACAAATCACAAACCGAGCATCTGCATCAACCCTACATTAATTTAAAAAATATCTAGACCAGACTCTAAGGACTGTCGCGCTCATTAAGGACAGAGGAAGGTCGTGGGTAATCTATCGTTTATCCGCATTACTTTTGTAGTGCCTAGGCAAGTGTGTCAAAGGCTAGTGGTTTTTAATTAGGCCCACTACTGTGGTTCCTTCCCACTTACCTGGCACTTATCTGGCTACAAGGGTAGTACGGAGGCGGTAGAGGATTGATCCTGCGGCTTGTCCTTTGGAAGTCTAGGAGCGGTCTAGAGACTGGACCTAGGTGACCTTAGTTCTAGGGTTGCTTGTGCATCTTAGGGAGATTTGTCTTGAGTCCCACTTTTTCAAAACAAGCCAATTTTAAATCACACACACGCTGCCACTTGCACTAAACCCACTTAGTGCATGCTCGGCTGGACACGGGATCCTAGTGCCCGTCTTGTCCGTGTTCCTGCTATCGACGCCGAAGTCGGTATTTCTTCATCTTCTTTTCCCCCACCACACACCACGACCGAGATGGACGGCACTCCATCAAATTATAACACCACGCTGCCACCTCCCGAAGGTGCGCAGAATCCATCGCGCATTTCTCTCCAAGAGAGATGCTATCCTATCCGTGGTCCTCTTCCTACTTGTCTATCTCTTCCACCACCTAATGGGGATAATTTCGAAATTAAACCCCACTACATCAATCTGCTGCCCAAATTTCATGGACTTGAATCGGAAGACGCGTACGTTTTCATCACCAAATTCGAAAACGTATGCGCAATGATAGGTGCTTCACGATTGACTTTAGATGCTATGCGCTTACGTCTTCTCCCATTCACACTGTGCGACTTGGCAGAAAAATGGCTTTACAATACTGCCGCACACTCTATCACTAATTAGGATGAATTTGTCATAGCATTCCTTAAGAAGTTTTACCCAAACCATAAGACTGCCCGTGTTAGTAGCGAGATCAACCAGTTCACCCAGCTTCCCAATGAACCATTTTGGAAGTGCTTTGAACGTTTCAAGGATCTTCTTGTCCAATGTCCTCATCATGGAATCAATAGATGGGATTTATGTCGGATTATATATGAGGGCATTAATCCAGCAACAAAGCAGATGCTTGAAACAAATTGTCAATGCAATTTCATGTCTAAAGACGACGGTGAAGCTTAGAAATATCTGGAAGACCTTTCTGAACACACGTTGCAGTGGGAAAGCGTAAGACCACCTTCAACTAAGGGAGGTATTCACCAGATCGATGTTTCCATCGCAGTGAAAGCCGAAATGGCAGCGATGCAGAAGAAACTCGATGCTATTGAGAACAAACTTTCATCAGTCTCCCTAAATCAGGTCACGCTTCCTAAGACCGTCTGTGGTTGCTGTTCGGATCCTTCGCACTTAACGGAAGAATGTCCTATGAATGCACCGTTTCAAGGTCACGAGCAAACTAATGCTGCTTTTCAGCAGCAACCTAGAAACGACCCTTATTCTTCCACGTACAATCAAGGATGGAGGAATCATCCTAACTTTGCTTGGAATCAAAACCAACAAAGCAATTATCAAAGACCACCTCCACAGAAACCATAACCACAGAATCAGCACCCCTTTCAGTCACAGAATTTCCAAAATCCGGCCAACATTTCTACACCACAAGTGGCCGGTACTGACAACTCACTTGCACAAACTTTGGATATGTTCATGAAACAATCCATGCAATTGTCGGCTGAGATGAAGTCTTCTATTGATACCATAACGAAAAACTTTGCCTCCCATGGTGAGAGTATTAAATCAATAGAAAACCAAATCGCACAGTTAAACGCCGCAATGAGTGCGAGAGAGAAAGGGAAACTCCCATCTCAACCCATACCTAATCATGACCACTCACAAAGTTATAATGTGAGTGCTGTTACCACGTTGAGATCGGGAAAAGTGCCGAATAACCGAGTGGGTGAGCAATGTGATGATAGTGACACCAATGATACCCCAGCTTCTTCTTCTTCCCCTAATTCGTCTAATCTCCCACCTTCACCCGAGCCTATTCTGGGTTTTCCCCAAGGCTCGAACATTTCGCCGAATCTATCTAAGTCGATTCCCACTCCAATTTTGGGATCGAATCCATCCCCACAGTCTTCTCCACAAACGTTGGACCCAAAACTTATTGATCAAGCACCTTATCCAAACAGGTTAAGGGGCAACAGACCAAGTCCACAAATGGAGAAGATTGTGGAAATTTTTAAGCAAGTTAACATAAACATTCCTCTCCTAGATACTATTCAACAAGTTCCGTCATATGCGAAAATCCTAAAGGACTTGTGCACTAGGAAGAGAAAAGTTCAAGTACCTAAAAAAGTTTTCCTTGCCAGTAATGTGAGCACTGCTTTTACAAAACAACTACCCAAGAAACGAAAGGACCCCGGAAGTCCTACAATTTTTATTTCTATTAGGGGTAAAAATATCAATCGTGCTCTACTCGATTTAGGTGCTAGTGTTAACTTGCTTCCGTATTCTGTTTATGAGCAATTAGGGATCGGAGAGTTAAAGACTGCGCATTGCACTCTTCAGATGGCCGATCGATCTATCCCAACCTAGGGGTGAGATAGAGGATGTGTTAATCAAAGTCGGGGAATTTATATTCCCTGTGAATCATTATAGATACACAACCTGTGGCAAACCCACGCAATCAAATCCCGGTGATACTCGGTCGATCCTTTTTGGCCACTTCCAACGCAGTAATCAATTGTAGAAACGGCTCTATGACCCTATCCTTTGGAAAGAAGTCAATTGAGCTTAACATTTACAAGTTGGGAAGTGAACCCTCTGTACCCTATGCTCATGTGTGTTCTATCGAATTAATGGATGTCGACAGTAGCGAATATGATCAACCTCATAATTCTGACTCTTTTCATATGTTTTTGCTTGACACGGACTCTTCCACCGAGTTGTCCGGGTCAACATCTAATACTGATAATGAACTTTTTATAGAGTATGACGATCACCCCATTTTTTCTGATGACATTATTTTTCGGGGTATCGATGAAAGCTTTGAGGAAATTTTCGCTGATGAACTCGCATTTTTACAAGACACGGGCGTTGAGATGAATCAACTCCAAGATGAAGAAATTGGACCTCCACCCCTTCTTTTGGACAATCATGATAATGCGAGTAATCCATCATTACTATCGCTGTGTCGTCTCTCCAAATTGAGACGCAATCCTTTTCCATTAAACCTCTTATCACCTCCCCACTTCTTCACGTCGAAAGGTGACATGTTCTTCCACCAACCTTGGTGCTTCTGTCACGACCCGAAATTGGCACATGACGGCCCTAATACTACGCAACGCCTCCAGACGTAACTCAGTAAAAGAAAGCCAAAACCCAGAAATCTAAACCATAAAAATACGGAAAAGATAATAAAAGTTTTTGAAACATTTGAAATCACAACCCAAATTCTTTAAAAGAGTCCACTTTTTCTTTAAAATTTTGGCAGCACCCCATTTGTAAAACAAGCCCCCAAAAAGGGTACAACATAAATATAAAGTAAACCATCCCAAACGGGAGCAAAAATCCACGCCCAACGGCGGAAAACAACACCACAACAGATATACGACGCAGTAGCGAAGAAATAAGAGACAAAAGAAAGGAAACTGTATAAAAGACAACAAATCCAGAATAATATACAAAATCGTCCTCACCAAGTCTCTAAGTCACAACAAACTAGTAGTGGATGGAGAGTACAAGATACAACGAATATACAATACATTCTCAGATAACCACAAAACCCACCTGGGAAAAACTGCACACTATTAGGCGAAGTGGTATCCGCAACCAAAAGATGATAGATAAGTGAATAGCCAGCCGCGACTACTCTGGGGAAAACACCTGCAATACCTGTGGCACAACGGGGGTGAGTTGCCAACTCGTGAATAGTAAATAACATATGCAGGTAATCGCAAGAATGAACGTACAGCATGAATCTAAGATATGACATTGCAGTAGTAACAGGTCATATGAGTACGAAATAATAGAAAGTACACTAACAAGTACCACCAATATATAAAGCAATAATGATATGACAACAGTATGCAATAATCATGCACTGGGGATATGAGAAAGTAAATGTGCAACACTCATGTAAGTACACTCACAGGTACTCCTAATACATGGAACAGTGCACAAATATATAAAGATGAGGTATGGAGTGAAATATGTCATTTCCACGGAATCCTGACATCGTGGTAGGATCACAATCCAGCAAGACAAATCAAAATCACAATCCCTCAATCAAGCCCCAAATTGGCTCTCATATCATCTAAGTGTCATATCTCCTCAACTGCATAATATCAAGTATATCTCGCATATGTATCGAATGTACAACACCAAGTATATCTCACATATCTAGTATGTACAATATCAGGTATATCTCACATATATCAAATGTACAACATCAAGTGGATCTCGCATATCTCGTATGTACAATATCAGTATATCTCACATATATCAAATGTACAATATCAAGTGGATCTCACATATCTAGTATGTACAATATCAGGTATATCTCACATATATCAAATGTACAACATCAAGTGGATCTCACATATCTCGTATGTACAATATCAGGTATATCTCACATATATCAAATGTACAACATCAAGTGGATCTCACATATCTCGTATGTACAATATCAGTATATCTCACATATATCAAATGTACAACAGCAAGTGGATATCACATATCTCGTATGTAAAATATCAGGTATATCTCACATATATCAAATGTACAACATCAAGTGGATCTCACATATCTCGTATGTACAATATCAGGTATATCTCATATATATCAAATGTACAACATCAAGTGGATCTCACATATCTAGTATGTACAATATCAGGTATATCTCACATATATCAAATGTACAACAGCAAGTGGATCTCACATATCTCGTATGTACAATATCAGTATATCTCACATATATCAAATGTACAACAGCAAGTGGATCTCACATCTCTCGTTTGTACAATATCAGGTATATCTCACATATAACTAATGTACATCAGCAAGTGGATCTCACATATCTCGTATGTACAATATCAGTATATCTCACATATATCAAATGTACATCAGCAAGTGGATCTCACATATCTCGTATGTACAATATCGACATCCAATCCCAATGAATCTCTTATATCCTAAATCAAATCTCCAGCACAACTCTAACATCCTAAATACAATGACATAAATAAATATGATGAGGGCAATACACATATATTAGCGTCCCATTCCACTAATATTGGTATAAGGGAATATATAACAGCGGATCAATCCCCTGTTATATATACAAAAGAGTATTTAGAAATATCATGAAACCAATGTGCCAAGCATCGACACAGAAATACTGATCCATCCGGTGCTGTCTCCATGACTGGCCCCCTGATAAGTACGTATCATACGCTATCCCGAGAGCTCGAGTGCCTAGCTCTGACCATCGTCTCTCGACGTATCCATACGCACATGACTCCCATCGGTATCCACTCGATAGCTGATGAGTCAATGGCCCTGTCACCGGAAAGTATGGTTCCCCTACGCCTCATCGTCTAGCACCGCGATGTCGACTCACACAGCGACTGTTAGTGTATATGGCCTAGAGGCCATTACTGTATCATACTAGTTTGTATATTACTTAATGGATGCTTGGGATATTCACCTTGTATATACAATCTTGCTCAAAATAGTAGTATGCTACTTGGTTTGTTTCTACTTCAATGTGTACATGTGTTTATTTTTGTATATCGCCTATACACATTAGTGGAGCCCTTAGGATCTTTGCTTGATTACCAGCGATGTGATGGCCGTCACACTAGTGGGGCTGGGTAATCTATAAGCACATCCTTATGCAGGTCCCTGGTCACAGGACTATCGAGACAGGGCATCGATACTCCGGAGTAGACCAGCGCATGCGCTTCTCATCCCAGTGTGGGAGACGGTCTGTCCCACAGCCGTCAGTACGTCGTACTTGAGATAGTATGCGGGTGCTCGTTAGGTTACGGGTACACTGGACAGGACTCGTCGGGAACTGACTAGTTGGTATTATGCCTATCGTCAGTTATCAGTTCCCAGGTGACATGAGTACAGCTTAGTCCGCTGACTTGACACTGTCACTTCGCCTCGAGTATGTTCCCACTGTACTTTGATCACTACCCTACCACGGCTCAAAGGAGTCGTGCAAATAGGTAGTGGTTGGGTGCAGTCCCGAAGCACTTGGAGGCAGTGACGGTTAGATAGGATTCGTCTCTCCCGGTATTGGGGGTTGACATCGCGCTGTGTCTAGGAGAGCCATTACACGAGTAGTCCCTGGCCAGGGCAAACGAGATATACTGGTAGGCTTCCAGTGTTATCTCAGGGTGTTTTGGGCTTCGCTCCGGTACGACTTGTACCGCTATTGGGGGACTGACGTTTACCGCCCCCTAGGCCCGCCATGCGATGTATCAGACGAACATACCGGACTGTACTGAGAATGTCACACTCAGGCTCAGTAGGAGTTCAGATGGGTTTCGCCTCGTCGGTCTTCTTGTCGGCATTACCTGGGGACCGTTACGCACAGCTAGTGCCGCTTGCGGTCTGTGGTTAAACCCACTGCCAACGTAGTGTCGAGTCTTTAGAGTCCCACACAGAAAGCTTTTCGCCTTTAGGCAAAAGAGTAGAGGTCGCATGGTATTGCGACAGGTCGCATGGTTTTGCGACATGGTTCGGTCACATTCGTGCACTTGTGCACGTACAGTGTCCGAACAGTTTACACTAGCGGGCTTTGGTTTAAGCCAGATCCTAGTGTACCTTATGGGATTGGATTTATCCAGTTTGCATTCGTGTTCCTCGGAACGCGGATGCGGGTGTGTATGCACAGTTGACAGGGAGGCAGAGGCAGCGGATTCTCATTAGGGTTGTTGACAGTTGACCGTTGACTATTTGACTTTTTGCTCAACCCTAATGAGAATATGATATGTGATTAACTATTATATTAATTAAGTATTATGGTGACATGGTTGTTGACTTTTGTTGACTTTGTTGACTTGTTAACTTGTTGACTTTGTTGACCGGTTGACTAGGCTTGACTAGTTGACCATCATGATAACCATAGCCATCATTTCATGGCAAAGACTTTTACTTGCTTGCTCATTTGTGTAAAATGAGTGCATGATATGATATGGTTATGGTTGCTTCAACCATCACATAAGACTTTTTTTGATATGATGAGTTATCATGACTTTGGATTATGAGAGGGTGAGAGACAAAAGAGAGCCTCATTCTTTCTTGCTCACTCTCTCTCTTGTTCTTGAGCTCTCCATTTTTGCTCTCACCCTCTTGCTTTTGCTCCCTCTCTTTAATCTATGGTTCTCTTGTCTCATAAGTTGAGAATCAAGAACCATAGATAAAATCCCATTCTAATTCTTCTCTACTCATTCTAGTTCACTAGGTTTGGCAAACCAAGTGAACTAGTTTCTTCAAAGAACGAAGAAGGAGCTAAAGGTTGGAGCTTTCAGGTGGATCTATCTTCGGCGTACGGAGACGATGAGAAGAAGCCAATCGGACCACCATCGGAGTTTGAAGACGAAGGAGTTCAAGACAAGCAAGGTATAACCCCCTAACCGAGTAGCTAGAAACTCATAGTTAGGTTGTTAGATAGATGTTTAACCAAGATCCGGGTTATAGGTCCATGTTACCACCTCCGTAAAAATCGTTTTTTACCAAATTCTGCATTCCCGAAAGTACCGGGAGAGGTAGCATGGACTTACAGTGGTATCAGAGCCTAGTTAAACTCTATCTAACATGTTAGCAAGTAACTAGAAGATCGATCAAAGAAAAAGTCCCGAAAACGAACCCCAAAAATTCGAGTTTCTGTCGATTTTTTTACTGTTCAAAAGTTGATTATTTTAACACCTAAAATCGGCTCAGGGTTTTTTATTGCTACTGTAGAAAAATCACCAAGTGATTCACCTAAACGACCGCGGAAACGCGGCAATAGCTTGCTATTGCCGCGGTTCCGCGGCCTCCTTGGCGCCTCTCTGGTGTTTCTTTGCTACAGTGTGCTTCTGGGGGTATTTTGGGAATTTTGGTACATGTATTTTCAACCCAGATTTTCCAGAACGAAAATTTTATTTTGGGGTCCCGAAAATCCGTATTTTTGATCGA
The DNA here is from genome assembly GCA_030015575.1 of Agapanthus africanus. Classification (NCBI taxonomy): domain Eukaryota; kingdom Viridiplantae; phylum Streptophyta; class Magnoliopsida; order Asparagales; family Amaryllidaceae; genus Agapanthus; species Agapanthus africanus. The sequence continues at coordinate 352,182,449 of JASDDO010000031.1, read as the reverse complement.
ACTTCTAAAAGACTTAAGCTAACGGGTTTTTCTGTAATGTGATATTTGTATTGAACGTCTACTAATCGCTATATGTCGATTAGTGGGGGTTATACAAATCTGTGATCTGTAATGTGCTGGAATGTGTATATGAATATGTGGGATTGTCGCGGGTGAATAGCCGGGGGTTGTGAGACGAGAGTTTTCTTTTCTTTCAATTCATGTAAAATTGTAAATTGATGTAATAATTATTTGTATGGCCGCACAACCGGGTCGGGGTTGTAGCCGTCATTGTATAATTTCTTTTTACTGTTTTTGCTCCTAGGATAGACCCATGGAGGGGGTGCACAAACTACCGGGTATGCCGAAGTGTCGAGTGGCCTACTCATGGAGATGAGGGAGGTTGCTACACTTCGGGTACTTGGCGGGTAGTTTGCCGCACCCGTAGGGGTCTTGGGTGGGGTATTGGCTATTCACCGCGACCGTGTAATCTGTCTTTCGTTACCGGCTCGTACGAATTACAGATTCCTAGTATATCCAATGTATTCATCTGTGATCTGAAATGTTTATCATTGCAGTATATCTATATATGATATTATTTAGGCGTTGCTTATGTTTTACAGACGCGCTAGCCCAGCCCCCGCTCTGTCGTTAGTTAAGTAACCTAACGGGTAATGACGGGGCCCAGTGGCGAATGCGAATGGCATAAGCGTACGTCATATTTTGGTTGTTTTCTGCAATGGTAGGATTAAATGATGGGACGCATTAAAAGAACTAATGCAAGAATATCACGCATTAAAAGAACTAATGCAAGATAATAAACCAAGTTAAAGTCGTTGGAACACTTTCGAAAAACCACTCGGTTCTTTTCAAAACCAACTTTTAAATGCGGAGCTTGAGCCACTCCTTTTAAAAGCTATCTCGTTCCATCGACCAAATCAAGTTCACTACGTTCACGGTTTTGCCAAAACCATTCGTAGCCCTCCGTCGTTTCGTATGAATATTCAATAGTATTCAAGCTGTGTTTGTTGACCTTCGTCAAGGCATAGTGATTGGTAGCTGTTGGGTATTCATATGTAGCATAGATAGATGCGTTGGTTTGGGACATTCGCATTACCTTGTTGACCTTCGTCAAGGGTATATGCGGGTGGATTCAAATTAACCTGGATAATGACGGGCAGAACTTGACATGTGACTTATGATTTGTTGACCTTCGTCAAGGTCATAAGAGCATGGGGTAAAAATCCACAACGGGAGTTTCATAAGTACTGAAACTTGCTAGATTTGCATACCATTTGGAGTGTGATGATTCTGGTAGGATTCCTTCAGTTTCGTCACGCGATGATATTTGGATCCCGATCCTACTGTGAGTATATGCTACTCCTCAGGAAATTTCTCACTTAACGATCAATGCTATAAACCTAGTAGGTGCCTAGAAAGGTGTTAGCGGGGCTACGCCCCCAGGGAAAAGAGGTTCTATAATTAAGGAACTTCGCGAAAGCGTTGGAAAACCTCCCTCGAAGTACCGACACCGGCCTGGCTGAACGGTTAAGCAAGTATTGTACGGTGGGATTGATCCCGACTAATTCTTCCTTTATGGTTTGAGGAAGGATTCGAGAAACAGTGGGAGCCATCCTGTTTAGACAAACTAAAAACCACTCTAAACTTGCAAGAGCATCATGCCGAGTGTTTCTTCTTCTCTCTCCTAATTGCAGCGACCAATCAACATGACTGGACTTAAGTTACTCCTAGTTAAAAACAAACTGACAGGGCCAAACTACAAAGATTGGCTCAGGAATATCAAGATAGCAATCACTTACGACAAGCTGGGGTATCTTCTTACCACCAAAGCTCCCCCTGTCCCTGGTCCCACTTCCAGCGTCGCGGATAAGGAAATCCGCAAGACTTGGGAGATTGATAGCGCGAAGGCCAAGTGCCTCGTACTTGCCTCGATGGACAACGAACATCAGAGGAGGCACGAGAATATGGACCTTGAATCCATATTTCTCCATACAAAAGAATGTAAGTGCACGGCGGCGCCCCGGCCGTCAACCCGAGGGCCAAACGCGGAAATGGTGATAAACTTTAATTTTGCGGACTTAGCAAACCGGCACCACCGAGCACTAAACCCCGGATCGTGCCATTAAACTAACTCTAGCAACTACAAGAAAGGGTTAGAGATGTACCGACTGATCCGAGTCCTCCGGTCTTCATCTCCACTCCGATCTTCTCGCGGGATCTCCGTCCGTCTCCTCCTCGTCGGAAAGGGCACCACGAAGCCGGGTACTTTTACGGGCTCCCACCTCGATACTGAGGCAACTCGGGCATGAAGCCGGCAACTCGACATGCTCAAGATTTGCTGTAGGAATATAGTGTAGAGTGAATGTCTCACTTTGGGGTTGGTTGCCATAGATGGAGGAATGGTGTGTAGAAAATTGGTGCCTTCAATTTTCTAGCAATGGAATGAGATGAAGAATGATATGCACAAAAGGAATCACTCTTATTTTTCTTCCTCTCTTCTCTTTTCTTCTTCTCTCTTTTTCTTCTCTCTTTTCTAAAATGAAAAACCCTCATCACAAAATTGGTGGAAGAAAGAATTATGAAGCAACCATGATCAAATCCAAGAAGGAGAGTGAGTGTAGGATAAAGCAAGTGGTGACCTTAACCAAAAACATAATCATCACAAAACTACACATCAATCCTAATCCTTTCTTATCACAATAAAGCATGAAAAGCAAAGATGCTTATCATATCACACCTTATGCAATAAAACCCCCCACCATGTGTTATTTGCAAACTTGCAAATAACACCCTCCATCGGAAAAGTCCGGCCGGGAAAGAACAAAGGAAAACCGGCCGGAACGGAAAGCAAACTGGCAACTCCAGAAAACTGGTCCCGTAATAAATTACAGGAAAACCCCATACTATGCATACACACCCGCATCTGTATTCCGTCCGGATACAAATGCAAAAAGACAAAATCTACCCTGTACTAAACTAGGACCGGCTTAAACCAAAGCCGGCTAGCAAAATCCGTCCGATCCTAATCCGTGCAATACCACACGTATCTGATCGAACGCTGCCATATAACCATACGGCCACTAGTACAAACCGTCCGATCCTGATCCGTGCAATACCGCACGTATCTGATCGGACCCTGCCATATCTCCATACGGCCTCTACAACGTTTCGCCCGAAAGCTTGAGTAACTGAAAGAGTGGTGGACTCTAAAGACTCGTCAATACTATGGCTGTGGATTTAACCACTAGCACGTCAGAGGTATAAGCCAATACGTAACGGGCCACCAGCTATTGACTAAAAGGGACGTCGATGAGGAAGCTCACCCCGACACCCAACTGAGCCTGTCAGTGACAATATCCGTACAGTCCGGTCCGTTCGTCTATGAGCATCGCATGGCGGGCCTAGGGGGTTGGTAAAAGTCAGACCCCCAAAAGCGGTACAAGTCGTGTCGGAGTGTAGCCCAGAACACCCTGAGATACTACTGGAATACCTACCAGTAAATCTCCTGCCTTGGCCAAGGTCTTTTCATGTTCTGGCTCTCCTAGACACAGCGCGACCTCACCCCCAATACCGGGAGAGACGAACCCCTGAAGATCCGCTCACTGCCTCCATGTGGCTCGGGACTGTACCCAACTAAAACCTGTTTGCACGACTCCTTTGAGCCATGGTAGGGTAGTAATCAAAGTACAGTGGGAACTCACACGAGACAAATGACGATCCCCAGGTCGATGAACTAACCTGTACACATGTCACCTGGGAACTGCTATCTGACGTCAGGTATAAGACCAACTAGCATGTTCCCGGCGAGTCCTGTCCGGTGTACTCATAACCCAATGAGCACCTGTATACATCTTAGGTGATCCAACTGACACCAGTAGCTTGTGAGACCGGCCACCGCCCCTTGTCGGGGTCTCGACTGTATACACTAGTCTACTCTGGAGAATCGATGCCCTGTCTCGAAACTCCTACGACTAGGGACCTTTTAAGGATGCGCTTATAGACTCCAGCTCTCACTTATATGATCGCCCTCATACTGCTGGCAGTCAAGCAAGAATCCTAGGGGCTCTATCAACGTGCAATAGCGACATGTCATGTCACCTAAAGCAGTACACGATGACAAAGATAAATCAGATAGCATACTATCATCTCGAGTAAGACTGTCCTACCGGGATAGGTCCTCCCTCAATCATTGCAATCACGTGCCTGTGATCCAATAATCGACTCTGAGGGCACTATCTCCAACAATCTCCCACTTGCACTCAAGGCTAATTATTGCGATGTCGCATACTCACAGCCCGTGTGATACCGAACACCCAACTCCTCTACTAGTCAGTCTCACAAAAACCGTTTGTGAAACTATTGCGTTCAAGGAATAGCCTCAGTGAGTGGATCCGCCTTGATGTTTCTTTCTATGTCTCTCTATATCTCAAGTTCGCGGAGAAAACCATCTCCCGAAATGAGCAATACCTGTCTTAGAGTGTCTGGATGTCTGATGGGACCTAGCTCATAAATGAACTCCAAATCCAAACTTCTTAGACTGTATCATCAACTGAACTTAATCAGTATCCTGCGCCATGCCACCCTCAGTATTGCCTTGGACCACCTGTCCAAAATACTGCCCCTCGTCAGAAGGAAAACTATAACTCTGACAACCTCCTTGTCGTCCATGTCACCTTGGAAGCCTAGAATGATAATCGTCTCCTAAAGGAGGCAGCTGTTATCATATCCCTAGAACATCCACTTATGTTCTAAAACTACTTCCGACTGTTTCTCCAGGATTGGATCAATATCAACTTATTGCATCTAGTGCAAGAACAACATCTGGTGTGGTACTTGACATCTCATGATTGACTCAATTGCCTAAGCAAGTGATCTGCCAATCATGCACATCCCTCTCTACTTTAGTCTAAAAGACACCTTTAGAGAGGGCGACTCCATTACCTGCAGGTACACCACCATGCCAGGAGTCGTCGATTCTAAATACTCATAGAATGCTGTCAAGGTACCCAGATTAGGAAACCACCCAAATCTAGATCTAAAACCATAGATCTAGTAACCAGTATGTCTGATATAATGTCCAAGTCCTTTGTGGAGAAACCACTGTGTGACGACCAAAGTATAACCGATCGTAGTAAAGGAATATCACTTCCTACTACCTTCTCAACAGATCCATCCCCTATTCTGATGACGTCAAACCTATGACTGTCACATCAGAAATAGATGATCTATCTCCGCTACATCTGCTTTAGTCTATAAATAGACACAAGCCTGATGTCCACCAATGCTTCCGCTGCTCCCACTGACTACGACAACCCTCTGGCAGAGTCATATACACGTACACTTCTGAAGCTAATTCAGAACGATGCTATACTCATCCTCCTGCCGGGTCTCGCAGCCTGGAACAACAGCAATGGCAAGTGTGGGTAAACAAGAACTTCCCTGTCACCGTCCTTGAGGCTACCGGAGTACCTCTCGGGTGCCTGAAGTTACCCACCTTATCTGCGGAGTAGCCAATGGAATGTCAAATCAGATTGAATCTTTAGGTTCCTTATCAAATCTTCAGTAATCGTTTGCGGTTCTGGAATCACTTCCAGTTCTACCATACTCCCACTGCTGTTTTTGAAAAAATCCATTTCTTTTAAAATTGTGGTGAGTGAAGAACAATATCACTATTGATCTTCCAGACGGTAGAAAATCAACCCTCGTCATAGCCTGGGTCAACCCACAAACAGCCATTACAGAAACGTGCCTATGAGTTATCCGGAGTCTGGTTTTAATCATAAGCCAGACAACACCCCGTACCTTAACAACGTTAAGATATGAACTGTTCTATATCCAATATAGAACCAGAGGCACTGATTTAATTGAACCAGATTCAAATCATGCAGCTGTCTCCAGTGCATGTCAACTAAATGGAAGAGAGGCCGATCAGCGTTACTCAACTTAGGAATGCTTCCAATTATGAGTAACCCGAAAGAGATGCAAGTTCTCTTAACCATTACTATCAACTGAATACCATGTACAAGTATCTACATCTTCGATCACTTTGAAGAATCCCGATACTTGCAACACCTGGTTCTCTACCTTATTCTTATACCTATAACTTCTCAAAACTTCGACCCTGTGTTTCTACGAAACACCTGTCTAAGAACCAGAGAAGTCATAAGTAAACAGAATACAGTACGAGGACCAACCCCTCTGTCCTGATGGACCCTGGACAACATACAATACTCTGTATAAGTCCCTTGAGTCTAGTGACTCATTCACTGTGTGTCGTAGGTTGAAAACTGTACTTTTGGTTAAGAAGAATTACACCGCTGTTCAATGCTCCTTACCTAACCATCCACTGATATAGGTAAATGTCATTGACATAATATCAAAAGGTATATCTCACTCTATGAAAATAGACGTACAGATATATCAATTTGAAATTGGTGCACAACAGCGGATATTCAAAACCAAATATTTGCCGACCGGCAAACAACCCAGGTGGCATCCTCAAATATCACCAATTACAACGAATCCCGATATAATGAGGATGATCACCCAATTCCCAATAACTTACTCCCACTCATCATCTGTAAAACCATACAGATGTGAGAATCTTACCTGGTAAATACATACCCTGGAGTAAGTGTCTAATCGGGAAATCAGTTTTTCCATTAACAGTACACAGTTGAACTGAAACATTGAAATGTTTCAATGGGGTATCCTGGTATTCCTGGTAATGCCTCTTCCATTATCCAGATTCACAACTATAACCGTATAATTCTTTGCCACCTCTCCAAATCCCTTTATATGTCTTTAGTCATTACCTTCTGTACACCCCTTTAGGCCAAATGGTTTTCTTCCTTCCCTACCGTTCGGCACCAGCCTATGGTTTGGAAGAAGACTATCCAAAAAGCATAAAGGGTGTACTGTCCTAATCCTAGGAGTACTCGCAACGGGAGAGAAGGTGAAGATAAAAGACACCTGAATGTACTTTATTCCTATTTCTCCTGAACCAGGATCCATCCCCGAACTGGAACAAGTTCCTTTCGAGTTCGTATATAACCATACGATGGATTATCCAATAAAATGGGATCTTCGTAGTGATACGGAGTGTCCTGGAGAAATACAAAGGTGATTTAGGATTGGCGAAGAAATACTTGGTTTGGTCGTGAATAGCAGTCGCAACTTACTTTGCCCTCTTACTCATCCCTTTCCTTGTCTTAACTCAATACCTTCTGTACACCGTTTAGGCTAACTGGTTTTCTTCATTCCCTACCGGTCGGCACCAGCCTATGGTTTGGAAGAAGACTATCCAATTTGCATAATAGGTGTACTACTCCTAAACCAAGGAGTACTCGCAATCTGAGAGAAGGTGAAAAGAAAAGACAACTGAATAGTCCTATCCGTTTTCTCCAGAACCGGAAACCATCCTCGAATTCCTTCGAGTTCGTATCTAACCATACGATGGTTTTGTCCAATGGAAGTGGACGTTCGTAGTAATACGGGGTGTCCTGGAGAAAAGGGTAAAAGTAGGAGTGGCAATGAGGTTCGCAACTCTGACAATCCAAAAGCCAGTGTTAAGTAGGTTCGGTCAACTTGGTCACTGAGTCATAGTCTAGGGTCGGGTCAATGGTCGCTGCCAAAGAGAGAGAGAAAAGAAACACTCAGCGTGCACTCTAACCTAGATCAGAATGGTTACCAATTTATCTAATCTGGAAACCTCCCACTGTACCTCAAATTCTCCTCCAAACCTGAAAAAAAGAATTAGTCGGGGTCACCCGAGGAGTAAACCAACTCATCAGTGGGAATCGGGATCCAACTATCATTGCACGATAACGTGACGGAATCCGCTCACGGTATCACACTCCAGAAGGTATGCGCATATCTGGCAAGTTTCAGTACTTTTGAAACTCCCGATGTGATTTCTGCCCCATGCTCTTATGACCTTGGCGTGAGGTCAAAATATCATAAGTCACATGTCAAGTTCTACCCATCATTTTCCAGGTTAATTTGAACCCACCCGTACATACCCTTGACGTAGGCCAAAATAGTAGTACGACTGTCCCAAACCAACGCATCTATCTATGCTACAGATAAATATCCGGCAGCTACCAATCACTATGCCTTGGCGTGAGGTCAAAATACATAGCTTGAATACTACCGAATATTTAACCGAAATGATGGAGGGCTACGAATGGTTTCTGGCGAAAACCTTTAACGTAATGAACTTGATATCGTTGAAGGAACGGATAGCTTTTTAGAAAATATAGTGACGAAAACCTTTACTAAAGAGGTCACTCCCGTTGAAGGGATCTCGGCTCTTTCCCCGTAGAATGGGGTGCAGGATATTCCAACTAAATACCACGGTGCAAAGCAAAAGTAATCGGCTATAGTGAAGTTAATGCCCTGACGCAAACTTCTGTCCAAGGGGTCACTCCCGGTGAAGGGATCTCGGCCCTTGCCTCGTCGACTGAGGAGCAGGATATTCCAAATGAATACCACGATGCAAAACAAAAGTGAACGTCCTTGCAATAACAGCTTTTTGAAAAGTGTTCCAACAACATCAGAATAGGTTTGTTTAACTTGCATTGATCCGAATCAATGCAGTCCCATCAATTGATCACACCACAAAGAACGAAAATATACTGACGTACGTATATGCCATCCGCATTCGCCACTGGGTCCCGTCATCACCCGTTAGGTTAGCTTACTAACGGCAGAGCGGGGACTGGACTAGCGCGGGTGAAAAACATATACAACATCTACTAATATATATACCAATATATTATATTTCGCTCAAGGCGTGAAAAGAAATGCAACATCACAGAAATGTACAGCATCACAGAACAATACAGATATCTGGGATCCCCGGGTTTCACAGAGCCACTACTGAAACCCGACGTTCCCCTGGTCGTGTGGATAGCCTGTGCAATGGAATCCTAGACCCCTACGGGCGCGGCAAGTCACCCGCCAAAACCTGAAGCGAGGCAGCCCCCTTCAGCTCCGTGAATGGACCACCCAGCACTCCACGGAATCCGGCAACTTGGGCACCCCTCCTGGGTCAACCTGTACCCCCTACGAGTGCGGCGAATAGCCCGCCAATCCCAGAGTGAAGCCCCCTCCGTCTCAATGCCATGAGATGCGGGCTTGTTGCCCTCTAGAACCCGGCCATCCGTGCACCCCACCGCGGGGTAATCCTAGTACAGAAAGTAAAACATACATACACCGGGTACATCGACCGCAACCAGGTCGTGCCCCAAAATAATAATACAAACAGGCAGTGACGGCAGTCCACATGTCGGACGCTCGCCCCGCAATATCAAATTTACATAATACAACAGCACTGTACTTGCATTGCATCCAGGCTATCCCCCACGAACGATCCGCAACATCACAGCATAAACATAGAACATCAACGTGAAAGTCACGTTCGCAAATCCGTCTAACCGGGCTATAGCAGTTAGACAGGATTTACCGATCGAGTGACATTCACGGTCGCAGATATAATGTAAATACTGTGAAAAATGTGTTTAAAATTTTCCGATTGACCAAAAATTAACAAGTGGGCCCCCAATCAAAACTGTAGCATTCACAGAAAACCTGGGCCCAATTTTAATATTCCAAAACCCATATTTTAAGCCCAGAAAGCCTCTGTAAAAAATTGGTGCAGTGATCTCCACAGTGCGCGGCGGAACAGCGGCGGGAAGGGGGTTTGTGCGGCGGTTCCGCGCTCCCACTGTGGATTCACTTCACCGAATTTTTACAGAGTTCTTAGATTTTCCAGTACATCAATAATTTACAACCTGAAAAAATTTTCGAGACCAAAATATTTCAACAGAAACTGATGCTTAACAAAAATTTAGATTTTGGAGTTTTGGTCGATCGGAAATGCAAAAACACATCAAACGAAGCTAGACGAAGTTAATGGCGAGGCTCTGATACCACTGTAAGTGCACGGCGGCGCCCCGGCCGTCAACCCGAGGGCCAAACGCGGAAACGGTGATAAACTTTAATTTTGCGGACTTAGCAAACCGGCACCACCGAGCACTAAACCCCGGATCGTGCCATTAAACTAACTCTAGCAACTACAAGTAAGGGTTAGAGATGTACCGACTGATCCGAGTCTTCCGGTCTTCATCTCCACTCCGATCTCCTCGCGGGATCTCCGTCCGTCTCCTCCTCGTCGGAAAGGGCACCACGAAGCCGGGTACTTTTACGGGCTCCCACCTCGATACTGAGGCAACTCGGGCATGAAGCCGGCAACTCGACATGCTCAAGATTTGCTGTAGGAATATAGTGTAGAGTGAATGTCTCACTTTGGGGTTGGTTGCCATAGATGGAGGAATGGTGTGTAGAAAATTGGTGCTTTCAATTTTCTAGCAATGGAATGAGATGAAGAATGATATGCACAAAAGGAATCACTCTCATTTTTCTTCCTCTCTTCTCTTTTCTTCTTCTCTCTTTTTCTTCTCTCTTTTCTAAAATGAAAAACCTTCATCACAAAAATGGTGGAAGAAAGAATTATGAAGCAACCATGATCAAATCCAAGAAGGAGAGTGAGTGTAGGATAAAGCAAGTGGTGACCTTAACCAAAAACATAATCATCACAAAACTACACATCAATCCTAATCCTTTCTTATCACAATAAAGCATGAAAAGCAAAGATGCTTATCATATCACACCTTATGCAATAAAACCCCCCACCATGTGTTATTTGCAAACTTGCAAATAACACCCTCCATCGGAAAAGTCCGGCCGGGAAAGAACAAAGGAAAACCGGCCGGAACGGAAAGCAAACTGGCAACTCCAGAAAACTGGTCCCGTAATAAATTACAGGAAAACCCCATACTGTGCATACACACCCGCATCTGTATTCCGTCCGGATACAAATGCAAAAAGACAAAATCTACCCTGTACTAAACTAGGACTGGCTTAAACCAAAGCCGGCTAGCAAAATCCGTCCGATCCTGATCCGTGCAATACCGCACGTATCTGATCGAACGCTGCCATATAACCATACGGCCACTAGTACAAACCGTCCGATCCTGATCCGTGCAATACCGCACGTATCTGATCGGACCCTGCCATATCTCCATACGGCCTCTACAGCGTTTCGCCCGAAAGCTTGAGTAACTGAAAGAGTGGTGGACTCTAAAGACTCGTCAATACTATGGCTGTGGATTTAACCACTAGCACGTCAGAGGTATAAGCCAATACGTAACGGGCCACCAGCTATTGACTAAAAGGGACGTCGATGAGGAAGCTCACCCCGACACCCAACTGAGCCTGTCAGTGACAATATCCGTACAGTCCGGTCCGTTCGTCTATGAGCATCGCATGGCGGGCCTAGGGGGTTGGTAAAAGTCAGACCCCCAAAAGCGGTACAAGTCGTGTCGGAGTGTAGCCCAGAACACCCTGAGATACTACTGGAATACCTACCAGTAAATCTCCTGCCTTGGCCAAGGTCTTTTCATGTTCTGGCTCTCCTAGACACAGCGCGACCTCACCCCCAATACCGGGAGAGACGAACCCCTGAAGATCCGCTCACTGCCTCCATGTGGCTCGGGACTGTACCCAACTAAAACCTGTTTGCACGACTCCTTTGAGCCATGGTAGGGTAGTAATCAAAGTACAGTGGGAACTCACACGAGACTAATGACGATCCCCAGGTCGATGAACTAACCTGTACACATGTCACCTGGGAACTGCTATCTGACGTCAGGTATAAGACCAACTAGCATGTTCCCGGCGAGTCCTGTCCGGTGTACTCATAACCCAATGAGCACCTGTATACATCTTAGGTGATCCAACTGACACCAGTAGCTTGTGAGACCGTCCACCGCCCCTCGTCGGGGTCTCGACTGTATACACTAGTCTACTCTGGAGAATCGATGCCCTGTCTCGAAACTCCTACGACTAGGGACCTTTTAAGGATGCGCTTATAGACTCCAGCTCTCACTTATATGATCGCCCTCATACTGCTGGCAATCAAGCAAGAATCCTAGGGGCTCTATCAACGTGCAATAGCGACATGTCATGTCACCTAAAGCAGTACACGATGACAAAGATAAATCAGATAGCATACTATCATCTCGAGTAAGACTGTCCTACCGGGATAGGTCCTCCCTCAATCATTGCAATCACGTGCCTGTGATCCAACAATCGACTCTGAGGGCACTATCTCCAACAAAGAACTGTATGGAGAGCAATCTCGTATCGCAAGATACGAAGCGTCGAAAAAGTTGTTTTCGGCAAAGATGGCCGTCGGATCATCGGTAGCCGAGCACGTGCTAAAGATGATCGGCTACATTGAGGAGCTCGCGGACCTAGGGACCACATTGGAGGCTGAACTCTATACGGATATAGTTCTCCAGTCCCTTCCTTCCACTTACGCCCAGTTCATACTGAACTTCAACCTACAAGAAAAGGAGGTTGAACTTTCAGAGCTCCTCAACATGCTGAGGAGCGCTGAGGGCACCATACAGAAAGGTAGGGAAACATCCACTTTGTTTGTAGGAGGATCATCTTCTTCTAGGTCCAAGGCGAAAGCCAAGGGAAAGAAGAAGAAAGCCCCCGCCAAACCAAGGGGCGGTGTTAGTAAAGTGGATACGAAGGGAAAAGCAAAAGCAACAAAGATAGCGGGGAAGCTTGTGGATAAGGAAGAATGCTTCTATTGTCATAAGAAAGGACACTGGAAGAATGATTGCAGGGCTTGGAAAGCCAGGACACAGGAATTGAAGCAGGTTGCAGCTTCAGCTTCAGGTGTGTATGTTATTGAAAACTGTCTTTCAATAAACTCTACTTCCTGGGTATTGGATACCGGATCAGGATCTCATATCTGTAATTCTTTGCAGGCGTTGAGAAACCGTAGTGTTTTGAAAGCAGGTGACATGACCCTCAGAGTTGCGAATGGAGCTAGCATGGATGCTAAAGCCGTGGGGGACTATCACCTGGGAATGTCAGATGGACATGTTTTGGCTTTGCGTAATTGCTTTTTTGTATCCAACGCAACTTGTAATATCATTTCTGTATCTTTAGTTTCTAAAGAAGGTTATGAATTTGCGTTTGTAAGTAATGTTGTAAACATTCACCTTAATCAAGTTTTGATTGGGTCAGGTACATTGAGTAATGGTATATACGTGTTAAACCAACCACAGATTTTTAATGTCCAGAATACACACAAAAGAAAGTCTCCAGAAATAAATCAGACTTTCTTATGACATTGTAGACTGGGTCACATTAATGAGAGAAGGTTGACGAAGTTACATACAGAAGGGTATTTGAATGCGTTCGAATATCAGTCGTATGCCACTTGTCAATCCTGTCTCAAAGGAAAGATGACAAAGACTCCGTTTACTGGACATGGAGTAAGAGCGAGCGAGCTCCTGGGACTCGTACACAGTGACGTGTGCGGTCCAATGTCTACACATGCCCGAAGCGGACATTCTTACTTCATTACTTTTACGGATGACTTCTCAAGGTACGGTTATGTCTTCTTAATGAAACATAAGTCCGAGGCCTTTGGAAAATTCCAGGAGTATAAGAATGAAGTAGAGAAACAGACCGGCAAAAGTATTAAGATTCTAAGATCGGATCGAGGTGGAGAATACTTAAGTGCCGAGTTCCTGAACTATTTAAAAGAGAACGGAATTCTCTCTCAGCTTACTCCTCCATACACCCCGCAACATAACGGTGTATCGGAGAGACGGAACCGAACCCTATTGGATATGGTTCAGTCCATGATGAGTAACGCTGAGTTACCGCGATCATTCTGGGGATATGCGCTAGAAGCAGCTGCGTATCTCTTGAACAAGGCTCCCACCAAGACTGTGACTACCACCCCATATGAGATGTGGACTGGGAAGAAACCCTGTCTTAAGTATCTTAAGGTATGGGGATGTCCAGCTTTTGTAAAAAAGCAGCATGCGGACAAGCTTGAGGCACGTTCAGTACAGTGTAAGTTTGTGGGATACCCAAGGAACTCCAGGGGGTATCTTTTCTATTCTGCTGAGGAACAAAAGGTTTTTGTTTCTCAGCATGCCCGCTTCTTGGAAACTGAGTTTTTAGAAACCCAGATAAGTGGGAGCACAATAGAAATGGAAGAAGTTCCAGAACCACAGACTGCTACTGAAAGCTTAGTGGAACCAGAGGGTTCAACAGAACAGGACATTCCTACGCCGCTCCGCAGGAGTAGTAGGCAGACTCATCCGCCCGAGAGATACTACGGTTTTCTCATAGACGGGGATAGAGAGGATTGCATCATAGATTATGATGAGCCTACTAGCTTCCAGCAGGCCGTTCAGAGCGTTGACTCAGTGAAATGGCTGGATGCAATGCGGACCGAAATGGAGTCCATGTATACCAACAAGGTATGGACGTTGGACATTGCTCCAGACGGGGTAAAACCCGTAGGATGCAAGTGGATCTTCAAAAGGAAGATTGGTGTAGATGGACAGATTGAGACCTATAAAGCTAGGCTGGTAGCAAAGGGTTTTCGTCAAAGACCTGGCTTGGACTATGACGAAACCTTCTCTCCAGTAGCCATGCTGAAATCCATTCGGATCCTTCTTGCCATTGCTGCCTTCCACGATTATGAGATTTGGCAAATGGACGTAAATACAGCTTTTCTAAATGGAAATTTAGAGGAGTGTGTCTATATGGACCAGCCAGAGGGTTTCATTCAGAGTGGGAGCAGCAGAAAGGTGTGCAAGTTGCTTAAGTCCATCTATGGACTAAAGCAGGCATCGCGGAGTTGGAACATCTGCTTTGATGAGACAGTCAAAGAATTTGGCTTTATCAAAAATCCAGATGAACCATGCATCTATAGTAGATTTGTAGCGAGAACTGTAGTATTCCTCGTTTTATACGTGGATGACATTCTCTTAATAGGAAATGACATTCCTATGCTACAATCTGTCAAGGGGTTCTTGTCACACAGGTTTTCCATGAAAGACCTGGGTGATGCCTCGTACATTCTGGGTATCTGGATATACCGTGACAGATCCAAGAGTATATTAGGACTTTCACAGTCCAGGTACATCGACACCATACTGAAGAGATTCAGTATGGAAGATTCCAAGCGCGGTAACCTACCGGCTTGTCACGGGATCACCCTCTCTAAAGAGATGTCTCCCAAGACTGATTTAGAGAGGGATCGCATGTCTATTATACCCTACGCTTCTTCGGTAGGCTCTATAATGTATGCGATATTGTGTACCAGACCGGATGTAGCTTATGCACTGAGTGTGGTAAGCCGGTATCAGTCAAACCCTGGGGAGAAACACTGGATAGCGGTAAAGAACATTCTCAAGTATCTGAGAAGGACTAAGGAGATGTTCTTGGTGTATGGCGGAAAAGACCTCCAGATCGAGGCCTTTGCTGACTCCAGCTTCCAGAGTGACAAGGATGATTCCAAGTCCATGTCGGGTTTTGTCTTTACCCTCAATGGAGGGGCGGTGTGTTGGAAGAGTTCCAAACAGGAAACCATTGCAGACTCGACAATGGAAGCGGAATACATCGCTGCATCTGATGCCGCAAAAGAAGCTGTCTGGATGAGGAAGTTCTTGAAAGAACTTCAGGTGGTTCCGTCCATTGTTGATCCAATACCTCTGTATTGCAACAACAACGGGGCTATAGCTTTAGCGAAGGAACCCAGGTGCCATCAGAGATCCAGGCACATCTTGAGGCGGTATCACCTGATCAGGGAGATCGTGGATCGCCAGGAGATCGAGGTTCGGAGAGTCGCTTCAGAAGACAACACTGTAGATCCATTCACCAAGGCCTTGCCCCAGACTCAGTTCGAGCGGCTGATCGAGATGATAGGTCTTCGATACGCCAGTACATGGCCTTAGTGCAAGTGGGAGATTGTTAGTGTATATGCCCTAGAGGCCATTACTGTATCATACTAGTTTGTATATTACTTAATGGATGCTTGGGATATTCACCTTGTATATACAATCTTGCTCAAAATAGTAGTATGCTACTTGGTTTGTTTCAACTTCAATGTGTACATGTGTTTATTTTTGTATATCGCCTATACACATTAGTGGAGCCCTTAGGATCTTTGCTTGATTACCAGCGATGTGATGGCCGTCACACTAGTGGGGCTGGGTAATCTATAAGCACATCCTTATGCAGGTCCCTGGTCGCAGGACTATCGAGACAGGGCATCGATACTCCGGAGTAGACCAGCGCATGCGCTTCTCATCCCAGTGTGGGAGACGGTCTGTCCCACAGCCGTCAGTACGTCGTACTTGAGATAGTATGCGGGTGCTCGTTAGGTTACGGGTATACTGGACAAGACTCGTCGGGAACTGACTAGTTGGTATTATGCCTATCGTCAGTTATCAGTTCCCAGGTGACATGAGTACAGCTTAGTCCGCTGACTTGACTCTGTCACTTCGCCTCGAGTGTGTTCCCACTGTACTTTGATCACTACCCTACCACGGCTCAAAGGAGTCGTGCAAACAGGTAGTGGTTGGGTGCAGTCCCAAAGCACTTGGAGGCAGTGACGGTTAGACAGGATTCGTCTCTCCCGGTATTGGGGGTTGACATCGCGCTGTGTCTAGGAGAGCCATTACACGAGTAGTCCCTGGCCAGGGCAAACGAGATATACTGGTAGGCTTCCAGTGTTATCTCAGGGTGTTTTGGGCTTCGCTCCGGCACGACTTGTACCGCTATTGGGGGACTGACGTTTACCTCCCCCTAGGCCCGCCATGCGATGTATCAGACGAACAGACCGGACTGTACTGAGAATGTCACACTCAGGCTCAGTAGGAGTTCAGATGGGTTCTTCTTGTCGGCATTACCTGGGGACCGTTACGCACAGCTAGTGCCGCTTGCGGTCTGTGGTTAAACCCACTGCCAGCGTAGTGTCGAGTCTTTAGAGTCCCACACAGAAAGCTTTTCGCCTTTAGGCAAAAGAGTAGAGGTCGCATGGTATTGCGACAGGTCGCATGGTTTTGCGACAGGGTTCGGTCACATCCGTGAACTTGTGCACGTACAGTGTCCGGACAGTTTACACTAGCGGGCTTTGGTTTAAGCCAGATCCTAGTGTGCCTTATGGGATTGGATTTATCCAGTTTGCATTCGTGTTCCTCGGAACGCGGATGCGGGTGTGTATGCACAGTTGACAAGGAGGCAGAGGCAGCGGATTCTCATTAGGGTTGTTGACAGTTGACCATTGACTATTTGACTTTTTGCTCAACCCTAATGAGAATATGATATGTGATTAACTATTATATTAATTAAGTATTATGGTGACATGGTTGTTGACTTTTGTTGACTTGTTGACTTTTGTTGACTTGTTGACTTTGTTGACCGGTTGACTAGGCTTGACTAGTTGACCATCATGATAACCATAGCCATTATTTAATGGCAAAGACTTTTACTTGCTTGCTCATTTGTGTAAAATGAGTGCATGATATGATATGGTTATGGTTGCTTCAACCATCACATAAGACTTTTTTTGATATGATGAGTTATCATGACTTTGGATTATGAGAGGGTGAGAGACAAAAGAGAGCCTCATTCTTTCTTGCTCACTCTCTCTCTTGTTCTTGAGCTCTCCATTTTTGCTCTCACCCTCTTGCTCTTGCTCCCTCTCTTTAATCTATGGTTCTCTTGTCTCATGAGTTGAGAATCAAGAACCATAGATAAAATTCCATTCTAATTCTTCTCTACTCATTCTAGTTCACTAGGTTTGGCAAACCAAGTGAACTAGTTTCTTCAAAGAACGAAGAAGGAGCTAAAGGTTGGAGCTTTCAGGTGGATCTATCTTCGGCGTACGGAGACAACGAGAAGAAGACAATCGGACCACCATCGGAGTTTGAAGACGAAGGAGTTCAAGACAAGCAAGGTATAACCCCCTAACCGAGTAGCTAGAAACTCATAGTTAGGTTGTTAGATAGATGTTTAACCAAGATCCGGGTTATAGGTCCATGTTACCACCTCCGTAAAAATCGTTTTTTACCAAATTCCGCATTCCCGAAAGTACCGGGAGAGGTAGCATGGACTTACAGCGACACCGTTCTTACTTCAAGGTACCTCCGGGCCCCACCATGTACCCGTACACGGATCCCTCCTTTCCTCGCGTAGGGTGTACATCAGAACCGATAAATCTCATGGTGGATGCTATAATATCATATCAAGGAAACCGGGTTTTTCAATGTATGCATAATTTTATGAACTACCACGGTCCCCAAATCCAGAAAACATCATGAAAAATCCATATAACAATGCGATAATCCATGAATAAAGTATACGCAACATAAAAACTGTAATGAAAGCGCATAAAAGAAAAGCATAGCTATCACCAGATATAAATGAACACATGAATGGTATAGCAGAAATATAGGTATCTACCTACATGATGATGTGATACACGTATCAGGTATAAGGAAAGTATAAAATGCAAGTACACCTGTAGCTATGTCCTTAGGTGTGTATGTACCTAACACTAATGGTACAATACCCTATAGGTAAACAAGAACTAGCATATCAAAGTCTAAGTTATATACGATAAGAAATATGTATCAAAGTCACAATGTCCCTAACCAGACAATATCATTTCTAAATATGGGTTGCGTATGACATGGCAATTATTGACGGTGTGTGTGGCATACAATCAACGCACTCGCAATCTGAGCCGTCAATAATAGTGCAGTGTCCTAAGGATACTAGTCCAAGCACAACTATCACTAAACAGTAAGGTAATTGCGCAATTCTAAACATGACATAGAATATGCGACAATGTAAATATTTCTAGCCCAGACGCATAACGCCATGCCGGCGATTCCCCTGTAGATGTTAAATCTACTCACCCACACTCCAAGCAAGATGAAGTCTACCACCTGTATCCCCCTGTGGCAGTGTCCGTAGTCTCCGCCTGCGAACCTGCAACATATAAACAACAAGCAAATATATATTAATAATAACTCTAAAACATGAACTGAAAGGTTCCTAGTCACTCTCAAGAGGTCTCACAAGGCATCAACCATGCCAATTTCTAAATTTACGGGTGCCGAGAAACCCGAATACGGATCGTTGACTAGAGATTAGGCGACATATGAAACTAGCTAA
Source organism: Agapanthus africanus (assembly GCA_030015575.1). Lineage (NCBI taxonomy): Eukaryota > Viridiplantae > Streptophyta > Magnoliopsida > Asparagales > Amaryllidaceae > Agapanthus > Agapanthus africanus. The sequence goes on along the minus strand of JASDDO010000031.1, from coordinate 352,163,378 downwards.
CTACTTTAACTAAGTGAACGGAAATACAACCTTTGTAGATCCGGTGCTCCACCTCCATAGCTCCGCAATGATGTCTCTCCGCTGTCCAAAATGAATCCCGGACTCTAGCATCGACTTCATCGGAGAAATGGGCGGGCAAGGTCGTCGGCTTCGTGCCGAAAATGATCTACTTCGAGGCATCACTAGATCAAGCTCCACCTTCACCAAACCATGAAAACTTGTGAATGAAACACCCTATACTACTTGGCAAGAGATAGAGGATGAAGAAATAGGAAGTGGGTTCACTTTAGAATTGGATTTCTCACTCATTTTTATCAATCACCATTGATGGAATCTAGTTTTTCTTCTTGAAGAAGAAGAAGAAGAAGATGATAATGTTAAGATAAGAATAATCAAAATAGAAAAGAAAATGAATTCTTATCATAATTTTAACCATGGTAAAGTGTAGAGAATTAACTTGAGTTAGGTTGAATGGTTAGGGTTAGAGAAGAAGACAAGAATGGTTGCTTTGGTCAAAGTTGCATGAAGCTTGAAGAAGCTTCTAAGAAAGCAACCATTTGTTTTCTTTTCTCATTCTTTTCTTCCAAAAATAAATAGATAAATGAATGAATAAATGAATAAATAAAACCCTAACCATTTACTTAACCTACGTTTAATTCTTTACACAAACCCTAGCAATCTTGCATCATCAAACATGATACAATCAAATGCACAAAACTATATCATATATACAATGTGCATAAGTGAGTGAGAAAAGCCATCTTAAGTGAACCGATACCAGTTAACGCAAAGTAATATATCAAATATATAATTATGCATTAAATCATTAAATCAACACTTGATTTAATGATCCGGTCATATCGCATATAACCGACTAATATCAACAGTAACAACTTATCGAATCAACACTTGATCCGATAACCCGGCTATATCGCATATAACTGATCAATGTCACAAATCGCGAGAATCGAATACAGTATCACATACTGGTATCATTCTCGGTCCCGCACATATCTCATATGCACTCCTATTTCGTTTCGCTTGAGCCAGGAAACCTCTGTGTAGGACTCTAAAGACTCGTCAATACGCCGGCAGCAGATGATGATCATATCAAACACCCACAAGCCCCAAGCGGTCTGCTAAACGTAACGGCCACCCGGGTATTGAGCGATCAGAAGATCGACGAGCAATCCCGCTCACACTCCTGTGAATCCAACCAGTAACACTTTCCGTACAGTCCGGTCTGATCGTCTGATTAGTCGCATATCTCGCCTAGGGGTGGTAAACGTCAGACCCCAATAGCTCGATAAGTCGTGTCGATATGAGGTCTATAATAGTTCGAGAAACTACTGGTAACACTTACCAGTAAATCTCAGCAACCCTGGCCAAGGATTTCCGGTTATAGCCAATCGAACACTGCGCAACATCAACTCCCTATACCGGGAGAGACGAATCCCCTCCTATCGTTCATTGCCTCGATGTGATTCGGGACTGTACCCAAAAACCACCGTTTTGCATGCCCTCTTGGACGTGGTAAGGTGGAAATCAAAGCACAGTGGGAACCACACAAGACTCTATGACGATCTCGGGTCAACAGACTACTCTGTACCAGTGTCACCAAAGAACTGCCATCTGACGTAAGGTATAATACCATCTGGGAGTTCTCGGCGAGTCCGTCCAGTGTACCCAGTCTCTACCGAGCACCCGTATATCATCTCCGATGTCAAACACCAATGGATATAGGATCATCCATCGCCCATCTGTATGGGTCGAGAAGGTATACGCTAGTTTACTCTGGTATATCGATGCCCCGTCTCGATACACCCACGACTAGGGACCTTGAAAGATGTACTTATAGACTACCATGTCCCCACTAGTATGATCCGCATCATAGTCCAGGTAGTCAAGTACACATCCTAAGGGCTTTACCAACATGTAACAGAGAGGCAATCAGTATACACGTTAAGGTAAAGTGTAACCAGATAGCATACTATCATGTCGAGCAAGAAAGTCCTCCCTATATATGTCCAAGCATCCACTACAATATACATCCTATGTATAGTAATGGCCTCTAGGGCATACATATAACTAACATGAACAAGCTACCCCTAAACGACACAACAACACACAACCACCTCTTAAGTGTTCGTATCGTGGCTAACGAGAGTAGCGACACGACGAAAACAACTTAAGAGCAAAACCACGAAAACTGCACGACCCGTGTCGTATCACGTATCGCGCGGACACAAAACACTAGAAACTACCTAATTGATCCCAGATTTTGCCTACTGTGAAAACTAAACAAACAAACAAGACCAGAAGAACCCAAACCACAGCAGACACCTAAAAACAAAAGACCCAAACCCTAACTCCCCAGCATGGCCGGCATCGCCGGCCCCTCCTCTTGACGTCGCCGGCCTTGGCCGATGGCCTGGGGTCCATCTCCTAAGTGGTGCTCCAGGTTTCCTAGTACAACACTACCACTATGTTTAGTTTTTCAGTAAACTACCCGGGTCACAGCAGGTCCTAGAAACCACAAACCGACACTAAAATACGATATTTCACGACAAAACCTAATTTAACATTCTAAACTGAAACTATTTAGCTAAACTATACTAAAAACATATCAAAGAGCAGTAGGGGAATCACCTACACCAAAGAACACAAGGATCCAAGCTCAAGAGCACTCCAAGTCAAGCAAATGAGAAAACTTGAAGAAAAATGGGATTTTTGTGAAAAGAGATGGATTTATGAAGGTTTTGTCAAGGAAATATGAGGAAAAGAGAGAAAGAAAGGGCTAAGGCAGTAGAGAGGGAGAGGGCTCGGCCAAGGAGAGGGAGGAGAGAGAGAAGGGAATTTCCAAGCAATTCCAAGCATTAAAATGCAATAAATGCATTCATACACACCTACACACATTCATGCATCTTCTTTTCTTTTCTTTTCTTTTCTTTTTTTTTCCATTAATCCTTGGCCACACAATCATTTCAAACATTATGTGGTTTAGATTAAATCAAGTAAAAGAGAAGAAAAGATCGTAAAGAGAAGATTTCCCAAAATGTGCAAACCGGATTAAAATAACATTAAAATTGGGAAAAATTCAAATTGGACCAAAACGTCTCATATACTCTCAAAGTTTGGGCACTAGCTTTATTTTATCAAAACTAGGTGCTGGCAAGTCGATATAGCCGTTTGATCACAATCGGTATAAAACTGAAAATACCGACGAATTTCACCCAAAAACAGAAACAAACACAAAACGATTTCTAGAACGTTACAATCTCCCCCCTTATAAAAATTCGTCCCCCAATTTAAAATTTTCACCAAGCATACCTTCAAAGAGAAGAGTACAAAACTCCGAAATCTCGCTCGCAGCTTCCCAAGTGATGACCTCACTATACAGCTACGTCCAAGAAAACTCTTCACAGATGGTAAGACCCTTGACCGAAGTTTCTCCACCTGCCGAACCATTAACACACATGGCTGCTGGTGAACGAAAAGATCGAGTCCAAACCAATGGTCTGTGCTAAATCATATGAGAAAGTCATGAAGATAATTGCAAAAATCAACACAATGAAAACGGGGTGAATAATCGATAATCTGGGCGGAAGTGCCAAATTAAAGGCAACGAAAACTAACTCGCTTAAAGGATCTCAAAAGAACCTAATATCCTGGGATAAGCTTCCCAAAACTCAACATGTCATTCATTGGAAAAGTCCGTAGGAATACATGATCTCCTATTGCGAACTCAAGTCTGCGACCTACATGGTCGGCATATGACCTTTGTCTGCACTGGGCTACTCATCCTGACCTGAACCAACTGGATCATCTCCGAAGTCTCTAGACTAGCTGAGGTCCAAAAATCCTACTACGCAGAGTCAGAAAATAGACTGGTGATCGACACGACCTGACTAAACTTAAAGGTTGCCAATTGGAATGTCTCCTGATAACAGCTATCAAAGAAGTATCCTAACAATGGCGAGTGACGATCCCAACTGCTGCAAACAATTAACACAAATGCACAACAAGACAAACACCTTGAAACGAAACCTAAAATTTCTCTTTACATTCCTGTCTACCCATAACTATCTCACCAGTCACGTCAATGTTGGCGGAACTTGAATGAACATAGAGAGTTGACTGATGTGCTTGCTCTAGGATTTCACGTCTCTACCCGATAACATCAGGTACACAAACACATTCCTAACTTAGCACACCCTTGTCACAATCAAGGACTCCGAATCAAAAGCAAGAACTGATGCAGTTGCTAACTGAATCTTCAACTGCCGAAAACTCTGCACACATGCCTCAGTCCAAAGAAAAGAACCTCCTTTCAGGTCTATCCAGTCAATGGTGCAACAATATGCTAGTAATCCTGCACGAAACGGCGGTAAAAACCTGCTAAGCCCAAAATCTGCGGATCTCCGTCCTGCACACAAGTCTGGGCCTAAGCTGTACGGTCTCGATCTCCCTCGGAACCATACGAAACCGTCTCCCGTAGCTACAAGACCTAGGAGTCAACACAAACAAGCCTGAAGGAACACTCCGAGAATCTAGCAAACAGCGGGGCTCTCCCAATGTCTGCAAAACAAATTCTCAAGTGCTACTCCTGTTCCTCAAGACACAAAGAATAGACCAGAATGTCGTCAATAACACAATAATAGCTGGTCGAGGAACGGCCTGAAGAATTCTGATGCATCATATTCATAAATGCTGCTAGGGCATTGGCGAGTCCAACGACACCACCAAAACACACAACTGCCCGTAGCACGCACAAAAACAGTATTCGGAATGCCACCACTCCGAACCCGTAACAATGATGACCTGATCCCCAACAAACTTAGAAAAAGTCTCGCACTCTGGAGCTGATCGAAGAAATCGTCAAAGCGAGGTAAATGATACCTAACCGCACCGTAAGCCGGTTCAATTGACGATCCATCAATCCACAACCACAATCTGTCGTCTTTCTCCTTGACGAACCGAAATAGGAGCTACCAAAAGCGAAACACTCGGACACACAAACCTCCCAACAAACAACTCTGCAGCAGATCCTTAAGCTCCCTGAATTTCGCTAGCTCCCTTGGAACATCGTTGGAAAACTCTTGCACGATAAGTACCCGGCCTAACAAACCCACTGTGGCTACGGTATCTCGAATGAACGCCAAGAATCCACGACATCTCCTCCAAAGCTGACTAGCGGAAAAGGTTGAATTCAAGCTGTGAGAGGCGGCACAACTATCCACCTGCACAACAAGAACTGACTCGTCGGGAAAACAAATCCTGACTGTTTCCTCACGGTAGTCCACAGACGCCTAACACGTAGCAAACCAATCCATGCCCAGGAGAACGTCAAATCCAACATCTCTAGAAGGATCCAATGACGACAAAATCTCCTTACCGATTGGCATACGACTGAAATACGTGTTGCGCAACAAAAGAATCGCTGACAGAAGTTAACACAACAAAACAGCTGATCTAACTAACACGATCCTCGTCCTAACCACGGCACAAAGTGCGAAAAACCAACAAGTTCAACAAAAGAACAAGAACAAGGATACCTGACAAATCTGCACTGGACGCCCGTGCGTCCGGATGAGTAGAAACAAACCCTCGTGTCTGCCTTCTACCCGGAACTGTCAAAACTCTTCCTCTGCCAGACTGACCCCTCTGAGCAAACCTTCCGCGTCCACGGCCTCTCTGAACTTTACCCTGACGCAGCGCTAAGGAACAACCCCTGATGAAGTGGTGAAGGCTCCCACATCGATAGCATACAATATAATGCTGCTGACCCCTCTGGGGATAAGAGCTGAACGTCTGACCACGTCCTATGCCTCTGCTGCTCCCACGATGGTCACGAAATCTATCTCGACGACTAGGCCTCTGTCCCTGGACTGGCACACCGGTACGGGTCCTCCACTGTTCTGGAACTCGCAAAGTCTCTGGAATACGGGTCTCGTCAACTGGAGCTACATCCACTGGTGCTACGTAAGTGACAGACTGCTGCATGCTGATACCAAGGAACAACTGAGTAACTGGGGTGTCAACCTCCTGTCGCTGCGCTCGAATGGCATCAACCAATGATCTCATCGTCCGGCGCAAGTCCTGCATCTCTGTCACAAGCCTATCGAGCTGATCTGTCGAAGGCTGATCCGTCTGCACCTGTGCAACAAGAGTGCTATCCTGATCAGTGCTCGTCTCACCCGAGCTAACTCTGACCTCGGCCCTCGCTGCATCACTCTGAGTCCCCATAGTCATCGGCGGCAAGGCTATATATAGAGATAGGATTCGATAAGAACAAGGAAATCGAATCACAAGGATATGAATCATCAAGGAAGGAATTTCAAGCAATTTGTACTTAGGCACTTTAGGCGAAATACTGCATCGTGAGTATGCTGCAGACATACACACACTACGTTACTCCGCTTAGGTTACCTACTCCATCATACCAAGGTCATCCTACACTCCGAAAGGTAAAACCGCGCTCTGATACCAACTTTGTCACGACTCGAAATTGGCACGTGACGGCCCTAATACTACGCAACGCCTCCAGACGTAACGCAGTAAAATAAATCCAAAACCCAGAAATCTAAACCATAAAAATACGGAAAAGATAATAAAAGTTTTTGAAACATTTGAAATCACAACCCAAATTCTTTAAAAGAGTCCACTTTTTCTTTAAAATTTTGGCAGCACCCCCTTTGTAAAACAAGCCCCCAAAAAGGGTACAACATAAATATAAAGTAAAGCATCCCAAACGGGAGCAAAAATCCACGCCCAACGGCGGAAAACAACACCACAACAGATATACGACGCCATAGCGAAGAAATAAGAGACAAAAGAAAGGAAACTGTATAAAAGACAACAAATCCAGAATAATATACAAAATCGTCCTCACCAAGTCTCTAAGTCACAACAAACTGGTAGTGGATGGAGAGTACAAGATACAACGAATATACAATACAATCTCAGATAACCACAAAACCCACCTGGGAAAAACTGCACACTATCAGGCGAAGTGGTATCTGCAACCAAAAGATGATAGATAAGTGAATAGCCAGCCTCGACTACTCTGGGGAAAACACCTGCAATACCTGTGGCACAACGGGGGTGAGTAGCCAACTCGTGAATAGTAAATAACATATGCAGGTAATCGCAAGAATGAACGTACAGCATGAATCTAAGATATGACATTGCAGTAATAACAGGTCATTTGAGTACGAAATAATGGAAAGTACACTAACAAGTACCACCAATATATAAAGCAATAATGATATGACAACGGTATGCAATAATCATGCACTGGGGATATGAGAAAGTAAATGTGCAACATTCATGAAAGTACACTCACAGGTACTCCTAATACATGGAACAGTGCACAAATATATAAAGATGAGGTATGGAGTGAAATATGTCATTTCCACGGAATCCTGACATCGTGGTAGGATCACAATCCAGCAAGAAAAATCAAAATCACAATCCCTCAATCAACCCCCAAATTGGCTCTCATATCATCTAAGTGTCACATCTCCTCAACTGCACAATATCAAGTATATCTCGCATATGTATCGAATGTACAACACCAAGTATATCTCACATATCTAGTATGTACAATAGCAGGTATATCTCACATATATCAAATGTACAACATCAAGTGGATCTCACATATCTCGTATGTACAATATCAGTATATCTCACATATATCAATTGTACAACATCAAGTGGATCTCACATATCTCGTATGTACAATATCAGGTATATCTCACATATATCAAATGTACAACATCAAGTGGATCTCACATATCTCGTATGTACAATATCAGGTATATCTCACATATATCAAATGTACAACATCAAGTGGATCTCACATATCTCGTATGTACAATATCAGTATATCTCACATATATCAAATGTACAACAGCAAGTGGATCTCACATATCTCGTATGTACAATATCAGGTATATCTCACATATATCAAATGTACAACATCAAGTGGATCTCACATATCTCGTATGTACAATATCAGGTATATCTCACATATATCAAATATACAACATCAAGTGGATCTCACATATCTAGTATGTACAATATCAGGTACATCTCACATATATCAAATGTACAACAGCAAGTGGATCTCACATATCTCGTATGTACAATATCAGTATATCTCAAATATATCAAATGTACAACAGCAAGTGGATATCACATCTCTCGTATGTACAATATCAGGTATATCTCACATATAACAAATGTACATCAGCAAGTGGATCTCCCATATCTCGTATGTACAATATCAGTATATCTCACATATACCAAATGTACATCAGCAAGTGGATCTCACATATCTCGTATGTACAATATCGACATCCATTCCCAATGAATCTCTTATATCCCAAATCAAATCTCCAGCACAACTCTAACATCCTAAATACAATGACATAAATAAATATGATGAGGGCAATACACATATATTAGCGTCCCATTCCACTAATATTGGTGTAAGGGCATATATAACAGCGGCTCAATCCCCTGTTATATATACAAAAGAGTATTTAGAAATATCATGAAACCAATGTGCCAAGCATCGACATAGAAATGCTGATCCATCAGGTGTTGTCTCCAAGACTGGCCCCCTGATAAGTACGTATCATACGCTATCCCGAGAGCTCGAGTGCCTAGCTCTGACCATCGTCTTTCGACGTATCCATACGCACATGACTCCCGTCGGTATCCACTCGATAGCCGATGAGTTAATGGTCCTGTCACCGGAAAGTATGGTTCCCCTACGCCTCATCGCCTAGCACCGCGATGTCGACTCACACAGCGACAACGTTCTTGCTTCAGGGTACCTCCGGGCCCCACCATGTACCCGTACACGGATCCCTCCTTTCCTCGCGTAGGGTGTACATCAGAACCGATAAATCTCATGGTGGATGCTATAATATCATATCAAGGAAACCGGGTTTTTCAATGTATGCATAATTTTATGAACTACCATGGTCCCCAAATCCAGAAAACATCATGAAAAATCCATATAACAATGCGATAATCCATGAATAAAGTATACGCAACATAAAAACTGTAATGAAAGCGTATAAAAGAAAAGCATAGCTATCACCAGATATAAATGAACACATGAATGGTATAGCAGAAATATAGGTATCTACCTACATGATGATGTGATACACCTATCAGGTATAAGGAAAGTATAAAATGCAAGTACACCTGTAGCTATGTCCTTAGGTGTGTATGTACCTAACACTAATGGTACAATACCCTATAGGTAAACAAGAACTAGCATATCAAAGTCTAAGTTATATACGATAAGAAATATGTATCAAAGTCACAATGTCCCTAACCAGACAATATCATTTCTAAATATGGGTTGTGTATGACATGGCAATTATTGACGGTGTGTGTGGCATACAATCAGTGCTCTCGCAATCTGAGCCGTCAATAATAGTGCAGTGTCCTAAGGATACTAGTCCAAGCACAACTATCACTAAACAGTAAGGTAATTGCGCAATTCTAAACATGACATAGAATATGCGACAATGTAAATATTTCTAGCCCAGACGCATAACGCCATGCGGGTGATTCCCCTGTAGATGTTAAATCTACTCACCCACACTCCAAGCTAGATGAAGTCTACCACCTGTATCCCCCTGTGGCAGTGTCCGTAGTCTCCGCCTGCGAACCTGCAACATATAAACAACAAGCAAATATATATTAATAATAACTCTAAAACATGAACAAGCTACCCCTAAACGACACAACAACACACAACCACCTCTTAAGTGTTCGTATCGTGGCTAACGAGAGTAGCGACACGACGAAAACAACTTAAGAGCAAAACCACGAAAACTGCACGACCCGTGTCGTATCACGTATCGCGCAGACACAAAACACTAGAAACTACCTAATTGATCCCAGATTTTGCCTACTGTGAAAACTAAACAAACAAACAAGACCAGAAGAACCTAAACCACAGCAGACACCTAAAAACAAAAGACCCAAACCCTAACTCCCCAGCATGGCCGGTGTCGCCGGCCTCTCCTCTTGACGTCGCCGGACCTGGCCGGTGGCCTGGGGTCCATCTCCTAGGTGGTACTCCAGGTTCCCTAGTACAACACTACCACTATGTTTAGTTTTTCAGTTATCTACCCGGGTCACAGTAGGTCCTAGAAACCACAAACCGACACTAAAATACGATATTTCACGACAAAACCTAATTTAACATTCTAAACTGAAACTATTTAGCTAAACTACACTAAAAACACATCAAAGAGCAGTAGGGGAATCACCTACACCAAAGAACACAAGGATCCACGCTCAAGAGCACTCCAAGTCAAGCAAATGAGAAAACTTGAAGAAAAATGGGATTTTTGTGAAAAGAGATGGATTTATGAAGGTTTTGTGAAGGAAATATGAGGAAAAGAGAGAAAGAAAGGGCTAAGGCAGTAGAGAGGGAGAGGGCTCGGCCAAGGAGAGGGAGGAGAGAGAGAAGGGAATTTCCAAGCAATTCCAAGCATTAAAATGCAATAAATGCATTCATACACACCTACACACATTCATGCATCTTCTTTTCTTTTCTTTTCTTTTTTTTTCCATTAATCCTTGGCCACACAATCATTCCAAACATTATGTGGTTTAGATTAAATCAAGTAAAAGAGAAGAAAAGATCGTAAAGAGAAGATTTCCCAAAATGTGCAAACCGGATTAAAATAACATTAAAATTGGGAAAAATTCAAATTGGACCAAAACGTCCCATATACTCCCAATGTTTGCGCACTATCTTTATTTTATCAAAACTAGGTGCTGGCAAGTCGATATGGCCGTTTGATCACAATCGGTATAAAACTGAAAATACCGACGAATTTCACCCAAAAACAGAAACAAACACAAAACGATTTCTAGAACGATACAGCTTCATCGATAAAATTTTTGAATTGTTGGTGTTGACCTTCGGTCATTGCAAAGCTTGGTATTGACCAATAACCTCGATCCCCTCGTGTGATTTTAAAAGATTAAAATTGTTTAACTCAAGTTTGGGGTGGTGGTATATTTTGGCTCTTGAAAGAAAATGATTTTTACAAAATTGTGAGCCAAGAAATAAGTTTGCGGGAGGAGTTCACTTGCATTATTTCTTGTCCCCTTTTTCCTCCCAAGTCTACAGGTTTTTGAGTTTAACGGATGACATCAGTGAGGACACTGCTGTAAACAGGTTTGGGGGAGGTTTGTGCTTATTTACGCATCAATTTGCATCATACTTTGAATAAGCACAACATTTTCAAAAATTTTCTTTTATAACAAAAGAGTCAAAAGTGAAAAATTACATCCAAAAGATAGGAATAGTTTAAGAAAACCAAGAAAATTAGAAGTTTTCTTAAACGAACTAGTAATAAGTAGTTATGAGCTATTGTCCCAAGGGTTAGTAAGATGAAGGAAGTCACTAATCTGAGGATAAAAATAAGTCTGAAAAATAGTTTCTATTTTGGAAGCCAAACATTTGAATGTTGATACCCTACTATATTCACTTACACACGTCTTGAAACTCGGGATAGTAGAGGATACCTTGAAATGCTCTTGTCTATAAGCCAAAGTATGAAGGAAATGAAAAAAATGAAGAAAATATAAAAATGGTGAAAAGAAAAAATGAACACTGGTTTTGTATCGCCAAGGCAGCAATAAAAAAATATAGTGAGGGTGCATCTTCACCTAGTGCCCTAAGGCCAACTAGTCTGGGAGTCACTGCTAAGCCTTAGGTGGTGTAAGACGAGGAAAAATATTATCACCTAATCAGCAAGCACTTGAGTAACCGGTCGGTTAATACCTCAAGAAGTATTAACGGTCACATGAAAAGGTGTGAGCAAATCTAAATATTCATCAAATTAAAAAGTACTGAGGTAGATGGACAAGAGTATGATAGCTTGAATTGAATTCTCCGAGTGTAGCGATGTCCATTTCACACACGTAGGGGTATATGATCAATGTTTGGATGAAAGGTAGGAATGAAGAATAAAGACGATGTTTTATTGAGGGATGATGTGATTTCTAACATTTTTTCATGACTATTAAGATAGGGCTCATGACGACTGAAAAGCTAGTATAGTTGGAAACTCTTATTTTCAAAGTCTTTCTTTTATGGTTCTTATCTTTATATGTTAATTTCACTATCTCTCTTTTGTTATGGGATTTTGTGGGTGCAATCCGCTGAAAACCCTCAGGAGACAACACTCCTCCTACTAGGGACACCTAGAGGTTTAACGGCTTGTTGCACGTGCTCAGTGCAAACGTGTCTGCCTATGAAAGTGTGCTTAGTTTTCTCCTTTCCTTATCTCCTCTTGAATAAACTAGTTTGCTCGGGACGATCAAAGATAAGTTTGGTGGTATTTGTTCAGTTGATAAAACTGCACATTTGTATTACATCTTTCCTACTATTTTCATATTAAAAAAGGTCATTATTATAATATATCATACATATGAGGGTTTATGTGTAAAAATACTATTTTCCATGTGTTGATATATTATAATTAGAATTTGGTAGGAAAATGTATGCAAACAATATCATTGACCTAATCCTAGTAGAACTAAGTCTACTAAATATTATTTAAGTTGTTGTGCCGAATTTTCAGGGCTGAAATCAAGGAAATCAAAGTTGGCAATTCAAATCTACCAAAGATATTCAAGAAACTAATTCTGGTAGAAATATAGAAAAGATTTTCAAAGTCTAGATACTCAAAAGATTACCAAGTGTTACAGATATGAAGCTACAAAAATTAGAGGCCGTGATCTCACCAAAAGGGGGTGGATCCACGACCAAACCTATCCAATGGCCGCGGTTCCGCCATGGATTTGAAGAGTTAAGATATGGGATTGTGGTGGTTAGGATCCTAACAACTAGTTTCCATATTAGGAAACTAGGGTTCTGGCTCTGTGACTATAAATAAGGACCGAGAGCCTCTTGGAAAAATCATCAAGCCGACGAGATCACGAAGTCCAAGACGGCTCACGCATCTAGGCTGATCATCAACGGTTCATCTACCTCCTTAGAAGAGATCGAGAAGCAAACTAAGTTTTTGTAATCATTTTCTAAGGAATCAAAGTGTACTTGATCTTGTTGATTAATAAAGGTAGTTTATTGCATTTTCTCTCCATCTCTTTTTCTCCCAACATGCGCGAGTAATTCTCCGCTTGTTAGGGTTCGTAGGATTGGGGTAGGCTAATGGATGATGAACATCCCTAAACTCATTTTTAAGTCCTATAAAGTTTATAAACTTTATCAAAAGAATCATTAACATCCTAATCGGGTGCGCTACCAATTCTTTGTTAGCCTCGACCACGATTAGAGATTAGATTAATGATTGTTTTGGTAAAGGCTAGATATGAACGGAGTTCCGTATCGAGATAGGGGTTAAGAGTGGGATTCATTTTCCCTCCAGAAACCCTAATCTGCATGCACCACCGTCGTTCTAGTTTTAAATCTATTAAAGGATAAAAAGGGTAACTTTTAATTAATCGTCCATAACTACTAAATCCTAACGAACCCTACAAGCCCTCTTATTATATTAACTACATCCTTAAAATAATCTAGATCTATATATTTTGCATTCTTGCTTAACGTAGATCAAGAAACCTTTCCACAACATTCTTTATTCCTCCTCTCATTTTCAACACATCTAAAGTAAGAGTAAAATATTCAACGTTTCCCTGAGGACGACCCGTACTCACCTCGGTATAGCTACACGCGACACTGTTCTGATTGCGGTTAACTACAAACACACTCTTCCGTATCAATCAGTAGGACTCTAAAGACTCGTCAATAAGCCGGCAGCAGGTGATGATCATATCAAACACCCACAAGCCGCAAGCGGTCTGCTTAACATAACGGCCACCCGGGTATTGAGCGATCAGAAGATCAACGAGCAAGCCCGCTCACACTCCTGTGAATCCAACCAGTAACACTTACCGTACAGTCCGGTCTGTTTGTCTCATATGTCGCATATCTCGCCTAGGGGTAGTAAACGTCAGACCCCAGTAGCTCGATAAGTCGTGTCGATATTGTTAGTTATATGTATGCCCTAGAGGCCAGTATTGTACAGATGATATATATTATATTGGATGCTTGGACATATATAGAGATGACTTTCTTGCTCGATATGATAGTATGCTATCTGGTTACTCTTTATTTTAACATGTACACTTGTCTCTTTAAACTGTCTTATGGTAACATGTTGGTAAAGCCCTTAGGATGTGTACTTGACTACCTGGACTATGATGCGGATCATACCAGTGGGGACATGGTAGTCCATAAGTACATCCTTCAAGGTCCCTAGTCATGGGTATATCGAGACGGGGCATCGATATACCAGAGTAGACTAGCGTATATGCTTCTCGACCCATGAGATGGGCGATGGATGATCCCATATCCATTGGTGTTTGACATCAGAGATAGTGTACGGGTGCTCAGTGGAGACTGGGTACACTGGACGGACTCGCCGAGAACTCCCAGATGGTATTATACCTCACGTCAGATGGCAGTTCTCAGGTGACACTTGTACAGGTTAGTCTGTAGACCCGAGATCGTCATAGAGTCTTATGTGATTCCTACTGTGCTTTGATCTCCACCTTACCACGTCTATGAGGACGTGCAAAACGGTGGTCTTTGGGTACAGTCCCGAGTCACATGGAGGCAATGAGCGATAGGAGGGGTTTCGTCTCTCCCGGTATTGGGGGTTGATGTTGCGCTGTGCTCGATTGGCCGTAACAGGGAAGTCCCTGGCCAGGGCTGATCAGAGATTTGCTGGTAAGTGTTACCAGTAGTTTCTCGACCCGTTATGAGCCTCACATCGGCACGACATATCGGTTATTGGGGTCTGACGTTTACCACCCCTAGACTTGATATGCGACGTATCAGACGAACAGACCAGACTGTACGGTAAGTGTTACTGGTTGGATTCACAGGAGTGTGAGCGGGCTAGCTCGTCGATCTTCTGATCGCTCAATACCCGGATGGCCGTTACGTTTAGCAGACCACTTGCGGCTTGTGGGTGCTTGATATGATCATCATCTGCTACCGGCGTATTGATGAGTCTTTAGAGTCCTACACAGAGGTTTCCTGGCTCAAGCGAAACGAAATAGGAGCGCATATGAGATGTGTGCAGGAGCGAGAATAATGCGTTTATGTGATACCGCATTTCATTCTCGCGATAAATGTTTCGATTGGTTATATTCGATATGACCTAGTTATCGAATCATTGATTCGATAAATCGATACATTGAATACTAGTCGGTTATGTGCGACATGACCGGATCATTGAATCAAATGTTGATTTAATGATTTAATGTATAATTATATATTTGATATATTACTTTGCATTAACTAGTATTGGTTCACTTTATATGGATTTTCTCACTTGATGTGCAAGTTGTATATGTGATATATTTTCGTGCACATACATGTATCATGTTTGATGATACTTGATCATTTGGTTAAGTGTGAAGAATTAAGCCATGGTTAAATGATAATTAGGGTTTTGCCTTATCATGTATTTATTCATTTCTTTATTTATTTCAATGGATAAATGAAAACAAAGTGGTGTATTTTTGTCATGAAGCTTGTTGAAGCTTTGACCAAATAGACCATTTTGTCTTCATGCTTAACCCTAACCCATCCACTTACCATGGTTTATTCTCTACACTTAACCCTTGTTAGATTATGATAAGTATGTATTTTTCTTTTCATTTAAAAATAACTTATCATAAACTAGCTTCTTCTTCTCCTTCTTCTTCAAGATAGAAACCTTGATGCCATTAATGGCAACTTGAGTTCTAGTGAGAGAAATCCAATTCTAAAGTGAACCCACCTCCTATTTCTTCACCCTATACCTCTTGCCAAGTTGTTTTGGGTGTTTTCTTCAAAAGTTTCACAACTTTGTGATGTCGGAGTTTGAACTTGAGATGCCTCGACGTAGATCGTCTTTGACACGAAGCCGACGACCTATTCCGCTCGTTTTCCCGATGAAGCCGATGAAAGAGTCTAGGATTTGAAAAGGACAGCGAGAAGAAGACTACGTGGAGCTTAGGAAGAGGATAACCGGATCTACAAAGGTTGTAGCATCTTAACTTTAGTTAATATGTTAACTAGTTTAGTTTTTCGCCTATTCTAGTCTAAGATCCGCGTTAGGGTTTCGCGGCACCCGTAATTTTTGAAATTGGCATGTTCTATGCCATGTGAGACCTCTCTAGGGTGCCTAGGAACCTTTCACTGGTATCAGAGCCTAGCTAGAGCCTTAGGCGAAGTCTAGACGCGATTTGAAGCCCGAACGAACCCGAAACCCTAAACCAAACATGCTCTCTGTCCTTTTTCTAAAATCTGGGATTTTTCAATATTAAAAATGCTTAAAAAATTCAGCAGGGAATTCTAAGAATTACGGTGCAATTTTTATTCAATGAACAGTGAACAGCGCGGCGGAACCGTGGCCTAAGCCAGCTTTGGCGGCGGTTCCGCGGCGGCTTGATGACGTCATCCTTATCTTTTTGCACAGTAATTCTTATTTAACAGTGCTGAGTTCTCTGAGTGTTTTTTTAATATTTTTTCCAGAGTTGAATTTTCTGGGGTGTTTTAGAGCTTCGGGGTTTTCGACCGGATTATCAAATTTCGTCTTTGTGTATTTCCGGATCATTTATAGAATATGTTAAAAAGTTTGACCGGATATAAATACCCATTTTTTCCCCTATCGGGAAATTTCCAAGTGTTGGATTTTTCCGTAGTTTAACGACGTTCTAAGTAGTGCAAGTAACGCGATGGACCCTCTAGAAGACAACAAACCTTAACTCGATTATGTGACCGTCTTGAACTGCCCTTTGAACCTTCGGGTTTGGGGCAGTACGGCGTGCCACATGTGAGGCGTTGGCTTGACCTTTCTACGGCTGGACCGTTGGTACTGAGGCACGAACTGAATGTTGTTAGACTTATTTCATGTGTTGAGCTGTATCGGGAAAACTTGGGTATTCGACTGTTCGATCGGAAAGTTTAACATTTTCTGTTTATCTGGAATGTGATACAATAATTGGAATTCACAAACAGTTATGAGATAACTGAATGAATGTTATAAATCTAGCAGTTTAGTCCCACATGTTATTGAAAAGAGTTTTCGATAATGAGACTAAAATGCGGGATTTATATATGTTAGGCATGTGATGTCTAAGTATTTCATTTGATTGGGCATGCGTTGTCTAAAGAAGTTGCGGATTCCAGTTGTTGTAGTTTTACACTTTCTTTTCTGTGACCGTAAGTGTAGTATGTTCATATCGCCGGTTTCGTTGCTATACGTCAACGACGATTGGGGTATGCATACTTACTTACGTTGATGACATGTGATGTTATGTGTTGCCGGATATATTATATTGGATCGTCGTGTTTGAATAGCCGGGGTTTTTTATGTGAGATGAGTGTTTTTCATTTTCATTCATGTAAAAACTTGTATGTAATATTCTTTTATTTGGGGCACTTCCAGGTAGCGGAAGTTGTCACCCTTTGTATATTATTTACTTTTCCGCATTAGGATAGACCCAAGGAGGGGAGCACAAGTAACCGGGTTCTGGGGTCTAGTGAGAGACCAACTCGAGGAGTCGAGTCCGGGTCTCCTAACCCTAGAATTGGCAGGGTTACTTGCCGCTCTCGTAGGGGTCTAGGGGTGTGGGATTGGCTATTCATCACGACCGTGGAATCCGTGTTTTATACTGGCTCGTATTGAAAACACGGACGTCCTAGTATATCCAATATTTCATATATTTATTCTGCTGCGATATTTGAGTTGTGATTCTGTGATGGATATAGTATATAGTATATATGATATATTATATAGACGTTACTTATGTTTTACACCCGCGCTAGCCCTGCCCTACTCTGTCGTTAGTTACCTAACCTAACGGTGCACGAGGGGACATCGAGGCGAATGCGGATGGCATAAGTGTACGTCATATCTATCTGTGATGTTTAGGTATTTAAATGATGGGACTTCATTAATGTGATTAATGAAAGATAAGAAACCTAAGATGTTGTAGAATCGAATTTTAAAATAAAACAGGGTAGCTACAGTTCTTGCTTTGCACAGCGATGTATATGATATATCCCGCACCTTATTCGATGAGGAAAGGACCGAGATCCCTTCACCGGGAGTGACTCCTTTAGCAATAACTGGAAGATGCTACACACTCGGTTTGCTTTTGACTGCTTTTAGGTTTTTGCTTTGCATAGCGATATATATGATATATCCTGCACCTCATTCGACGAGGAAAGGACGGAGATCCCTTCGCCGGGAGTGACTCCTTTAGCAAAACTAGAAAAGCCTCAAAATCACTCCATTTCAAAACTTTATTTGATTCTACAACGATATCAAGTTCATTACGCTCATGGTTTTCAGAAAAACCTGCGTAGCCCTCCGTCAATTCAGATATGTAATATTCAGTATTCGTGCTACGGTTGTTTGGCATGCGTCAAGGCGTAGTGTACGGTAGCTGATTATTACTTATCTGCAGCATGAGATGCGATTGGATTAAGGTATTCGTACGGCGTTGTTTGGCATGCGTCAAGGGTCGTACGGGTGGGTTTAATTCGATCACGAATTGTACGGGTTGAACTTGACTAGCGGACTATGGGTTGTTTGGCATGCGTCAAGGTCATAGCACGCTAGGGGCAAAAGCCTTATCGGGAATTTCAAGTGTTGAAATTTGCAATGAGATTGCATACCTTCTATAAGATAGTTGGATCCCGATACCCACTGCGAGTAAGAGTTACTCCTGGGAGAGTTTTACACATTGCAATTAGCTGATCAAGTAGGTGTCTAGAAAGGTGTTAACGAGGTTACGCCTCTGGGAAAACGAGGTTTACATTAATTAGGTTCGTGCGAAAGCACGGGGGACCTCCCTCAAAGTACCGACACTGGCCTGGCTGAAAGATTGGCGAACTTGTAGTGTGTAATTAATCCCGGCTAGTCTTTCCTTTTAGGGTTTGAAGGAAGATTTGATAAAAAGCAGTGGGAGCCATCCTGATTAGATAAGATAATAACCAATCTGATCTTGCACGAGCATACGCTAAAGTGTTTTCTTCTCTCTCTCTCCAGGTAGCGACCAGTTCATGCCTTAATCAAGATAATAATATGGATGTATTGACCGAACCCGCATGTTATACTGTGCTGGGGAACGTTGGTTCCGTTCTTTCTTATAAGAGTTATAAGAATGAACAGGATATAGGGGAATACCAGGATTCCCATGCCACCCGAATGAAGAAAGTACATGTTGATGCATTTTCTTCTGGTGTGTTCGTTACTGAGAACTGTTTCTCCATTTGCTCTACGTCCTGGGTATTAGATACCGGGTCAGGATCCCATATATGTAATCAGTTACATGGGCTTAGAAAAGGAAGAGAACTTGGAGAAGGTGATAAAGACATTAGAGTTGGAAATGGTGCAATTGTTGCAGCTAAGACTGTCGGAGAATATCACCTTGTATTACCAACTGGTAATACATTGGTTCTGAACGAATGCTATTACATGCCGAACCTGATATGCAACATTATATCGGTTTCTTTATTAAGTAAAGAGGGATATAATTTTGTATTACAGGACAATGTTATGAACATTTTCCGTAACCAAAAGTTGGTTGTTTCAGGCACGTTGTGCAATGGCATTATGTTCTAAATCAATCAACAGTTCTTAGCATAACAAACACACACAAGAGGAAAAGTTCTGAACTTAACGAATCCTTCTTGTGGCATTGTAGACTGGGCCACATCAATGCGACACGACTAGCTAAGTTGCATAAAGATGGATATTTAAATCCGTTTGAATTTTCATCTTATGACACTTGCTAGTCATGTCTCAAAGGCAAGATGACCAAAACTCCGTTTACGGGACACGGAGAAAGAGTTACCGAACTCTTAGGACTGATACATAGTGATGTATGCGGTCCCATGTCTACACATGCCATGGATGGTTCTTCATACTTCATTACATTCACTGACGATCTCTCTAGGTTCGAGTATGTGTTCCTGATGAAACACAAATCAGAAGCTTTTGAGAAATTTAGGGAATATAAGCAAGAAGTTGAGAACCAAACCGGAAAAAGTATTAAAATCCTACGATCTGATCGAGGAGGAGAATACTTAAGCAATGAATTCCTGGACTTCCTAAAAGAGAATGGGATTCTCTCTCAGCTGACTCCTCCATATACACCACAGCACAACGGTGTATCAGAACGGAGGAACCGCAACCTATTAAATATGGTGCGCTCTATGATGAGCACAGCTGAGTTACCTATTTCCTTCTGGGGATATGCGCTTAAGACAGCCATGGACCTATTGAATAGAGTTCCTACCAAATCAGTGCCTACCACTCCATATGAGATATGGAAAGGGAAGAGACCACATCTTAATTACATTAAGATATGGGGTTGTCCAGCCTATGTCAAAAGACAGAATCCGGACAAACTCGAGGCAAGATCAGTCTTATGTAAGTTTGTAGGATATCCCAAGAATTCACAAGGGTATATCTTCTACCATCCTGAGGAACAAAAAGTGTTTGTTTCTCGACATGCCACATTCTTAGAAAAAAGTTTTCTTATGAAACAGATAAGTGGCATTGAGGTAGAACTGGAAGAGGTTCCAGCAATACAGACTACAACAGAAGATTTGGTTGAACCAGAGGATTCCGTAGTTCCCGATGAACCCCAGCCTCTCCGCCGATCTAGTAGGGTTCCTTGCCCACCTAAGAGATACTACGGTTTTCTCATGGATAGTGGGAGCGAGGATTGCATCATGGAGGATGATGACCCAACTAGCTTCGAACAGGCCATCACGAGTGGGGACTCAGTGAAATGGATGGATGCTATGCGGTCCGAGATGGAATCCATGTACACCAACAAAGTATGGACTTTGGACGTTGCTCCTGAAGGGGTAAAACCTATTGGGAGCAAGTGGATCATCAAGAAGAAACTTGGTGTAGATGGGAAAGTGGAGACTTTCAAAGCTAGACTTGTAGCAAAGGGTTTTCGTCAAAGATCAGGTGTGGACTATGACGAAACCTTTTCTCCAGTGGCTATGCTTAAATCCATCCGGATCATGCTTGCCATCGCTGCATATCATGATTACGAAATCTGGTAAATGGATGTTAAGACCGCCTTTCTAAACGGTGATTTAGAAGAGTGCGTGTACATGACTCAGCCAGAGGGCTTCGTAGACAGTGGGAGCAGCGGAAAGGTGTGCAAGCTGCTTAAATCCATTTATGGATTAAAGCAAGCATCGCGGAGTTGGAACATCTGCTTTGACGTCGCTATCAAAGAGTTTGATTTCGTCAAAAATCCAGATGAACCTTGTATCTACAAGAAGGTGGCAGAGAGTAAGGTTGTCTTCCTCGTATTGTACGTGGACGACATACTCTTGATAGGAAATGATATTCCTATGCTGCAATCGGTCAAGCTCATCTTATCACAAAGATTCTCAATGAAAGATCTTGGTGATGCCTCCTGCATATTGGGGATTAGGATCTATAGAGATAGATCCAAACGGATTTTGGGATTGTTCCAATCCAGGTACATTGACACCATACTAAAGAGGTTTAGTATGGAAGAGTCCAAGCGTGGGAACTTACCCACGATCTCTGGAGTCACTCTCTCCAAAGAGATGTCTCCTAAGACTGATTTGGAGAGAGCTCGCATGCAAGGGATACCCTATGCTTCGGCAGTAGGCTCTATCATGTATGCGATGCTATGTACCAGACCCGATATTGCATACTCACTAAGTATAGTGGGCAGGTATCAAGCTGATCCTGGAGAGAGACACTGGACAGCTGTGAAGAGCATTCTCAAGTACTTGCGAAGGACTAGAGATATGTTCTTGGTGTATGGTAACGGAGAACTCCAAGTGGAGTCCTTTACCGATTCGAGCTTCCAGAGTGATAAGGACGACTCTAAGTCGCAGTCGGGCTTTGTCTTTACCCTTTACGGAGGGGCGGTTAGCTGGAAGAGTTCCAAGCAGGAAACCGTGGCAGACTCGACGATGGAGGCTGAATACGTCGCTGCCAACGATGCTGCCAAAGAGGCTGTCTGGATCAAGAAGTTCATTACTGAACTTGGAGTGGTTCCATCCATTGAGCATCCAATACCTTTGTATTGCGATAACAATGGAGCGGTGGCTTTGGCCAAGGAACCCAGGTCCCATCAGCGGTCTAGGCATATTCTGAGGCGGTATCACCTGATCCGGGAGATAGTTGATCGCCGGGAGATCGAGGTCAGGAGGGTTGACACGAAGAACAACACGGCGGATCCACTCACGAAGGCCATTCCCCAGACACAGTTTGAGAGACTCTTCGGGATGCTTGGTATGCGATACTACAGCAGCTGGCCCGAGTGCAAGTGGGAGATTGTTAGTTATATGTATGCCCTAGAGGCCAGTATTGTACAGATGATGTATATTATATTGGATGCTTGGACATATATAGAGATAACTTTCTTGCTCGATATGATAGTATGCTATCTGGTTACTCTTTATCTTAACATGTACACTTGTCTCTTTAAACTGTCTTATGGTTACATGTTGGTAAAGCCCTTAGGATGTGTACTTGACTACCTGGACTATGATGCGGATCATACCAGTGGGGACATGGTAGTCCATAAGTACATCCTTCAAGGTCCCTAGTCATGGGTATATCGAGACGGGGCATCGATATACCAGAGTAGACTAGCGTATACGCTTCTCGACCCATGAGATGGGCGATGGATGATCCCATATCCATTGGTGTTTGACATCAGAGATGGTGTACGGGTGCTCAGTGGAGACTGGGTACACTGGACGGACTCGCCGAGAACTCCCAGATGGTATTATACCTCACGTCAGATGGCAGTTCTCAGGTGACACTTGTACAGGTTAGTCTGTAGACCCGAGATCGTCATAGAGTCCTGTGTGATTCCCACTGTGCTTTGATCTCCACCTTACCACGTCCATGAGGGCGTGAAAAACGGTGGTCTTTGGGTACAGTCCCGAGTCACATGGAGGCAATGAGCGATAGGAGGGGTTTCGTCTCTCCCGGTATTGGGGGTTGATGTTGCGCTGTGCTCGATTGGCCGTAACAGGGAAGTCCCTGGCCAGGGCTGATCAGAGATTTGCTGGTAAGTGTTACCAATAGTTTCTCGACCCGTTATAAGCCTCACATCGGCACGACTTATCGGTTATTGGGGTCTGACGTTTACCACCCCTAGACTTGATATGCGACGTATCAGACGAACAGACCGGACTGTACGGTAAGTGTTACTGGTTGGATTCACAGGAGTGTGAGCGGGCTAGCTCGTCGATCTTCTGATCGCTCAATACCCGGATGGCCGTTACGTTTAGCAGACCGCTTGCGGCTTATGGGTGCTTGATATGATCATCATCTGCTACCGGCGTATTGACGAGTCTTTAGAGTCCTACACAGAGGTTTCCTGGCTCAAGCGAAATGAAATAGGAGCGCATATGAGATGTGTGCAGGAGCGAGAATAATGCGTGTATGTGATACCTCATTTCATTCTCGCGATAAATGTTTCGATTGGTTATATTCGATATGACCTAGTTATCGAATCATTGATTCGATAAATCGATACATTGAATACTAGTCGGTTATGTGCGACATGACCGGATCATTGAATCAAATATTGATTTAATGATTTAATGTATAATTATATATTTGATATATTACTTTGCATTAACTAGTATTGGTTCACTTTATATGGATTTTCTCACTTGATATGCAAGTTGTATATGTGATATATTTTCGTGCACATACATGTATCATGTTTGATGATACTTGATCATTTGGTTAAGTGTGAAGAATTAAGCCATGGTTAAATGATAATTAGGGTTTTGCCTTATCATTTATTTATTCATTTCTTTATTTATTTCAATGGATAAATGAAAACGAAGTGGTTTATTTTTGTCATGAAGCTTGTTGAAGCTTCATGAAGCTTTAACCAAATAGACCATTTTGTCTTCATGCTTAACCCTAACCCATCCACTTACCATGGTTTATTCTCTACACTTAACCCTTGTTAGATTATGATAAGTATGTATTTTTCTTTTCATTTAAAAATAACTTATCATAAACTAGCTTCTTCTTCTCCTTCTTCTTCAAGATAGAAACCTTGATGCCATTAATGGCAACTTGAGTTCTAGTGAGAGAAATCCAATTCTAAAGTGAACCCACCTCCTATTTCTTCACCCTATACCTCTTGCCAAGTTGTTTTGGGTGTTTTCTTCACAAGTTTCACAACTTTGTGAAGTCGGAGTTTGAACTTGTGATGCCTCGACGTAGATCGTCTTTGACACGAAGCCGACGACCTATTCCGCTCGTTTTCCCGATGAAGCCGATGAAAGAGTCAAGGATTCGAAAAGGACAGCGAGAGGAAGACTACGTGGAGCTTAGGAAGAGGATAACCGAATCTACAAAGGTTGTAGCATCTTAACTTTAGTTAATATGTTAACTAGTTTAGTTTTTCGCCTAGAATTCTAATCTAAGATCCGCGTTAGGGTTTCGCGGCACCCGTAATTTTTGAAATTGGCATGTTCTATGCCATGTGAGACCTCTCTAGGGTGCCTAGGAACCTTTCAGATATGAGGTCTATAACAGTTCGAGAAACTACTGGTAACACTTACCAGTAAATCTCAGCAACCCTGGCCAGGGATTTCCGGTTATAGCCAATAGAACACAGCGCAACATCAACTCCCTATACCGGGAGAGACGAATCCCCTCCTATCGCTCATTGCCTCTATGTGATTCAGGACTGTACCCAAAAACCACCGTTTTGCACACCCTCTTGGACGTGGTAAGGTGGAAATCAAAGCACAGTGGGAATCACACAAGACTCTATGACGATCTCGGGTCTACAGACTAACCTGTTCCAGTGTCACCAGAGAACTGCCATCTGACGTAAGGTATAATACCATCTGGGAGTTCTCGGCGAGTCCGTCCAGTGTTCCCAGTCTCCACTGAGAACCCGTATATCATCTCTGATGTCAAACACCAATGGATATGGGATCATCCATCGCCTATCTGTATGGGTCGAGAAGGTATACGCTAGTCTACTCTGGTATATCGATGCCCCGTCTCGATACACCCACGACTAGGGACCTTGAATGATGTACTTATGAACTACCATGTCCCCACTAGTATGATCCGTATCATAGTCCAGGTAGTCAAGTACACATCCTAAGGGCTCTACCAACATGTACCAGAGAGACAATCAGTGTACACGTTAAGATAAAGAGCAACCAGATAGCATACTATCATGTCGAGCAAGAAAGTCCTCCCTATATATGTCCCAGCATCCACTACAATATACATCCTATGTACAGTAATGGCCTCTAGGGCATACATATAACTAACAATATCTCAAATCATAATATGAGAAAACCGCACTTTTATTTTTTTTAAATGATAATGAGTTTATAAAATCTCGCGGTTTCTCCAAATCCAGAAATCTCATGGAAAATCCGAAATCCAAACTGAAAAGTCGATAATAATGAATACTGGGCTCCGGCAATCCGGAATGGCCCTTATAATATTGCATGACAATGAATATATAATATGCATGAAATATCGAGCAATGAATGCAATAATGAACTAGCATATGAAACAATAACATGTCGGGACTATCAGCTAGCAAGCGATATCAATAGAGTAATATTCTCTAAAGTGTACGTGGCATGGCAATTACCGATGATAATGTGTTTGAACCGGCAAGCAGGTGTACGTGGAACATACGCAACATCGGTAATGGTGCTGGTGTCTTGACAGCATGATTTCAATAATAGCATACACAATATAAGCATGCAATGCGATGCGAACAGCAAGAATATGCGGGAGCTGAATATTAAACACAACAATAAATAATCTACATTAATATATATGGGTTATACAGTTTTCCGTTTTGAAATAACATGAATCGTGGTGTTTAGAAAATAGGGCTACGATGTTTTTAAGAAAAGGTACGTCCTTTGAAATATTCGTAGAATCCCTTGAACTGTCTTTAAAAGACTCACGATTCGTTAGTTTTGAAATAGATATGACCCGAGTCTAGTCTAACATCTATAAATAAACTACTGGACTAAACTAACAGACTGATCGAAAGGGTAAGGAAAACCACCTAAGTCTGAGTCGATATATATATAAATAACAGTCGGTGATCCCGCCTCAATAGTATCACATACGATACAAAGTATATAATATGACATCCTCGAGTCAAGAGTGTGAATCTATCATCAATATATAGCTCGTATGGTAAATCCATCGTACGGCATCCCAAATCTGGGTATGGGTCAAATATCACATTTATCTCATTATTCATTTGGTATCCTTATCATAACGTACCGTGAACTAGGGGTACTGATCTAAGTCTAGTACAATACCGATACCATCTACATATATATATGCGTGTGTATGAAAACACATGGCCTAAAATACCCTCTATAACATCATGTCGTATCTCATAATATAACCCAATACACATCACCGATCTCATGGCATCATGCCCAATCTCATCGACTCATCTCCAAATACCATATACTATCCTCATCATCCATGTATATGTATACGTATATATATACATAGTCCTATACCTGTGTGTGTGTGTATATATATATGCATATCCCCATATACGCATAAGAATATAAAATGCATGCATGTATGTGTGCGTGTGTATATAAACCTTATTCTAGGGTTCGCGACTAAGAAAATACTAACGACACTATCATCCAAACTCCTTTAAAGAATTCTAGCTAAGTATACACATCTTAATATACTATATAATTATATATCTATATATATCATAATGCATTCACGTTCTATACTACGAAACCGTGGGGGTGCTATACGCCATCCACCCGACTTCCCCCGTAGATATATATCTACTCACCTTGATTCTCGCTAGCTGGAGTCGATGACGCCATGCTCATCCTTGATCCTCGCTAGCTGGAGTCGATGATGCCACGCTCATCCTCATCGTCTCGAAATCCACGTGAAGTTACCTACAACCAACACACAATCGCAAATGCGTATTAAAAATCAAGTCGGGAAAACCAAAACGGCACACGTTTCGCTCATAGGTTAAAACCTATAGCCTCGCATGCAAAACACGACCAATAACCCTAGTCGTTGACGTTCAAACGCCACACGACGGAATACAATATCAAATACCAAATCCCAATTCATTAAAAGCCGTAAAACCGAATCAGAAACTATGAAAACTTGCTCCAGATTTTACCCTAGGTGAAATTAGCCAATTTTGCATATATGGAGGGTCTATTTTACTGGAGATAAAACCACAGAACAAACACGTGGCCAAATGCTCCTACCCTTGTCGCAATTTGCGGCCAGATTGATTAAATCTGTGGCCTGGCAAGGGAATTGGGGTCCTGGGTTTTGGGTATAGGTTCTAGGTTGCCTGCTTGTGTCTCTGTATTTGCTAAATATTTTTCAAGTGTCCCGGGTGATAGCAGATACCAATACATCCTCACAGAATCCAAAGTTTCCCGATATCGGGGTTTCTAAGTTCGTGTTGCAGGGTTTAATTCTCTGGTTTAATTCTCTAATCACACACTAAAGTGGTTGTATGGTGTCTACTAACTTCAATTACACTCATAGATTCAAATCAAACCCTAACATCTTCTAGAAATTTTCAAAGTTCGCAAAACTACACAATATCGATTCTAAACTAACATGTATACTGAAGTGAAACAAATACAAGGCTAATGGTAAAAAAAATACCTCATTTGGCAACTCAAGAAAATTCTTGAGTTGCCCCAAGTCCTCAAAATCCAATTTTTCTTGGTCCAAAGTGTTTGTAGTGGGCTTGCACATGTTTTTTGTGAAAGGGGATGAAGTTTTGAGTTGTTTTGGGGTGTGTTTGTGATGGTTTTGTGGAGGAGGGAGATGAGGGAAGCCATGAGATGAAGTGGGAGAGAAATGATGAAGAGAAGAATGAAGGAGAAGCATAGACATGATCAAAGATGACCCCTCACCCTCTCTCTCATGCCCATACCTCATACTATATTCGTTTTCATTTTCTTTTCTTTTCTTATCTTTTCTTTTAAACACAAAAACATGCATGATAAAAAGAAAAGACCATGTAGGAAAATGTAACAAATGTAATATGACATGGTGCATGTCATGTGCACAAAACCAGATTAATGCAAGATTAGCGATATTTAATCACGATTAGCTTTAAAATTGAATTTAATTAATTGTAAAACAATCTATAAATGCTCAAATCTTGTAATCTCTTTCAAATTCAATATTTAACATAATTTTCAAATATTTCCCGATTTATCGGTATTTAATTATACCGCATTATAAAAATATTCACAATATTTATTTTTTAATTATATAATTTTCCAAAAATAATATTTTTTTTTTCTGAAATGTTACATATAATCAAAATTTTAAACCATAGAAAATATCTTAGATATTTAAGAAGCGAGTGGAGAATAAAATAATGAGCCATGGTGGAGATATTTTTAGAAGAGTGTAGAAACCATGACTCATTACTTCATTTTCCATTTTCTCAAAAACATTTAAATATCTAATATATTTCCATGTGATTCTAGCATACCATGTCCAATGTATCATCCACCATGATACATACATACATACATACATACACACACACACACACACACACACACACACAGAGACACAGATATATATATGCACACCCATAAAGAAAGGAATTATAAATGAGCAATTAGTCATTTTATTAAATCAACACTTGATTTAATAATCCGGTCATATCACATATAATCCGACTAATAAAACCTGCTAGATTAATGTAAGGTATCAAATACTCGTATTTAATCAAACACCCGCACATATCTCCATATGTGCACCACTTCGTTTCGCTTGAGCTTGGAAACCCCTATATAGGACTCTTAAGACTCGTCAATACGCTAGCAGTAGGTAATGATCAAATTAGATACCCACAAGCCGTCAGCGGTACTAGCTGGACGTAACGGCTACCTATGTATTGTACGAACAGAAGAATAACAAGCGAACTTGTTCAAACTCCCGTAGAGCCAACAAGCAACACTTACCGTACAGTCTGGTCTTTTCGTCTGATATGTTGCATATTGAGTCTATGGATGGAATCGTCAATCCCCAATAACTCAATAAGTCATGCCGATGTGTGGCCTATAACAATTCGAGAAATTACTGATAACATTTATCAGTAAATCTCATCATCCCTGGCCAGGGACTTATAGTTATAGCCAATCGCGCATGGTATATCATCAACTCCCAATACCGGAAGAGATGAAACTCCTCCAATCGCTCACTGCCTCTATGTGTCTCGGGATTGTACCCAAAATCCACCTTTTTGCACGACTCAATAGAGCCGTGGTAGGGTAGAAATCAAAGCACAGTTGGAAACACACAAGACTCCATGACGATCTCGGTTCTGCAGACTAACCTGTACAAGCGTCACTAGAGAACTGCTATTCGACGATAGGTATAATACCATATAAGAGTTCTCGGCGAGTCCGTTCAGTGTACTCAGTCTCCAATGAGCACTTGTATACAGTCTTTGATGTCAAACATTAATGGACATGGGATCATCCATTGCCCCTATACTGGGTCAAGAAACGTATACACTAGTCTACTTTGGAATATCGATGCCCCGTCTCGATACTCCCTCGACTAGGAACAGTTAAGGATACGCTTATGGAGTACACATGCCCTACTAGTATGATCTGCATCATAGTCATGGTAGTCAAGCTAATATCGTAAGGGCTTTATCAACATGTATCAAATGAAGTGTAAACATAATCAAGTGAACATGTTAAGATAAAGAGTAACCAGAAGCATACTATCATGTCTAGCAAGAAAGTCCTCTCTATATATACATGTCCAAGCATCCACTATACAAATAATGGCCTCTATGGCATACATATATCCAACAATCTCCCACTTGCACTAGGGCCAATTATTGGCGTATCTCATACCAAACATCTCAAAAAGTCGCTCATGTTGCGCCTGTGGAAGGGCCATTGTCTATGGATCTGCGGTTTTATTATTTGTGTCTACTCTCCGAATCTCGATCTCGCGGCGATCAACTATCTCCCGGATCAAATGATATTGCTTCAGGATATGTCTGGAACATTGATGGGACCTAGGCTCTTTGGCCAATACCATAGCCCCATTATTAGCACAATACAATGGTATTGGATCAATAATGGTGGGAACTACTTCAAGTTCCGAGATGAACTTCCGCATCCAGACGGCTTCCTTGCCAGTATCATTTGCAGCAATGTACTCAGCTTCCATCGTTGAGTCTACAATGGTGTCCTGTTTGGAACTTTTCCAACAAACCGCCCCTCCATTGAGGGTAAATACAAAACCCGAGATTGATTTGCGGTCATCCTTATCACTTTGGAAGCTGGAATCGGTAAAGGCCTCCATCTGGAGATCCCATTACCATACACTAAGAACATTTCTTTAGTCCTTCATAAGTACTTAAGAATGCTCTTCACAGCTGTCCAGTGTTTCTCCCCTGGATTGGATTGATACCTACTTACTATACTAAGTGCATAAGAAACATCAGGGTGAGTACATAACATAGCATACATGATAGATCCTACAGTAGAAGCGTAGGGTATAATACTCATGCGAGCTCTCTCTTCATCAGACTTTGGACAAAAGTCTTTGGAGAGGGTGATTCCGTGACAAGCGGGTAAAGTACCTCGCTTGGAATCTTCCATACTAAACCTTTTTAGGATGGTGTTAATGTACTTAGATTGGGACAATCCCAACAATCTCTTAGATCTATCTCTATAGATCTATTTCTATAGATCTTAATACCCAAAATATATGAGGCATCACTTAAGTCCTTCATGGAATGCGACAGTACTCCCTACAATATTCTTATAAATGCAAGGTTCATCTACATTTTTGATAAAATCAAACTTTTTGATGTATCATCAAAGCAGATATTCCAACTCCGTGATGCCTACTTTAATCTATAAATGGATTTAAGCAACCTATATGCCTTTTCGCTGCTCCCACTGTCAATGAAGCCTTCTGGCTGATCCATAAAAACGCATTCTTCCAAATCACCATTTAGAAATGCAGTTTTAACGTCCATCTGCCAGATTTCATAGTCGTAGTGAGCAGCAATAGCAAGTAGGATCCGAATTGATTTAAGCATTGCGACTGGAGAGAAAGTCTCATCATAGTCCAATCTCGGTCTTTGACGAAATCCTTTCGCTACAAGTCTTGTTTTATAGGTCTCTACCTGTCCATTCATACCAATCTTTTTCTTAAAGATCTATTTGAACCCTACGTGTTTTACTCCATAAGGTGCAACTTCCAAAGTCCATACTTTGTTGGTGTACATAGACTCTATTTCAGATCTCATGGCATCTAGCCATTTCATTGAGTCACTACTCGTGATAGCTTACTGAAAACTAGTAGGGTCATCATCATCCATGATGCAATCTTCTCTATCACCATCAATGAGGAAACTATAGTATCCCTTTGTTGGGCGAGAAGTCCTACTAGATCTACGGAGTGACTAAGGCTCGTGGGGTTCTATTGCAATTTCAGGTTCAACCAAATCGTCAATAGTTATTTGTTGTTCTAGAATTTCTTCTAGTTCTACTGCATTGCCTTCAATATTATTTGTAAAAAAAATCATTTTCTAAAAATGTGGCATACTGAGAAACAAACACTCTTTGTTCCTCCTTATGGTAGAAAAGATATCCATATGAATGTTTTGGATATCCCACAAAAGTACACAGCACCGATCGTGTCTCAAGTTCGTCTGGATTATGCTTTTTAACAAAAGCAGCACAACCCTATATCCTAACTCTCTTAAGTGATGTTCTCTTCTCATACCATATCTCATATATAGTGGTAGGCACGGTTTTGGTCGGAACTCTGTTCAATAGATATACAACAGTCTCCAATGCATGTCCCCAAAAGGAAAGTGGTAACTCAGCATTACTCATCATTGAACGTACTATATCTAATAGGGTACGATTCCTCCGTTCTGACACACCATTATGCTGTGTTGTGTAAGGGGGAGTGAGCTGAGAGAGAATCCCATTCTCTTTTAGGAAATCTAGAAACTCTGTACTTAAATACTCTCCTTCTCGATCTGATCGAAGTTTCTAGATGCTCAATCCAGTTTGTTTTTCTACCTCAATTTTATACTCAAACTTTTCGAAAGTTTCAGACTTAAGTTTCAACAAGAACAGGTGTCCAAATCTCGAGAAATCATCAGTAAAAGTTATGAAGTAAGAATAACCACTTCTAGCATGTGCAGACATTGGTCCACATACATCACCATGTATGAGGCCTAAGAGTTCAGTACTCTCTCCGTGTCCAGTAAACGGAGTTTTGGTCATTTTACCCTTGATGCAAAACTGACAAATCGCATAAGATTTATATTCAAAAGGATTTAAATATCCATCTTTATGTAGCTTGGTTAGTCTTGTTTCCTTAATATGACTGTAACACCTTAGAAATGCGGTTAGTGTTAATTAAGCGTTAATGCAGGTTTTTGAGGAATAGTTTACGAAATCGGTTTCCTCACATTTTAAAACAATTAATTATTATTTGTTATGGCTTGCACACACTTGTGCATGTTAATGTGAGGGTTAGTTAGTGTTAATCTTGTTTAGCAACCATGACACCTTAAGCAATCCATACCTTAATCTAACCTTGCCTTAGATATTTGTGTGAGAAATATCTTGTTTGGATTGAGAGAGAGGTGGCTAGGTGTTTCATGGGAGCATTTATGTGAGCATTAATAAGGAGAGGCAGAGAGTGAGTGTAAGGCCAAGACTCACCCTACACTCACCTCTCATCATTATCATCTCCCTCACTCTTTCATTCTCTCTCACTCTCAATTATTGTTCATCCCCTCAAACCCAAACTGAACCCTTACTACCCCATCGCTAAAACCTTGGTAAACTTCACAAAAATCCCATTTAAACACATCAAAAGTCTTACTTTAGCCACTAAGATGCCTTGGAGCTTGGAAAGATTTGATTCTTTGAGCAAGAATAGTTAGGTAATGACCTCTACTGATAATTAGGTGTTTATATTATTGTGTTGCCTTGTACTTGTGGTCTAGAACACTAAAGGTAGTGTTTTATGAAAA
This sequence comes from Agapanthus africanus, assembly GCA_030015575.1. NCBI lineage: Eukaryota > Viridiplantae > Streptophyta > Magnoliopsida > Asparagales > Amaryllidaceae > Agapanthus > Agapanthus africanus. The sequence continues at coordinate 352,130,201 of JASDDO010000031.1, read as the reverse complement.
TATTGTATTTTTAGTGTCATATTGGAGTCTCTGTGAATCTGCTGTTGATCCAGGTTATTGTTTTAGAAGTTGCCATCACAGTGACCTAGTGTTGAGGTATGGAACCCACCATAAAAACCTGAGACCATCCCTTCATTTCTTGGCCGCAAATTTATTGCTTCTGGCCGCAAATTGCGGCTAGAGTGGGGACTGGGGTTTTGAGTTTTGGTCGTAGGGTCTCTGGGGTTGTATGTGGTCTCGTGGAACTTGCAACTTTCTCTAATTGTTTGTGTGTCAAAATCTGGGATCACTTTACTATAATCTAGACTACGCGTGTTACTTTATCCGACATGGTTCGTGATCTTGTGTAGTTGCTGCACATGGGTTGGTTTCGGAGTGTCGCTCCACACGTTAACCACTAGACGGACACTTGTGAATTGGATTAGAGTTGGTGCATCGGTCAAACGTAGTGTGTACGTGATATTGATCGATTTTTGAGATTTGCACTTATTATGTTTGTGTTAATAAGGATCGCAAGTGGGGACTTTGGACGCTGCGAAGAAAGGGAAGCGGGTGATTGGATCTACCTAGTCCGTGATTGTCGGTGAGTAGATTTAACATCTATGGGGAAATAGCCCATATGGCGTTAAGCGCCAGGGCTAGATATGATATGATATTAGCCACATGTTTATATGCATATATAGAGATGGTGCATGAACTTCATTGCATATAGTTACTTGTTGTTCCTGAACCTGTACCCATTGTACACTGCACTATTATTGACAGTCCATGTTGCACGAGCACTCATTGTATGCTACACACACTGTCGGTAATTGCCATGATACGCACAACAAATATGCATATGTGATATTGTATTGATTAGTGACATTGAGGCATTGATTCTCGTGCGATTGCGCATATGAAATATAGCATACATGCATACCTATATGCTTACACATATACCTTGCTATAACTACTTGTTCACTTATATGATATTGCGTTGGATTTGGATAATTGGAAACCACGTGATATATTTAATGACTTGATGCATTTAAATAGCGGATTTTCCTTTGATATGCTCATATTGTTGTTCTATGTTGCATACATCATATTACATGGATTTACGCATTGAGATATATATTTTATGTGATTTTCTGGATTTGAGAACCGCGGGGATATTTCAAGAAATGTGTATTGTTTTGAAAACCGGGTTTCTCTGGATTTGGGGATTTCGAGTGTCGATGTTGGGCACTTAGGTTCCGAAAGATATATGGATTTGGGGATTTCGAGTGTCGATATTAGGCACTTATGTTCCAAGAGATATATGGATTTGGGGATTTCGAGTGTCGATATTGGGCACATATGTTCCGTGAGATGTATGGATATGGGCTTTGCGAGTGTTGAGGTTGGAGATTCAGGTTCCGAGGATTTCGAGTGTCGGGTTGGACACTCAGGTTCCGTGAGATGTACATGTACGATATGTGGATTTACGTGTCGATGTTGGACACGAGTATTTCATGATGTTTTCGAGTGCCGATGCTGGCACTTAGGTTCCATGAGACATACAGGTTATGAGGGCCGATCTGAGAAAATTTGGGAATTTGATTGTCTTGATGGACACTGGTCCTGCCACGATGAGAATTCCGTGAGGATGACATGTTTTATCCCATACTCCGCATCTATTTGATATTGCAACACCTTGAAATTCGTTAGGTTATTTTTGCGTAAATTAGCGATAGTGCGTGTTTTCATAAAACCTCGTTAATTATTATTTCCCATATAAAATGGAATAAATCAAATTTAATTATGAAAATGTGTAAATAATGATATATTTGTGTTTTATAAATTAATTTGTAATTTATTGTTCACATTTTTAATTAATTTCTTAACTATTATTTTCTAGGCAAAATTTTAGTTAGCTTTGTACAACCCTATAATAACCCTATGTTAATGTTGTAACTTGTCTCCTTTTTCATTTTTATTCATGGTTCTATTTTCCTTCTTATCCCTTTTAAAAACCCAAAACAAAACAAACAAATAAATAAAATAAGAAAAAGAGGTGGAAAAGAGGCATGGGGAGTATTTTATTAAGCATGGAAAACCTTGACTTTTGGGCGCACACTCTCTCCCCCTCTCATTTCCAGCAACAGCCAGCGGCAGCAGCCCCCTCCCTCATTTTTCTTCTTCTTCTCTTCTCAAGCCTTCATCTCCATCAAAAATCCATCTTTTATCGCACAAACCCCATGTTTAACACTCCAAAACACTTGCTTATTGGTTCTTGAGGCAAGTCTTTGCCTTTGAAGGCAAGGTTAGCAAGTTTGAGCCATCATTAAACCAACTTGAGGTATAAAGCTTACCCTATTTACCTTTTTGCTAAAATTGTAGTTTATTTTGCTTAAAGTAGTGTTTAAGTAGTGTATTAGTGCTAATTAGGTGGTTTAAGTGGAGATTAGGTTAAGTTAAGGTTTTTATGGCTTGTTTAGCTTAACTAAGTGTAATTAGTGTCGCTTAATCCACTTCTTTGCATCTGGTTACACTAAAACCCCATATTGTTTTAAATTAGAGCTTAATTAGTGTTTTAGTTAAGAATTATATTCGTTTTGGGATCTGCTTTCAAACCTGTTGCTTCAGGCAAAAGTTGCAATTACTGAAGCATGTTTACTGGACTTAGATCACACACGCGAAGCACTGGACTCCCTCTCCCCTCTATGGCCGCAAATATATGTGTTCTAGCCGCAAATTATGGCTAGATGGTGGAGCTGGATTTCGGGGTTTGGGCTATGGGTGTCTGCTGTATATTTAAGGTATTTGGTATATGCAACTTTTCCTAGTTCAGCTCGTATCAAATTCTGGAATCAATTATCTTGTTTTTAATCCTTTTAAACTTGTGTGACACGTACGTTATGAGTTTGGGTTTGGTGTTTGCTGTGTGTCACAACATGTCAGGGTGGTTTCAGACGAATGCACACACGTTTTGGTGTTTCGAATGCACACGCGTTTAGCTTGCGACGCTAGTTTCTCGTATGGTCTTGATATCGCGTTTTTGCAGGATTTTAGACTTATGTATGTTGCTTTGTGTAAATTCTAGGATCGCAGGCGGGGACTTCGGACGCCGCGAAGAAAGGGAAGCAGGTGGTCAGATATACTTAGCTCGATATCACCGGTGAGTAGATTTAACATCTACGGGGAAATCGCCCGTATGCCGTTATGCGTCAGGGCTTGATAGGATACTATAGCCGCATGATTATATTATATGCATTGATTGTGCATGTGTACCACTGTTGCATAACCCATTTTATGTTGCTTATGGACATAGTATTAATGAGATACAACACTGTTACTAACAGTTCATGTTGCACGAGCACTAAACTGCGTGCCACACACACACCGTTAGTAATTGCCATGACACTTACACTATTGAATTGTCATGAATAATACTTTGCTTCGCTTAACTTATCATGGATGATTAGACATAATTCTTGTCCCTAGCGCCAATGAATTTCATTAGGCATACATAAATACTTGCGCACATACATATCTTGTTATATCTACATATATGCTCATACGCATTGAGATATGGATTTCATGCGATTTCTGGATTTGAGAACCGTGGGATTATTTCAAAAAAGTATGCATTGTTTTTAAAAACCCGGTTTCTCTTGATATGATATTTCAGTGCGTCCACCATGAGTTTTCTCGATTCTGAGAGCTTGTGTGAGTATACCCGATTCGAGGAGCGGTAGGCACCGTCTGCGTGTAAATGGTGGACCCGGTAAGGTACCCCGGGGCAAGAAGACTCGTATAATTAGGTGGTGAGCCTGGCAGCGGAGCATGACCTACCGGTGATTGGTGGGACCTGGGGTTATCCGGAGGATAACGACCGGAGTCGAGAGATGGATGTGGGCCGATCTGGACTGACGGAGCCCGATATATGTGGATTTACGTGTCGATGCTGGATACGAGTATTTCATGATGTTTTCGAGTGCCGATGTTGGGCACTCCGGTTCCATGAGATCTACAGGATATGAGGGCCGATTAGAGTGACGGCGCATGAGTTATTGGGATTTGTGGTGTATTTGATGGATACCGGGTTTTCCACGATGATGATTCATATTGATGATATGTTTTACCCCATGCTTAGCATTCATTTTTAGGCACTGCATCATGTATTTGTAGTACCTGATAGAGTACCTCGCATGATTATTGCATACCCAGATTATCATATCGATGTTATCAGATTGCATATGTTAGAGTAGCGCAGTACATGCAAACTCGTGATTACCTGTATATGTTATTTACTATTCACGAGTTGGAAACTCACCCCCATTGTGCCATAGTGTTTTGCAGGTTGACCTCAGAGTAGTCGCGACAGGGCTACATCTTTGTATCTTTTTGCTACGGATACCGCTATAGTTGGCGTATGAGCCGATTTGCTTATAGGTGGGTTTTGCGATTATCCGTTTACATTTCATTGTACACCTTATTGTATCTAGTACTCTCCATCTACCAATTGTGTATTGACTTAGAGACCAGTTGTGAGGACGATATTGTATATTATTTTGTGACTCTGGATGTCGAGCTCGCGTGAGCCGATTGTATTTATGTCGTTTTATCTTTTATGCCGTTTCCACTTATATTGTTCATTTCTTCGCTACGGCGTCGTATATTATTCTTGTGGTAGTTGTTTCCGCCGTTGGGTGTGATTGCTCCCGTTTAGGAATGCTTTATTTATATCATGTATTGTTTTGCCTTTATCTTATGTTGTACCCGTTTCGGGGCTATTTTTTACAAAGGAGGTGCTGCCAAATTTTTATGAAAATAATTTAAACTTTAAAGATTTTTACTTGAATTTTCCAATGTTCTTAACAATTGTTTTCATCAATTACTACTTTTATGGTTTAGATTTCTGGGTTTCGTCTTACTTAAATTGTGTTACGCCTGTAGACGTTACGTAGTTTAAGTGCCGGTCACGTGTCAAATTTTGGGTCATGACAAAGTTGGTATCAGAGCCTGGGTTTTACCTTTAAGAGTGTAGGATGATCTTGGTATGATGGAGTAGGTAGCTTAAGCAGAGTGGCATAGCGTGCGTATGTTCCGCGGCATACTTAAGATATGGTACTCCGCCTAAGTGACCTTAGGACTTATTGGTTGAAATTCCTTCGTGATTATATACATTCTTGTGCTTCGATTTCCGTATTCTTATCGAATCCTGTTTTCATTTCCATCCATTACGCCGCTGAAGACTACGAGGGCGCAGAGAGCGGCCGCGAGAGCCGAGGTCAGGGTTGGCTCCTCTGAGAAGAGGACCGATAAGGGCGGTACGCCCGTTGTTCTAGAACAAATTGATCCACCTTCACTTGATCATATTACTAGGCAAGAGGCCGGTATGCAGGACTTACGCCAGATGGTGAGATCACTAGTTGAGGTCAGTAGAGCGCAGCGACATGAGGTTATCAAACCTGCTACGGGGACCGCGATGGTACCTACAGTTCAGGCAGTTGCACCTGCTGCTACGGAGGTGATCACGGTATCGTTATCCGAGTTCATGAGGCTGAAGCCTCCAGTCTTCACAGGCACGGATGCAGCTGAGGATCCGCAGTCTTTTATCGTTTGGATGGCCAGGATATGTCGTTCACTGAGATGTTCCGAGGCGAGATGGGCAAGTTCGAGTTGTTACGACAGACTCCGGATATGACGGTGGCGGAGTATGATGTGCAGTTTACCGAGCTATCTGTGTATGCCCCGTATTTGGTAGCTACTGAGGAGATGCGGGTCAAGAGGTTTGTTCGAGGTTTGCTTACCCTGTTGTTTCTTGCTATCAGCACACAACATTGTGATACCTATGCAGAAGCTGTGGATGCATCCTTATTAGTCGAGGAGCGTCTTGCCGAGACTTTGGTAGTTCCGGAACCTAAGAGGGTTCATACTGGTGTATCAGCACAGAGACATCCATTTAGGCGCCGCGACGGATTCCGTTCAGATAGTAGAGGGTTGGGACGAGGTCGGTTGTTTAGCTCTTATTCCCAGGATGGTCAGCAGTCACCGTCTGGATGTTTTCGGTGCGGGAGTCTTCATCATCGTGTTCGAGATTGTACCGAGCCATGTGAGGGCGAGGCAGCTGTACTGCGTGTTACCTTACCACCTTCTCCACTTCAGAAAGATTTGCCTCTTGCAACTATTGTTGCTCCGCGTCAGACTTATGCACAGAGTGGTCGTGGATGCGGAGGGTTTGTTCAGAGAGGACAGGGTGACCGAGGCAGAGGGCAGCCAATTGCCGGTAGAGGACAGCCAGTCGCAGGTAGAGGGAAGGCACGGGTATTTGCTTTGAATCATCAGGACGTGCAGGCGTCTAATGCAGTGGTTTCAGGTATTCTTTCCGTATGTACTTTTGATGCACATGTGTTATTTGATCCGGGATCTACACACTCGTATGTTTCTACAGACTTCGGGCCGAGATTAGGCAGAGAGTCGGGTTTGCTAGATTAGCCGCTTGTTGTGACCACTCCTGTTGGCGAGTCGTTTGTTGCGAGACACGTGTTTCGGTCGTGTGTTGTCCGTATTGGTGAGAAAGAGTTGTCTGTCGATTTGATCCTTCTTGAGATGTTGGACTTCGACGTTCTCCTGGGCATGGACTGGTTAGCTACGTGCTATGCGTTTGTGGACTACCGCGAGAAGACAGTTAGGTTTTGTTTTCCCGGCGAGTCGGTTTTTGTTGTGCAGGGGGACCGTGATGCCGCCCCTCACGGTTTGATTTCAGCCCTTCGCGCTAGTCGACTTTTGAGGAGGGGATGTCTGGGATTCTTGGCTTTCATTCATGATACCGGAGCAAGAGTAGATTCGTTGGACCGGGTTCCTATCATGCGAGAGTTTCCCGACGTCTTTCCCGATGAGTTACCTGGATTGCCGCCAGAGCGTAAGATAGAGTTTTGCATCAATCTGATTCCCGGCATAGGGCCTATTTCTATACCGCCTTACCGGATTGTCCCGGCGGAGCTTAGGGAGCTTAAGGATCAGTTGCAGGAGTTGCTAGATAGGGGGCTTATTCGACCAGGTGTATCTCTTTAGGGTGCTCCTGTGCTGTTTGTCAAAAAGAAGGATGGCAGTTTGCGTTTGTACATTGATTATTGTCCGCTGAACCGGGTGACAGTGCGGAACAGATATCCCTTACCACGTATCGATGATTTGTTCGACCAGCTTCAGGGTGCGGGACACTTCTCGAAGATTGACTTGCGATCAGGCTACCATCAGTTGCGGGTTCGGCAGGATAATATTCCGAGGATGGCTTTTCGCGCACGTTACGGGCACTATGAGTTTTTGGTGATGTCTTTCGAACTCACCAATGCCCCAGCAGCGTTTATGGACTTGATGAACCGCATTTTCAGGCCGTATCTTGATCAATTCATCATCGTATTCATTGACGACATCTTAGTGTATTCCCGGAGCCGAGAGAAGCACGAGCAGCACTTGCGGATCACATTGCAGACCTTGAGGGAGCACCAGTTGTTCGCGAAATTCTCCAAGTGCACATTTTGGCTTAACAGCGTTGATTTCTTGGGTCACGTGGTTACAAGAGAAGGTATATGTGTTGACCCAAAGAAGATCGAGGCCATTCATCATTGGCCCAGACCAGCATCAGCTACAGAGATCCGCAACTTTCTAGGATTGGTCGGCTACTACCGACGTTTTGTTCAGGACTTCTCCCGTATCGCTGCACCGTTGACCGGGTTGACCCGGAAAGGAGTTTCTTTTGTTTGGATGGAGGTGTGCGAGCATAGTTTTCAGCAGTTGCAGACTCGTTTGACTACGTTATCATTGCCTTCGGGATCGGGTGGATTTGTGGTTTCTTATGATGCTTCTTGTGTGGGGCTAGGTTGCGTGTTGATGCAGCACGACAGGGTTATCGTGTATGCTTCTCGACAGCTGAAGAAACACGAACAGAACTATCCTACTCATGATTTAGAGATGGTTGCAGTGGTTTTTGCACTCAAGATCTGGAGACATTACTTATACGGCGAGTCGTGCCAGATATTCACGGACCACAAGAGCTTGAAGTACATATTTCAGCAGCGAGACCTGAATCTGAGACAACACCGTTGGATGGAGCTAGTGAAGGACTACGATTGCGACCTTTATCATCCGGGTAAGGCGAATGTAGTGGCGGATGCTTTGAGTCGGAGGCCTGGAGGTAGTTTATCTTGTTTGAGCGGCGTGCAGAGGCAGTCGTCAGCAGATTGGCAGATTCTATGCGACTGCCGAGTGCAGTTCGAGTTTACTCCGATCGGAGGACAGCTTGCGCATATCCGTGCACGTCCATAGTTGCTTGACTGTATCCATGAGGCACAGTACATTGATGACCATTGTTCAGAGATCATGGCACAGATTAGACAGGGCTGAGATTCCGAGTTCGTGATCGATGATCAGGGGATACTATGATTTGGGACTGTTAGTTATATGTATGCCCTCGAAGCCATTACTGTACATAAGATGTATATTGTAGTGGATGCTGGGACATATATAGGTAGGACTTTCTTGCTCGACATGATAGTACGCTATCTGGTTGCTCTTTATCTTAACATGTATACTTATTGTCTCTATATTACATGTTGATAAAGCCCTTAGGATGTCTACTCGACTTCCAGGACTATGATGTAGATCATACTAGTGGGGCCTGGGTAGTCAATGAGTACATCCTTCAATGTTCCTAGTCGTGGGAATATCGAGACGGGGCATCGATATTTCAGAGTAGACTAGCGTATATCTTCTCAACCCATGTGATGGACGATGGATGATCCCATATCCATTGGTGTTTGACATCAGAGACGGTATGCGAGTGCTCAGTGGAGACTGGGTACACTGAACGGACTCCCCGAGAACTCCCAGATGGTATTATACCTCACGTTAGATGGCAGTTCTCTGGTGACACTGGTACAGCTTAGTCTGTTGACCCGAGATCGTCATAGAGTCTTGTGTGTCTCCCACTGTGCTTTGATTTCCACCCTACCACGGCTCTACTGAGTCATGCAAACAGGTGGTTTTTGGGTACAGTCTCGATTCACATGGAAGCAATGAGCGATAGGAGGGGATTCGTCTCTCCCGGTATTGGGGGTTGATGTTGCGCTATGCTCGACTGGCCATAACTGGAAATCCCTGGCCAGGGTTGCACTGATTTGCTGGTAAGTGTTATCAGTAGTTTCATGCTTGTTTGGACCTTACATCGACATGACTTATCAAGCTGCCGGGGTCTGACGTTTACCACCCCTAGGAGAGATATGCGACATATCAGACAAACAGACCGGACTGTGCGGTAAGTGTTACTGATTGGATTCGCAGGCGTGTGAGAAGGCTTGCTCGTTGATCTTCTGATCGCTCAATACCCGGGTGGCCGTTACGTTTAGCAGACCGCTTGCGGCTTGTGGGTGTTTGATATGATCATCACCTACTGCCGGCGAATTGACGAGTCTTTAGAGTCCTACACAGGGGTTTCCTGGCTCAAGCGAAACGGAGTAGGAGCACATATGTGATATGTACGGGAACGAGATTAATATGATATGAGATACCATATTCTATTCTTGCGATTCGTGACATTGATCGGTTGTATGCTATATAGCCGGGTTATCGGATCAAGTGTTGATTCGATAAGTTGTTACACATGATATTAGTCGGTTATAGCCGGGTTATTAAATCAAGAGTTAATTTAATAATTTAATGTATAATTATATATTTGATATATTACATTACATTAACTAGTATTTTCTCACTTATGATTTATTTTCTCACTAGATTGTGCACATTGTTTATATGTGATATATGCAAGTGTATATGTTTGTATCATGCTTGATGATACATACAAGATGGGTGTATGAGACTTATATCAAGTTTAGATTAAATTAGGGTTTACTTATTTCCTTAAGAATAAAAAAAGATAGGAGACTTTAGTGAATGTTATCAAGCTTGTAGAAGCTTGTATGCAACATTGACAAAGTCAACTCTTTTGTCATTTCCTTAGGATATTAGTTAACCTAACTCTTAACCTCATACTTTGGTTAATTCTCTACATGAGTTAAGCATGAGGGCTTAACTCAACCATGGTGCAATAATTAAAAGGATAAGTTTTCATTTGGATGATTTATTCTTTCTTCTTCTCCTTCTTCTTCTTCTTCATCAAGCTCCATGAAAAGCTTGCTAGCTTTAATGGTGCCATGAGAAAAGTGTGAGAAAATCAATTCTAAAGTGAGCCCACTTCCTACTTCTTCATCCTCTACCACTTGCCATGTAGTAGAGTGTGTTCTCTTCACAAAGTTCATGACCAAGTGAAGGAATAGCTTGAGTTTGAGTCTCCCCGACGTAGATCATCTTCGGCCTCGAAGTCAACGACCTAGCCCATTCATTTCTCCGAAGATGAAACCATCGCTAGAGTCCGAGATCCCGATGATCGCAGCGAAGGGACGTCAACACGGAGCTTTAGAAGTGAAGGACCGGATCTACAAAGGTTGTAATCTCTTTCACTTAGTAGCAAAGTAGTTTGCTTGCTAGTTTTCGCCTTATCTCTAGTAAACGATCTAGATTAGGGTTGCTCGGCACGGCCAAATTTTTGAAACGGTCATGGTAGATGCCTAGTAGAACCTTGTTAGAGTTCCTAGGAACCCTACAGTGGTATCAGAGCCAAGCTAGAGCTTTAGGCGAAGTCTAGACGAAGTTTAAAGTCCGATCGAACCCGGAAACCCCGATATTGACCCCTCTCTGGACAATTTTCAAAACTGTGATTTTTATGAATTAAAAATGCTCATAAAATTAAGCAGGAAAAACTAAGAATTAATGTGAAGTACGACCCACTTATTCGTCTATATGACCGCGGAACCGCGGCCAAACCAAGGGTTTGGCGGCGGTTCTGCGGCCCAAATTTTGACTTAGTCCCTCATACTTCATATATTTATTCTTAGTTCCTTTCTTGTCAATTTTTTCTGGGAATTTTTTAGTTCCACTCAAGTGTTGAGTTTTCTTAGGGTTGTATTAGGGACTCGTTGATTCGATCGGATAATTTAACTTTGTTCAGTTTGTCCGGGTAATTTTTAGACCGTGTTAAAAAGTTCGACCGGATATCAATAACTCACTTTTTCCCCTGACGGAAAATTTCCAAGTGTTGGATTTTTCTGTAGTTTAAGAACGTTCTAAATCGTGCAAGTTACTCGATGGATCCTCTAGAAGACAACAAACCTTAACTCGATTATGTGACCGTCTTAAACTGCCTTTTGAACCTTAGGGTTTGGGGCAGTACGGCGTGCCACATGTGAGGCGTTGGTTGACCTTCTACAGCTGGACCATTGGTACTGTGGCATGAAATGGATGTTTTTAAACTCCCCTCAAGTGTTGAGCTATTTGGGAAAACTTGGGTGTTTGATTATTCGATCGGAAAGTTTAACATTGTCTATTTATCTGGAATGTGACACAATATTTGGAATCCACAAATAGTTATGAGATAACTGATTTGAATATTATAAACATAGCACTTTAGTCTCAATTGATCGGTTTCCACGGAATTTTGATACGATCAAAAGTCCGTCGCAATCACGTAGCGTACGCAGATACTCGCTGGGTAAACTTAAAAGACAGCCACGTCCCATAACCCCGACCAAGTGACTGTAGGAGAACCCCGTCGCCAAAAGCATCCGTTCGGGTGCTCGCGGCAGCGGTGTTCTTCCTTAGTGTACTTCGTCGATGGCATCCGGGGGTGCGGCCGTCTACTAAAGTTTTCGACGAGCATTCGATCAGGATGTCGGGAATCTTTTTGAATTGCCCGACTTGATATTGAAAGGAGTTTTTGATAATGAGACTAAAATGCAGGGTTTATAATGTTAGTGTATATGCCCTAGAGGCCATTACTGTATCATACTAGTTTGTATATTACTTAATGGATGCTTGGGATATTCACCTTGTATATACAGTCTTGCTCAAAATAGTAGTATGCTACTTGGTTTGTCTCTACTTCAATGTGTACTTGTGTTTATTTTACTATATCACTTATACGCATTAGTGGAGCCCTTAGGATCTTTGCTTGATTACCAGCGTTGTGATGGCAGTCACACTAGTGGGGGCTGGGTAATCTATAAGCACATCCTTATACAGGTCCCTAGTCGCAGGACTATCGAGATAGGGCATCGATACTCCGGAGTAGACTAGCGTATGCGCTTCTCATCCCAGTGTGGGAGATGGTCTGTCCCACAGCCATCAGTACGTCGTACTGGAGATAGTATACGGGTGCTCGTTGGGTTACGAGTACACTGGACAGGACTCGTCGGGAACTGACAGGTTGGTATTATACCTATCGTCAGTCGTCAGTTCCCAGGTGACATGAGTACAGCTTAGTCCGCTGACTTGACACTGGCACTTCGCCTCGAGTGTGTTCCCACTGCACTTTGATCACTACCCTACCACGGCTCAAAGGAGTCGTGCAAACAGGTGGTGGTTGGGTGCAGTCCCGAAGCACTTGGAGGCAGTGACGGTTAGACAGGATTCGTCTCTCCCGGTATTGGGGGTTGACATCGCGCTGTGTCTAGGAGAGCCATTACACGAGTAGTCCCTGGCCAGGGCAAACGAGATATACTGGTAGGTTTCCAGTGTTATCTCAGGGTGTTTTGGGCTTCGCTCCGGCACGACTTGTACCGCTATTGGGGGACTGACGTTTACCGCCCCCTAGGCCCGCCATGCGATGTATCAGACGAACAGACCGGACTGTACGGAGAATGTCACATTCAGACTCAGTAGGAGTTCAGATGGGGTTTTCACTTCGTCAGCCTTCTTGTCGACATCTACCTGGGGACCGTTACGCACAGCTAGTGCCGCTTGCGGTCTGTGGTTAAACCCACTGCCAGCGTAGTGTCGAGTCTTTAGAGTCCCACACAGAGGGTATTCGCCTCTGGGCAAAACAGAGTAGAGGTCGCATGGTTTTGCGACAGGGTTCGTTCTCATCCGCGCACTTGTGCACGTTTGGAGTCCGGACGGATTATACTGGCAGGCTCTGGTTTGAGCCAGATACTGGTATGTGTTTTTGGGGTTGCTTTTATATCTTGGTATTCTTGTTTTTCGGAACGAGAATGCAGGTGTGTATGCACAGTTGCTTGAGGCGGAGAATGAGATTTTTCATTAGGGTTTCGGAACGGGTGCGTATGCACAATTGACAGTCTTCATTTTCCAAACCCTAATGGATTTATATATTATCTATTAATAATAATAATTAAATGAGAATTATGTTATGGTTGTTTTTGTTGACTTGTTGACCTTGGTTGACTTGTTGACCATTGACCACTTTCATGCCTTCAAAAGTCCTCCTTGATTTATGCTTACATTTTTAAATGAAGCATGGTAGTGGTCATTCCAAATTACCATCAACTATTCTCATTTTCAATTATTATTATTAGATAATTATTTTCTTTTGCATTATGGTTGCAAGATAGAATATGATAGCTCATTCTATCACATTCATTCTCTCTCCTCTCTTCATCTTCTTCTTCCTCTAGTCAAGAGAAACCTTCTCATGAGTTGAGAATCCTTCTCTTGAAAAAGAAAAGCAAACCCTAGTCACTCTCTCTACTCATTCTAGGTTGAAGGTTTAGCAAACCGGAAACCCTAGTTCACTCAAAGATCGAGGAAGAGCCCAAAGTCGAACCTTCGAGGTGGATCCATCTTCGACGGGAGAAGGCGACGTAAAGAGAACCATCAACCTCTACAAGACTTGAAGAAGAAGGAGTTCAAGTATAGGTATAACCATCTTCCATAGTAGCTAACTCTCTTTAGCTAGAATACTAGTTTTAGTTTAGACAACGATCCCGACCATGTTTAGTCCATGTTGCCTCTTGCGATAAAAATTCGTTTTTTATACCGTTTCCGCCTCCCCGTAAGCACCGGGGGTCGCAATATGGACTAACAGTGGTATCAGAGCCTAACTAAACTTAAACTAGCTTGGTAGTGAAGTGTAACGAAGTTCGAAACCGCAAAAACCCAAAAACCGTATTTTTCAAAAACCTGAGTTTCTGTTGAAATTTTTTTGGCTCGAAATGAAAAAATTTATATTTGTAAAATCATCTCAGGGTTTTCTAAAAACACACATGAAAAACGATCCAGTTTGGAGCTCAAAGCGCCGCGCATCCGCGGCACGAGGTAGGCTCGTGCCGCGGAACCGCCGCGCTTTGTCGTCTTCTGCGCCTCGTTTTTCGTGCAGTGTCTGTAGGTTTTGGTTTTGGGATTTTTGAGATATATTATATGTACCCAGATTTTCCAGAAAAGAAATTTCCTTTTGGGGTCCTATAATTCCGTATTTTTCCGAACTTCACTACACTTTGGCTATATTGGTTATATCTGTGTTGTTTGCATGTATTGAACGTCGGCTAATCGCTATAAGTCGATTAGTCGGGGTTATACATGATCTGTAATGTGCTGGAATGTGTATATGAATGTGTTGGACTGTCGCGGGTGAATAGCCGGGGTTGGATGTGAGATGAGCTTTTGTTTTTCTTTCATTCATTTGTAAATGTAAATTGATGTAATTATATTATTTGTTTGGCCGCACAACCGGGTCGGGGTTGTAGCCGTCATTGTATAATTCTTTTTACTGTTTATGCTCCTAGGATAGACCCATGGTGGGGTGCACAAACTACCGGGAACTTGGCGGGTAGTTTGCCGCACCCGTAGGGGTCTTGGGTGGGGTATTTGCTATTCACCGCGACCGTGTTATCCGCTTTTCGTTTCAGGCTCGAAAGAAATGCGGATTGCTAGTATATCCAATGTATTCATCTGTGATCTGTAATGTCTATCATTGCTTTCTATTTAGGCGTTGCTTATGTTTTACAGCCGCGCTAGCCCAGCCCCCGCTCTGTCGTTAGTTAAGTAACCTAACGGGTGATGACGGGGCCCCGTGGCGAATGCATATGGCATAAGCGTACGTCATATTTTGGTTGTTTTCTGCAATGGTAGGATTAAATGATGGGACGCATTAAAAGAACTAATGCAAGAATATCACGCATTAAAAGAACTAATGCAAGATAATAAACCAAGTTAAAGTCGTTGGAACACTTTCGAAAAACCACTCGGTTCTTTTCAAAACTAACTTTTAAAATGCGGAGTTTGAGCCACTCCATTTAAAAGCTATCTCGTTCCATCGACCAAATCAAGTTCACTACGTTCACGGTTTTGCCAAAAACCATTCGTAGCCCTCCGTCGTTTCGTATGAATATTCAAATAGTATTCAAGCTGTGTTTGTTGACCTTCGTCAAGGCATAGTGATTGGTAGCTGTTAAGTATTCATATGTAGCATAGATAGATGCGTTGGTTTGGGACACTCACATTACCTTGTTGACCTTCGTCAAGGGTATATGCGGGTGGATTCAAATTAACCTGGATAATGACGGGCAGAACTTGACATGTGACTTATGATTTGTTGACCTTCGTCAAGGTCATAAGAGCATGGGGCAAAAATCCACATCGGGAGTTTCATAAGTACTGAAACTTGCTAGATTTGCATACCATTTGGAGTGTGGTGATTCTGGTAGGATTCCTTCAGTTTCGTCACGCGATGATATTTGGATCCCGATCCTACTGTGAGTATATGCTACTCCTCGGGAAATTTCTCACTTAACGATCAATGCTATAAACCTAGTAGGTGCCTAGAAAGGTGTTAGCGGGGCTACGCCCCCAGGGAAAAGAGGTTCTTTAATTAAGGAACTTCGCGAAAGCGTTGGAAAACCTCCCTCGAAGTACCGACACCAGCCTGGCTGAACGGTTAAGCAAGTATTGTACGGTGGGATTGATCCTGACTAATTCTTCCTTTATGGTTTGAGGAGGGATTCGAGAAACAGTGGGAGCCATCCTGTTTAGACAAACTAAAAACCACTCTAAACTTGCAAGAGCATCATGCTGAGTGTTTCTTCTTCTCTCTCCTAATTGCAGCGACCAATCAACATGACTGGACTTAAGTTACTCCTAGATAAAAACAAGCTGACAGGGCCAAACTACAAAGATTGGCTCAGGAATGTCAAGATAGCAATCACTTATGACAAGCTGGGGTATCTTCTTACCACCAAAGCTCCCCCTGTCCCTGGTCCAACTTCCAGCGTCGCGGATAAGGAAATCCGCAAGACTTGGGAGATTGATAGCGCGAAGGCCAAGTGCCTCTTGCTTGCCTCGATGGACAACGAACATCAGAGAAGGCATGAGAATATGGACATGGAATCCATATTGCTTCATACAAAAGAACTGTATGGGGAGCAATCACGTATCGCAAGATACGAAGCGTCGAAAAAGTTGTTTTCGACAAGAATGGCCGTCGGATCATCAGTAGCCGAGCACGTGCTAAAGATGATCGGTTACATTGAGGAGCTCGCTGACCTAGGGATCACATTGGAGAGTGAGCTATATACGGATATAGTTCTCCAGTCCCTTCCTTCCACTTACGCCCAGTTTATAATGAATTTCAACCTACAAGAAAAGGAGGTTGAACTTTCAGAGCTCCTCAACCTGCTGAGGAGCGCAGAGGGCACCCTACAGAAAGGTAGGGAAACATCCACTTTGTTTGTAGGAGGATCATCTTCTTCTAGGTCCAAGGCGAAAGCCAAGGGAAAGAAGAAGAAAGCCCCCGCCAAACCAAGGGGCGGTGTTAGTAAAGTGGATACGAAGGGAAAAGGAAAAGCAACAAAGATAGCGGGGAAGATTGTGGATAAGGAAGAATGCTTCTTTTGTCATAAGAAAGGACACTGGAAGAATGATTGCAGGGCCTGGAAGGCCAGAACACAGGAATTGAAGCAGGTTGCAGCTTCAGCTTCAGGTGTGTATGTTATTGAAAACTGTCTTTCTATAAACTCTACTTCCTGGGTATTGGATACCGGATCAGGATCTCATATCTGTAATTCTTTGCAGGCGTTGAGAAACCGTAGTGTTTTGAAAGCAGGTGACATGACCCTCAGAGTTGCAAACGGAGCGAGCATGGATGCTAAAGCCGTGGGGGACTATCACCTGGGAATGTCAGATGGACATGTTTTGGTTTTGCGTAATTGCTTTTTTGTACCCAACGCAACTTGTAATATCATTTCTGTATCTTTAGTTTCTAAAGAAGGTTATGAATTTGCGTTTGTAAGTAATGTTGTAAACATTCGCCTTAATCAAGTTTTGATTGGGTCAGGTACTTTGAGTAATGGTATATACGTATTGAACCAACCACAGATTTTTAATGTCCAGAATACACACAAAAGAAAGTCTCCAGAAATAAACCAGACTTTCTTATGGCATTGTAGATTGGGTCACATCAATGAGAGAAGGTTGACGAAGTTACATACAGAAGGGTATTTGAATGCGTTCGAATATCAGTCGTATGCCACTTGTCAATCCTGTCTCAAGGGAAAGATGACAAAGACTCCGTTTACTGGACATGGAGAAAGAGCGAGCGAGCTCTTGGGACTTGTACACAGTGACGTGTGCGGTCCAATGTCTACACATGCCCGAAGCGGACATTCTTACTTCATTACTTTTACGGATGACTTCTCAAGGTACGGTTATGTTTTCTTAATGAAACATAAGTCCGAGGCTTTTGAAAAATTCCAGGAGTATAAGAATGAAGTAGAGAAACAGACCGGCAAAAGTATTAAGATTCTAAGATCGGATCGAGGTGGAGAATACTTAAGTGCCGAATTCCTGAATTACTTAAAAGAGAATGGTATTCTCTCTCAGCTTACTCCTCCATACACTCCGCAACATAACGGTGTATCGGAGAGACGGAACCGAACCCTATTGGATATGGTTCGGTCCATGATGAGTAACGCTGAGTTACCGCGATCATTCTGGGGATATGCAATAGAAGCAGCTGCGTATCTCTTGAACAAGGCTCCCACCAAGACTGTGCCTACCACCCCTTATGAGATGTGGACTGGGAAGAAACCCTGTCTCAAGTATCTTAAAGTATGGGGATGTCCAGCCTTTGTAAAAAGGCAGCATGCGGACAAGCTTGAGGCACGTTCAGTACAGTGTAAGTTTGTGGGATACCCAAGGAACTCCAGGGGGTATCTTTTCTATTCCGCTGAGGAACAAAAGGTTTTTGTTTCTCAGCATGCCCGCTTCTTGGAAACTGAGTTTTTGGAAACCCAGATAAGTGGGAGCACAATAGAACTGGAAGAAGTTCCAGAACCACAGACTGTTACTGAAAGCTTAGTGGAACCAGAGGGTTCAACAGAACAGGACATTCCTACGCCGCTCCGCAGAAGTAGTAGGCAGTCTCATCCGCCCGAGAGATACTACGGTTTTCTCATAGACGGGGATAGAGAGGATTGCATCATAGATTATGATGAGCCTACTAGCTTCCAGCAGGCCGTTCAGAGCGTTGACTCAGTGAAATGGCTGGATGCAATGCGGACCGAAATGGAGTCCATGTACACCAATAAGGTATGGACGTTGGACATTGCTCCAGACGGGGTAAAACCCGTAGGATGCAAGTGGATCTTCAAAAGGAAGATTGGTGTAGATGGACAGGTTGAGACCTATAAAGCTAGGCTGGTAGCAAAGGGTTTCCGTCAAAGACCTGGCTTGGACTATGACGAAACCTTTTCTCCAGTAGCCATGCTGAAATCCATTCGGATCCTTCTTGCCATCGCTGCCTTCCACGATTATGAGATCTGGCAAATGGACGTAAAGACAGCTTTTCTAAATGGAAATTTAGAGGAGTGTGTCTATATGGATCAGCCAGAGGGTTTCATTCAGAGTGGGTGCAGCGGAAAGGTGTGCAAGTTGCTTAAGTCCATCTATGGACTAAAGCAGGCATCGCGGAGTTGGAACATCTGTTTTGATGAGACGGTCAAGGAATTTGGCTTTATCAAAAATCCAGATGAACCATGCATCTATAGTAGATTTGTAGCGAGAACTGTAGTATTCCTCGTTTTATACGTGGATGACATTCTCTTAATAGGAAATGACATTCCTATGCTACAATCTGTCAAGGGGTTCTTGTCACAAAGGTTCTCCATGAAAGACCTGGGTGATGCCTCATACATCCTGGGGATCCGGATCCATCGTGATAGATCCAAGAGGATATTAGGACTTTCACAGTCCAGGTACATCGACACCGTACTGAAAAGATTCAGTATGGAAGATTCCAAGCGCGGTAACTTACCGGCTTGTCACGGGATCACCCTCTCTAAAGAGATGTCTCCCAAGACTGATTTGGAGAGGGATCGCATGTCTATTATACCCTACGCTTCTGCGGTAGGCTCTATAATGTATGCGATGTTGTGTACCAGACCGGATGTAGCTTATGCACTGAGTGTAGTAAGCCGGTATCAGTCAAACCCTGGGGAGAAACATTGGATAGCAGTAAAGAACATTCTCAAGTACCTGAGGAGGACTAAGGAGATGTTCTTGGTGTATGGCGGAAAAGACCTCCAGATCGAGGCTTTTGCTGACTCCAGCTTCCAGAGTGACAAGGATGATTCCAAGTCCATGTCGGGCTTTGTCTTTACCCTCAATGGAGGGGCGGTGTGTTGGAAGAGTTCCAAACAGGAAACCGTTGCAGACTCGACGATGGAAGCGGAATACATCGCTGCATCTGATGCCGCAAAAGAAGCTGTCTGGATGAGGAAGTTCTTGAAAGAACTTCAGGTGGTTCCGTCCATTGTTGACCCAGTACCTCTGTATTGCGACAACAACGGGGCTATAGCTTTAGCAAAGGAACCCAGGTCCCATCAGAGATCCAGGCACATCTTGAGGCGGTATCACCTGATCAGGGAGATCGTGGATCGCAAGGAGATCGAGGTTCGGAGAGTAGCTTCAGAAGACAACACTGCAGATCCATTCACCAAGGCCCTGCCCCAGACTCAGTTCGAGCGGCTGATCGAGATGATAGGTCTTCGATACGCCAGTACATGGCCTTAGTGCAAGTGGGAGATTGTTAGTGTATATGCCCTAGAGGCCATTACTGTATCATACTAGTTTGTATATTACTTAATGGATGCTTGGGATATTCACCTTGTATATACAGTCTTGCTCAAAATAGTAGTATGCTACTTGGTTTGTCTCTACTTCAATGTGTACTTGTGTTTATTTTACTATATCACTTATACGCATTAGTGGAGCCCTTAGGATCTTTGCTTGATTACCAGCGTTGTGATGGCAGTCACACTAGTGGGGGCTGGGTAATCTATAAGCACATCCTTATACAGGTCCCTAGTCGCAGGACTATCGAGATAGGGCATCGATACTCCGGAGTAGACTAGCGTATGCGCTTCTCATCCCAGTGTGGGAGATGGTCTGTCCCACAGCCATCAGTACGTCGTACTGGAGATAGTATACGGGTGCTCGTTGGGTTACGAGTACACTGGACAGGACTCGTCGGGAACTGACAGGTTGGTATTATACCTATCGTCAGTCGTCAGTTCCCAGGTGACATGAGTACAGCTTAGTCCGCTGACTTGACACTGGCACTTCGCCTCGAGTGTGTTCCCACTGCACTTTGATCACTACCCTACCACGGCTCAAAGGAGTCGTGCAAACAGGTGGTGGTTGGGTGCAGTCCCGAAGCACTTGGAGGCAGTGACGGTTAGACAGGATTCGTCTCTCCCGGTATTGGGGGTTGACATCGCGCTGTGTCTAGGAGAGCCATTACACGAGTAGTCCCTGGCCAGGGCAAACGAGATATACTGGTAGGTTTCCAGTGTTATCTCAGGGTGTTTTGGGCTTCGCTCCGGCACGACTTGTACCGCTATTGGGGGACTGACGTTTACCGCCCCCTAGGCCCGCCATGCGATGTATCAGACGAACAGACCGGACTGTACGGAGAATGTCACATTCAGACTCAGTAGGAGTTCAGATGGGGTTTTCACTTCGTCAGCCTTCTTGTCGACATCTACCTGGGGACCGTTACGCACAGCTAGTGCCGCTTGCGGTCTGTGGTTAAACCCACTGCCAGCGTAGTGTCGAGTCTTTAGAGTCCCACACAGAGGGTATTCGCCTCTGGGCAAAACAGAGTAGAGGTCGCATGGTTTTGCGACAGGGTTCGTTCTCATCCGCGCACTTGTGCACGTTTGGAGTCCGGACGGATTATACTGGCAGGCTCTGGTTTGAGCCAGATACTGGTATGTGTTTTTGGGGTTGCTTTTATATCTTGGTATTCTTGTTTTTCGGAACGAGAATGCAGGTGTGTATGCACAGTTGCTTGAGGCGGAGAATGA
This sequence comes from Agapanthus africanus, assembly GCA_030015575.1. Classification (NCBI taxonomy): domain Eukaryota; kingdom Viridiplantae; phylum Streptophyta; class Magnoliopsida; order Asparagales; family Amaryllidaceae; genus Agapanthus; species Agapanthus africanus. Next base: position 352,109,025 of record JASDDO010000031.1, on the reverse strand, counting down.
GATTTTTCATTAGGGTTTCGGAACGGGTGCGTATGCACAATTGACAGTCTTCATTTTCCAAACCCTAATGGATTTATATATTATCTATTAATAATAATAATTAAATGAGAATTATGTTATGGTTGTTTTTGTTGACTTGTTGACCTTGGTTGACTTGTTGACCATTGACCACTTTCATGCCTTCAAAAGTCCTCCTTGATTTATGCTTACATTTTTAAATGAAGCATGGTAGTGGTCATTCCAAATTACCATCAACTATTCTCATTTTCAATTATTATTATTAGATAATTATTTTCTTTTGCATTATGGTTGCAAGATAGAATATGATAGCTCATTCTATCATATTCATTCTCTCTCCTCTCTTCATCTTCTTCTTCCTCTAGTCAAGAGAAACCTTCTCATGAGTTGAGAATCCTTCTCTTGAAAAAGAAAAGCAAACCCTAGTCACTCTCTCTACTCATTCTAGGTTGAAGGTTTAGCAAACCGGAAACCCTAGTTCACTCAAAGATCGAGGAAGAGCCCAAAGTCGAACCTTCGAGGTGGATCCATCTTCGACGGGAGAAGGCGACGTAAAGAGAACCATCAACCTCTACAAGACTTGAAGAAGAAGGAGTTCAAGTATAGGTATAACCATCTTCCATAGTAGCTAACTCTCTTTAGCTAGAATACTAGTTTTAGTTTAGACAACGATCCCGACCATGTTTAGTCCATGTTGCCTCTTGCGATAAAAATTCGTTTTTTATACCGTTTCCGCCTCCCCGTAAGCACCGGGGGTCGCAATATGGACTAACATATAATTGTTAGGCATGCGATATCTAAGGAGGCTGCAGATTCCAACTGTTGTAGTTTTACACTTTCTTTTCTGTGACCGTAAGTGTAATATGTGATATCGCAGGTTTCGTTGCTATATGTCAACGACAATTGGGATGGGCATATTTACCTACGTTGATAACATGTGATGTTATGTGTTGCTGGATATGTTATATTAGATCGTCGTGTTTGAATAGCCGGTTTTTTTAATGTGAGATGAGTGTTTTTTCATTTTCATTCATGTAAAAAACTTGTATGTAATATTCTTTTATTGGGACACTTCCGGGCTGAGGATGATGTCACCATTGTATATTATTTACATTTCCGCATTATGTTAGACCCAAGACGGGGAGCGCAAGTAACCGGGTTCTAGGGTCCAGTGGGAGACCATCTCGAGGAGTCGAGTCCGGCTCTCCTTACTCTAGAATTGGTAGGGTTGCTTGCCGCTCTCATAGGGGTCTAGTGTGTGGGATTGGCTATTCATCACGACCGTGGAATCCGTGTTTTATAGGGGCTCAAAATAAAATACGGACGTCCTAGTATATCCAATATTTCATATGATGTTTTCTGCCACGTTATTTGTGATGTGATCATATGATATGTTCAGATAGATATTGTATATAGTATATATGATATATTATATAAACGTTGCTTATGTTTTACACCCGCGCTAGCCCTGCCCCGCTCTGCCGTTAGTTACCTAACCTAACAGTGCAGACGGGACATCGAGGCGAATGCGGATGGCATAAGCGTACATTGTATTTATCTGTGATGTTTAGGTGGACTTAAATGATGGGGCATTCATTAATGAGATGAATGAAAGAAAAAAAAAACCTAAATGATGTTGTGGAATCGAATTTCAAAAATTAGGTAGCTCTAGTTGTTGCTTTGCATAGCGGTGTTCCTTGTAGAACATCCAGCACCTTATTCGATAAGGAAAGAGCCGAGATCCCTTCACCGGGAGTGACCTCTTTAGCAATAATTAGCAAATGCTACAACCTTCAGTTTGTCTTTTGACTGCTTTTCTAGTTCTTGCTTTGCATAGTGGTATTTGTAAGTCCACGTTGCCCACCCCGGTGCTTGCGGGGAGGCGGAAACGGAATAAAAATCGGATTTTTATCGAACTAGGCAACATGGACTATCAAAAGGAGGATCTTTGCTAAACAAAAACTAACTACAAGCTAACTAGTTTTAGCTACATGGAAGAAAGGTTATACCTTGGGCTTTATGTCCTTCTCTCCTTGCTCCTTGGAGTGAACGGAAGTGATCTCCTTGTCGTCTTTTCTAGTCGAAGAAGGATCCACCCGAGAGCCTCAACCTTTGGCTTCAACTTCAAGCTAGAAGTAACTAAGATGCTTGGAGTGCTAATCCTAGAACCTTAGAAGAGAGTATAGAGTATTTTAGAGAGGTTTATCTCAAGCTCAAGTGTTTCTCAACACATGAGAGGGGAGAGCTTGAGAGAGAGGAAGAGGAGGAGAGAGAATCTATATGATAGAATGAAATGAGAAATGAACCATTCTCACATATATGTGTGAATTATGAAAATAGATAATTAGCTAGATAATTGTCATGGTTAATCAAGACATGACCATTATCATTTCACATTAAATGCAAATTGCAAGGATCAAAGAGCATCTTTCATATGGAATGATGATAGTCAAATTGTCAATCTAGGTCAACAAGTCAAGTATGGTCAAATGGTCAACAACCCTAACCATGCACAATTATATTTAACTAATATCAATTATTCATAATACACACATAAGCATTAGGGTTAAGAAAATGACAATGGTCATTAACCCTAATCAAATTCCTCTGCCTCTGTCTCAGTCAACTGTGCATACACACCCGTATCCGTGATCCGAGGAACACGAATACAATGAGATAAAACCAATCTAAAATCATATACTAGGATCCGGCTTAAACCAAAGCCCGCTAGTATAAGTTGTCCGGTCAGCAAACGTGCATAAGTACGCGGATGTGAACGAACCCTGTCGCATAACCATGCGACCTCTACTCATTTTGCCTAAAGGCGAATAACTCTCTGTGTGGGACTCTAAAGACTCGACACTACGCTGGCAGTGAGTTTAACCACAGACCGCAAGCGGCACTAGCTGTACTTAACGGTCCCCAGGTAGATGCAGATAAGAAGACTGACGAGGTGACCCCATCTGAACTCCTACTGAGCCTGAATGTGACAGTCTCCGTACAGTCCAGTCTGTTCGTCTGATACATCGCATGGCGGGCCTAGGGGGAGGTAAACGTAAGTCCCCTAATAGCGGTACAAGTCGTGTCGGAGTGTAGCCCAGAACACCCTGAGATAACACTGGAAACCTACCAGTATATCTCGCTTGCCCTGGCCAGGGACTACTTGTGTAACGGCTCTCCTGGACACAGCGCGATGTCAACCCCTTATACCGGGAGAGACGAATCCTGTCTAACCGTCACTGCCTCCAAGTGCTTCGGGACTGCACCCAACTACTACCTATTTCCACGACTCCTTTGATCCGTGGTAGGGTAGTAATCAAAGTACAGTGGGAACACACTCGAGGCGAAGTGACAGTGTCAAGTCAGCGGACTAAGTTGTACTCATGTCACCTGGGAACTGATAACTGATGATAGGTATAATACCAACCAACAGTTCCCGACTAGTCCTGTCCAGTGTACTCGTAACCTAACGAGCACCCGCATACTATCTCAAGTACGACGTACTGACGGCTGTGGGACATGCCGTCTCCCACGCTGGGATGAGAAGCGCATACGCTAGTCTACACCGGAGTATCGATGCCCTGTCTCGATAGTCCTACGACTAGGGACCTGTATAAGGATGTGCTTATGGATTACCCAGCCCCCACGAGTGTGAGCGCCATCACAACGTTGGTAATCAAGCAAAGATCCTAAGGGATCTACTAATATGTATATAAGCGATATGCTAAAAGAAACACATGCACATATTGAAGCAAAGACAAACCAAGTAGCATACTACCATTTCGAGCAAGATTGTCTATACAACTGTGAATATCCCAAGCTTCCATCAAGTAATATACATACTATTTTGATATAGTAATGGCCTCTAGGGCATATACACTAACAATCTTCCACTTGCACTAAGGCCATGTATTGGCGTATCGAAGACCTATCATATCGATCAGCCGCTCAAACTGAGTCTGGGGTAAGGCCTTCGTGAATGGATCTGCAGTGTTTTCTTCTGAAGCAACCCTCCGAACCTCGATCTCCTGGCGATCCACGATCTCCCTGATCAGGTGATACCGCCTCAAGATGTGTCTGCATTTCTGATGGGACCTGGGTTCCTTCGCTAAATCTATAGCCCCGTTGTTGTCGCAATACAGAGGCATTGGATCAACAATGGACGGAACCACCTGAAGTTCTTTCAAGAACTTCCTCATCCAGACAGCTTCTTTTGCGGCATCAGATGCAGCGATGTATTCCGCTTCCATAGTCGAGTCAACAATAGTTTCCTGTTTGGAGCTCTTCCAACACACCGCCCCTCCATTGAGGGTAAAGACAAAACCTGACATGGACTTGGAATCATCCTTGTCACTCTGGAAGCTGGAGTCAGCAAAGGCCTCGATCTGGAGGTCTTTTCCGCCATACACCAAGAACATCTCCTTAGTCCTTCTCAGGTACTTGAGAATGTTCTTTACCGCTATCCAATGTTTCTCCCCAGGGTTTGACTGATACCTGCTTACCACACTCAGTGCATAAGCCACATCTGGTCTGGTACACAACATCGCATACATTATAGAGCCTACCGCAGAAGCGTAGGGTATAATAGACTTGCGATCCCTCTCCAAATCAGTCTTGGGAGACATCTCTTTGGAGATGGTGATCCCGTGACAAGCCGGTAGATTACCGCACTTGGAATCTTCCCTACTCAATCTTTTCAATATGGTGTCGATGTACCTGGACTGTGAGAGTCCTTAAATCCTCTTGGATATGTCACGGTAAATCCGGATCCCCAGAATGTATGAGGCATCACCCAGGTCTTTCATGGAGAACATGTGTGACAAGAACCCTTTGACAGATTGTAGCATAGGAATGTCATTTCCTATTAAGAGAATGTCATCCACGTATAAAACGAGGAATACAACAGTTCTCGCTACAAATCTACAATAGATGCATGGTTCATCTGGATTTTTGATAAAGCCACATTCCTTGACCGTCTCATCAAAAAAGATGTTCTACTTCTGCGATGCCTGCTTTAGTCCATAAATGTACTTAAGCAACTTGCACACCTTTCCGCTGTTCCCACTCTGAATGAAACCCTCTGGCTGGTCCATATAGACACACTCCTCTAAATTTCCATTTAGAAAAACGGTCTTTACGTCCATCTGCCAAATCTCATAATCGTGGAAGGCAGCAATGGCAAGAAGGATCCGAATGGATTTCAGCATAGCTACTGGAGAAAAGGTTTCGTCATAGTCCAAACCAGGTCGCTGACGAAAACCCTTTGCAACCAGTCTAGCTTTATAGGTCTTAACCTGTCCATCTACACCAATCTTCCTTTTGAAGATCCACTTGCATCCTACGGGTTTTACCCCGTCTGGAGCAATGTCCAACGTCCATACTTTGTTGGTGTACATGGACTCCATTTCGGTCCGCATTGCATCCAGCCATTTTACCGAGTCAACGCTCTGAATGGCTTGCTGGAAGCTATTAGGCTCATCACAATCTATGATGCAATCCTCTCTATCCCCGTCTATGAGAAAATCGTAGTATCTCTCGGGCGGATGAGACCGCCTACTACTCCTGTGGAGTGGCGTGGGAATGTCCTGATCTTTCGAACCCTCTGGTTCTACTAAGCTTTCAGTAATAGCTCATGGTTCTGGAATTTCTTCCAGTTCTATTGCGCTCCCACTAATTTCCTTTTCCAAGAACTGGTGTTCTAGAAAGTGGGCATGGCGAGAAACAAAACCTTTTGTTCCTCTTCGCAATAGAAGAAATATCCCTTGGAGTTCTTTGGATATCCCACAAACTTACACTGTACTGAGCGTACCATGAGCTTGTCCGCATGCTGCTTTTTGATAAAAGCAGGACATCCCCATGTCTTAATGTGATTAAGATAGGGTCTCTTCCCACACCATATCTGATATGGCGTAGTAGGACAAGTCTTAGTTGGAACTCGGTTCAAAAGGTATGTAGCCGATTCTAGCGCATATCCCCAGAAAGATCGCGGTAACTCAGCGTTGCTCATCATGGACTGTACCATATCCAATAGGGTTCGGTTCCGTCTCTCCGATACACCGTTATGTTGCGGAGTGTCTGTCGGTCACTGTCACCCTGTATTACCAGTACATTGATTCTGAACAAATGCTATTAGATACCGAACCTGATATACAAAATCATATCAGTCTCTTTATTAATAAAGAAATGATAAAATTTTGTATTGTTGGATAATGTTTTGAACGTTTCCTATATCAAAAGTTGATCGGTTCAGGCACGTTATCTAAAAGCATTGATGTTCTAAATCAAACTACAGTTCTTAGTATACGGAACACACACAAGAGGAAGAGTTCAGAAATGAACGATTCCTTCTTGAAGAATTGTAGACTAGGTCATAACAATGCGACCCGACTAGCTGAAATTACATGTAGATGCATATTTAAATCAGTTTGAATTTACATCTTGTGAAACTTGCCAGTCATGTCACAGAGATAAAATGACCATAGCTCTGTTTATTGAAAACAAAGAAAGAGTTAGTGAACTCTTGGGATGATACATGTTGATGTATGTAGGTCCCCTGTTTACACATGCCAAGACCGGTTCTTTATACTTCATTACATTCTCTGATAATCTCTCGAGATTCAGATCTATGTTCTTGTTGAAACACAAGTCCGAACCTTTTGAGATATTCATAGAATATAAGTTAGAAGTAGAGAACCAAAATACGGATATAAGTATTATGTCCTTTGATGAGATCGAGGAGGAGAATACTTGAGCACGGCAATCCTGGTTTATTCTAAAGGAGAATGAGATTCTCTCTCAGAATTACTCCACCGTATACACCATAGCACGATGGTATATCGGGGCGGAGCAAACACACCCTATATGATAAGGTGTGCTCTATGATGAGTACTACTGAGTTACCTTTTTCATATTGGGTGTTATGCACTTAAGAAGTTGCATACCTATTGAATAGGGTTCGAATCAAATCAGTTTCCTACCGCTTCATATGTGATATGGAAAGGGAAGAGAACATATCTTAAGTTAGTTAAGATTTGGGGTTGTCCGGCCTATGTTTAAAAGCAAAATCCGGACAAGCTCATAGCAAGGTTTGTTATGTAGAACTGGAAATGTTCCAGCTATACAAACTGCAGCTGATGATTTGGTAGAACCGAAGGATTCAATAGTAACCAACGAACCTCAGCCTCTCCTCCGATCTAGTAGGGTTCCTCAGCCAGCTGAGAGATACTTAGGTTTCTCTATGACAGTGGGAGTGAGGAATGCCTCATGAGATGATGACCCAACTAGCTTCGAGCTGGCCATCAGGAGTGAGACTCTGTAAGAATGGCTGGATGCTTAGCGATCTGAGATGGAATCCTTATACACCAACAAAGTATGGATTTTAGTTGCTATATCTGAAGGGTTAAATCCCCATCAGGAGCAAGTATATCTTGAGAAGATTACTTGGTGTACATGGAAAAGTTGAGACTTTCAAAGCTAGACTTGTTAAAAGTTTGCATCATTTACCAGGCGTGGATTATGATGAAACCTTTTTCAAGTAGCTATGCTTAAGTCCATCCAGATCCTACTTGCCACGGCTACATACCATGACTACGATATCTAGTGGTTGGGTATCATGATAGCTCTTCTAAAATGATGTTTTGGAAGAGAGCGTCTATAAGTACACAGCCAGAGGGCTTCGTAGACAGTGGGAGCAGCGGAAACGTGTGCAAGATGTTTTATGTGATGAAGTTGGCATCGTGGAGTTGGAACATCTGTTTTGATGAGTTAGTCAAACAGTTTGACATCATCAAAATGGTAGATGAACCTTGTATATACAAAAAGGTAGTAGGGAGTATGGTGGTGATCCTCGTAGAGTACGTGGATGACATATTCTTGATAGGGAAGGAGTTTCCTATGCTACGCTCGATCAATCTCCGCTTATCACATAGATTCTCCAAATAGGATCAAAGAAATACCTACTAAATCCTAGGTTTTGGATCTATGAGATAGATCTAATTGGATATTAGGATACTCACTAGTTGTAGTGAGATGGTATCAGTTGATCCTGGGGAGAATCATTGGAAGGGTTCCAGGCTGATAAGGACGACTGAATGTCAGTCTGTAACATTTCAAAAAGATAAAATATTAATTTTAGGAATTTTTATAATTTAATATTATTTTATTGAATATTTTAATATTTCGGTATTATTAAATACAAATAAATGGGAAAAATTTTGGAAAAATTATGGAAAATTCTAAAATAGGGTAAATTAGAGAATTATGACATTTTAAAGTTTTTGTGATTAGTTTGACACTAATTTAGTGCTAATCGCGATTAAAAATCGCTAATCGGTTTTTAGCAATTTTGTGCAAAACATGCACATATCTTTTTCTCTACACTTGTGCATTTCTACCATGGCTTTTCACTTTGGATTTACTATTTGAGTGAGAAGGGTTTTAAGAAAAGAGAAATAAAAGAAAAGGAAAAGAAATGGGAAAAGATTAAAGAATGAGGTTTGGTGAGAGAGAGGTATGGGCACCCTTGACTAAACCCTTAGCCATTTCTCGTTCACTCATCTCTCTCTCCCTCTTCATCCTTGCTGCTGCTGCTGCTCTTCACTTCCCTCCCCTCTTCAACCCCTCTAAACACATTCAAAACAACTCCAAAACCCAATCTCCATTTCACTAAAAAGATGCACGAGCTCAAGACCTACATGATGGACCAAGAAAGCATGGATTTTGGCCACTAGGGGCAACTCAAGAAAATTCTTGAGTTTCCAAATGAGGTATTTTTCTGAACCATTAGCTTAGTTATAGCATTTCCTTTACCCCATGTTATGATTGAATCGATATTGTGTGATGTTGTGGACTTGAGGAAAACCTAGTTAGGGTTGTGAAGAATTATGAGTTGTAATGTGAAATTGAGTTCAATAGAGGCTGCCCCAGCACCCTAGTGTATGAATTGAGACCCTAACCTGAAGCTTAAACCCATAATACGGATTTTAGAAACCGATATCGGAGAATTTATGAAATCTGTGAAGGGTATATTGAATCTGCTATCACCCGAGACACCCTAAATTAAAATTGATTGGGCAGTGACATGTGCAGGCACCTAGGAAGCTACCACCAAGACCCCAGCCCTTACTTCCTTTTCCCGGCCGCAAATTTTACCCATTTGGCCGCAATTTGTGGCCTGGACCCCACCAAATTGTCTCGTTTTGGTTTTGGTGTTCCCTTATCTGTAGATTAGGCCCCTAGTATACATAGAATTGTCTAATTGGACCTAGGGTGAAATCTGGGACATATTTCCTAAGTTGCTGTTTTGGATTCGTATTTCCGTATTCCGTATTTTTAAGTCTGAATTTGTGTCTTGTGTTTTACCTCGACTTTTTGGCGTTTATATGACGATATAGAGGATTTATTGATGGTTTTGAAGGCGTGCCATAGGTTCTAACCAATAGGCCTCTTATCGTATCGTGTTGGGTTTCGTGTGTCGTTTTAGCTTTGATTTGGTTTTAATGCGCATATACGATATTTTGATGTGTAGGTACCCTATGAAGACTACGGGACGACAAGCAAACGCGTGGTGACATCGAAAGATGGAGACGCAAGGTGAGTAGATTATATCTACAGGGGGAAGTCGGGTGGATGGCGTATAGCACCCCCGCAGTCCGTAGTTGTGATATTATATATATATGATAGTTAGGTGTACTATGAATAGTGTAGAGTTAGAAGTGACTAGTGTAGTTCATAGTCGCGAACCCTAGAATAGATTTACACCTACACGCACATCCTTGCATATTCATTATACTTGCACTGTGTTTGATGATATTGGATGACATTGGAGATGAGTCGATGATGTTGGGCTTTGTGCCGCGAGATCGGTGATGTGATATGATTCGTATTTGGGATACGAAATGTGATTCTTGCGGGTTTGGGAAGTGTGTTTACTCCCGCATTCATACCTTGTAGATGGTATCAGTTGTACTAGACTTAGATCAGTACCCCAGCTTATGTGATACGATGATTGTGATACCTGAGATGTGATGAGATAGCGTAATAGTGACCCGTACCCAGCTATTGGGATGCCGTACGACGATTTACCGTACGAGCCTATATTGATGATAGATCCGTACTCATGACTTGAGGATGTCATATGATATATTATATCGTTCACGATACTGTTGAGGCGGGATCACCGACTATTATATCTATACCTATATATCGACTCAGATTTAGGCGGTTTCCATACCCCTCCTGATTTACTTGATACTTAGATCTGTAGATTGCATAGTAGATGTTAGACTAGACCGAGGCATACCTATTTCAAAAACTATGAATCAGGGGTATCTTAAAGGACAAACAAAGGGATTCTGCGAATACTTAAAAGGCGTATCTTTTCTTAAAAGAACATCGCATCCCTTATTTTACTAAAACCCTGATTCGTCTTATTTCAAAAGGCATCATTGCTTGACTTATAAATATTGATGTAATTTCTTCACTGTGGTGTTGATTATTTGATTTCTGCATATTCATGCTATTCATATTGCCTGCATATGCTATTGCTATACTGTTATCATGCTGTTAGGACACCAGCACCATTATCGATGATGCGTATGTTCCACGTACACTATTTGCCGGCTCACACACTTCATCATCGATAATTGCCATGCCACTACACTGTAGTACTGCTGCATTCATGATATGATTTCCGCATGGCATATTGTACACATATACCTGTACACAAACATATATGATTCTGACTTGATTAGAGATTTGGGGGCCGCAAGATATTCTTTAAAAACTGATTTAGTCTAAAGGAGCGGTTTCCCTCGACCTATGCACATTACTATTTATATGTGACACGACTTGATATTCATCCCTGATACATATATCACATCGCATCATAGTATTGTAGCTCAGTTATATGTGACATGACTTGATATTCATACCTGATACATATATCACATCGCATCATAATATTGTAGCTCATTTATATGTGACATGACTTGATATTCATACTTGATGCATATATCACATCGGATCATTATGGTATAGCTTACCTTTATGTAACTTGACATGATATCTATATTTGACGCACATATCATATCGGATCATTGACTTGCATTTTGGTTTGGATTTTATGTGATTTCTGGATTTGGGAACCGAGGCTATTTCAAATATGTAATCATTTAAAACCCGGTTCCCTTGATATGATATTTCGGTGCGTCCACCATGTGTTTTCTAGGGGCTAGAATGATATATGTGAACCCGAATCGAGGAGCTGGTTGAGGCCGATTACGGGTACATGGTGGACCCGGTATGGTACCCCGGGGCGAGAACGGTTTCGCTGTGTAGTAGACGGTGAGCCTGGCAGAGGGACTACTACCTACCGGTGATTGTATTTGAGCTCGGCGGATATCTGGAGGATACCGACCGGAGTTGAGAGATGGATATGGGCTGACCCGTACTGCCGGGGCCGAGGGCCGATACCGCAGACGGAGCCCCATATGGACGAGGATTTATGTGCCGATGCTAGGCACAGGTTTCATGACGTTTTTCCATGATTTTGTTTATATCCTTATATTTGCATACATGATGCTTTTTGTCATTGGGTGACGGGTGGACGGGTTCCACGTTTTTACAGACTTGATCATATACAGACTGGATTTACACTGATCATACTTCATTTGTATATATAACAGGGTATGAGGCGCTGCTATATATACCCTTACACCAATATTAGTGGTATGGGACGCTAATATATGTGTATTGATATCTTTTTGATACTTCATCATATTTACTTTATGCAGACATACCTTATACTGATGACATGTTATTACCTGAGTACTTGGCACCACATACCTGTTTAGATGTTGCTTTGCCACTTTATCATGTATCAGGCTTATTCTTTGAGGTTTATTACTGATTGTTGACCTAGGATCATGTCTTGCATTCGTTTTCTGCTTGTAGATATTCTCTATTCACGAGTTGGCAACTCACCCCCGTTGTGCCACAGTTCTTGCAGGTTTTGCCGTACAGGTTCCTTTGCGGCATTTCTGGCACATTGCTTCCTTGTGGGTGAATTGCATTTGGTAGGTGGTTTCTTTTGCATCAAGAACCACCATTGTACTTGTATTATTCTTGTATCCAGAATTTCCATCAACCAAAACTTGTATATTGTTTCAGACTCAGACTTTAGTGATGTATTATTTGGCCTTAGAGTCGCGCTTAGTAGTATTGCGGTTTTCATGCTTACTATGTTTCTTTTGGATTTAATCCTCGCCTTCCGGCGTTGTATATTATTGTTGCTTGTGTGGTTGTGACCGTCAATTGACGAAGAGCTAGCTCCCGCTTGGGGATGCCTTTTATCATTGTATATGTGTTGTACTTGTTGTACCCCGTTCGGGGCCAGTATTTACAAAAGAAACTCTGCCAAAATTTTTAGAAAAGAATTTACCTTTTAAAAATGCACATTCGGCTTAGTTATTTAAAAACCTCGACTTCAAACATGTTTTCCTTCACTTCTTTAAAAACCAGTTTTCTTTACTTACTCTTAAAATGGTTTTAGATTTCTGGGATTTTGGCTTACTTGGATCAGATGGAGTCCTATAGACTTCATATGGTTCAAGGGCCAGTCACGTGCTCTTTCGGGTCGTGACAAAGTTGGTATCAGAGCGCTAGGTTGACCTTGGTTCGAGTCTAAGTTTGACTATGTGGAGCCTAGGGCGTTTATATATATACGGAACTTAGGCTTGACCTTACGGAACTTAGACTTAGTCGAGGGGGTATTAGACCTGAACTTTCGTCGTATAGGATGACCCTTAGTTGATGGAATAGGTAACTAAAGTAGAGTGACGTACCGATGGTATGTTCCGCGGCATACTTACGACACGCCACTCCGCTTAAGGAACCTTAGGATGTACATATTTTCGAGATCAGTGATTCTCTTTATATCCTGGATTATACATCCATTTGAGATCCCCGATTCTATTAGTTTCATGATCATACCTCCATTGATGCTGTTCCTTCCTATGATCATGTATCCACTCTGGATCTGTTGTTCTCTTTCTTGCCATTGATCTGCCCTCTTCGATACTCGATTGAGGTTCCTGTCGCCATGTTTGAGCACAGTTTGGGCTGCTGCTAGGGTTACGGTCAGGGCGAGCTCGTCTGGTACGAGGGCCGACCATTATGTTTTCTGGTGACATGGGAACGTCTCAAGTTAGTATTGGTGATTGTGACCTCTAGTGGAGGCAAGTGCTTGGTCTTGCACTGGATGATCGGACCATTGTTAGAGCTGCCAGTTGAGAAAGGACTGTTGATGTATGGCATACCTCAGAGATTATGATGTCGCCTACCGTGCAGACAGATGGACCAGCTATTGCTGAGATTGACAGGATGTCGCTTTCGGAGCTTACGAGCTGAGATTGTCGGAGCTTCCAGGAAGATATGAGACAGATGATAGCTAGTCTACCCGATTTGAGAGACGAAGGTGATTCATCCGATTTATGCGCCGGAGCGGGCCCAGTTGAGTTGAAGATTTCCAGAATGGAGAGTCTTACTCAGATCTAGAGCGGACCGATTCAGAGATGACCGCCAATGTGTCGCCTTTCCTAGAGGATTGAGGCGCTGTTCGGCGTACAGGCGAATGAGCCGGTTGCTGCTGCAAATGACAGGATATCTCCCAGATGGTTGGAGCTACTGCAGCATGAGCATATACTTAGAGAGATGATAGCGAGTCGCTAGTCACCTGAGGATGAATGACTAGGACATATGGTTCGTCCGTTTACCGATGCGAGGCCATCAGTTAGATTGTTTCCAGCTAGAGACGACTTCACGCGGGTTCGTTGAGAGTCGATAGAGACGATCGAGTGTCAGGAGCCCATTTTCCAAGTTTAAAGTATACGGAAAGACATGCAGGTGATTCTATGGACCCTCTATAAGAATGAAACCCTAACTCGACTTAATGACCGTGTGAAAGCCTTTGAACCTTAGGGTTTGCGGCAGTTCCGCGGTGCCATTAGTGAGGCTTGGGTTTGCCCTTCTACGGCTGGACCACCGACGCTGTGGCATGTACTCGATACTATTAAACTGTACTCAAGATGTTGATCTCTTGGGGGATTATGAGGTTCTGACGAGTCGATCAAATGTTTCGACATCATTCGGATATCATGTGATGGGATGCATTGCTTGGGATACTCCAGATACGAGGATAGCCATTGGAGCACTGTCCATGCAGCCATGATGAGATGAGTCTGAATCAGTCGACATTGACGCAAAGTGAAGAAAAGAGTTCGCAAGATATTTTGACGAGATGACGTCCCACTCCGCTGACATCAGAGATGTTATACGTGCCCAGAGGCGTGGTATATGGATATATCTTCCAGAAAGAAGCGCAACCAGTATGCAGCCGTTCCGGAATAAGAGTTTGCTTCAGCAACGGATGAGGACTTCCCGGCAATTCGGCAGGAATGAGATTTGAGAGAGAATCCTCGACAGGACCTTTCTGGAGTACGATATGAGAAGACCTAGACCCAGGAGTGGTCATATTGTGCACATCCAGCAGGCCAGAGTTCGGCATCGTCGACGAAGTAGTTGACCATGTTCGGATAAGGAACTTACCCATATGCGTTGCGAATTGATCAAGGACGGACGAGTATTGAGTATTCCTCCGATGGTTGGGACGTGTTCCTGAGGACCTGTTCGTCCTGACATCTTCTACAGAATGATGAAGCTATAGAGTACGTGATTTCGAGTCCGTGCGAGAGACTTCAGATTGACCGTGACCGAGAACAGTGCAGGGCGTAGATAGCATGGCGTGACGTTATAGTGGATGACGATAGAGACAGGTGGAACCAGAGGTTCGGGCAAGACGCTGACGAGTTGTCATTACTTCCCGTCGAGACTAGAGACCTGATATGCTTACAGAGACGTTGGGATGGGACCAATTTCAGAGAAAATATTGTGCTGAGGACACAGATGTCTATCGAGTGAGAAGATATTATGCAAGAGAGCTAGCCTCTGTACAGATCGGCATAGGAATGATTGGAAGAGACCCTGAGCAGGATTCCTTCTAGGACACTGCTGCAATGATGTTTGCACCCAGGATCAGATGTGTGATGTGCATTCAGAGAGCCAGAGGCCGACGCCAGTGATATGCTGCCTTATGAGTGGTCATGAGGATTGACCGAGAGATGACCAGAGAAGTGCCAGAACGGAATCGTCCCCGTTAGCACACCTGACAGGGCCGATGAGCCGATTGACTGCGAGATAGGTAATCCGCAAAGAAAATAAGGACCCAGAGTCAGAGGACGCCAGACCGTGAGCAAGAGACAAGTAGATATCCTGCGCTGTTAGCAATGGATGCACCGACTCCTTCTCGACCTTGAAGGAGGAACTACCGACGACGGTATTATGATTTGTGATTTTGTGACTCGATTATCACGTATCCGTCATTTTGGATTTCGGTATTTTGGGCGTTCTGTTTGCATGATTTAGTTTTGATGACTGAGTTTCATGATATTTGTTTCATGCACCCACTGGATAATTATATTTTGCGCATAGTTATTACATTCGAGGTATTGATTGTGATTTCACGCCTATCTTATAGAGTGATTTGATTTACACTTCCAGTATAGTTTTCATGCACCTTTAGTGTTTTGATATACGATTTTGGTGCACGCCAGATGCACTAAATCGGGATTCTTCGTGCATGTCACATGCACCTGATTTTTTACTGTCAGGCATACACGATGCCTACGACAGATGTTTCGTGCACACAGTTGCACCTAGATGTTGTTTTGTACACCTGTTTGACACATATATGAATTTTGATTCCTTGCGCACCAGACGCACAGGATATTCTTATATATGCATTTTGGGGATTGATTTCTAGTAGAGCAGTACATTTTCATGATATTCGCTGTGTATTGATGTTTTCGGAGCCCCGACAAATTGGATTTTTACTGAAATGTTTTAGTATTGGGGGTTTAAATTTAAATTCGGGGACCGAATTTCTTTAAGGGGGGTAGATTGTAACATTTCAAAAAGATAAAATATTAATTTTAGGAATTTTTATAATTTAATATTATTTTATTGAATATTTTAATATTTCGATATTATTAAATACAAATAAATGGGAAAAATTTTGGAAAAAATTATGGAAAATTCTAAAATAGGGTAAATTAGAGAATTATGACATTTTAAAGTTTTTGTGATTAGTTTGACACTAATTTAGAGCTAATCGCGATAAAAAATCACTAATCGGTTTTTAGCAATTTTGTGCAAAACATGCAAATATCTTTTTCTCTACACTTATGCATTTCTACCATGGCTTTTCACTTTGGATTTACTATTTGAGTGAGAAGGGTTTTAAGAAAAGAGAAAGAAAAGAAAAGGAAAAGAAATGGGAAAAGATTAAAGAATGAGGTTTGGTGAGAGAGAGGTATGGGCACCCTTGACTAAACCCTTAGCCATTTCTCCTTCACTCATCTCTCTCTCCCTCTTCATCCTTGCTGCTGCTGCTGCTCTTCACTTCCCTCCCCTCTTCAACCCCTCTAAACACATTCAAAACAACTCCAAAACCCAATCTTCATTTCACTAAAAAGATGCACGAGCTCAAGACCTACATGATGGACCAAGAAAGCATGGATTTTGGCCACTAGGGGCAACTCAAGAAAATTCTTGAGTTGCCAAATGAGGTATTTTTCTGAACCATTAGCTTAGTTATAGCATTTCCTTTACCCCATGTTAAGATTGAATCGATATTGTATAATGTTGTGGACTTGAGGAAAACCTAGTTAGGGTTGTGAAGAATTATGAGTTGTAATGTGAAATTGAGTTCAATAGAGGCTGCACCAGCACCCTAGTGTATGAATTGAGACCCTAACCTGAAGCTTAAACCCATAATACGGATTTTAGAAACCGATATCGGAGAATTTATGAAATCTGTGAAGGGTATATTGAATCTGCTATCACCCGAGACACCCTAAATTAAAATTGATTGGGTAGTGACATGTGCAGGCACCTAGGAAGCTACCACCAAGACCCCAGCCCCTACTTTCTTTTCCCGGCCGCAAATTTTACCCATTTGGCCGCAATTTGCGGCCTGGACCCCACCAAATTGTCTCGTTTTGGTTTTGGTGTTCCCTTATCTGTAGATTAGGCCCCTGGTATACATAGAATTATCTAATTGGACCTAGGGTGAAATCTGGGACATATTTCCTAAGTTGCTGTTTTGGATTCGTGTTTCCGTATTCCATATTTTTAAGTCTGAATTTGTGTCTTGTGTTTTACCTCGACTATTTGGCGTTTATACGACGATATAGAGGATTTATTGATGGTTTTGAAGGCGTGCCATAGGTTCTAACCTATAGGCCTCTTATCGTATCGTGTTGGGTTTCGTGTGCCGTTTTAGCTTTGATTTGGTTTTAATGCGCATATACGATATTTTGATGTGTAGGTACCCTATGAAGACTACGGGACGACAAGAAAACGCGTGGTGACATCGAAAGATGGAGACGCAAGGTGAGTAGATTATATCTACAGGGGGAAGTCGGGTGGATGGCGTATAGCACCCCCGCAGTCCGTAGTTGTGATATTATATATATATGATGGTTAGGTGTACTATGAATAGTATAGAGTTAGAAGTGACTAGTGTAGTTCATGTTCGCGAACCCTAGAATAGATTTACACCTACACGCACATCCTTGCATATTCATTATACTTGCACTGTGTTTGATGATATTGGATGACATTGGAGATGAGTCGATGATGTTGGGCTTTGTGCCGCGAGATCGGTGATGTGATATGATTCGTATTTGGGATACGAAATGTGATTCTTGCGGGTTTGGGATGTGTCTTTACCCCCGCATTCTTACCTTGTAGATGGTATCAGTTGTACTAGACTTAGATCAGTACCCCAGCTTATGTGATACGATGATTGTGATACCTGAGATGTGATGAGATAGCGTGATAGTGACCCGTACCCAGCTTTTGGGATGCCGTACGACGATTTACCGTACGAGCCTATATTGATGATAGATCCGCACACATGACTTGAGGATGTCATATGATATATTATATCGTTCACGATACTGTTGAGGCGGGATCACCGACTATTATATCTATACCTATATATCGACTCAGATTTAGGCGGTTTCCATACCCCTCCTGATTTACTTGATACTTAGATCTGTAGATTGCATAGTAGATGTTAGACTAGACCGAGGCATACCTATTTCAAAAACTATGAATCAGGGGTATCTTAAAGGACAAACAAAGGGATTCTGCGAATACTTAAAAGGCGTATCTTTTCTTAAAAGAACATCGCATCCCTTATTTTACTAAAACCCTGATTCGTCTTATTTCAAAAGGCATCACTGCATGACTTATAAATATTGATGTAATTTCTTCACTGTGGTGTTGATTATTTGATTTCCGCATATTCATGCTATTCATATTGCCTGCATATGCTATTGCTATACTGTTATCATGCTGTTAGGACACCAGCACCATTATCGATGATGCGTATGTTCCACGTACACTATTTGCCGGCTCACACACTTCATCATCGATAATTGCCATGCCACTACACTGTAGTACTGCTGCATTCATGATATGATTTCCGCATGGCATATTGTACACATATACTTGTACACAAACATATATGATTCTGACTTGATTAGAGATTTGGGGGCCGCAAGATATTCTTTAAAAACTGATTTAGTCTAAAGGAGCGGTTTCCCTCGACCTATGCACATTACTATTTATATGTGACACGACTTGATATTCATCCCTGATACATATATCACATCGCATCATAGTATTGTAGCTCAGTTATATGTGACATGACTTGATATTCATACCTGATACATATATCACATCGCATCATAATATTGTAGCTCATTTATATATGACATGACTTGATATTCATACTTGATGCATATATCACATCGGATCATTATGGTATAGCTTACCTTTATGTAACTTGACATGATATCTATATTTGACGCACATATCATATCGGATCATTGACTTGCATTTTAGTTTGGATTTTATGTGATTTCTGGATTTGGGAACCGAGGCTACTTCAAATATGTAATCAATTAAAACCCGGTTCCCTTGATATGATATTTCGGTGCGTCCACCATGTGTTTTCTAGGGGCTAGAGTGATATATGTGAACCCGAATCGAGGAGCTGGTTGAGGCCGATTACGGGTACATGGTGGACCCGGTATGGTACCCCGGGGCGAGAACGGTTTCGCTGTGTAGTAGACGGTGAGCCTGGCAGAGGGACTACTACCTACCGGTGATTGTATTTGAGCTCGGCGGATATCTGGAGGATACCGACCGGAGTTGAGAGATGGATATGGGCTGACCCGTACTGCCGGGGCCGAGGGCCGATACCGCAGACGGAGCCCCATATGGACGAGGATTTACGTGCCGATTCTAGGCACAGGTTTCATGACGTTTTTCCATGATTTTGTTTATATCCTTATATTTGCATACATGATGCTTTTTGTCATTGGGTGACGGGTGGACGGGTTCCACGTTTTTACAGACTTGATCATATACAGACTGGATTTACACTGATCATACTTCATTTGTATATATAACAGGGTATGAGGCGCTGCTATATATACCCTTACACCAATATTAGTGGTATGGGACGCTAATATATGTGTATTGATATCTTTTTGATACTTCATCATATTTACTTCATGCAGACATACCTTATACTGATGACATGTTATTACCTGAGTACTTGGCACCACATACCTGTTTAGATATTGCTTTGCCACCTTATCATGTATCAGGCTTATTCTTTGAGGTTTATTACTGATTGTTGACCTAGGATCATGTCTTGCATTCGGTTTCTGCTTGTAGATTTTCTCTATTCACGAGTTGGCAACTCACCCCCGTTGTGCCACAGTTCTTGCAGGTTTTGCTGTACAGGTTCCTTTGCGGCATTTCTGGCACATTGCTTCCTTGCGGGTGAATTGCATTTGGTAGGTGGTTTCTTTTGCATCAAGAACCACCATTGTACTTGTATTATTCTTGTATCTAGAATTTCCATCAACCAAAACTTGTATATTGTTTCAGACTCAGAATTTAGTGATGTATTATTTGTCCTTAGAGTCGCGCTTAGTAGTATTGCGGTTTTCATGCTTACTGTGTTTCTTTTGGATTTGATCCTCGCCTTCCGTCGTTGTATATTATTGTTGCTTGTGTGGTTGTGACCATCAATTGACGAAGAGCTAGCTCCCGCTTGGGGATGCCTTTTATCATTGTATATGTGTTGTGCTTGTTGTACCCCGTTCGGGGCCAGTATTTACAAAAGAAACTCTGCCGAAATTTTTAGAAAAGACTTTACCTTTTAAAAATGCACATTCGGCTTAGTTATTTAAAAACCTCGACTTCAAACATGTTTTCCTTCACTTCTTTAAAAACCAGTTTTCTTTACTTACACTTAAAATGGTTTTAGATTTCTGGGCTTTTGGCTTACTTGGATCAAATGGAGTCCTATAGACTTCATATGGTTCAAGGGCCAGTCACGTGCTCTTTCGGGTCGAGACAAAGTTGGTATCAGAGCGCTAGGTTGACCTTGGTTCGAGTCAAAGTTTGACTATGTGGAGCCTAGGGCGTTTATATATATACGGAACTTAGGCTTGACCTTACGGAACTTAGACTTAGTCGAGGGGGTATTAGACCCGAACTTTCGTCGTATAGGATGACCCTTGGTTGATGGAATAGGTAACTAAAGTAGTGTAATGTACCGTTGGTATGTTCCGCAGCATACTTACGACACGCCACTCCGCTTAAGAAACCTTAGGATGTACATATTTTCGAGATCAGTGATTCTCTTTATATCCATGATTATACATCCATTTGAGATCCCCGATTCTATTAGTTTCATGATCATACCTACATTGATGCTGTTCCTTCCTATGATCATGTATCCACTCTGGATCTGTTGTTCTCTTTCTTGCCATTGATCTGCTCTCTTCGATACTCGATTGAGGTTCCTGTCGCCATGTTTGAGCGCAGTTTGGGCTGCTGCTAGGGTTACGGTCAGGGCGAGCTCGTCTGGTACGAGGGCCGACCATTGTGTTTTCTGGTGACATGGGAACGTCTCGAGTTAGTATTGGTGATTGTGACCTCTAGTGGAGGCGAGTGCTTGGTCTTGCACCAGATGATCGGACCATTGTTAGAGCTGCCAGTTGAGAGATGACTGTTGATGTACGGCATACCTCACAGATTATGATGTCGCCTACCGTGCAGACAGATGGACCAGCTGTTGCTGAGATTGACAGGATGTCGCTTTCGGAGCTTACGAGCTGAGATTGTCGGAGCTTCCAGGCAGATATGAAACAGATGATAGCTAGTCTACCCGATTTGAGAGACGAAGGTGATTCGTCCGATTTATGCGCCGGAGCGGGCCCAGTTGAGTTGAAGATTTCCAGAATGGAGAGTCTTACTCAGATCTAGAGCAGACCGATTCAGAGATGACCGCTAATGTGTCGCCTTTCCTGGAGGATTGAGGCGCTGTTCGGCGTACAGGCGAATGAGCCAGTTGCTGCTGCAAATGACGGGATATCTCCCAGATGGTTGGAGCTACTGCAGCATGAGCATATACTTAGAGAGATGATAGCGAGTCGCTAGTGTAAGTGCTCGGCGGCGCCCCGGCCGTCAATCCGACGCCGGAATGCGGAAGCGGTGAAAAACTTTAATTTTGCGGACTTAGCAAACCGCCGCGCACTAATACCCAGATCGAACCACTAACTAGTCCTAGCTATCTACAAGAAAGGGAAGAGAAGTATACCGACAGATCCGAGTCCTCCGGTCTTCTCGTCGTCGTCCCGATCTCCTGTGGAATGTCCCGTCTCCTCCTCGTCGCCGGAAGTGCACCACATCGCCTACTTCTTTTACGGGCTCCCACCTCAATGCCGAGGCAACTCGGGCACGAAGCCGGCTACTCGACGTGCCCAAGATTTGCTGTAGAATGTGTGAAGAACCTGTGTCTCAATTTAGGGTTGTGGAATTTCCATTTTGGTGGAGGAAATCAAGGAGGTTTTTGGATGAACAAGAGAGCAATTTTCATAGCACCATGAGAACCAAAATTGCCACACCCATAATGAAATGAATCCCCATCCATCCCTAGGAATGGCCGGCCCCCCCTTTTGGGTGATTAGAGAGAGAAAGAGAGAGCAAGGTCAAGGGGTGGGTGGAATGCAATGATCACAACAAATCTAACACTCCAAGGCAACCATCATCTCATGCATGATGGCTTCAAAAAGTCAAGCCATCATGAGAAGAAGAAAGTCAAGTGATGGTGCTCATCATGAAAACCATCATGATGCAACAAGATGCAAAGAACCCCCTCCACTAATGCCTATTTGCAACAATGCAAATAAGCCTTCCTCCACCAATCTTCGGCCAATGAACGGAACAATGGAAATCGGCCGAAACGGAAAGCAAACTGGCAACTCCAGAAAACTGTTCCCGTAATAAATTACAGGAAAACCCCGATACTGTGCATACACACCCGCATCTGTATTTCGACCGAAATACAAATGCAATGAGACAAAAACTACACTGTACTATACTAGGATCCGGCTTATACCAAAACCGGCTAGTAATATCTGTTCGATCCTGATCCGTGCAATTCCGCACGTATCTGATCGAACCCTGCCATATAACCATACGGCCTATAGTACAAACTGTCCAATCCTGATCAGTGCAATACCGCACGTATCTGATCGGACCTTGCCATATCTCCATACGGCCTCTACAACCTTTCGCCCGAAAGCTGAGTAACTGAATGTGGGGGACTCTAAAGACTCGTCAACACCTTGGTTGTCGATTTAACCACTAGCACGTCAGAGGTATAAGCCAATACGTAACGGGCTAACAGGTATTGACTAAAAGGGACGTCTGTGAGCGAACTCAGCCTGACAACCCTACTGAGCCTGTCAGTGACAATATCCGTACAGTCCGGTCCGTTCGTCTATGAGCATCGCATGGCGGGCCTAGGGGGTTGGTAAAAGTCAGACCCCCAAAAGCGGTACAAGTCGTGTCGGAGTGTAGCCCAGAACACCCTGAGATACTACTGGAATACCTACCAGTAAATCTCCTTGCCTCGGCCGAGGGCTTCGTGTAATGGCTCTCCTAGACACAGCACGACCTCACCCCCAATACCGGGAGAGACGAACCCCTGAAGATACGCTCACTGCCTCCATGTGGCTCGGGACTGTACCCAACTAAAACCTATTTGCACGACTCCTTTGAGCCGTGGTAGGGTAGTAATCAAAGTACAGTGGGAACTCATACGAGACAAATGACGATCCCCAGGTCGATGAACTAACCTGCACACATGTCACCAGGGAACTGCCATCTGACGTCTGGTATATGACCAACTGGCATGTTCCCGGCGAGTCATGTCCGGTGTACTCATAACCCAATGAGCACCTGTATACATCTTAGGTGATCCAACTGACACCAGTGGCTTGTGAGACCGGCCACCGCCCCTCGTCGGGGTCTCGACTGTATACACTAGTCTACTATGGAGTATCGATGCCCTGTCTCGAAACTCACACAACTAGGGACCATTTAAGGATATGCTTATAGACTGCCAGCTCCCACGTATATGATCGCCCTCATACTGCTGGTTGTCAAGCAAGAATCCTAGGGGCTCTATCAATGTGTAATAGCGACTTGTCAGGTCACCTAAAGCAGTACACGATGATAAAGGTAAACCAGATAGCATACTATCATCTCGAGTAAGACTGTCCTACCGGGATAGGTCCTCCATCAATCATTGCAATCACGTACCTGTGATCCAATAATTGACTATGTGGGCATTATCTCCAACAATCTCCCACTTGCACTCAAGGCTAATTATTGCGATGTCGCATACTCACAGCCCGTGTGATACCGAATACCCAACTCCTCTACTAGTCAGTCTCACAAAGCTCGTTTGCGAAACTATTGCGTTCGAGGAATAGCCTCAGTGAGTGGATCCGCCTTGATGTCTCTTTCTATGTCTCTCTATATCTCAAGTTCGCGGAGAAACCCATCTCCCGAAATGAGCAATACCTGTCTTAGAATGTGTCTGGATGTCTGATGGGACATAGCTCATAAATGAACTCCAAATCCAAACTTCTTAGACTGTATCGTCAACTGAACTTAATCAGTATCCTGCGCCATGCCTCCCTCAGTATTGCCTTGGACCACCTGTCCAAAATACTGCCCCTCATCAGAAGGAAAACTATAACTCTGACAACCTCCTTGTCGTCCATGTCACCTTGGAAGCCTGGAATGATAACTGTCTCCTGAATGAGGCTGTCGTTATCATATCCCAAGAACATCCACTTATGTTCTCAAACTGCTTCCGACTGTTTCTCCAGGATTGGATCAATGTCAACTTATTGCATCTAGTGCAAGAACAACATCTGGTGTGGTACTTGATATCTCATGATTGACTCAATTGCCTGAGCAAGTGATCTGCCAATCACGCACGTCCCTCTCTACTTTAGTCTGTAAGACACCTTTAGAGAGGGTGACTCCATCACCTGCAGGTACACTACCGTGCCAGGAGTCGTCCATTCTAAATACTCTTAGAATGCTGTCTAAGTACCCAGATTGGGAGACTACCCAAATCTAGATCTAAAACCATAGATCTAGTAACCAGTATGTCTGACATAATGTCCAAATCCCATATGGAGAAAACACTGTGTGACGACCAAAGGATAACCGATTGTAGTATAGGAGTTTCTTTTCCTATTCTGTGTATGTCATCCAAATACCAGGATATCACACCCTACTACCTTCTCAACAGATCCATCCCCTATTCTGATGAAGTCAAACCCATGACTGTCACGTCAGAAATAGATGATCTATCTCCGCTATATCTGCTTTAGTCTATAAATAGACATAAGCTACCTGTCCACCAATGCTTCCGCTGCTCCCACTGACTACGACAACCCTCTGGCAGAGTCATATAGACGTACACTTCTAAAACTAGTTTAGAACGACGCTATACTCATCCTCCCGCCGGGTCTCGCAGCCTGGAACAACAGCAATGGTAATTGTGGGTAAACAAGAACTTCCCTGTCACCGTCCTTGAGGCTACCATAGTACCTCTCGGGTGCCTGAAGTTACCCACCAAAATTGCGGAGTGGCCAATGGAATGTCAATCCATATTGAATCTTTAGGTTCCTTATCAAATCTTCAGTAATCGTTTGTGGTTCTGGAATCACTTCCAGTTCTACCATACTTCCACTACTGTTTTCTGAAAAAATCTATTTTTAATAAAACTGTGGCGAGTCTAGAACAATATTGCTATTGCTCATCCAGATGGTAGAAAGTCAACCCTCGTCATAGCCTGGGTCAACCCATAAACAGCCATTACTGAAACGTGCCTTGAGTTGTCCAGTGTCTGGTTTTAAGCATAAACCGGACAACTCCCCGTACCTTAACACCGTTAAGATATGAACTGTTCTATATCCAATATAGAACCAGAGGCACTGATTTAATTGAACCAGATTCAAATCATGCAGCTGTCCTCAGTGCATGTGAACTAAATGGAAGGAGGCCGATCAGCGTTACTCAACTTAGGAATGCTTCCAATTATGAGTAACCTGAAAGAGAAGCAAAATCTCTTATCATTACTATCAACTGAATACCATACAAAAGTATCTACATCTTCTATTCTTTGAAGAATCCCGATACTTGCAATACCTGGTTCTCTACTCTATTCAAATACCTATAACTTCTCAAAATTCAGACCCTGTGTTTCCGCGAAACACCTGTCTAAAAAACTAGAGAAGTCATAAGTAAACCGAATATAGTACGAGGACCAACCCCTCTGTCCTTATGGACCCTGGACAACATACAATACTCTGTATAAGTCCCTTGAGTTTGATAACTCATTCACTGTGTGTCGTAGGTTGAAAACTGTACTTATGGTTAAGAAGAATTACACCGATGTTTAATGCTCCTTACCTAACCATCCACTGATATAGGTAAATGTCATCGACATAATTACAAAAAGTATATCTCACTCTATGAAAATAGACGTACAGATATATCGATTTGAAATTGGTGCATAACAGCGGATATTCAAAACCAAATATTTGCCGACCGGCAAATAGCCCAGGTGATTTCCTCAAATATCACCGATTACAACGAATCCCGATATAATGAGGATGATCACCAAATTCCCAATAACCTACTCCCACTCATCATCTGTAAAACCATACAGATGTGAGAATCATACTTGGTAAATACATACCCTGGAGTAAGTATCTAATCGGGAAATCAGTTTTCTTTTAACATTACACAGTGAAACTGAAACATCGAAATGTTTCGATGGGGTATCCTGGTATTCCTAGTAATGCCTCTTCTAGATTCACGTCTGTAACCTTGTAATTCTTTGCCACCTCTCCAAATCCCTTCATTTGTCTTTAGTCTTTACCTTCTGCACACCCCTTTAGGCCAAATGGTTTTCTTCCTTCCCTACCGTTCGGCACCAGCCTATGGTTTGGAAGAAGACTATCCAATAAGCAGAATGGGTGTACTGTCCCAATCCTAGGAACACTCGCAATGCGAGAGAAGGTGAAGATAAAAGACACCTGAATAAATCTTATTCCTATTTCTCCTGAACCAGAATCCATCCCCGAACTGGAACAAGTTCCTTTCGAGTTCGTATATAACCATATGATGGAGTATCCAATAAACTGTGGATCTTCGTAGTGATACGGAGTGTCCTGGAGAAATGCAAAGGTGATTTTAGGATTGGCGAAGGAATACTTGGTTTGGTCGTGAATACCTGTTGCAATTTACTTTGCCCTCTTACTAATCCCTTGCTTTGTCTTTACTTAATACCTTCTGCACACCATCGTTATGCTAATTGGTTTTCTTCATTCCCTACCGGTCGGCACCAGCCTAAGGTTTGGAAGAAGACAATCCAATTTGTGTAATAGGTGTACTACCCCTAAACCAAGGAGTACTCGTAACCTGAGAGAGGGTAAAAGGAAAAGACAACTGAATAAGCCTATCCGTTTTCTCCAGAACCGGAAACCATCCTCGAATAAATCCCTTCGAGTTCGTATCTAACCATACGATGGTTTTGTCCAATGGAAGTGGACGTTCGTAGCAATACGGGGTGTCCTGGAGAAAAGGGTAAAAGTAGGAGTGGCAATGAGGTTTGCAACTCTGACAATCCAAAAGCCAGTGTTAAGAAGGTTCGGTCAACTTGGTCACTGAGTCAAAGTCTTAGGGTCGGGTCAATGGTCGCTGCCAAAGAGAGAGAGAAAAGAAACACTCAGCGTGCACTCTAACCTAGATCAGAATGGTTACCAATTTATCTAATCTGGAATCCTCCCACTGTACCTCAAATTCTCCTCCAAACCTGAAAGAAGAATTAGTCGGGGTTACCCGAGGAGTAAACTAACTCATCAGTGGGAATCAGGATCCAACTATCATCGCATGATAACGTGACGGAGTCCGCTCACGGTATCACACTCCAGAAGGTATGCGCATATCTGGCAAGTTTCAGTTCTTTTGAAACTCCCGATGTGATTTCTGCCCCATGCTCTCATGACCTTGGCGAAGGTCAACAAATCATAAGTCACATGTCAAGTTCTACCCGTCATTATCCAGGGTTAATCTGAATCCACCCGTACAAGCCCTTGACGAAGGTCAACAAGGCTATACGACTGTCCCAAACCAACGCATCTATCTATGCAGCAGAAAGGTAACAAGCAGCTACCATACACTATGCCTTGACGAAGGTCAACAAACATAGCATGAATACTACGTGCTACCCGTCTGAAACGACGGAGGGCTACGAATGGTTTCTGGTGAAAACCTTTAACGTAAAGAACTTGATATCGTCGAAGGAACGGATAGCTTTTAAAAATATAGTGACGAAAACCGTTGCTAAAGAGGTCACTCCCGGTGAAGGGATCTCGGCTCTTTCCCCGTAGAATGGGGTGCAGGATATTCCAAATGAATACCGCGATGCAAAGCAAAAGTAATCGGCTATAGTGAAGTTAATGCCCCGACGCAAACTTTTGTCCAAGGGGTCACTCCCGGTGAAGGGATCTCGGCCCTTGCCTCGTCGACTGATTGTTTGTAAATTTGGATGTCTAATATCAAATCAAATGGTAGAGAAATCACAACCAAAAATATTTGACCGCAATCAAACAACGGTGTCAGTTGAAGTTAATGAATGAGTGCGGATCGTCCTCAGGGATCTCGAGATTCGTTTGTACCTTTATTTGTTTGAAATGAAATGTTAATCAACAATAAGAGAAAACACGATTCAATTGATTGATTTGTATTCGTGTGTCACTAATCTTTTCTAAAGAATCAAGAACTATAAACAACAAGAATCGGTTTTCAATGGTATTTTCCAAACGACAATCAAGACTGATAAAGGGGCTCGTAGGAATCGATAGGATCTTTAGATGTGTTGTAGTCTACAATATTTCATATTCTTGTCCTTCGAAGAATTGATGCTAGATCAATGGTTATCGACGAGAATTAGGGTTTTCTTGATGAAATTAAAGTTTCATCTCTTAACCCTTGCTCTTTCGAGGATACCATTTATATTCTAGCCTCTAGCAATTTCAAGAATCGATCGGATCACCCCAATCTCGAGCGATGTTGATCAAGAAAGCATCGCATCGAATTGGGTTGTCGATTCTTGAACTTGCTAGGGTTTACAATCTCGTGGGATTCAAGAATTTATTACAAATTTGCTACATCATCATACTAAAGATCTTCTCGACTCTTTAACGAGCGGAGTTTTACTCGCGCATCATCACATAGACAATATTCAAGAACAGTAAAGATAACATGATGCGGAATTTAAAAGAAAACAAGAATGGAGAAAATATCACCTTTTATTTAATCAACAATTGTCAATACATTCTTTCAAGATCTACAAGAAGAAAGAAAAATCGATCGTTGACTCGGCTTCGCTCGACTCCGTGGATCGTGGATCTACTTTTGATCTCTTGCCCGATGGAAGATCGGCTCGGCTCATAAAAGGGTTGAAGGAATCTTGCTTGGCTTGCACTCAAGATCTTGAATTGTGGATGGATTTAGGGTTAGGATTTCCTACAAGATTTCTCACTAATCTTGAGGAAGAAGAAGATGGAGAAAGAGAGAATGGCTAGATCTAAGATGTTGAATCTTTTTCTCTCTAGGGTTTCATGATATGATCCAAGATGATAAATGAGTGAGCCTAGGGTCTTATTTATAGACCTAGGTTTAGGTTTGAATTAGACTTTCCCTCCCAAAGTTTGTTGACAAGTTTGTTGGGGTTTAGCTTAGGGTTTAAGCAAGGGTTTAGGAAAGTTCTAGAAAGATTAGGGTAGTTTGGGAATTTGCTGATCTGGTGAAAGTATCTGGTCTCTTCTGGAAGTTTGTATGCATTTATGAGCTGTAGGCACTGAAACAGGAGTTTTGGTGAAGTTTGAGGAGCTAAGTCACTGGTCCTGCCGCGCAACCGCCGCGTGAGGTAGGGTTTGGCCGCCCTTCCGCCGCGCCTTGGTGGCCTCGGGATTGGTGCTTTCTGCAGTTGCTTTGTACTTCTATTTGGGTTATTCTTTGATGTTCAGAATTGCAATTGACCTTCTGTGTTGATACCAGATTTGCTTTCAATGAGTTTACGAGCAATTGTAATGGTCGAGCAATGAATTGATCGAGCAAGTATCTCTTTTCCTGCATAGACTTCAAAATAGGGGTTGCAAGATATAGAAAATATGCTATGTAATGCAATGCAGTTAATTTCCCTAGAATTTCCGGTTTTAAGGTCGAATACATGTAATTTGATATTTTGCGACCAATTAGCTAATATGTGAATTATGAATACCGTACTCTCCTATATGTATGCAGATGACAAGGAAATTGCCGGTTAAAATATGCAGTATTTTCGACTGATCAAATTCCCCCAAACTTAATTTCGCTCGTCTCGAGAGAATGTTTTATTAAAAAGAGAAGGAGAAAACAAAGAAAGAGAAAAAACTAACTAGCACACTTTCGTAGGCAACACGATTGCACTGAGCACGTGCAACAAGCTTTTAAACCTCTAGGTGTCCCTAGTAGGAGGAGTGTTGTCTGTTGAGGGTTTTCAGCGGATTGCACCCACAAAATCCAAAAATAAAAGCAAGATCATGAATATTACATTTAAAGACAAGAATTGTAAAAGAAAAGCCTTGAAAATTAGGGTTTCCAACTAAGCTAGCTTTTCGGTTGTCATGAGCCCTATCTTAATGGTCATGAAAAGATGTTAGAAATCACGTCCTCCCTCAATAAAACATCGTCTTATTCTTCATTCCTATCTTTATTCCAAACATCGATCATATCACCCTGCGTGTGTGTAAAGACATCCCTACACCCGGAGAATTCAATTCAAGCTATCATACCCTTGCCCATCAGCCTCAGTACTTCTTGGCAAACGAGATTGCTTACACACTTTCATGCGACCGTTAATACTTCTTGAGGTACTAACCGACCGATTACTAATGTGCATGCTAACTTGGTGTATTTTCCTAATCTTGCACCACCTCAGGCATAGCAGTGACTCCCAGACCAGTTGACCTTAGGGCACTAGGTGAAGAAGCACCCTTTTGCTATATATTTTTCTTGCCCTTGGTGATAACAAAACCAGTGTCCATTTTTCTCACCATTTTAAAACACATTTTTTTTTTCTTCATACTTTTGGCCTTAAGACAAGAGCACTTCAAGGTATCCTCTACTATCCCAGGCTTCAAGACGTGTGTAAGTGCGAATAGCAGGGTAGCAACGTTCAAAATGTTTGGCTTCCAGAATAGAAACTATTTTTCAGACTTATTTTTATCCTCAGATTAGTGACGTCCTTCATCTTACTAACCCTTGGGACAACGGCTCATAACTACTTATTACTAGTTCGTATAAGAAAACTTCTAATTTTCTTAGTTTTCTAAAAATTTTCCAATCTTATGGATGTAATTGTTCACTGTCTAAACTTTCATTATCTTATTTATATACAAAAAGTGTAAATATTAAAATTATTTTTATATTTGAAAATTTTTAAATTTTTATAGGTTTTGAAAATTTTTCATTTTTTTTTTTTTTTTAAAATGTTTTGTGCTTATGCAGATGATATGCAAATGATGCGAAAATAAGCACAAACCTCCCCCAAACTTGTTTTCAACAGTGTCCTCACTGTTACCGACAGTTATACCTACAAAAATCTGTAAATCTGGGAGGAATTATTAGTGGGGGCAAATATATAAGTGAAGATCTTCCCCCAAACTTGTTTTATTTACTCACCTTCATTCAAAATAATGATGCAATGATATACTGGACATGAAAGTGAGACGGAGGAACTTTAATCAAGATAAACTGGCTCTTGTAAGAACAAGAGCTCCTCCGTGGGGTCAGTGGAAAAATACGGCTTTAATCTATGTCCATTTACTTTGAAAACAGTGCCGTTTTTAACATTTTCAATATCTACTGCCCCGTGCGGGTATACAGACCGCACAACAAAAGGTCCCTTCCAACGAGATCGGAGCTTACCCGCATGAAGGTGTAATCGTGAATCATAAAGAAGGACTTGTTGACCAGGTAAAAATGTTTTCCTTACAATGTTTTTATCGTGAAAAACCTTAGTCCTATTCTTTGTAATTACAGCATTATCATAAGCTTCATCGCGGAGTTCGCTTAGCTCGTTTAGTTGCAGCTTCCGAAAGTTGCAAGCAAGGTTTAGATCAAAATTAATTTCCTTTATAGCCCACAATGCTTTATGTTCTATCTCAACAGGTAGATGACATGCTTTTCCAAACACTATCCTATATGGAGACATTCCTAGGTCGGTCTTATATGCAGTCCTGAATGCCCAAAGAGCATCCGTCAATTTGGTCGACCAGTCTTTTCTATTTTTAGCAACAGTTTTCTCCAGGATAAGTTTGATTTGTCTGTTTGAGATCTCAGCCTGCCCGCTTGTTTGGGGGTGATAGGGTGTAGAAAGTCGGTGGTTGATTGAATATTTCCGCATCAGAGTCTCGAAGGATCTGTTGCAGAAGTGTGTCCCATTATCGCTAATAATAGCGCGTGGGTGTCCAAATCGCGAGAAGATATTCTCTTTCAAGAACTTAATGACAACTTTCCTGTCATTAGTGCGACTTGGAATGGCTTCTACCCACTTGGAGACATAATCAACCGCCAGCAATATGTACAGATTCCCAAAGGAGTTGGGAAAAGGACCCATAAAATCTATGCCCCAAACATCAAACATTTCAACAACCAGAATGGGTTGCTGAGGCATTTCATTCCTTTGGGATATTCTACCCGTATACTGACATTGTGTACAGGTTTTGCAATGTTCAAATGCGTCCTTGAATAAGGTCGGCCAATAAATTCCAGATTGCAAAACCTTTTCCGCTGTTTTTCTTAGACCAAAATGACCCCCACAGGCCTGATCATGACAAAATGAAAGAATACTCTTGAACTCTTCATTCGGGACACACCGGCGAATGATCTGATCAGGACAATATTTAAACAAATAAGGCTCGTCCCAGTAATAGTGTTTTACTTGGGAAAGAAAGAGGTATTTGTCCTGTTTAGACCAATCGCTTGGTATCAATCCCATGGCATGATAGTTCACAATATCCCTGAACCATGGTTCAGAGGATACGCTCAAGAGTTGTTCGTCAGGGAATGAGTCATTGATCGGCAGGGTCACAGGGGAAGAAACGATGCGTGAAAGGTGGTCAGCTACTACGTTTTCACATCCTTTCTTATCTTTGATAACAAGATCGAATTCTTGTAAAAGAAGGATCCAACGTATTAGTCGACCTTTGGCATCTTTCTTCGCCAACAAATGTTTTAAAGCGGAATGATCAGTATATACAACAATAGGTGAGCCGATTAAGTAAGGCCTGAATTTCTCTAATGCGAATACAACCGCTAATAGTTCTTTCTCTGTGGTTGTATAATTGATTTGCGCATCATTCAGGGTCTTACTAGCATAGTAAATCACGTGTGGCATCTTTTCAATGTGTTGTCCAAGGACAGCACCTACTGCAAAATCAGATGCGTCACACATCAGCTCAAAAGGGTAGTCCCAGTTTGGTGATGATAAAACGGGGGCTGAAGTGAGTGAGTGTTTAAGTGAGTCGAAAGCTGTCTCGCAATCCGAGTCAAAGTGGAAGGTCGTATCCTTGGCCAGGAGTAGTGTTAAAGGTCTAGCAATTTTGCTAAAGTCCTTTATGAATCTCCTATAAAAGCCAGCATGGCCAAGAAAAGAGCGAATATCTTTGACGCTTTTGGGATGAGGGAGGTTTTGAATGACATCTACTTTAGCTCTGTCAACCTCAATGCCCTTCTGTGAAATGACATGTCCAAGGACTATTCCTTCTTGGACCATAAAGTGGCATTTTTCCCAGTTTAAAGTCAAGTTCTTCTCTTTGCATCGAGTAAGAACAGCGTCCAGATTCGCTAGGCATTCAGAAAAAGAGTCTCCAAAAATCGAAAAGTCGTCCATAAAGATCTCCAGGAAATTCTCTACCATATCAGAGAATATCCCCATCATACACCGCTGAAAGGTAGCGGGAGCATTGCATAGCCCGAAGGGTATGCGACTGTAAGCAAAGGTACCAAAAGGACAAGTAAAAGTGGTTTTATCTTGATCCTTTTTGGCGATGGGGACCTGATTGTAGCCTGAGTAACCGTCCATGAAACAATAGTATTGTCGTCCCGCTAAGCGTTCCAGCATTTGATCAATAAATGGTAGAGGAAAATGATCTTTCCTCGTAGCAGCGTTGAGTTTTCTATAATCGATGCATACACGCCACCCAGTTTGGGTGCGTGTCTGAATCAACTCATTCGCTTCATTTGTGATCACAGTGATGCCGGATTTCTTAGGAACGACGTGTATAGGACTTACCCACTGGCTATCGGAGATCGGGTATATAATACCACTATCTAAGCATTTGACGATCTCTTTCATGACAGCTTCCTTCATGACGGGATTTAACCGTCTCTGTGGTTCTCGGGTCGGTCTGGCATCATCCATCACATGTATATGATGTTCAACAATCAAGGGACTGATCCCTTTGATGTCCGCCATACTCCAACCAAACGCCTCTTTATTAGATCTTAATACCGATAAAAGTGCATTCTCTTGCTCTGATGCAAGAGAAGTGGAAATTATAACCGGTAAAGTCTCGTTCTCACCAAGATATGCATATTTTAGGTGAGAAGGTAAGACCTTGAGATCTAATTCAGGCGGAGAAATGATCGAAGGGAGGATCATAGAATGATTTTTGGATTTACAAAGAAGCTCAGAGCCTGTGAAAGATACAGACTCGGGTGGAGAAAAGTCAGAAGTGCAGGACTCAAGTGTAAGTGTAGTGTCCTCACTAAGATCAAGTGTAAGATCAAGCAGAGATGTGCTAATGTCATCGAGATCAGTAAAGCAAAGTTCCTCGGCTCCACAACTATCGGGAGCGATCTCATGGACAGAACACACATCTAAAATATGAGCACTAGGTTCTGATGGCTGACTCCCAAATTTGTAGATATTTAGTTCAATGGTCATATTTCCAAATGATAAATTCATTGAACCATTTCTACAGTTTATAACAGCGTTGGAAGTGGCAAGGAAAGGACGACCTAAAATCACCGGAATTTGGCCCCGGGGGTTTGCTACAGGATGTGTGTCGAGCACAATGAAGTCTACAGGGAAAACAAATTCCCCGACCTTTATTAACACATCCTCTAATTCACCCCTTGGTTTGGTGATAGATCGGTCCGCCATCTGGAGAGTACAATGAGCAGGTTTCAGCTCTCCAATTCCTAATTGCTCATAGACAGAATAAGGTAACAGGTTAACACTCGCGCCAAGGTCTAAAAGAGCACGATTTATGTTTTTACCCCCAATCGAAATCGATATTGTAGGACATCCTGGGTCCTTTCGTTTCTTTGGTAGCTGGGGAATAAAAGCAGTGCTGATGTTATTAGCCATAAAGACCTTCTTTGGCACCTGAGTCTTCCTCTTCCTAGTGCACAAGTCCTTTAGAATTTTCGCATAAGCGGGGACTTGTTGAATCGCATTTAGGAGAGGGATATTGATGTTAACCTGTTTGAACATTTCTAAAATTTTCTCCATATGAGGACTCGTTCTGTTAGCCCTTAGCCGATTCGGGTAAGGTGCTTTTGCAATAAGCGCAGGGTCCATCATAGGAGAAGGAAAGGGGGGTAGACGAGATCCCAAAAGAGGTGTGGGGACCGTCTGTGGAGAACTATAAGGGTTGGGTGAAGGTGTTGAGCCTAAAGGGAACTGGAGAATAGGCTCGTGCGAAGGTGGTTTGGTAGAAGAAGAAGGATCAGAAGGAGAAGTGTGTGTATGTGGAAAAGTCTCAGCCGGGGTTTTGACATGATTTTCAGTATTATCAATATCTTCCCCGACATTATTATTCAGCACTCTTCCCGATCTCAACGTGGTAATGGCATTTACATTGTAATGCCCAGGATTCTGTAGGGGTTGAGAGGGAAGTTTCCCTTTTTCTCTCGCACTCATTTCAGCTTTGAGGCGTGCGATTTCAGCTTCCATCGTTCTAATACTCTCAGCTTGTGACGCTGAGTTTTTCTTTATTTCACTGACGGAAGATCTAACCTCAGTTGAAACCTCCATGAAATTAGACAAAAGTGATTTCATGGTTTGAGTAAATTGAGAGAAATCGTCAGAACAGGACTGCATAGGATTAGACTGTGCATGAGTGTTGCCCTGATTTTGGAAATTTTGTGACTGGTAGGGGTGCTGAGTGAGTTGAAGGGGTTGCTGTTGTGGTGGAGGAAGAGCCCTTTGAAAGTTATTTGTGTTTGGAACCGTGTTTTGAGATTGATTTTGGTTCCAAGCAAAATTCGGGTGGTTCCTCCAACCCTGATTATACGTGGAAGAATATGGATCGTTTCGAGGTCGTTGAAATGCGGCATTAGAATGCTCTTGACCTTGAAACGCCGAGTTTAAAGGACATTCTTCCGTTAAGTGTGACGGATCAGAACAGCACCCACAAATAGTTTTGGGGAGTGACACCGGGTTTAGGGAGGCTGCTGCAAATTTGTGTTCCATAGCGTCGAGCTTCTTTTGCATTGCTGCCATTTCTGCTCGAACACCTATGGACACATCTACTTGGTGTACGCCACCCCTATTCAATGGTTGGGTTCCACTCTCCCAAATTAGTGATTTTTCAGCGAATTCTTCTAAGTATCGCCAGGCTTCCCCATCGTCTTTAGTCATAAATGTACCCTGACACATATTTTCAAGGCTTTGTTTCATGCTAGGGTTACTGCCCTCATAGATGATTCGGCAAAGCTCCCATCTCGGGATGCCGTGATGAGGACATTGAACCATTAAATCCTTGAAACGTTCAAAGTACTTTGAAAATGGTTCGGTAGGGAGCTGGGCAAATTGGTTCAATTCGCTACGAATTCGAGCCGTTCTTTGGACTGGGTAAAATTTCTTTAGGAATGCTGCGACGAATTCTTCCCAATTTGTGATGGAGTGTGCGGTGGTGTTATATAGCCACTTCTCGGCTATATCGCACAAGGTAAAAGGAAGAAGTCGTAGACGCATCGCATCCACAGAAAGTTGAGACGTACCCATCATAGCGCATACGTTTTCAAATTTGGTAATGAAAACGTAAGCGTCCTCGGTCTCGAGTCCGTGATACTTAGGTAGAAGGTTGATATACTGGGGCTTGATTTCAAAGTTATCCCCGTTCGCTGGTGGTGTGGATAAGCAGGTCGAAAGAGGACCTCTAAGTGGATAACATCTTTCCTGAAGAGAAATGTGTGGAGGATTCTGCGCACCAACGGACGGTGGCAGATTGGGGTTAAAGAAGTTTGATGGATTCGGATCCATCGGTGTGGGTGTGGTAGTAGGTAAAGAAAAGGTAAATGGAGAATTATCGACTTCAGAGTCGATAAAAGGTACGCGGACTAAATGGGCACTAGAATCCCGTGTCCAGCCTATCTTGTACTAAAAAGGGTTAGTACAAGTGGCAGCGTTGGCTTATAATTAGGGGTAAAATGAATGCGGTGTTTGCTTTTGAAAAGGGACGGATTTTAAAAAAATGATGCGCCAACCAAATGCAGCAACACAAACCCTAGAATCCAATGGTCACCTAGGTCCGGCTCTAGACCGCTCCTAACTGCCAAAAGACAAGTCACGGGATCAATCCTTCACTGCCTCTTTGTCCCCCTGTGGCCGGATGAGTGCCAGGTAAGTGGGAAGGAACCACCACTACAGTGGACCTAATTAATAACCACTAGCCTTAGACACACTCGCCTTAGGCACCACAAGAAAACGCGGATAAGCAATGAATTACCCACGGCCCTCTCTTGTCCTAAATGAGCGCGACAGTCCTTAGAGTCATCTCTAGATTTCTTTTAGTTAATGGGGGTAAATGCGGATGCAAGTTTGGTGGTTTTCGGGGCCTAGGAAGGGTAATGAAATCCCCACCTAATTTGGATTTGGCCGTGCCCCTTAATTTTCCGTATTAGCAATGCAAAACAACCAAGAAAAGCAAAATCACGCACAATTTTAATTTGCTTTTGCGGCGCAGCTATTATTTGCAAAGAATCCTGCAGAAAGGATTAGTTGGAGCTAAAAAGGGAGAGGGGAGAGAGAGAGAAATCACCTGCTGAAAGATGGTACAGAGATCACCCAAGACTGCGGCTCTTCCGCCGCACAAAGCATACAATTGCCGCCCTTCCGCGGTCAAGTGTTGGGAACAGTGTACGAAATTTCTTCAGCTGCTTCCTTTTGCTATCTCCAGCTCTCTGGTATATCCCAAATAATTTTTCCACAGCTCAGAATGCTCCAGATCACCTTGCAATCAATTCACAACACACGTATAAGAGTTTGTACGAATTTTGATTTCAAGAAATGAAACGTAATAATTCTTTCACTTCAAACTATAAAATGTAAACGAATTAGCGCGCAAGTCCCCGGCAACGGCGCCATTTTGATTGTTTGTAAATTTGGATGTCTAATATCAAATCAAATGGTAGAGAAATCACAACCAAAAATATTTGACCGCAATCAAACAACGGTGTCAGTTGAAGTTAATGAATGAGTGCGGATCGTCCTCAGGGATCTCGAGATTCGTTTGTACCTTTATTTGTTTGAAATAAAATGTTAATCAACAATAAGAGAAAACACGATTCAATTGATTGATTTGTATTCGTGTGTCACTAATCTTTTCTAAAGAATCAAGAACTATAAACAACAAGAATCGGTTTTCAATGGTATTTTCCAAACGACAATCAAGACTGATAAAGAGGCTCGTAGGAATCGATAGGATCTTTAGATGTGTTGTAGTCTACAATATTTCATATTCTTGTCCTTCGAAGAATTGATGCTAGATCAATGGTTATCGACGAGAATTAGGGTTTTCTTGATGAAATTAAAGTTTCATCTCTTAACCCTTGCTCTTTCGAGGATACCATTTATATTCTAGCCTCTAGCAATTTCAAGAATCGATCGGATCACCCCAATCTCGAGCGATGTTGATCAAGAAAGCATCGCATCGAATTGGGTTGTCGATTCATGAACTTGCTAGGGTTTACAATCTCGTGGGATTCAAGAATTTATTACAAATTTGCTACATCATCATACTAAAGATCTTCTCGACTCTTTAACGAGCGGAGTTTTACTCGCGCATCATCACATAGACAATATTCAAGAACAGTAAAGATAACATGATGCGGAATTTAAAAGAAAACAAGAATGGAGAAAATATCACCTTTTATTTAATCAACAATTGTCAATACATTCTTTCAAGATCTACAAGAAGAAAGAAAAATCGATCGTTGACTCGGCTTCGCTCGACTCCGTGGATCGTGGATCTACTTTTGATCTCTTGCCCGATGGAAGATCGGCTCGGCTCATAAAAGGGTTGAAGGAATCTTGCTTGGCTTGCACTCAAGATCTTGAATTGTGGATGGATTTAGGGTTAGGGTTTCCTACAAGATTTCTCACTAATCTTGAGGAAGAAGAAGATGGAGAAAGAAAGAATGGCTAGATCTAAGATGTTGAATCTTTTTCTCTCTAGGGTTTCATGATATGATCCAAGATGATAAATGAGTGAGCCTAGGGTCTTATTTATAGACCTAGGTTTAGGTTTGAATTAGACTTTCCCTCCCAAAGTTTGTTGACAAGTTTGTTGGGGTTTAGCTTAGGGTTTAAGCAAGGGTTTAAGAAAGTTCTAGAAAGATTAGGGTAGTTTGGGAATTTGCTGATCTGGTGATAGTATCTGGTCTCTTCTGGAAGTTTGTATGCATTTATGAGCTGTAGGCACTGAAACAGGAGTTTTGGTGAAGTTTGAGGAGCTAAGTCACT
Source organism: Agapanthus africanus (assembly GCA_030015575.1). Lineage (NCBI taxonomy): Eukaryota > Viridiplantae > Streptophyta > Magnoliopsida > Asparagales > Amaryllidaceae > Agapanthus > Agapanthus africanus. The sequence continues at coordinate 352,069,625 of JASDDO010000031.1, read as the reverse complement.
GGTCCTGCCGCGCAACCGCCGCATGAGGTGGGGTTTGGCCGCCCTTCCGCCGCGCCTTGGTGGCCTCGGGATTGGTGCTTTCTGCAGTTGCTTTGTACTTCTATTTGGGTTATTCTTTGATGTTCAGAATTGCAATTGACCTTCTGTGTTGATACCAGATTTGCTTTCAATGAGTTTATGAGCAATTGTAATGGTCGAGCAATGAATTGATCGAGCAAGTATCTCTTTTCCTGCATAGACTTCAAAATAGGGGTTGCAAGATATAGAAAATATGCTATGTAATGCAATGCAGTTAATTTCCCTAGAATTTCCGGTTTTAAGGTCGAATACATGTAATTTGATATTTTGCGACCAATTAGCTAATATGTGAATTATGAATACCGTACTCTCCTATATGTATGCAGATGACAAGGAAATTGCCGGTTAAAATATGCAGTATTTTCGACTGATCATCGACTGAGGAGCAGGATATTCCAACTGAATATCACGATGCAAAACAAAAGTGAACGTCTTTGCAATAACAGCTTTTTGAAAAGTGTTCCAACAACATCAGATTAGGTTTGTTTTTAACTTGCATTGATCCGAATCAATGCAGTCCCATCAATTGATCACACCAAAAAGAACGAAAATATACTGATGTACGTATATGCCATCCGCATTCGCCACTAGGTGCCGTCATTACCCGTTAGGTTAGCTAACTAACGACAGAGCGGGGACTGGACTAGCGTGGATGCAAAACATATACAACATCTACTAATATATATACCAATATATTATATTTCGCTCAAGGCGTGAAAGAAATGCAACATCACAGAGAAGTACAGCATCACAGAACAATACAGATATCTGGGATCCCCGGGTTTCACAGAGCCGCTGAAACCCGACGTTCCCTGGTCGTGTGGATAGCCTGTGCAATGAAATCCTAGACCCCTATGGGCGCGGCAAGTTACCCGCCAAAACCTGAAGCGAGGCAGCCCCCTTCAGCAACGTGAATGGACCACCCAGCACTTCACGGAATCCGGTAACTTGGGCACCCCTCCTGGGTCAACCTGTACCCCCTACGAGTGCGGCGAATAGCCCGCCAATCCTAGAGTGAAGCCCCCTCCGTCTCAATGCCATGAGATGCGGGCTTGTTTCCCTCTGGAACCCGGCTATCCGTGCACCCCGCCGCGGGGTAATCCTAGTACAGAAAGTAAAATATACATACAACGGGTACATCGACCGCAACCTGGCCGTGCCCCAAAATAATAATACAATCAGGCAGTGACGGCAGTCCACATGTCGGACGCTCGCCCCGCAATATCAAATGTACATAATACAACCACATCTGTACTAGCATTGCATCCAGGCTATCCCCCACGACCGATCCGCAACATCACAGCAAAAACAGAACATCAACGTGAAAATCATGTTCGCAAATCCGTCTAACCGGGCTATAGCAGTTAGACCGGATTTACCGATCGAGTGACATTCACGGCCGCAGATATAATTTAAATACTGTGAAATATGTGTTTAAAATTTTCGATCAATCAAATTTTAACAAGTGGGCCCCCAATCAAAACTGTAGCAGATCAAGAAATTCTGGGCCCAATGTTATTATTCCAAAACCCCACTTTTCACCCCAGAAAGCCTCTGTAAAAAATTGGTGCAGTGATCTCCACAGTGCGCGGCGGAACAGCGGCGGGAAGGGGGTTTTCGCGGCGGTTCCACGCTCCAACTGTGGAGTCACTTCATCGAATTTTTACAGAGCTCTTATATTTTCCTGTACATCAATATTTTACAACCTGAATAATTTTTCGACACTAAAAATTTCCAACAGAAAACTGATGTGATCAAAATACGGGTTTTGGAACTTTTTGATCGATCGGAAATGCAAACACATTAAACCAAGCTAGACTAAGTTAATGGCGAGGCTCTGATACCACTGTAAGTGCTCGGCGGCGCCCCGGCCGTCAATCCGACGCCGGAATGCGGAAGCGGTGAAAAACTTTAATTTTGCGGACTTAGCAAACCGCCGCGCACTAATACCCGGATCGAACCACTAACTAGTCCTAGCTATCTACAAGAAAAGGAAGAGAAGTATACCGACAGATCCGAGTCCTCCGGTCTTCTCGTCGTCGTCCCGATCTCTTGCGGAATGTCCCGTCTCCTCCTCGTCGCCGGAAGTGCACCACATCGCCTACTTCTTTTACGGGCTCGCACCTCAATGCCGAGGCAACTCGGGCACGAAGCCGGCTACTCGACGTGCCCAAGATTTGCTGTAGAATGTGTGAAGAACTTGTGTCTCAATTTGGGGTTGTGGAATTTCCATTTTGGTGGAGGAAATCAAGGAGGTTTTTGGATGAACAAGAGAGCAATTTTCATAGCACCATGAGAACCAAAATTGCCACACCCATAATGAAATGAATCCCCATCCATCCCTAGGAATGGCCGGCCCCCCCTTTTGGGTGATTAGAGAGAGAAAGAGATAGCAAGGTCAAGGGGTGGGTGGAATGCAATGATCACAACAAATCCAACACTCCAAGGCAACCATCATCTCATGCATGATGGCTTCAAAAAGTCAAGCCATCATGAGAAGAAGAAAGTCAAGTGATGGTGCTCATCATGAAAACCATCATGATGCAACAAGATGCAAAGAACCCCCTCCACTAATGCCTATTTGCAACAATGCAAATAAGCCCTCCTCCACCAATCTTCGGCCAATGAACGGAACAATGGAAATCGGCCGAAACGGAAAGCAAACTGGCAACTCCAGAAAACTGTTCCCGTAATAAATTACAGGAAAACCCCGATACTGTGCATACACACCCGCATCTGTATTTCGACCGAAATACAAATGCAATGAGACAAAAACTACACTGTACTATACTAGGATCCGGCTTATACCAAAACCGGCTAGTAATATCTGTTCGATCCTGATCCGTGCAATTCCGCACGTATCTGATCGAACCCTGCCATATAACCATACGGCCTATAGTACAAACTGTCCAATCCTGATCAGTGCAATACCGCACGTATCTGATCGGACCTTGCCATATCTCCATACGGCCTCTACAACCTTTCGCCCGAAAGCTGAGTAACTGAATGTGGGGGACTCTAAAGACTCGTCAACACCTTGGTTGTGGATTTAACCACTAGCACGTCAGAGGTATAAGCCAATACGTAACGGGCTAACAGGTATTGACTAAAAGGGACGTCTGTGAGCGAACTCAGCCTGACAACCCTACTGAGCCTGTCAGTGACAATATCCGTACAGTCCGGTCCGTTCGTCTATGAGCATCGCATGGCGGGCCTAGGGGGTTGGTAAAAGTCAGACCCCCAAAAGCGGTACAAGTCGTGTCGGAGTGTAGCCCAGAACACCCTGAGATACTACTGGAATACCTACCAGTAAATCTCCTTGCCTCGGCCGAGGGCTTCGTGTAATGGCTCTCCTAGACACAGCACGACCTCACCCCCAATACCGGGAGAGACGAACCCCTGAAGATACGCTCACTGCCTCCATGTGGCTCGGGACTGTATCCAACTAAAACCTATTTGCACGACTCCTTTGAGCCGTGGTAGGGTAGTAATCAAAGTACAGTGGGAACTCACACGAGACAAATGACGATCCCCAGGTCGATGAACTAACCTGCACACATGTCACCAGGGAACTGCCATCTGACGTCTGGTATATGACCAACTGGCATGTTCCCGGCGAGTCATGTCCGGTGTACTCATAACCCAATGAGCACCTGTATACATCTTAGGTGATCCAACTGACACCAGTGGCTTGTGAGACCGGCCACCGCCCCTCGTCGGGGTCTCGACTGTATACACTAGTCTACTATGGAGTATCGATGCCCTGTCTCGAAACTCACACGACTAGGGACCATTTAAGGATATGCTTATAGACTGCCAGCTCCCACGTATATGATCGCCCTCATACTGCTGGTGGTCAAGCAAGAATCCTAGGGGCTCTATCAATGTGTAATAGCGACTTGTCAGGTCACCTAAAGCAGTACACGATGATAAAGGTAAACCAGATAGCATACTATCATCTCGAGTAAGACTGTCCTACCGGGATAGGTCCTCCATCAATCATTGCAATCACGTACCTGTGATCCAATAATTGACTCTGAGGGCATTATCTCCAACAGCTAGTCACCTGAGGATGAATGACTAGGACATATGGTTCGTCCGTTTACCGATGCGAGGCCATCAGTTAGATTGTTTCCAGCTAGAGACGACTTCACGCGGGTTCGTTGAGAGTCGATAGAGACGATCGAGTGTCAGGAGCCCATTTTCCAAGTTTAAAGTATACGGAAAGACATGCAGGTGATTCTATGGACCCTCTAGAAGATTGAAACCCTAACTCGACTTAATGACCGTGTGAAAGCCTTTGAACCTTAGGGTTTGCGGCAGTTCCGTGGCGCCATTAGTGAGGCTTGGGTTTGCCCTTCTACGGCTGGACCACCGACGCTGTGGCATGTACTCGATACTATTAAACTGTACTCAAGATGTTGATCTCTTGGGGGATTATGAGGTTCTGACGAGTCGATCGAATGTTTCGACATCATTCGGATATCATGTGATGGGATGCATTGCTTGGGATACTCCAGATACGAGGATAGCCATTGGAGCACTGTCCATGCAGCCATGATGAGACGAGTCTGAATCAGTCGACATTGACGCAGATTGAAGAAAAGAGTTCGCAATATATTTTGACGAGATGACGTCCCACTCCGCTGACATCAGAGATGTTATACGTGCCCAGAGGCGTGGTATATGGATATATCTTCCAGAAAGAAGCGCAACCAGTATGCAGCCGTTCCGGAATAAGAGTTTGCTTCAGCAACGGATGAGGACTTCCGGGCAATTCGGCAGGAATGAGATTTGAGAGAGAATCCTCGACAGGACCTTTCTGGAGTACGATACGAGAAGACCTTGTCACGACCCAAGTTTGGCCCGTGACCGGCACTTAACCACGTAACGTCTACAGGCGTAACGCGACTAATTAAGACGAAAACCCAGAAATCTAAAACCCTTTTTAAGAATAAGTAAAGAACTACATGTTTGAAAATCAATGTTTTAAATAACTAAGCCGAATGTGCATTTTAAAACAGTGCAGTCTTTTCTAAAAATTTCGGCAGAGTTTCTTTTGTAAAACTAGCCCCGAGTAGGGCACAACAAAGATAACAATATATATATGCAATGATAAAGGCATCCCCAAGCGGGAGCTAGCTCTTCGTCAATAGACGGTCACAACCACACATGCAACAAATATACAACGCCATGTGGCGAGGATCAAGCCCAAAAGAAAGCTCAAAGCAACAAGAAACCGCAATACTACTAAGCGCGACTCTAAGGTCGAATAATACATCACTAGTCTAGGTCTGAAAGAATATACAAGTTTTGGTTGATGGAAATTCTAGATACAATGAATAAAATAAATACAAGGGTGGTTCTTGATGCGAAAGAATCCACCTACCAAAAGCAAGCCACCCGCAAGAAAGTAGTGTGCCAGAAATGCCGCAATGAAACCTGTACGGCAGAACCTGCAAGAACTGTGGCACAACGGGGGTGAGTTGCCAACTCGTGAATAGAAACATCTACAAGCAGAAACCGAATGCAAGACATAACCTAAGTCAACAATCAGTAATATAATCCACAAGAGTACATCTGAGTGTGATAAGGTGGCAAGGTAACATCTAAATATGTATGTGGTGCCAAGTACTCAGGTAATAACATGTCATCAGTATAAGGTATGTCTGCAAGAAGTAAATATGATGCAGTATCAATGATATCAATACACATATATTAGTGTCCCATACCACTAATATTGGTGTAAGGGTATATATAACAGCGCCCTCATACCCTGTTATATATACAAATGAAGTATGATCAGTGTAAATCCCGTCTGTATATGATCCATGTCTGTATATGATCCATGTCTGTATATGATCCATATCTGTATATGATCTATATCTGTATATACACGTGGAACCCGTCCACCCGTCACCCAATGACAATAAGCATCATGTATGCAATATGAGGATATAAACAATATCATGGTAAAACATCATGAAACCCGTGCCAAGCATCGACACGTAAATCCTCATCCATATGGGGCTCCGTCTGCGGTATCGGCCCTCGGCCCCGGCAGTACGAGTCAACCCATGTCTATCTCTGGGCTCCGTCTGCGGTATCGGCCCTCGGCCCCGGCAGTACGGGTCAGCCCATATCCATCTCTGGGCTCCGGTCGGAATCCTCCAGATATCCGCCGAGCTCAAGTACAATCACCGGTAGGTAGTAGTCCCTCTGCCGGGCTCACCGTCTATCACACAGCGAAACCGTTCTCGCCCCGGGGTACCATACCGGGTCCACCATGTACCCGTAATCGGCCTCAACCGCCTCCTCGATTCGGGTTTTCATATATCACTCTACCACCGAGAAAACACATGGTGGACGCACCGAAATATCATATCAAGGGAACCGGGTTTTTAAATGATTACATATTTGAAATAGCCACAGTTCCCAAATCCAGAAATCACATATAATCCAAACCAGAATGTAAGTCACTAATCTGATATGATATGTGCGTCAAACATAAATATCATGTCAAGTCACATATAGATGAGCTACAATATAATGATCAGGTGTGATATACGCATCAATGTGAGTATCAAGTCATGTCACATATAAATGAGCTACAATATAATGATCAGGTGTGATATAAGCATCAATGTGAGTATCAAGTCATGTCACATATAAATGAGCTACAATATGATGATCAGGTGTGATATAAGCATCAATGTGAGTATCAAGTCATGTCACATATAAATGAGCTATAATAAGATGATCAGGTGTGACATAAGCATCAATGTGAGTATCAAGTCATGTCATATATAAATGAGCTATAATAAGATGATCAGGTGTGATATAAGCATCAGGTATGAATATCACGTCAAAATCGTATATATTTGTGTACAGGTCTATGCGTACAATATGCCATGCGGAAATCATACCATGAATGCAGCAGTACTACAGTGTAGTGGCATAGCAATTATCGATGATGAAGTGTGTGAGCCGGCAATCAGTGTACGTGGAACATACGCATCATCGATAATGGTGCTGGTGTCCTAACAGCATGATGGTAATATAACAATAAGCATAAGTGATGTCATGCAAACAGTATGAACAGGTGCAATCGAATAATCAACGCAATAGTGAAGAATCTAACTCAAAAGCTATATCATGCAACCTTGCCTTTTGAAATAAGACGAATCGGGGTCTTTGGTAAAACAAGGGCTACGGTGTTTAGAAAATAGACGCAACACATTTGGAAATATCCGTAGAATCCCCTTTTTCCTATCTTGCAATATTCCCGATTCGTTAGTTTTGAAATAGGTATGACTCTGGTCTAATCTAACATCTACTATGCAACTACTGATCTAAGTATCATGCAAGTCTGGAGGGGTATGGAAACCGCCTAAATCTGAGTCGATACATATATAAAGGTATATAGTCGGTGATCTCGCCTCAAAGTCATATCATAAGATATCCTCGAGTTATGAGTGCGGATCTATCATCAATATCGGCTCGTACGGTAATCATCGTACGGCATCCCAATAGCTGGGTACGGGTCAACATCTCACTATCTCATCACATAACAAGTATCACTATCATCAGATCACATAGCCTGGGGTACTACTCTATGTCTAGCACCAAACGATACCATCAGTGAAGTATGCATGCGGGGTAAACACATAACCCAAGCCCGCAAGAAATCACAAGTCATATCCCACAATGAATCGTATCCAATCACCGATCTCACGTCATCAAGCCCACATCATCGACTCATTACCAACGTCATCCCATATCATCAAACACCGTGTAAGTACAAGTAATAAGCAAGGGTGTGTGTGTAGGTGTAAGTTCTATCCTAGGGTTCGCGACTATAAACTACACTAGTCACTTCTACCCTACACTATCCATAATACTTCTAACACAAAGCTACTACACACTAAAACTATCACACATCTACTATATGTATATACTAACTACGGACTGCGGGGGTGCTATACGCCATCCACCCGACTTCCCCCTGTAGATATAATCTACTCACCTGAAACATCATTTGCGGACATCACCACGCAATTGCTTGTCGTCCCGAAGTCTTCATGGGTACCTACACACCAACATATCGTATATGCGCATTAAAACTAAATTCAAGCTTAAACGGCGCACGAAATCCAAAACGATACGATAAGGGGGCCTATAGGTGAGAACCTATGGCACGCCTTCAAAACCATCAATAAATCCTCTATATCGTCGTATAAACGCCAAATAGTCGAGGTAAAATGAAACACACCAATGCAGAAATGAAAATACGGAATACGGAAACTAAAGTCCAAAACAGCAACTCATGAAATGTGTCCCAGATTTCACCCTAGATCAGTTTATACAAATCTATGAATACCAGGGGCCTATACTAACAATGTAGGAGCTACAGAACCAATACGAGCCAAGGAGGTGGGACCCAGGCCGCAATTGGCGGCCAAAAGGGAAGAATTGGCGGCCGGGAAAGGGAGTTGGGGGCTAGGGTTTTGGGTGTTGCCTCTATGGTGCCTGCACATCTCAATTTCCACTCAATATTATTTTAGGGGTCTCGGGGTGATAGCAGATTCCATTTAACCCTCACAGATTTCACATTTTCCCCGATATTGGTTTCTAAAATCCGTATTCTGTGGTTTGGTTCACAGGTTAGGGTCTCAATTCATACACTAGGGTGTTTACAAGTCCTCTACTGAGCTCAATTTCAAATTACAACTCAAGTTCCCTCAAACCCTAACTAGGTTTTCATCAAGTCCTCAAAAATCCACAATATCGATATAATCTTAACTTGGGTTTAAAGGAAATGCTACAATTTAGCTAATGGTCCAGAAATTACCTCAATTGGCAACTCAAGAACTTTCTTGAGTTGCCTTCTAGTGGCCAAATCCATGCTTCCTTGGTTCACCTTGTAGATCTCGGGCTCGTGCACAATTTTAATGAAACCGATATATGGTTTTGGGGTTGATTTTGAGATGAAGAGAGGGATTGAAGAGGGGGAGAATGATGAGGAAGGGCAGCAGCAGCAACACAAGGATGAGGAGGAAGGAATGAGATAAGAACAAGGGAATGGCTAAGTCAAAAGGTCAAGGGTGCCCCATGCCTCTCTCTCACCTACCCTCATTCTTAATTCCTTTTCTTTTTCTTTTCTTTTCCTTTTTCTTTTAATTCCCTAACCTTCTTACAAGAATAGTAAACCCAAATGAAAGTTCATGGCAAGAAAAATGCACAAGTGTAGAAAAATAGTGTGTGCATGTTTTGTTCAAATTTGTTAAAAACCGATTAGCGATTTTAATCGTGATTAGCGCTAAATTAGTGTCAAACTAATCACAAAAACTTAAAAATGTCTTAATTCACTAATTTACCCTATTTTAGAATTTTCCAAAATTTTTCATAATTTTTCTAACATTTTTCCTATTTATTTGCATTTAATATTAAAATAATCAATAAAATAATATTAAATTACAAAAATTCCCAAAATTAATATTTTATACTTTTGAAAATGTTACAATCTACCCCCCTTAAAGAAATTCGGTCCCCGAATTTAAATTTAAACCCCCACTACTAAAACAATTTCAGTAATAATCCATTTGTCGGGGCTCCGAAAACATCAACACATAGAGAATATCATAAAAAAATGTACTACTCTACTAGAAATCAATCCCCAAAATGCATATATAAGAATATCCTATGCGTCTGGTGCGCAAGGAATCAAAATCCATATATGTGTCAAACAGGTGTAGAAAACAACATCTAAGTGCAACGGGTGTGCACGAAACATCTGTCGTAGGCAACGTGTGTGCCTGACAGAAAAATATCAAGTGCATATGAAATGCACGAAGAATTCCGATTTAGTGCATCTGGCGTGCACCAGAATCGTATATCAAAACACTAAAGATGCATGAAAACTACGCTGGAAGTGCAAATCAAATCACTGAATACGAAAGGCATGAAATCTCAATCAATATCTCAAATGTAATAACTCAGCGCAAAATATATAAATATCCAGTGGGTGCATGAAACCGATATCATGAAACTCAGTCATCAAAACTAAATCATGCAAACAGAACGCACAAAATACCGAAATCCCAAACGACGGATACGTGATAATCGAATTACAAAATCACAAATCATAAATACCGTCCTCGGTAGTTCCTCCTTCAAGGTCGAGAAGGAGTCGGTGCAATCCACTGCTAGCAGCGCAGGATATCTACGTGCCTCTTGCTCACGGTCTGGCGTCCTCTGACTCTGGGTCCTTATCTTCTCTGCGGATTTCCTATCTCGCAGTCAATCGGCTCATCGGCCCTGTCAGGTGTGCTAACGGGGACGATTCCGTTCGGGCACTTCTCTGGTCACCTCTCGGTCAATCCTCATGACCACTCGTAAGGCAGCATATCACTGGCGTCGGCCTCTGGCTCTCTGAATGCACGTCGCAAATCTGATCCTGGGTGCAAACATCATTGCAGCAATGTCCTGGAAGGAATCCTGCTCAAGGTCTCTTCCAATCATGCCTATGCCGATCTGTACAGAGGCTGGCTCTTTTGTACTATCTTTTCTCGCTTGATAGACATCTGTGTCCTCAGCACAACATTTTCTCGGAAATTGGTCACATCCCACGTCTCGGTAAACATATCTGGTCTCTAGTCTCGATGGGAAGTAATGACGCTCGTCAGCGTCTCACGCGAACCTCTGGTTCCACTTGTCTCCATCGTCGTCCACTATGACGTCACGCCAAGCTACCTTGCACTGCACTGTTCTCGGCCACGGCAAATCTGAAGTCTCTCGCACGGACTCGAAATCGCGTACTCTGTAGCTTCATCATTCTGTAGAAGATGTCAGGCCGAAAAGATCCTCGGGAACACGTCCCAACCCTCGGAGGAATACACGTCACTCGTCCGCCCTTGATCAATTCGCAACGCATCTGGTTAAGTTCCTTTATCCGCACCTGGTCAACTACCTCGTCGACAATGCCGAACTCTGTCCTGCTGGGTGCGCGCAATACGACCACTCCCGGGTCTAGGTCTTCTCGTATCGTACTCCAGAAAATCCTGTCGAGGTTCCTTTCTCAAATCTCATACCTGCCGAATTGCCCAGAAGTCATCATCCAATGCTGAAGCTAATTCTTATTCCGGAATGGCTGAATACTCATCGCGCTTCTTTCTGGAAGACATGTCCATATGCCATGCCTCTAGGTGCGTATAACATCTCTGATGTCAGCGGAGTGGGACGTCATCTCGTCGAAATCTCGTACGAACCCTTTTCTTCACTCTGCTCAAATGTCGACTGATTCGGACATAACTCATCCTGGCTGCATGTACTGTGCTCCAACGGCTATGCTCGCATCTGGAGTCTCCCAAGCAGTGTCCCATCACGATATCCGAAAGATGTCGAACCATCCGATCGACTCGTCAGATCCTCAAAATCCCCCAAGAGCTCACATCTCGGGTACAGTTTAATAGTATCGAGTACATGCCACAGCGTCGGTAGTCCAGCCGTAGAAGGGCAAACCCAAGCCTCACTAATGGCGCCGCGGAACCGCCGTAAACCCTAAGGTTCAAAGGCTGTCACACGGTCATTAAGTCGAGTTAGGGTTTCATTCTTCTAGAGGGTCCATAGAATCACCTGCATGTCTTTCCGTATACTTTAAACTTGGAAAATGGCTCCTGACATTCGATCGTCTCAATCGACTCTCAACGAACCTGCGTGAAGTCGTCTCTAGCTGGAAACAATCTATCTGATGACCTCGCATCGGTAACGAACGAACCACATGTCCTAGTCATTCATCCTCAGGTGACTAGCGACTCGCTATCATCTCTCTGAGTATATGCTCACGCTGCAACAGCTCCAATCATCTGGGCGATATCTCATCATTTGCAGCAACAACTGGTTCATACGCCTGTACGTCGAACAATGCCTCAATCCTCCAGGAAGGGCAATACATAGGCGGTCATCTCTGAATCGGCCTGCTCTAGATCTGAGTAAGATTCTCCACACTGGAATTCTTCAACTCAACTGGGCCCGCTCTGGCGCAAAATCGGATGAATCACCTTCGTCTCTCAAATCGGGTAGACTAGCTATCATCTGTCGCACATATCTGCCTGAAAGCTCCGGCAATCTCAGCTCGTAAGCTCCGAAAGCAACATCCTGCCAATCTCAGCAACAGCTGGTCCATCTGTCTGCACGGTAGGCGACATTACAATCTCTGAGGTATGCTGTACATCAACAGTCCTCTCTCAACTGGCAGTTCTAGCAATGGCCCGATCATCCGGTGCAAATCCAAGCACTCGCCTCCACTAGAGGTCACAATCACCAATACTAACTCGAGACATTCCCATGTCACCAGAAAACACAATGGTCAGCCCTCGTACCAAACGAGCTCACACCGGCCGTAACCGTAGCAGCAGCTCAAACTGCGCTCAAACATGGTGACAGGAATCTCAATCGAGTATCAAAAGGGCACATCAGTGACAAGAAGGAAACAACAGATCCAAAGTGGATACATGATCATAGAAAGGAACAGCATCAATGAAGATATGATCATGAACTAATAGAATCGGGAATCTCAAATGGATGTATAATCCTGGATATAAAGAGAATCACTGATCTCAAAAGTATGCACATCCTAAGGTTCCTTAAGCGGAGTGGCGTGTCGTAAGTATGCCGTGGAACATACCAACGGTACGTCACTCTACTTTAGTCACCTATTCCATCAACCAAGGGTCATCCTAATACGACGAAAGTTCGGGTCTAATACCCCCTCGACCAAGTCTAAGTTCCGTAAGGTCAATCCTAAGTTCCGTATATATATATAAACGCCCTAGGCTCCACATAGTCAAACTCAGACTCGAACCAAGGTCAACCTAGCGCTCTGATACCAACTTTGTCACGACCCAAGTTTGGCCCGTGACCGGCACTTAACCACGTAACGTCTACAGGCGTAACGCGACTAAGTAAGCCGAAAACCCAGAAATCTAAAACCCTTTTTAAGAATAAGTAAAGAACTACATGTTTGAAAATCAATGTTTTAAATAACTAAGCCGAATGTGCATTTTAAAACAGTGCAGTCTTTTCTAAAAATTTCGGCAGAGTTTCTTTTGTAAAACTGGCACCGAATAGGGCACAACAAAGATAACAATATATATATGCAATGATAAAGGCATCCCCAAGCGGGAGCTAGCTCTTCGTCAATAGACGGTCACAACCACACATGCAACAAATATACAACACCATGTGGCGAGGATCAAGCCCAAAAGAAAGCTCAAAGCAACAAGAAACCGCAATACTACTAAGCGCGACTCTAAGGTCGAATAATACATCACTAGTCTAGGTCTGAAAGAATATACAAGTTTTGGTTGATGGAAATTCTAGATACAATGAATAAAATAAATACAAGGGTGGTTCTTGATGCGAAAGAATCCACCTACCAAAAGCAAGCCACCCGCAAGAAAGTAGTGTGCCAGAAATGCCGCAATGAAACCTGTACGGCAGAACCTGCAAGAACTGTGGCACAACGGGGGTGAGTTGCCAACTCGTGAATAGAAACATCTACAAGCAGAAACCGAATGCAAGACATAACCTAAGTCAACAATCAGTAATATAATCCACAAGAGTACATCTGAGTGTGATAAGGTGGCAAGGTAACATCTAAATATGTATGTGGTGCCAAGTACTCAGGTAATAACATGTCATCAGTATAAGGTATGTCTGCAAGAAGTAAATATGATGCAGTATCAATGATATCAATACACATATATTAGTGTCCCATACCACTAATATTGGTGTAAGGGTATATATAACAGCGCCCTCATACCCTGTTATATATACAAATGAAGTATGATCAGTGTAAATCCCGTCTGTATATGATCCATGTCTGTATATGATCCATGTCTGTATATGATCCATATCTGTATATGATCTATATCTGTATATACACGTGGAACCCGTCCACCCGTCACCCAATGACAATAAGTATCATGTATGCAATATGAGGATATAAACAATATCATGGTAAAACATCATGAAACCCGTGCCAAGCATCGACACGTAAATCCTCATCCATATGGGGCTCCGTCTGCGGTATCGGCCCTCGGCCCCGGCAGTACGAGTCAACCCATGTCCATCTCTGGGCTCCATCTGCTGTATCGGCCCTCGGCCCCGGCAGTACGGGTCAGCCCATATCCATCTCTGGGCTCCGGTCGGAATCCTCCAGATATCCGCCGAGCTCAAGTACAATCACCGGTAGGTAGTAGTCCCTCTGCCGGGCTCACCGTCTATCACACAGCGAAACCGTTCTCGCCCCGGGGTACCATACCGGGTCCACCATGTACCCGTAATCGGCCTCAACCGCCTCCTCGATTCGGGTTTTCATATATCACTCTAGCACCAAGAAAACACATGGTGGACGCACCGAAATATCATATCAAGGGAACCGGGTTTTTAAATGATTACATATTTGAAATAGCCACAGTTCCCAAATCCAGAAATCACATATAATCCAAACCAGAATGTAAGTCACTAATCTGATATGATATGTGCGTCAAACATAAATATCATGTCAAGTCACATATAGATGAGCTACAATATAATGATCAGGTGTGATATACGCATCAATGTGAGTATCAAGTCATGTCACATATAAATGAGCTACAATATAATGATCAGGTGTGATATAAGCATCAATGTGAGTATCAAGTCATGTCACATATAAATGAGCTACAATATGATGATCAGGTGTGATATAAGCATCAATGTGAGTATCAAGTCATGTCACATATAAATGAGCTATAATAAGATGATCAGGTGTGACATAAGCATCAATGTGAGTATCAAGTCATGTCACATATAAATGAGCTATAATAAGATGATCAGGTGTGATATAAGCATCAGGTATGAATATCACGTCAAAATCGTATATATTTGTGTACAGGTCTATGCCTACAATATGCCATGCGGAAATCATACCATGAATGCAGCAGTACTACAGTGTAGTGGCATAGCAATTATCGATGATGAAGTGTGTGAGCCGGCAATCAGTGTACGTGGAACATACGCATCATCGATAATGGTGCTGGTGTCCTAACAGCATGATGGTAATATAACAATAAGCACAAGTGATGCCATGCAAACAGTATGAACAGGTGCAATCTAATAATCAACGCAATAGTGAAGAATCTAACTCAAAAGCTATATCATGCAACCTTGCCTTTTGAAATAAGACGAATCGGGGTCTTTGGTAAAACAAGGGCTACGGTGTTTAGAAAATAGACGCAACACATTTGGAAATATCCGTAGAATCCCCTTTTTCCTATCTTGCAATATTCCCGATTCGTTAGTTTTGAAATAGGTATGACTCTGGTCTAATCTAACATCTACTATGCAACTACTGATCTAAGTATCATGCAAGTCTGGAGGGGTATGGAAACCGCCTAAATCTGAGTCGATACATATATAAAGGTATATAGTCGGTGATCTCGCCTCAAAGTCATATCATAAGATATCCTCGAGTTATGAGTGCAGATCTATCATCAATATCGGCTCGTACGGTAATCATCGTACGGCATCCCAATAGCTGGGTACGGGTCAACATCTCACTATCTCATCACATAACAAGTATCACTATCATCAGATCACATAGCCTGGGGTACTACTCTATGTCTAGCACCAAACGATACCATCAGTGAAGTATGCATGCGGGGTAAACACATAACCCAAGCCCGCAAGAAATCACAAGTCATATCCCACAATGAATCGTATCCAATCTCCGATCTCACGTCATCAAGCCCACATCATCGACTCATTACCAACATCATCCCATATCATCAAACACCGTGTAAGTACAAGTAATAAGCAAGGGTGTGTGTGTAGGTGTAAGTTCTATCCTAGGGTTCGCGACTATAAACTACACTAGTCACTTCTACCCTACACTATCCATAATACTTCTAACACAAAGCTACTACACACTAAAACTATCACACATCTACTATATGTATATACTAACTACGGACTGCGGAGGTGCTATACGCCATCCACCCGACTTCCCCCTGTAGATATAATCTACTCACCTGAAACATCATTTGCGGACATCACCACGCAATTGCATGTCGTCCCGAAGTCTTCATGGGTACCTACACACCAACATATCGTATATGCGCATTAAAACCAAATTCAAGCTAAAACGGCGCACGAAATCCAAAACGATACGATAAAGGGGCCTATAGGTGAGAACCTATGGCACGCCTTCAAAACCATCAATAAATCCTCTATATCGTCGTATAAACGCCAAATAGTCGAGGTAAAACGAAACACACCAATGCAGAAATGAAAATACGGAATACGGAAACTAAAGTCCAAAACAGCAACTCATGAAATGTGTCCCAGATTTCACCCTAGATCAGTTTATACAAATCTATGAATACCAGGGGCCTATACTAACAATGTAGGAGCTACAGAACCAATACGAGCCAAGGAGGTGGGACCCAGGCCGCAATTGGCGGCCAAAAGGGAAGAATTGGCGGCCGGGAAAGGGAGTTGGGGGCTAGGGTTTTGGGTGTTGCCTCTATGGTGCCTGCACATCTCAATTTCCACTCAATATTATTTTAGGGGTCTCGGGGTGATAGCAGATTCCATTTAACCCTCACAGATTTCACATTTTCCCCGATATCGGTTTCTAAAATCCGTATTCTGTGGTTTGGTTCACAGGTTAGGGTCTCAATTCATACACTAGGGTGTTTACAAGTCCTCTGCTGAGCTCAATTTCACATTACAACTCAAGTTCCCTCAAACCCTAACTAGGTTTTCATCAAGTCCTCAAAAATCCACAATATCGATATAATCTTAACTTGGGGTTAAAGGAAATGCTACAATTTAGCTAATGGTCCAGAAATTACCTCAATTGGCAACTCAAGAACTTTCTTGAGTTGCCCTCTAGTGGCCAAATCCATGCTTCCTTGGTTCACCTTGTAGATCTCGGGCTCGTGCACAATTTTAATGAAACTGATATATGGTTTTGGGGTTGATTTTGAGATGAAGAGAGGGATTGAAGAGGGGGAGAATGATGAGGAAGGGCAGCAGCAGCAACACAAGGATGAGGAGGAAGGAATGAGAGAAGAATAAGGGAATGGCTAAGTCAAAAGGTCAAGGGTGCCCCATGCCTCTCTCTCACCTACCCTCATTCTTAATTCCTTTTCTTTTTCTTTTCTTTTCCTTTTTCTTTTAATTCCCTAACCTTCTTACAAGAATAGTAAACCCAAATGAAAGTTCATGGCAAGAAAAATGCACAAGTGTAGAAAAATAGTGTGTGCATGTTTTGTTCAAATTTGTTAAAAACCGATTAGCGATTTTAATCGCGATTAGCGCTAAATTAGTGTCAAACTAATCACAAAAACTTAAAAATGTCATAATTCACTAATTTACCCTATTTTAGAATTTTCCAAAATTTTTCATAATTTTTCTAACATTTTTCCTATTTATTTGCATTTAATATTAAAATAATCAATAAAATAATATTAAATTACAAAAATTCCCAAAATTAATATTTTATACTTTTGAAAATGTTACAGACCTAGACCCAGGAGTGGTCATATTGTGCACACCCAGCAGGCCAGAGTTCGGCATCGTCGACGAAGTAGTTGACCATGTTCGGATAAGGAACTTACCCAGATGCGTTGCGAATTGATCAAGGACGGACGAGTATTGAGTATTCCTCCGATGGTTGGGACGTGTTCCTGAGGACCTGTTCGGCCTGACATCTTCTTCAGAATGATGAAGCTATAGAGTACGTGATTTCGAGTCCGTGCGAGAGACTTCAGATTGACCGTGACCGAGAACAGTGCAGGGCGTAGATAGCATGGCGTGACGTTATAGTGGACGACGATAGAGACAGGTGTCTCGAGACTAGAGACCTGATATGCTTACAGAGACGTTGGGATGCGACCAATTTCCGAGAAAATATTGTGCTGAGGACACAGATGTCTATCGAGTGAGAAGATATTATGCAAGAGAGCTAGCCTCTGTACAGATCGGCATAGGCATGGTTGGAAGAGACCCTGAGCAGGATTCCTTCTAGGACACTGCTGCAATGATGTTTGCACCCAGGATCAGATGTGTGATGTGCATTCAGAGAGCCAGAGGCCGACGCCAGTGATATGCTGCCTTACGAGTGGTCGTGAGGATTGACCGAGAGATGACCAGAGAAGTGCCAGAACGGAATCGTCCCCGTTAGCACACCTGACAGGGCCGATGAGCCGATTGACTGCGAGATAGGGAATCCGCAAAGAAAATAAGGACCCAGAGTCAGAGGACGCCAGACCGTGAACAAGAGACAAGTAGATATCCTGCGCTGTTAGCAGTGGATGCACCGACTCCTTCTCGACCTTGAAGGAGAAACTACCGACGACGGTATTATGATTTGTGATTTTGTGACTCGATTATCACGTATCCGTCATTTTGGATTTCGGTATTTTGGGCGTTCTGTTTGCATGATTTAGTTTTGATGACTGAGTTTCATGATATTTGTTTCATGCACCCACTGGATAATTATATTTTGCGCATAGTTATTACATTCGAGGTATTGATTGTGATTTCACGCCTATCTTATAGAGTGATTTGATTTACACTTCCAGCATAGTTTTCATGCACCTTTAGTGTTTTGATATAAGATTTTGGTGCACGCCAGATGCACTAAATCGGGATTCTTCGTGCATGTCACATGCACCTGATTTTTTACTGTCAGGCACACACGTTGCCTACGACAGATGTTTCGTGCACACAGTTGCACCTAGATGTTGTTTTGTACACCTGTTTGACACATATATGAATTTTGATTCCTTGCGCACCAGACGCACAGGATATTCTTATATATGCATTTTGGGGATTGATTTCTAGTAGAGCAGTACATTTTCATGATATTCGCTATGTATTGATGTTTTCGGAGCCCCGACAAATTGAATTTTTACTGAAATGTTTTAGTATTGGGGGTTTAAATTTAAATTCGGGGACCGAATTTCTTTAAGGGGGGTAGATTGTAACATTTCAAAAAGATAAAATATTAATTTTAGGAATTTTTATAATTTAATATTATTTTATTGAATATTTTAATATTTCGGTATTATTAAATACAAATAAATGGGGAAAAATTTGGAAAAAATATGGAAAATTCTAAAATAGGGTAAATTAGAGAATTATGACATTTTAAAGTTTTTGTGATTAGTTTGACACTAATTTAGTGCTAATCGCGATTAAAAATTGCTAATCGGTTTTTAGCAATTTTGTGCAAAACATGCACATATCTTTTTCTCTACACTTGTGCATTTGTACCATGGCTTTTCACTTTGGATTTACTATTTGAGTGAGAAGGGTTTTAAGAAAAGAGAAAGAAAAGAAAAGGAAAAGAAATGGGAAAAGATTAAAGAATGAGGTTCGGTGAGAGAGAGTTATGGGCACCCTTGACTAAACCCTTAGCCATTTCTCCTTCACTCATCTCTCTCTCCCTCTTCATCCTTGCTGCTGCTGCTGCTCTTCACTTCACTCCCCTCTTCAACCCCTCTAAACACATTCAAAACAACTCCAAAACCCAATCTCCATTTCACTAAAAAGATACACGAGCTCAAGACCTACATGATGGACCAAGAAAGCATGGATTTTGGCCACTAGGGGCAACTCAAGAAAATTCTTGAGTTGCCAAATGAGGTATTTTTCTGAACCATTAGCTTAGTTATAGCATTTCCTTTACCCCATGTTAAGATTGAATCGATATTGTCTGATGTTGTGGACTTGAGGAAAACCTAGTTAGGGTTGTGAAGAATTATGAGTTGTAATGTGAAATTGAGTTCAATAGAGGCTGCACCAGCACCCTAGTGTATGAATTGAGACACTAACCTGAAGCTTAAACCCCTAATACGGATTTTAGAAACCAATATCGGAGAATTTATGAAATCTGTGAAGGGTATATTGAATCTGCTATCACCCGAGACACCCTAAATTAAAATTGATTGGGCAATAACATGTGCAGGCACCTAGGAAGCTACCACCAAGACCCCAGGCCCTACTTCCTTTTCCCGGCCGCAAATTTTACCCATTTGGCCGCAATTTGCGGCCTGGACCCCACCAAATTGTCTCGTTTTGGTTTTGGTGTTCCCTTATCTATAGATTAGGCCCCTGGTATACATATAATTGTCTAATTGGACCTAGGGTGAAATTTGGGACATATTTCCTAAGTTGTTGTTTTGGATTCGTGTTTCCGTATTCCGTATTTTTAAGTCTGAATTTGTGTCTTGTGTTTTACCTCGACTATTTGGCGTTTATACGACGATATAGAGGATTTATTGATGGTTTTGAAAGCGTGCCATAGGTTCTAACCTATAGGCCTCTTATCGTATCGTGTTGGGTTTCGTGTGCCGTTTTAGCTTTGATTTGGTTTTAATGCGCATATACGATATTTTGATGTGTAGGTACCCTATGAAGACTACGGGATGACAAGCAAACGCGTGGTGACATCGAAAGATGGAGACGCAAGGTGAGTAGATTATATCTACAGGGGGAAGTCGGGTGGATGGCGTATAGCACCCCCGCAGTCCGTAGTTGTGATATTATATATATATGATAGTTAGGTGTACTATGAATAGTGTAGAGTTAGAAGTAACTAGTGTAGTTCATAGTCGTGAACCCTAGAATAGATTTACACCTACACGCACATCCTTGCATATTCATTATACTTGCACTGTGTTTGATGATATTGGATGACATTGGAGATGAGTCGATGATGTTGGGCTTTGTGCCGCGAGATCGGTGATGTGATATGATTCGTATTTGGGATACGAAATGTGATTCTTGCGGGTTTGGGATGTGTGTTTAACCCCGCATTCATACCTTGTAGATGGTATCAGTTGTACTAGACTTAGATCAGTACCCCAGCTTATGTGATACGATGATTGTGATACCTGAGATATGATGAGATAGTGTGATAGTGACCCGTACCCAGCTATTGGGATGCCGTACGACGATTTACCGTACGAGCCTATATTGATGATAGATCCGCACTCATGACTTGAGGATGTCATATGATATATTATATCGTTCACGATACTGTTGAGGCAGGATCACCGACTATTATATCTATACCTATATATCGACTCAGATTTAGGCGGTTTCCATACCCCTCCTGATTTACTTGATACTTAGATCTGTAGATTGCATAGTAGATGTTAGACTAGACCGAGGCATACCTATTTCAAAAACTATGAATCAGGGGTATCTTAAAGGACAAACAAAGGGATTCTGCGAATACTTAAAAGGCGTATCTTTTCTTAAAAGAACATCGCATCCCTTATTTTACTAAAACCCTGATTCGTCTTATTTCAAAAGGCATCACTGCATGACTTATAAATATTGATGTAATTTCTTCACTGTGGTGTTGATTATTTGATTTCCGCATATTCATGCTATTCATATTGCCTGCATATGCTATTGCTATACTGTTATCATGCTGTTAGGACACCAGCACCATTATCGATGATGCGTATGTTCCACGTACACTATTTGCCGGCTCACACACTTCATCATCGATAATTGCCATGCCACTACACTGTAGTACTGCTGCATTCATGATATGATTTCCGCATGGCATATTGTACACATATACCTGTACACAAACATATATGATTCTGACTTGATTAGAGATTTGGAGGCCGCAAGATATTCTTTAAAAACTGATTTAGTCTAAAGGAGCGGTTTCCCTCGACCTATGCACATTACTATTTATATGTGACACGACTTGATATTCATCCCTGATACATATATCACATCGTATCATAGTATTGTAGCTTATTTATATGTGACATGACTTGATATTCATACCTGATACATATATCACATCGCATCATAATATTGTAGCTCATTTATATGTGACATGACTTGATATTCATACTTGATGCATATATCACATCGGATCATTATGGTATAGCTTACCTTTATGTAACTTGACATGATATCTATATTTGACGCACATATCATATCGGATCATTGACTTGCATTTTGGTTTGGATTTTATGTGATTTCTGGATTTGGGAACCGAGGCTATTTCAAATATGTAATCATTTAAAACCCGGTTCCCTTGATATGATATTTCGGTGCGTCCACCATGTGTTTTCTTGGGGCTAGAGTGATATATGTGAACCCGAATCGAGGAGCTGGTTGAGGCCGATTACGGGTACATGGTGGATCCGGTATGGTACCCCGGGGCGAGAACGGTTTCGCTGTGTAGTAGACGGTGAGCCTGGCAGAGGGACTACTACCTACCGGTGATTGTATTTGAGCTCGGCGGATATATGGAGGATATCGACCGGAGTTGAGAGATGGATATGGGCTGACCCGTACTGCCGGGGCCGAGGGCCGATACCGCAGACGGAGCCCCATATGGACGAGGATTTACGTGCCGATGCTAGACACAGGTTTCATGACGTTTTTCCATGATTTTGTTTATATCCTCATATTTGCATACATGATGCTTATTGTCATTGGGTGACGGGTGGACGGGTTCCACGTTTTTACAGACTTGATCATATACAGACTGGATTTACACTGATCATACTTCATTTGTATATATAACAGGGTATGAGGCGCTGTTATATATACCCTTACACCAATATTAGTGGTATGGGACGCTAATATATGTGTATTGATATCCTTTTGATACTTCATCATATTTACTTCATGCAGACATTGTTAGTTATGTATATGCCCTAGAGGCCATTGTTGTACATATGATGTATATTATAATGGATGCTTGGTTATATATAGAGAAGACTTTCTTTCTCGTCATGATAGTATGCTATTTGGTTTCACTTTATCTTAACATGTTGACTTGTATTGGTTTACTGTTTTACTCTCACATGTTGATAAAGCCCTTAGGATCTGTACTCGACTACTGAGACTATGATGAGATCATACTAGAGGGGCCACGGTAGTCGATGAGTACATCCTATAACTGTTCCTAGTCGAGGGTATATCGAGACAGGGCATCGATACACCAGAGTAGACTAGCGTATACGCATCTTGACCCATATGATGGGCGATGGATGATCCCATATCCATCGGTGTTAGACATCAGAGATGGTGCACGGGTGCTCAGTGGAGACTGGGTACACTGGACGGACTCGCCGAGAACTCCCAGATAGTGATATACCACACGTCAGATGGCAGTTCTCCGGTGACACAGGTACAGGGTAGTCTGAAGACCCGAGATCGTCATAGAGTCTTGTGTGATTCCCACTGTGCTTTGATTTACACCTTACCACGTCCAAGAGGGCATGCAAAACGGTGGCTTTTGGGTACAGCCCCGAATCACATGGAGGCAATGAGCGATAGGAGGGGATTCGTCTCTCCCGGTATAGGGAGTTGATGTTGTGCTATATTCGATTGGCTATAACTGGAACTCCCTGGCCAGGGCTGATATGGAGATTTACTAGTAAGTGTTACTAGTAGTTTCTCGACCCGTTATGAGCCATACATCGACACGACTTATCGGTTACTGGGGTCTGACGTATACCACCCCTAGACTTGATATGCAACATATCAGACGAACAGACCGGACTGTACGGGAGTGTTACTGATCGGATTCAGAGGAGAACGCACAGGCTAGCTTGTTGATCTTCTGATCGCTCAATACCTGGGTGGCTGTTACGTTTAGCTGACCGCTTGCAGCTTGTGGGTGTTTGATATGATCATCACCTGCTACCAGCGTATTGACGATTCTTTAGAGTCCTACACAGAAGTTTCTTGGCTCAGGAGAAACGTAGTAAATGCACATATGTGATATGTGCAGGACCGAGAATAATGCGATATGGGATACCGTATTATATTCTCGCGATATTTAGATATGAACCGGGACATCGGATCAAGTGTTGATTCGATAAATCGGTACATGATATATTAGTCGGTTATATTCGATATAGCCGGATCGTCGGATCAAGTGTTGATTCGATGATTTAATATATAATAATATATATGATATATTATTATATTAACTAATATTGGCTTGCTTTATTATTTTATTTTCTCAGTGGATGATACATTGATATATATGCGATATATGTTAATTGTATTATTTTCTTTTGTTGCAAATATATAATATATATATATGATATATATTATTGTGACATGATATGATTAATTGTTAAACATGTTTAAGGATGATTAATTGAGGTTAGGGTTTAATTAGGGTTAGTTGCTTCATGCACCTTCTAGAAGCTATTTGTTTTGTCATTGTAAAGATATTTTTGGATGACACTTTACTAACCTAACCAAACCCTAACTCTAGTTATTTCTCTACACATTCTCATCCATTCATCCTTGACCATGGTTCACAATTCAATCATATAGATTATATTCTATTCATCACAAAAGGATAATTCATATTATCATTTCTATTATCTTCTTCTTCTTCTCTCTTGAAGAAGCTCTCTTGAAAATCCTTAAGTGATGAAATAAAAATGAGAAAATGATATTAAAAGAAAGCAAAATCACTACTCTCTCATCCTCATCTCATCTAGCCCATGGGATTAGGGTGTTCTTCTCTTTTGAGTGAGAAAGCTTGAGTCGAAGCAACTTCAAGGTAGATCATCGGAGATTTGGAATACGACAAGCTAGAATGGATCGTTCGAGTCGTGGAGCCTCTCATGAGTCCGGGAGATCGTGGATCGTGGCAAAGGGACTTCTACTCGGAGCTTGTGAAGTGAAGGAGCGGACTACAAAGGTTGTAATCCCTCACACTTAGATAAAAGTTATCATCTTGCATATTAAACCCTAATAATCTAGCAAAGATCCCGGCTTTGGGTTGTTAGGCACGTCTAAAATTTAATCCGGGCATGTTTGATGCCTTAAGAACCTTCATAAGAGTGCCTAGGAACCCGACAGTGGTATCAGAGCCTAGCTAGAGCATTAGGCGGTGTGTTTACGAAGTTAAAACTCCGATCGAACCCGTAACGACGAAACTTGACCCCTCTCTGGAAATTTTTCAAATTTTGGGATTTTTCTGAATTAAAAATATGTAAAAATATCAGCAGGGAAATATAAGAATTACCATAAAATACGAGCCCTTGATTCAACTAATCGGCGGCGGAACCGCGGCGCAAGCATGGCTTGCGCGGCGGTTCCGCGGCGGAACTATGAGATCTTGACACGTGGACTTGATGGTAATTCCCGTAGGTACTTGCTGACCATTCTGGATATTTTTATTCTGTTCCAGGTGTTTAAAATTCTGGGGTTTGTTTTGTAATAGTAGACTCGATCGGAAATTTTAAATTCGTATTTCTTTCCGGATATTTAGAAACTGTTAAACTATTTGAACGGATATCATTAACTTACTGTTTCCCGGTACGGCAAACTTTCAAGTGTTGAAATTTATTCGGGTTTAAATCTTTCGGGAAAAATTGTACAAGTTAAGCGGTGGACCCTCTAGAAGACAACAAACCTTAACTCGATTATGTGACCGTCTTGAACTGCTTTTTGAACCTTCGGGTTTGGGGCAGTACGGCGTGCCACATGTGAGGCGTTGGCTTGACCCATCTACGGCTGGATCACCGGTACTGTGACATATTCTGGGATTATTTGAACCCCGCTCAAGTGTTGAGCAGTTTGGGAAATTTTGGGTATTTGATTATCTGTTCGGAAAGTTTAATACTATCTATTTATCTGGAATGTGATGCAATATGTGGAATTCATAGAGTTAGGCATGAAATGCGGAGTATTGATATTTCGGATTTACGATGTCTAAAGTGATTGTGGATTCCAAATATTGTAGTTTTACACTTTTTTTTCTGTGACCGTAAGTGTAATATGTGATATCGCCGGTTTCGTTGCTATATGTCAACGACAATTGGGATGCGCATATTTACTTACGTTGATGATATGAGATATTATGTGTTGCTGTGATATGTTATATTGGATCGTCGCAATCAGAATAGCCGGGGGTTTTATGTGAGATGAGGGTTTTTATTTTCATTCATGTAAAATTCATTTGTAATGTAATATTCTTTTATTTGGGGCACTTCCTGGTTGCGGTTGCTGTCACCAGTGTATATTATTTACTTTTCCGCATTAGGTAGACCCAAGGAGGAGAGCACAAGTAACCGGGTTCTAGGGTCCAGTGGGAGGCCATCTCGAGGAGTCGAGACCGGGTCTTCTAACCCTAGAATTGGCAGTGTTACTTGCCGCTCTCGTAGGGGTCTTGGGATGTGGGTTTGGCTATTCGTCGTGACCGTGGAATCCGTGTTTTATACAGGCTCGTATTGAAAACACGGACGTCCTAGTATATCCAATATTTCATATATGTTCTTCTGCTGCAATGTTCTGTGATGAGATCATATTACTGCCTGAGACGAATGCTTATACTATATATATATGCTGATATATAAATATTATTGCTTTCGTTTCTTCTGTGATGCTTAGGAAGCATAAGCTGATGGGATTTTTATTAATGAGATTAATAAAAGAAAAGAAACCTAAAGATGTTGTAGAATCAAAAAAAAATTATAAAAGGGGTAGCTACAGTTTTGCTTTGCACAGTGATATATATGATATATCCTGCACCTTATTCGATGAGGAAAGGACCGAGATCCCTTCACCGGGAGTGACTCCTTTAGCGAAACTGGCAGATGCTACAAAACGCGGTTTGTCTTTTGATTGCTTTTAGTGTTTTGCTTTGCACAGCGGTATATATGATATATCCTGCACCTTATTCGATGAGGAAAGGGCCGACGATCCCTTCACCGGGAGTGACCCCTTTAGCGAAACTAAGAAAAGCCTTAAAAACACTCCTTTTCAAAAATACATGATTCTACGACGATATCAAGTTCATTACGCAATAGGTTTTCAGAAAAACCTGTCGTAGCCCTCCGTCTTTTCAGATAAGTCCTGTTTAGTATTCGTGCTGCGTTTGTTGACCTTGTCAAGGCGCAGTGTGCGGTATCTAACCAGTATTTATCTGCTTTTGCATGTGATGCAGATTGGGTTAGGGTAGTCGTGCGGCCTTGTTGACCTTGTCAAGGTCCGTGCGGGTGGGTTTGATTCAATCAAGAAATGACGGGTTGAACTTGACTTGCGGTCTATGGTTTGTTGACCTTGTCAAGGTCATAGATCGTTTGGGGAAAAATATTATCGGGAATTTCAAGTGTTGAAATTTGCAATGAGATTGCATACCTCCTATGAGATAGTTGGATCCTGATACCCACTGCGAGTAAGAGTTACTCCTGGGAGAGTTTTACACAAAACAACTAGCCGATCAAGTAGGTGTCAAGAAAAGTGTTAACGAGGTTACGCCTCTGCGAAAATGAGGTTTACTTTAATTAGGTCCGTGCGAAAGCACGGGGAACCTCCCTCAAAGTACCGACACTGATCTGGCTGAAAGATTGACGAAATTGTAGGGTGTAATTAATCCCGGCTAATCTTACCTTTTAGGGTTTTAAGGTAGATTTGATGAAAACAGTGGGAGACATCCTGATTAGATAAGATAATAACCAATCTAATCTTCCAAGAGCATACGCTAAAAGTGTTTTCTTCTCTCTCTCTCCAGGTAGCGACCATTTCATGCCATAATCAAGATAATAATATGGATGTATTGACTGAACCTGATTATTGTACTGAGCAAGGGAACGTTAGACCCATTCTTTCTTATAAGAGTTATAAGACTGAACAGGAAACAGGAGAATATCTGGATTCTCAAACCGCCCAAAAGAACATGCATGTTGATGCATCTTCTTCAGGTGTGTTTGTTATTGAGAACTGTTTCTCAGTTCACCCTACGTCCTGGGTATTAGATACCGGATCAGGATCCCACATATGCAAACAGTTACATGGGCTACGAAAAGGTAGAGAACTGGGAAAAGGTGATCATTCCGTTCAAGTAGGGAACGGTGCAAGTATTGTAGCCAAAGCAGTTGGCGAATATCACCTTGTATTACCAAGTCGTAATACACTGATTCTAAATGAGTGCTATTATATACCGAACATGATGTGCAACATTATATCAGTTTCTTTATTGAGTAAAGAGGGATATAATTTTGTAGTACAGGATAATGTTATGAACATATTCCTAGATCAAAAGTTGATTGCATCAGGCTCGTTACATAATGGCATATTCATTCTAAATCAGAATACAGTCCTAAATATACAAAACACACACAAGAGGAAAAGTTCAGAAATGAACAAATCCTACTTGTGGCATTGTAGGCTTGGTCATATCAATGCGACACGACTGGCTAAGTTACATAGAGATGGTTATTTGAATCCGTTCGAATTATCATCTTATGATACTTGCCATTCATGTCTCAAAGGAAAAATGACCAAAGCTCCGTTTAGTGGACACGGAGAAAGAGTTGCTGAACTCTTAGGACTGGTACATAGTGATGTATGCGGTCCCATGTCTACGCATGCCAGGAACGGTTCTTCCTACTTTATTACATTCACTGACGATCTCTCAAGATTCGGATATGTGTTCCTGATGAAACACAAGTCAGAAGCTTTTGAGAAATTCAGAGAATATAAACACGAAGTAGAGAACCAAACGGGCAAAAGTATTAAGATTCTTCGATCTGATCGAGGAGGCGAATACTTAAGCGGTGAGTTCCTAGATTATCTAAAAGAGAATGGGATTCTCTCTCAGCTTACTCCTCCTTATACACCACAGCACAACGGTGTATCGGAACGAAGAAATCGCACCCTATTAGATATGGTGCGCTCTATGATGAGTACAGCTGAGTTACCTATTTCCTTCTGGGGGTATGCGCTTGAGACAGCGGCATACCTATTGAATCAAGTTCCAACTAAATCTGTACCTACCACACCATATGAGATATGGAGTGGGAAGAGACCGTATCTTAAACGAGTTAAGATATGGGGTTGTCCGGCCTATGTCAAAAGGCAAAAACCGGACAAACTCGAGGCACGATCAGTTCTTTGCAAGTTTGTAGGATATCCGAAGAATTCTTATGGATATTTTTTCTATCACAGTGAGGAGCAAAAAGTGTTTGTTGCTCAACATGCCACCTTTTTAGAAAAGGAATTTCTTGCAAAAGAGATTAGTGGCTCTGAGGTAGAACTGGAAGAGGTTCCAGCGACACAAACTACAACAGATGATTTAGTGGAACCAGAGGATTCAGTAGTACCCGACGAACCCCAGCCTCTCCGCAGATCTAGTAGGGTTTCTCATCCACCTGAGAGATACTACAGTTTTCTCATTGATAGTGGAAGCGAGGAATGCATCATGGATGATGATGAACCGACTAGTTTCGAGCAGGCCATCACGAGTGGTGACTCTGTGAAATGGCTGGATGCAATGCGATCTGAGATGGAATCCATGTACACCAACAAAGTATGGACTTTGGAAAATGCTCCTGAAGGGGTAAAACCCATTGGGAGCAAGTGGATCTTTAAAAAGAAATTTGGTGTAGATGGAAAAGTTGAGACTTTCAAAGCTAGACTGGTAGCAAAGGGATTTCGTCAACGACCAGGTGTGGATTATGACGAAACCTTTTCTCCAGTGGCTATGCTTAAGTCCATCCGCATCTTACTTGCCATTGCTGCATACCATGACTACGAAATCTGGCAAATGGATGTTAAGACCGCCTTTCTAAACGGTGATTTAGAAGAGTGCGTGTACATGACTCAGCCAGAGGGCTTCGTAGATAGTGGGAGCAGCGGAAAGGTGTGCAAGCTGCTTAAATCCATTTATGGGTTAAAGCAAGCATCGCGGAGTTGGAACATCTGTTTTGATGTTGTAGTCAAAGAGTTTGACTTCATCAAAAATATAGATGAACCTTGTATCTATAAGAAGGTAGCAGAGGGTAAGGTTGTCTTCTTCGTATTGTACGTGGATGATATACTCTTGATAGGAAATGATATTCCTATGCTGCAATCAGTCAAGCTCTTCTTATCACAAAAATTCTCAATGAAAGATCTAGGTGATGCCTCCTGCATATTGGAAATCATGATCTATAGAGATAGATCTAAACGGATACTAGGATTGTCTCAATCCAGGTACATTGGCACCATACTAAAGAGGTTTAGTATGGAAGAATCCAAGCGTGGGAACCAACCCACGATCTCTGGACTCACTCTCTCCAAAGAGATGTCTCCCAAGACTGATTTGGAGAGAGCTCGCAGGCAAGGGATACCCTATGCTTCGGCAGTAGGCTCTATCATGTATGCGATGCTATGTACCAGACCCGATGTAGCATACTCACTAAGTGTAGTGAGTCGGTATCAAGCAGATCCTGGAGAGAGTCATTGGACAGCAGTGAAGAACATTCTCAAGTACTTACGAAGGACTAAGGAGATGTTCTTGGTGTATGGTAATGGAGAACTCCAGGTGGAGTCCTTTACCGATTCCAGCTTCCAAAGTGATAAGGACGACTCTAAGTCGCATTCGGGTTTTGTCTTTACACTCAATGGAGGGGCGGTATGTTGGAAGAGTTCCAAACAGGATACCGTTGCAGACTCAACGATGGAGGCTGAATACATCGCTGCCAACGATGCTGCCAAAGAGGCTGTCTGGATCAAGAAGTTCATTAGTGAACTTGGTGTGGTTCCATCCATTGAGCATCCAATACCTCTGTATTGCGATAACAATGGAGCTGTGGCTTTGGCCAAGGAACCCAGGTCCCATCAGAAGTCCAGACATATTCTGAGGCGGTATCACCTGATCAGAGAGATAGTTGATCGCCGG
Source organism: Agapanthus africanus (assembly GCA_030015575.1). Lineage (NCBI taxonomy): Eukaryota > Viridiplantae > Streptophyta > Magnoliopsida > Asparagales > Amaryllidaceae > Agapanthus > Agapanthus africanus. Next base: position 352,038,820 of record JASDDO010000031.1, on the reverse strand, counting down.
GAGATCGAGGTCAGGAGAGTAGATACGAAGGACAACACTGCGGATCCATTCACGAAGGCTATTCCCCAGATACAGTTTGAGAGATTATTCGGGATGCTAGGTATGAGATACTACAGCAGCTGACCTTAGTGCAAGTGGGAGATTGTTAGTTATGTATATGCCCTAGAGACCATTGTTGTACATATGATGTATATTATAATGGATGCTTGGTTATATATAGAGAAGACTTTCTTGCTCGTCATGATAGTATGCTATTTGGTTTCACTTTATCTTAACATGTTGACTTGTATTGGTTTACTGTTTTACTCTCACATGTTGACAAAGCCCTTAGGATCTGTACTCGACTACTGAGACTATGATGAGATCATACTAGTGGGGCCGCGGTAGTCGATGAGTACATCCTATAACTGTTCCTAGTCGAAGGTATATCGAGACAGGGCATCGATACACCAGAGTAGACTAGCGTATACGCATCTTGACCCATATGATGGGCGATGGATGATCCCATATCCATCGGTGTTAGACATCAGAGATGGTGCACGGGTGCTCAGTGGAGACTGGGTACACTGGACGGACTCGCCGAGAACTCCCAGATGGTGATATACCACACGTCAGATGGCAGTTCTCCAGTGACACAGGTACAGGGTAGTCTGAAGACCCGAGATCGTCATAGAGTCTTGTGTGATTCCCACTGTTCTTTCATTTCCACCTTACCACGTCCAAGAGGGCGTGCAAAACGGTGGCTTTTGGGTACAGTCCCGAATCACATGGAGGCAATGAGCGATAGGAGGGGATTCGTCTCTCCCGGTATAGGGAGTTGATGTTGTGCTGTGTTCGATTGGCTATAACTGGAAGTCCCTGGCCAGGGCTGATATGGAGATTTACTGGTAAGTGTTACTAGTAGTTTCTCGACCCGTTGTGAGCCATACATCGACACGACATATCGGTTACTGGGGTCTGACGTATACCACCCCTCGACTTGATATGCAACATATCAGATGAACAGACCGGACTGTACGGGAGTGTTACTGATCGGATTCACAGGAGAACGCACAGGCTAGCTTGTTGATCTTCTGATCGCTCAATACCTGGGTGGCTGTTACGTTTAGCTGACCGCTTGCAGCTTGTGGGTGTTTGATATGATCATCACCTGCTACCGGCGTATTGACGATTCTTTAGAGTCCTACACAGAAGTTTCTTGGCTCAGGCGAAACGGAGTAGAGGCACATATGTGATATGTGCAGGACCGAGAATAATGCGATATGGGATACCGTATTATATTCTCGCGATATTTAGATATGAACCGGGACATCGGATCAAGTGTTGATTCGATAAATCGGTACATGATATATTAGTCGGTTATATTCGATATAGCCGGATCGTCGGATCAAGTGTTGATTCGATGATTTAATATATAATAATATATATGATATATTATTATATTAACTAATATTGGCTTGCTTTATTATTTCATTTTCTCAGTGGATGATACATTGATATATATGCGATATATGTTAATTGTATTATTTTCTTTTGTTGCAAATATATAATATATATATATGATATATATTATTGTGACATGATATGATTAATTGTTAAACATGTTTAAGGATGATTAATTGAGGTTAGGGTTTAATTAGGGTCAGTTGCTTCATGCACCTTCTAGAAGCTATTTGTTTTGTCATTGTAAAGATATTTATGGATGACACTTTACTAAACCTAACCAAACCCTAACTCTAGTTATTTCTCTACACATTCTCATCCATTCATCCTTGACCATGGTTCACAATTCAATCATATAGATTATATTCTATTCATCACAAAAGGATAATTCATATTATCATTTCTATTATCTTCTTCTTCTTCTCTCTTGAAGAAGCTCTCTTGAAAATCCTTAAGTGATGAAATAAAAATGAGAAAATGATATTAAAAGAAAGCAAAATCACTACTCTCTCATCCTCATCTCATCTAGCCCATGGGATTAGGGTGTTCTTCTCTTTTGAGTGAGAAAGCTTGAGTCGAAGCAACTTCAAGGTAGATCATCGGAGATTTGGAATACGACAAGCTAGAATGGATCGTTCGAGTCGTGGAGCCTCTCATGAGTCCGGGAGATCGTGGATCGCGGCAAAGGGAATTCTACTCGGAGCTTGTGAAGTGAAGGAGCGGACTACAAAGGTTGTAATCCCTCACACTTAGATAAAAGTTATCATCTTGCATATTAAACCCTAATAATCTAGCAAAGATCCCGGCTTTAGGTTGTTCGGCACGTCTAAAATTTAATCCGGGCATGTTTGATGCCTTAAGAACCTTCACAAGAGTGCCTAGGAACCCTACAGACATACCTTATACTGATGACATGTTATTACCTGAGTACTTGGCACCACATACCTGTTTAGATGTTGCTTTGCCACCTTATCATGTATCAGGCTTATTCTTTGAGGTTTATTACTGATTGTTGACCTAGGATCATGTCTTGCATTCGGTTTCTGCTTGTAGATATTCTCTATTCACGAGTTGGCAACTCACCCCCGTTGTGCCACAGTTCTTGCAGGTTTTGCCGTACAGGTTCCTTTGCGGCATTTCTGGCACATTGCTTCCTTGCGGGTGAATTGCATTTGGTAGGTGGTTTCTTTTGCATCATGAACCACCATTGTACTTGTATTATTCTTGTATCTAGAATTTCCATCAACCAAAACTTGTATATTGTTTCAGACTCAGAATTTAGTGATGTATTATTTGGCCTTAGAGTCGCGCTTAGTAGTATTGCAGTTTTCATGCTTACTGTGTTTCTTTTGGATTTGATCCTCGCCTTCCGGCGTTGTATATTATTGTTGCTTGTGTGGTTGTGACCGTCAATTGACGAAGAGCTAGCTCCCGCTTGGGGATGCCTTTTATCATTGTATATGTGTTGTGCTTGTTGTACCCCGTTCGGGGCCAGTATTTACAAAAGAAACTCTGCCGAAATTTTTAGAAAAGACTTTACCTTTTAAAAATGCACATTCGGCTTAGTTATTTAAAACCTCGACTTCAAACATGTTTTCCTTCACTTCTTTAAAATCCAGTTTTCTTTACTTACTCTTAAAATGGTTTTAGATTTCTGGGCTTTTGGCTTACTTGAATCAGATGGAGTCCTATAGACTTCATATGGTTCAAGGGCCAGTCACGTGCTCTTTCGGGTCGTGACACAGTCGCAGGCATTGTCTTTACCCTAAGTAAAGGGACGGTATGTTGGAAGAGTTCCAAGCTAGATACCGTGACTTACTAGACGATAAAGGCTGGATATATCGCTACTTAAGATGCTACCAAATAGGAAGTCTGGGTGTATGATAGTTCATGAGATGAACTTCGTTCCACCCATTGTGTGACAATGGAGTTGTGGCTTATGCCAAGGAACACCCGTCCCATCAGTGATCCAGACATATTCTAACGCAGTATCACCTGATCATGGGGATGGATGATCTCCAAGGTGATCGAGGACAGGAGAGCAGACTCAGAGGACAACACGGCGGATCCACTCACAATGGCCTTTTCCCAGAGAGAGATTTTTATGGGATGGTTGAGTATGAGATACTACAACCACTGCTACAGATGGCCTTAGTGCAAGTGGGAGATTGTTAGTTATATGTATGCCCTAGAGGCCATTACTATACATTGGATGTATACTGTAGTGGATGCTTGGACATATATAGGGAGGACTTTCTTGCTCAACATGATTGTATGCTATCTGGTTGCTCTTTAACTTAACGTGTACACAGATTGTCTCTCTATTACATGTTGGTAAAGCCCTTAGGATGTGTACTTAACTACCTGGAATATGATGCGGATCATACCAGTAGGGACATGGTAGTCCATAAGTACATCCTTCAAAGTCCCTAGTCGTGGGTGTATCGAGACGGGGCATCGATATACCAGAGTAGACTAGCGTATACCTTCTCGACCCATACAGATGGGCGATGGATGATCCCATATCCATTGGTGTTTGACATCAGAGATGATATACGGGTACTCAGTGGAGACTGGGTACACTGGACGGACTCGCCGAGAACTCCCAGATGGTATTATACCTCACGTCAGATGGCAGTTCTCAGGTGACACTGGTACAGGTTTGTCTGTAGACCCGAGATCGTCATAGAGTCTTGTGTGATTCCTACTGTGCTTTGATTTCCACCTTACCACGTCCAAGAGGGCGTGCAAAATGGTGGCTTTTGGGTACAGTCCTGAATCACATGGAGGCAATGAGCGATAGGAGGGGATTTGTCTCTCCCGGTATAGGAAGTTGATGTTGCGCTGTGTTCGATTGGCTATAACCGGAAATCCCTGGCCAGGGTTGCTGAGATTTACTGGTAAGTGTTACCAATAGTTTCTCGAACTGTTATAGACCTCATATCGACACGACTTATCGAGCTATTGGGGTCTGACGTTTACCACCCCTAGGCAAGATATGCGACATATCAGACGACGAGACCGGACTGTACGGTAGTGTTACTGGTTGGATTCACTGGAGTGTGAGCGGGCTTGCTCGTCGATCTTCTGATCGCTCAATACCCGGGTGGCCGTTACGTTTAGCAGACCGCTTGCGGCTTGTGGGTGCTTGATATGATCATCATCTGCTACCGGCGTATTGATGAGTCTTTAGAGTCCTACACAGAGGTTTCCAGGCTCAAGCAAAACGAAATAGGAGTGCATATGACATATGTGCGGGACCGAGAATGATGCCAGTGTATGTGATACTGTATTCGATTCTCGCGATTTGTGACACTGATCGGTTATATGCGATATAGCCGGGTTATCGGATTAAGTGTTGATTCGATAAGTTGTTACTGTTGATATTAGTCGGTTATATGCGATATGACCGGATCATTAAATCAAGTGTTGATTTAATGATTTAATGCATAATTATATATTTGATATATTACTTTGCATTAACTAGTATCAGTTCATTTAAGATGGATTTTCTCACTCGAATGTGCACATTGTATATGTGATATATTTTGTGCACTTGATTGTATCATGTTTGATGATATAAGATTGCTAAGGTTTTGTGTAAAGAATTAATCCTTGGTTAAATAAATGGTTAGGGTTTTTATTTGATTATTCATTCATTTATCTATTTATTTTTGGATTAAAAGAATGAGAAAAGAAAACATAATGGTTGCTTTTAAAAGATGAAGCTTGTTGAAAATTCATGAAGGTTTGACCAAAGTGACCATTTTGTCTTCATCTCCTTAACCCTAACCATTCCTTTAACCTTGGTCAATTCTCTACACATAACTATAGTTAAAATTATGATAAGGATTGATTTTTCTTTTCTATTCCAAAACTTATCATAATATTCATCTTCTTCTTCTTCTTCTTCAAGATGAAGATAGCTTGCCTCATCAATGGCAACTAGTGAAATTGAGTGAGAAATCCAATTCTAAAGTGAACCCATTTCCTATTTCTTCATCCTCTACCTCTTGCCAAGTAGTATAGGGTGTTTCCTTCACAAGTTTTCATGGCTTGGTGAAGGTGGAGCTTGATCTAGTGATGCCTCGACGTAGATCATCTTCGGCATCGTCGTCAATGACCTAGCCCGCTTTTTCTCCGATGAAGACGATGCTAGAGTCATGGTTCGATTTGGACAGCGGAGAGGACTTCATCATGGAGCTATGGAGGTGGAGAAACGGATCTACAAAGGTTGTATTTCTGTTCTTTTAGTTTAGTTGTAAACTAGTTTCATTTTATCGCCTAAAATCTAGTTAACGATCCGTATTAGGGTTTCTCGGCACGTGTAATTTTTGAAATTGTCATGGTTGATGCCTTGTGAGACCTCACTAGAGTGCCTAGGAACCCTACAACAACCTAACTTGAGTTTTACCTACTCGGTTAGGGGGCTATACCTTTCTTGAACTCCTTCGTCTTCAACTCTTTCCGGTGTACGGATCGACCTCACCTCGTCGTCTCCTTGCGCCGAAGATGGATCCACCTGAAAGCTTCTACCTTTGGCTTCTTCTTCGAACTTGAAGAAACTAGAACACTTGGTTTGCTAAACCTTGTGAACTAGGATGAGTAGAGAAGTGATTTGGGTTTTCTTTTATCTCTAAGGCAATGTTTCTCAACTCATGAGATGGAGTTTCCTTGAACTAGAAAGAGAGCAAGAGGAAGAGCAAGAGGGAGAGCTTGAGCATGAGAGAGAAGAAGAATGATAGAATGAGCCAACCCCTTTTCCTCCTATGCTCCCATAACAAAATAATAATAATAATAATAATAATTGAGTATTATGTGATGGTTCATATCATATCAAGTGGCATTATCATTTCATGCACTCATATTGCAAAGAATAACAAGCAAACAAAAGTCTTTGCCATGAAATGATAGCCATTGCAATGATGATGGTCAACTAGTCCAACCTATTCAACCGGTCAACAAAGTCAACAAAGTCAACAAAGTCAACCCCTCATCACAACCATGACACAATAATACTTAATTAATATTATCATTAATCATATTTCTTATTCTCATTAGGGTTTAGCAAAAGTCAATGGTCAACCGTGAACAGTCAACAGTCAATAACCCCAATGATAATCCTCCGACTCTGTCTCTCTGTCAACTGTGCATACACACCCGCATCCGCGTTCCAAGGAACACGAATACAACCGAGATAAAACCAATCCCAAGATGTACACTAGGATCTGGCTTAAACCAAAGCCCGCTAGTGTTAACTGTCTGGACACCAAAAGTGCACAAGTGCTCGGATGTGATCGAACCCTGTCGCAAAACCATGCGACCTCTACTCTTTTGCCTAAAGGCGAATAGCTTTCTGTGTGGGAATCTAAAGACTCGACACTACGCTGGCAGTCGGTTTAACCACATACCGCAAGCGGCACAAGCTGTGCGTAACGGTCCCCAGGTAGATGCCGACAAGAAGACTGACGAGGTGAAACCCATCTGAACTCCTACTGAGCCTGAATGTGACAATCTCCGTACAGTCCGGTCTGTTCGTCGGATACATCGCATGGCGGGCCTAGGGGGCGGTAAACGTCAGTCCCCTAATAGCGGTACAAGTCGTGTCGGAGTGTAGCCCAGAACACCCTGAGATAGCACTCGAAACCTACCAGTATATCTCGCTTGCCCTGGCCAGGGACTACTCGTGTAATGGCTCTCCTAGACACAGCGCGATGTCAACCCCCAATACCGGGAGAGACGAATCCTGTCTAATCGTCACTGCCTCCAAGTGCTTCGGGACTGCACCCAACTACTACCTGTTTGCACGACTTTGAGCCGTGGTGGGGTAGTAATCAAAGTACAGTGGGAACACACTCGAGGCGAAGTGACAGTGTCAAGTCAGCGGACTAAGCTGTACTCATGTCACCTGGGAACTGATAACTGACGATAGGTATAGTACCAACCAACAGTTCCCTACGAGTCCTGTCCAGTGTACTCGTAACCCAACGAGCACCCGCACACTATCTCCAGTACGACGTACTGATAGCTGTGGTACAGACCATCTCCCCTGCTGGGATGAGAAGCGCATACGTTAGTCTACTCCGGAGTATCGATGCCCTGTCTCGATAGTCCTACGACTAGGGACCTGTATAAGGATGTGCTTATAGATTACCCAGCCCCCACGAGTGTGACTGCCATCACAACGCTGGTAATCAAGCAAAGATCCTAAGGGCTCTACTAATATGTATAAGCGATATGCTAAAATAAACACATGCACATATTGAAGTAGAAACAAACCAAGTAGCATACTACCATTTTGAGCAAGATTGTTTATACAACTGTGAATATCCCAAGCTTCCATTAAGTAATATACAAGCTAGTATGATACAGTAATGGCCTCTAGGGCATATACACTAACAATCTCCCACTTGCACTAAGGCCATGAACTGGCGTATCAAAGACCTATCATCTCGATCAGCCGCTCGAACTGAGTCTGGGGTAAGGCCTTCGTGAGTGGATCAGCAGTGTTATCTTCTGTATTTACTCTCTTCGCCTCGATCTCCCAGATTAGGTGGTACCGCCTCAAAATGTGCCTGGACTTCTGATGGGACCTGGGTTCCTTCGCTAAAGCTATAGCGCCGTTGTTGTCACAATAAAACGGTATTGGATCAACACTGGTAGGAACCACCTGAAGCTCCGTGAGGAACTTCTTCATCCAGAAGCTTCCTTTGCGGCATCGCAAGCAGCTATGTACTCCGCTTCCATAGTTGAGTCAGCAACGGTTTCCTACTTGGAACTCTTCCAGCAAACCGCCCCTCCATTGAGGGTAAAGACATAACCCGACATGGACTTGGAGTCATCCCTGTCGCTCTGGAAGCTGGAGTCAGCAAAGGCCTCGATCTGGAGGTCTTTTCTGCCATACACCAAGAACATCTCCTTAGTCCTTCTCAGGTACTTGAGAATGTTCTTTACTGCTATCCAGTGTTTCTCCCCTGGGTTCGACTGATACCGGCTTACAACGCTCAATGCGTATGCTACATCTGGTCTGGTACACAACATCGCATACATAATAGATCCTACCGCAGATGCGTAGGGTATTGATGACATGCGAGCCCTTTCCAAATCAGTCTTGGGAGACATCTCTTTGGAGAGAGTGATTCCGTGATAAGCCGGTAGATTACCGTGCTTAGAATCTTCCATACTGAATTGTTTCAGTATGGTATCGATGTACCTTGACTGTGAAAGTCCCAACATCCTTTTAGATCTATCACGATAAATCTGGATCCCCAGAATGTAGTTGGCATCGCCCAGGTCCTTCATGGAGAACCTCTGTGACAAGAATCCTTTGACTGACTGTAACATAGGAATATCATTTCCTATTAGGAGAATGTCATCGACGTATAAGACGAGGAATACCACATTTCTCCCTACAATCTTACTGTAAATGCATGGTTCATCTGGGTTTTTGATAAAGTCGAATTCTTTGACAGTATCATCAAAGCAGATGTTCCAACTCCGCGATGCATGCTTCAGTCCATAGATGAACTTGAGCAACTTGCACACTTTACCGCTGCTCCCACTCTGAATGAATCCCTCTGGCTGATCCATATAGACGCACTCTTCCAAATATCCATTTAGGAAAGCTGTCTTTATGTCCATCTGCCAGATTTCATAATCGTGGAAGGCAGCAATGGCAAGAAGGAACCGAATGGATTTCAGCATAGCCACTGGAGAAAAGGTTTCGTCATAGTCCAAACCAGGTCTTTGACGAAAACCCTTTGCAACAAGTCTAGCCTTATAGGTCTCAACCTGTCCATCTACACCAATCTTCCTTTTGAAGATCCACTTGCATCCTACGGGTTTTACCCCTTCTGGAGCAACGTCCAACGTCCATACTTTGTTGGTGTACATGGCTCCATTTCGGTCCGCATTGCATCCAGCCATTTTACCGAGTCACCGCTCTGAATGGCTTGCTGGAAACTAGTAGGCTCATCATAATCAATAGTGCAATCCTCTCTATCCCCGTCTATGAGAAAACCGTAGTATCTCTCGGGAGGATGAGACTGCCTACTACTCCTGCGGAGCGGCGTAGGAATGTCCGGTTCTCCTGAAACTTCTGGTTCATACAAGCTTTCAGTAACAGCTTGTGGTTCTGGAATTTCTTCCAGTTCTATTGCGCTCCCACTTATCTGATTTTCCAAAAATTCAGTTTCCAAGAAGTGGGCATGCCGAGAAACAAAAACTTTTTGTTCTTCTGCGGAATAGAAAAGATACCCCCTGGAGTTCTTTGGGTATCCCACAAACTTACACAGTACTGAGCGTGTCTCGAGCTTGTCTGCATGCTGCTTTTTTATAAAAGCTGGACATCCACATACCTTAAGATACTTAAGACAGGGTTTCTTCCCACACCACATCTGATATGGGGTGGTAGGCACAGTCTTGGTTGGAGCCTTGTTCAAGAGATATGCAGCTGCTTCTAGTGCATAACCCTAGAAGGATTGCGGTAACTCAGCCTTACTCATCATGGAACGAACCATATCCAATAGGGTTGGATTCCTCCTTTCAGATACACCGTTGTGTTGTGGTGTGTATGGAGGAGTACGCTGAGAGAGAATTCCATTCTCTTTTAAGTAGTCCAGAAACTCGGCACTCAAGTATTCACCACCTCGATCAAATCTCAGTGTCTTTATACTTTTGCCTGTTTGTTTTTCAACTTCATTCTTGTATTCCCAAAATTTCCCAAAGGCCTCGGATTTGTGCTTCATTAAGAAGACATGTCCATACCTAGAGAAATCATCTGTGAAAGTAATGAAGTATGAATAACCACTTCGTGCATGTGTAGACATTGGACCACACACATCACTGTGTATAAGTCCCAAGAGCTCGCTCGCTCTTACTCCGTGTCCAGTGAACGGAGTCTTTGTCATCTTTCCATTAGACAAGATTCACAAGTGGCATAAGACTGATACTCGAACGGATTCAAGTATCCCTCTTTATGTAACTTAGTTAATCGTGTCTCATTAATGTGACCCAGTCTACAATGCCATAAGAAAGCCTGATTTGTTTCCGGAGACTTTCTTTTAAGTGTGTTCTGGAAACTGAATATCTGAGCTTGATTTAATACGTATATCTCGTTATTTAATGTACCTGACCCAATCAGAACTTGATTTAGGTGGATGTGTACTACATCGCTTACAAAATTAAATTCATATCCTTCCTTAGAAAGTAAGGATACAGATATGATATTACAAGTCGCACCTGGTACATACAAACAGTTACGCAAGATCAATATCTGCCCATTTGTCAGTCCAAGATGATATTCCCCTACGGATTCAACATCCATGCTCATTCCGTTAGCAACCCTGAGAGTCATATCACCTTTCCTGATAACCCTACGGTTTCTCAGAGCCTGTAATGAATTACAGATATGAGATCCTGATCCGGTATCCAATACCCAGGAAGTAGGGTTAACTGCCATACAGTTCTCTATCACAAACACACCCGAAGCCGAAGCCATAACATGCTTCGAATTCTTGCTACTGGCTTTGCTAGCCCTGCAATCCTTCTGCCAATGTTCATTCCCGTTACAATAGGAACGTCCCTCTTTTACTACATCCAGTCCTGAAACTTTTGCCCTTGCTTTTCCTTCTCCTTCCCTGGTTTCCTTCAGGGTATAAGCAGAGGGCAGGGACTGTAGAATCAAGTGTAAGTGCACGGTGGCGCCCCGGCCGTCAATCTGACGGCCAAATGCGGAAGCGGTGATAAACTTTAATTTTGCGAACTTAGCAAACCGGCACCACCGCGCACTAAACACCCGGATCGAACCATTAACTAGTCTAAGCTAACTACAAGAAGGGGAAGAGATATACCGAATGATCCGAGTCCTCCGGTCTTCTCGTCGTCGTCCCGATCTCCTGCGGAAACTCCGGTCGTCGCCTCCTCGCCGGAAGGGCACCACATCGCCTGTATCTTTTACGGGCTCCCACCTCAATACCGAGGCAACTCGGGCGCGAAGTAGGCCAGCCGACGTGTCCAAGATTTGCTGTAGAATGTGTAGTGTAGAGCCTATGTCTCATTTGGGGTTTGTTTCCTTTGAAGATGATGGAGGAATCAAGATAAGAAAAATGGTGCTTGCATTTTTCTAGCATGAAAATGAGATCAAGAATGCCACCCTCTCAAAGATGAAGCTCTCATCTTTTTCTCTCAAATGTCTTCCACCATCTCCCAATGAGAATGGTGGAGGAATGAATACCAAATGCAAGAGGGAGTTGAGTGTAGTAAAAGGTGGAGGGTGACCACAACCTAAACATCATCATAACAAATCTACATCAAACTCTAATCACCTCAAATCAACAAAAATGCAAGTGATGATGTTGGATAAGAATGGTATCAAAAGATGCTTTCATAATTAATACATTTGCAAGAAAATCCTCCACAATGTGTTATTTGCAAACTTGCAAATAACCCCCTTCATCGGAAAAGTCCGGCCGGGAAAGAACAAAGGAAAACCGGCCGGAACGGAATGCAAACTGGCAACTCCAGAAAACTGGTCCCGTAATAAATTACAGGAAAACCCCGATACTGTGCATACACACCCGCATCTGTATTCCGACCGGATACAAATGCAATGAGACAAAATCTACACTGTACTATACTAGGATCCGGCTTAAACCAAAGCCGGCAAGTAATATTCGTTCGATCCAGATCCGTGCAATACCGCACGTATCTGATCGAACCCTGCCATATAACCATACGGCCACTAGTACAAACCGTCCGATCCTGATCCGTGCAATACCGCACGTATCTGATCGGACCCTGCCATATCTCCATACGGCCTCTACAGCGTTTCGCCCGAAAGCTTGAGTAACTGAAAGTGTGGTGGACTCTAAAGACTCGTCAATATTATGGCTATGGATTTAACCACTAGCACGTCAGAGGTATAAGCGAATACGTGACGGGCCACCAGCTATTGACTAAAAGGGACGTCAATGAGTGAACTCATCCTGACACCCTACTGAGCCTGTCAGTGACAATATCCGTACAGTCCGGTCCGTTCGTCTATGAGCATCGCATGGCGGGCCTAGGGGGTTGGTAAAAGTCAGACCCCCAAAAGCGGTACAAGTCGTGTCGGAGTGTAGCCCAGAACACCCTGAGATACTACTGGAATACCTACCAGTAAATCTCCTGCCTTGGCCAAGGACTTCGTGTAATGGCTCTCCTAGACACAGCGCGACCTCACCCCCAATACCGGGAGAGACGAACCCCTGAAGATCCGCTCACTGCCTCCATGTGGCTCGGGACTGTACCCAACTAAAACCTGTTTGCACGACTCCTTTGAGCCGTGGTAGGGTAGTAATCAAAGCACAGTGGGAACTCACACGAGACAAATGACGATCCTCAGGTCTATGAACTAACCTGTACACATGTCACCAGGGAACTGCTATCTGACGTCAGGTATAAGACCAACTAGCATGTTCCCGGCGAGTCCTGTCCGGTGTACTCATAACCCAAAGTCCTTTGTGGAGAAACCACTGTGTGACGACCAAAGTATAACCGATCGTAGTATAGGAATATCACTTCCTACTACCTTCTCAAAAGATCCATCCCCTATTCTGATGACGTCAAACCTATGACTGTCACATCAGAAATAGATGATCTATCTCCGCTACATCTGCTTTAGTCTATAAATAGACATAAGCCTGATGTCCACCAATGCTTCCGCTGCTCCCACTGACTACGACAACCCTCTGGCAGAGTCATATAGACGTGCACTTCTAAAGCTAGTTTAGAACGACGCTATACTCATCCTGCTGCCGGGTCTCGCAGCCTGGAACAACAACAATGGCAAGTGTGGGTAAACAAGAACTTCCCTGTCACCGTCCTTGAGGCTACCGGAGTACCTCTCGGGTGCCTGAAGTTACCCACCTTATCTGCGGAGTGGCCAATGGAATGTCAAATCAGATTGAATCTTTAGGTTCCTTATCAAATCTTCAGTAATCGTTTGCGGTTCTGGAATCACTTCCAGTTCTACCTTACTCCCACTACTGTTTTTGAAAAAATCCATTTTTAATAAAACTGTGGTGAGTCAAGAACAATATCACTATTGATCTTCCAGATGGTAGAAAATCAACCCTCATCATAGCCTGGGTCAACCCACAAACAGTCATTACAGAAATGTGCCTTGAGTTGTCCAGTGTCTGGTTTTAATCATAAGCCGGACAACTCCCCGTACCTTAACAACGTTAAGATATGAACTGTTCTATATCCAATATAGAACTAGAGGCACTGATTTAATTGAACTAGATTCAAATCATGCAGCTATCTCCAGTGCATGTCAACTAAATGGAAGGAGGCCGATCAGCGTTACTCAACTTAGGAATGCTTCCAATTATGAGTAACCTGAAAGAGAAGTAATTACTATCAACTGAATACCATACACAAGTATCTACATCTTCGATCACTTTGAAGAATCCCGATACTTTCTACACCTGGTTCTCTACTCTATTCAAATACCTATAACTCCTCAAAACTCAGACCCTGTGTTTCTACGAAACACATGTCTAAGAACTAGAGAAGTTAAAAGTAAACAGAATATAGTATGAGGACCAACCCCTCTGTCCTAATGGACACTGGACAACATACAATACTCTGTATGAGTCCGCTGAGTCTAACAACTCTTTCACTGTGTGTCGTAGGTTGAAAACTGTACTTATGGTTAAGAAGAATTACACCGCTGTTTAATGCTCCTTACCTAACCATCCACTGATATAGGTAAATGTCATCGACATAATATCAAAAGGTATATCTCACTCTATGAAAATAGACGTATAGATATATCAATTTGAAATTGGTGCACAACAGCGGATATTCAAAACCAAATATTTGTCGACCGGCAAACAGCCCAGATGATCTCCACAAATATCACCGATTACAACGAATCCCGATATAATGAGGATGATTACCCTATTCCCAATAACTTACTCCCACTCATCATCTCTAAAACCATACAGATATGAGAATCAAACCTGGTAAATACATACCCTGGAGCAAGTGTCTAATCGGGAAATCAGTTTTCTTTTAACAGTACACAGCTGAACCAAAACATTGAAATGTTTCGATGGGGTATCCTGGTATTCCAAGTAATGCCTCTACCATTATCCAGATTCACGACTATAACCGTATAATTCTTTTTCACCTCTCCAAATCCCTTTATATGTCTTTAGTCATTACCTTCTGCACACCCCTTTAGGCCAAATGGTTTTCTTCCTTCCCTACCGTTCGGCACCAGCCTATGGTTTGGAAGAAGACTATCCAATAAGCATAATGGGTGTACTGTCCTAGTCCTAGGAGCACTCGCAATGCGAGAGAAGGTGAAGATAAAAGACAACCGAATAAACCTTATTCCTATTTCTCCTGGACCAGAATCCATCCCCGAACTGGAACAAGTTCCTTTCGAGTTCGTATATAACCATACGATGGAGTATCCAATAAATTATGGATCTTCGTAGTGATACAGAGTGTCATGGAGAAACACAAAGGTGATTTAGGATTGGCGAAGAAATACTTGGTTTGGTCGTGAATATCAGTCGCAATTTACTTTGCCCTCTTACTAATCCCTTGCTTTGTCTTAATCTTAATACCTTCTGCACACCATCGTTATGCTAATTGGTTTTCTTCATTCCCCACTGTTCGACACCAGCCTAAAGTTTGGAAGAAGACTATCCAATTTGCGTAATAGGTGTACTATCTCCTAAACTAAGGAGTACTCGCAACTTGAGAGAAGGCAAAAAGGAAAAGACAACTGAATAAATCTTATCCGTTTTCTCCAGAACCGGAAACCATCCTCGAAGTCCTTCGAGTTCGTATATAACCATACGATGGTTTTGTCCAATGGAAGTGGATGTTCGTAGTAATACGGGGTGTCCTGGAGAAAAGGGTAAAAGTAGGAGTGGCAATGAGGTTTGCAACTCTGACAATCCAAAAGCCAGTGTTAAGAAGGTTCGGTCAACTTGGTCACTGAGTCATAGTCTTAGGGTCGGGTCAATGGTGGCTGCCAGAGAGAGAGAAAAGAAACACTCAGCGTGCACTCTAACCTAGATCAGAATGGTTACCAATTTATCTAATCTGGAAACCTCCCACTGTACCTCAAATTCTCCTCCAAACCTGAAAGAAGAATTAGTCGGGGTCACCCGAGGAGTAAACCAACTCATCAGTGGGAATCGGGATCCAACTCTCATCGCATGATAACGTGACGGAATCCGCTCACGGTATCACACTCCATAAGGTATGCGCATATCTGGCAAGTTTCAGTTCTTTTGAAACTCCCGATGTGATTTTTACCCCATGCTCTTATGACCTTGGCGTGAGATCAAAATATCATAAGTCACATGTCAAGTTCTACCCATCATTGTCCAGGTTAATTTGAACCCACCCGTACATACCCTTGACGTAGGACAAAATAGTGGTACGACTGTCCCAAACCAACGCATCTATCTATGCAACAGATAAATACTCGACAGCTACCAAACGCTATGCCTTGGCGTGAGGTCAAAATACATAGCTTGAATACTACCGAATATTTAACTGAAATGATGGAGGGCTACGAATGGTTTCTGGCGAAAACCTTTAACGTAATGAACTTGATATCGTTGAAGGAACGGATAGCTTTTTAGAAAATATAGTGACGAAAACCTTTACTAAAGAGGTCACTCCCGGTGAAGGGATCTCGGCTCTTTCCCCGTAGAATGGGGTGCAGGATATTCCAAATGAATACCACGATGCAAAGCAAAAGTAATCGGCTATAGTGAAGTTAATGCCCTGACAAAAACTTCTGTCCGAGGGGTCACTCCCGGTGAAGGGATCTCGGCCCTTGCCTCGTCGACTGAGGAGCAGGATATTCCAAATGAATACCACGATGCAAAACAAAAGTGAACGTCCTTGCAATAACAGCTTTTTGAAAAGTGTTCCAACAACATCAGAATAGGTTTGTTTATCTTGCATTGATCCGAATCAACGCAGTCCCATCAATTGATCACACCACAAAGAACGAAAATATACTGATGTACGTATATGCCATCCGCATTCGCCACTGGGTCCCGTCATTACCCGTTAGGTTAGCTAACTAACGACAGAGCGGGGACTGGACTAGCGCGGATGTAAAACATATACAACATCTACTAATATATATACCAATATATTATATTCGCTCAAGGCGTGATAAAATGCAACATCACAGAAATGTACAGCATCACAGAACAATACAGATATCTGTGATCCCCGGGTTTCACAGAGCCACTACTGAAACCCGACGTTCCCCTGGTCGTGTGGATAGCCTGTGCAATGAAATCCTAGACCCCTACGGGCGCGGCAAGTTACCCGCCAAAACCTGAAGCGAGGCAGCCCCCTTCAGCGCCGTGAATGGACCACCCAGCACTTCACGGAATCCGGTAACTTGGGCACCCCTCCTGGGTCAACCTGTACCCCCTACGAGTGCGGCGAATAGCCCGCCAATCCTAGAGTGAAGCCCCCTCCGTCTCAATGCCATGAGATGCGGGCTTGTTGCCCTCTAGAACCCGGCTATCCGTGCACCCCTCTGCGGGGTAATCCTAGTACAGAAAATAAAATATACATGCAACGAGTACATCGACCGCAACCAGGTCGTGCCCCAAAAGAATAATACAAACTGGCAGTGACGGCAGTCCACATGTCGGACGCTCGCCCCGCAATAACAAATGTACATAATACAACAGCACTGTACTAGCATTGCATCCAGGCTATCCCCCACGACCGATCCGCAACATCACAGCAATACATAGAACATCAACGTGAAAGTCACGTTCGCAAATCCGTCTAACCGGGCTATAGCAGTTAGACTGGATTTACCGATCAAGTGACATTCACGGTCGCAGATATAATGTAAATACTGTGAAAAATGTGTTTAAAATATCCGATCGATCAAAAATTAACAAGTGGGCCCCAAGCAATACTGTAGCACTCACAGAAATTCTGGGCCTAAATTTAAAATTCCAAAACCCCCAAAATCAGCCCACAAGCCCACTGGAAAATTTGGACACAGTGAGGACACCAATGTGCGGCGGAACCGCGGCCCAAGGGGGGTTTGGCCGCGGTTCCGCGCTTCAGTGATCGACTGACTGCGTCGAATTTTTACAGCACTCTTAGAATTTCCAGTACATTAGTTTTTTACAACCTGAAAAATTTTTGGAGCCAGGAAAAAATTGACAGAAAACTGATGTGAGGAAAAAGTGGTTTTTTTGGAATTTTGGTCGATCGGAAATTCAAACACATCAAAGAAAGCTAGACGAAGTTAATGGCGAGGCTCTGATACCACTGTAAGTGCACGGCGGCGCCCCGGCCGTCAATCTGAAGGCCAAATGTGGAAGCGGTGATAAACTTTAATTTTGCGAACTTAGCAAACCGGCACCACCGCGCACTAAACACCCGGATCGAACCATTAACTAGTCTAAGCTAACTACAAGAAGGGGAAGAGATATACCGAATGATCCGAGTCCTCCGGTCTTCTCGTCGTCGTCCCGATCTCCTGTGGAAACTCCGGTCGTCGCCTCTTCGCCGGAAGGGCACCACATCGCCTGTATCTTTTACGGGCTCCCACCTCAATACCGAGGCAACTCGGGCGCGAAGTAGGATAGCTGACGCGTCCAAGATTTGTTGTAGAATGTGTAGTGTAGAGCCTATGTCTCATTTGGTGTTTGTTGCCTTTGAAGATGATGGAGGAATCAAGATAAGAAAAATGGTGCTTGCATTTTTCTAGCATGAAAATGAGATCAAGAATGCCACCCTCAAAAGATGAAGCTCTCATCTTTTTCTCTCAAATGTCTTCCACCATCTCCCAATGAGAATGGTGGAGGAATGAATACCAAATGCAAGAGGGAGGTGAGTGTAGTAAAAGGTGGAGGGTGACCACAACCTAAACATCATCATAACAAATCTACATCAAACTCTAATCACCTCAAATCAACAAAAAATCAAGTGATGATGATGGATAAGAATGGTATCAAAAGATGCTTTCATAATTAATACATTTGCAAGAAAATCCTCCACAATGTGTTATTTGCAAACTTGCACATAACCCCCTCCATCGGAAAAGTCCGGCCGGGAAAGAACAAAGGAAAACCGGCCGGAACGGAATGCAAACTGGCAACTCCAGAAAACTGGTCCCGTAATAAATTACAGGAAAACCCCGATACTGTGCATACACACCCGCATCTGTATTCCGATAGGATACAAATGCAATGAGACAAAATCTACACTGTACTATACTAGGATCCGGCTTAAACCAAAGACGGCTAGTAATATTCGTTCGATCCTGATCCGTGCAATACCGCACGTATTTGATCGAACCCTGCCATATAAACATACGGCCACTAGTACAAACCGTCCGATCCTGATCCATGCAATACCGCACGTATCTGATCGGACCCTGCCATATCTCCATACGGCCTCTACAGCGTTTCGCCCGAAAGCTTGAGTAACTGAAAGTGTGGTGGACTCTAAAGACTCGTCAATACTATGGCTGTGGATTTAACCACTAGCACGTCAGAGGTATAAGTCAATACGTGACAGGCCACCAGCTATTGACTAAAAGGGACGTCGATGAGTGAACTCATCCTGACACCCTACTGAGCCTGTCAGTGACAATATCCGTACAGTCCGGTCCGTTCGTCTATGAGCATCGCAAAGCGAGCCTAGAGGGTTGGTAAAAGTCAGACCCCCAAAAGCGGTACAAGTCGTGTCGGAGTGTAGCCCAGAACACCCTGAGATACTACTGGAATACCTACCAGTAAATCTCCTGCCTTGGCCAAGGACTTCGTGTAATGGCTCTCCTAGACACAGCGCGACCTCACCCCCAATACCGGGAGAGACGAACCCCTGAAGATCCGCTCACTGCCTCCATGTGGCTCGAGACTGTACCCAACTAAAACCTGTTTGCACGACTCCTTTGAGCCGTGGTAGGGTAGTAATCAAAGCACAGTGGGAACTCACACGAGACAAATGACGATCCTCAGGTCGATGAACTAACCTGTACACATGTCACCAAGGAACTGCTATCTGACGTCAGGTATAAGACCAACCAGCATGTTCCCGGCGAGTCCTGTCCGGTGTACTCGTAACCCAATGAGCACCTGTATACATCTTAGGTGATCCAACTGACACCAGTGGCTTGTGAGACCGGCCACCGCCCCTCGTCGGGGTCTCGACTGTAGACACTAGTCTACTCTGGAGAATCGATGCCCTGTCTCGAAACTCCCACTACTAGGGACCTTTTAAGGATGTGCTTATAGACTCCAGCTCTCACTTATATGATCGCCCTCATACTGCTGGCAGTCAAGCAAGAATCCTAGGGGCTCTATCAACGTGCAATAGCGACATGTCAGGTCACCTAAAGCAGTACACGATGATAAAGGTAAACCAGATAGCATACTATCATCTCGAGTAAGACTGTCCTACCGGGATAGGTCCTCCCTCAATCATTTCAATCACGTGCCTGTGATCCAATAATTGACTCTGAGGGCACTATCTCCAACATCAAGTCAGTTCTTGACCCATTCTCCAACGTGGTCTCCAGGTTCGTGAGCTCAAAATAGCTGGTCTCTGTAAGGACGTTGTCCCCTACAGATGACTCGACAGCCAACCTCGTTTGAAGAAATTCGTTCGAGGTCTCATATCTTGTGATACGAGATTTCTCTCCATATAAATCTTTGTTATGGAGGAAGATAGAAACTGAGTCCATCTTCTCGTGCTGCCTCTGGTTTGCACCATCAACTGAGGCTAACACGAGGCACTTGGCTTTCGCACAGTCTTTTTCCGATGTCATACGGATGTCAATGTCCGTGACAGGGGAAACTGGTCCTGAGACGGCAAGGGTTTGATTAGTTAAGAGATGTCCCAGTTTGTCATGGGTAATGGACATCTGGACAGACCTTTGCCAATCATAACAGTCAGGTTCAGTCATTTTATTATCTAGATGTAACCTATGTCTGGTCACTGGGTCACTGCAATTAAGAGAGAGAGAAGAAAACACTCAGCATGATGCTTCTTGCAAGTTTAGATTGGTTTTTAATTTATCTAAACAGGATGGCTCCCACTGTCTCTCGAATCCCTCCTCAAACCATAAAGGAAGAATTGTTAGTCTACGCTAGCGCCCCGGCAGTCTACAGACGCCAAAATGCGGAACAAAACTTTTTAACTGGCGCTATCGTATACTTTAACCCGGATATGCCATTATTGCTAAACTAACAAAATGTAAAGAGTGTAGAAAAGGTTATACCGAACGATCCGAGTCCTTCGTTCTTTAACCTTCATCCCACGCTCCGTTGCGGCTGCTCCGATCTCGTCGATCTCCGATTCCTTCGTCGAGGTGGCACCACGTCGACGATTCTTTAAACGGGCTCCCGCCTCTGACTTGAGGCAACTCGATCGTCAAGTTTGCTAAAAAAGACGACCAAGAATGATGTAGAGAATGAGTAGATGACTTTGTCTCACTTCGTCCAAGTCTGTGGACGATCGGTAAATGAAGTTGCCAAGGGAATTGGGTGAATGGAAATTGAAAGAAGCAATGAAATTTCCATGCACACAAAACCATAGTCTTTGGCCAAAAATGAATGAATCAATTCCCCACTTCTCACAAGGGTGGCCGGCCATATTTATTGAAGGAGGGAGGTGACCGTAGGAGGAGGGAGGTGACCATAGCCCTAAATATCATATGGAAATATCTTAAGGAAAACAAAATAGCATAATGAAAATGATGACTCAAAAGATTGAACCAATCACATTAAACCTAGTCACCTTATCAAGAATGACTCACCAAGCCTCGTCATCACTTCTAGAAGCTTCTAGAATGATGACTCACCTCATCTGCGAAAAGATAAATCCGTCTTTAACAGAATGTTAAAAGACGGGTGATAGAAAACTGGAAACTGGCAACTTCCAAAAGTGATCCTGAAACGACTTTCAGGATAACCCCGAAACTGTATAAATATACCCGCATTTGTATTACGACCGAATACAAATGCAACTGAGACAAAGATATTATACCTACTCAATATAATACTCGGATCCGGCTTAAACCAAAGCCGACCAGTATTATCTGCCCGAAAAATAACACGTGCGTAAACGTACGTGCATTTTCCGAACCCTGCTATAATACCATACGGCCTCTACAACGTTTCGCCCGAAACTTGGGAAACTGTCTGTGGGGAACTCTAATGACTCGTCAGCACCCTGGCAGTGGGTTTAACCACAAACCGTCAGCGGCACTAGCAATGCGTAACGGTTGCCCATGGACTGACCTCAAGGGATGCCGATGAGCGCACTCATCCGGAAAAACCCTACTGAGCCTAACAGTGACAATGTATATACAGTCCGGTCCGTTCGTCAATGAGTATCGCATATCCGCCTAGGGGGCTAGCAACGTCAGACCCCCAAATAGCAGTATAAGTCGTGTCGGAGTGAAGCCCAATAACACCCTGAGATACTACTGGAGTACCTACCAGTAAATCTCCTGCCATGGCCATGGACTTTGTGTAATGGCTCTCCTAGACACAGCACGACCTCGCCCCCAATACCGGGAGAGACGAATCCCCTGCCGATCCGCTCACGTGCCTCCATATGGCTCGGGACAGTACCCAAAAGCTACCTGTTTGCACGACTCTTTTGAGCCGTGGTAGGGTAGAAATCAAAGCACAGTGGGAACTCATACGAGACAAATGACGACCTCAGGTCGATGAACTAACCTGTACACAAGTCACCAGGGAACTGCTATCTGACGATAGGTATAGTACTAACTAGCAGATTCCCGGCGAGTCCTGTCCGATGTACTCACAACCCAATGAGCACCTGTATACATCTTAGGTGATCCAACTGACACCAGTGGCTTGTGAGACCGGCCACCGCCCCTCGTCGGGGTCTCGACTGTACACACTAGTCTACTCCGGAGTATCGATGCCCTGTCTCGAAACTCCCACGACTAGGGACCACAATTAAGGATATAAATATAAACTACCCAACTCTCACGTATATGATCGCCATCATACTGTTGGTAGTAAAGCAAGATCCTAAGGGCTCTATCAAAGTGTAACATGCAATCAGTCACCTGAACATGTACACGACTGATAAAGGCAAACCAGATAGCATACTATCATTTCGAGTAAGACTGTCCTACCGGGATAGGTCCTCCGCAATCATTGCAATCACGTACCTGCGATCCAATAATTGACTATGAGGGCACTATCTCCAACAAGAATTAGTCAGGATCAATCTCACCGTACAATACTTGATTAACCGTTCGGCCAGGCTGGTGTCGGTACTTCGAGGGAGGTTTTCCAACGCTTTCGCAAAGTTCCTTAATTAAATAACCTCTTTTCCCTGTGGGGGTAGCCCCTCTAACACCTTTCTGGGCACCTACTTGGTTTATAACATTGATCGTTAAGTGAGAAAGTTCCTGAGGAGTAGCATATACTCACAGTAGGATCGGGATCCAAATATCATCGTGTGATAAACTGAAGGAATCCTACCAGAATCTTCACACTCCAAATGGTATGCAACTCTAGCAAGTTTCAGTTCTTTTGAAACTCCCGATGTGAATTTTTTCTCCATGCTCGTATGACCTTGACGAAGGTCAACAAATTATAAGTCACATGTCAAGTTCTACCCGTCATTGTCCAGGATAATTTGAACCCGCCCGTATATACCCTTGACGAAGGTCAACAAGGTAATACGACTGTCCCAAACCAACGCATCTATCTATGCTACATATGAACACCCAACAGCTACCAATCACTATGCCTTGACGAAGGTCAACAAACATAGCTTGAATACTATTGAATATTCATACAAAACGACGAAGGGCTACCAATGGTTTTGGCGAAACCTTGAACGTAGTGAACTTGATATAATCGAAGGAACCTTGATAGCTTTTAAAAGGAGTGGCTTAAGCTTCGCGTTTTAAAGGTTATTTTTGAAAAGAAACCGAGTGGTTTTTGAAATTGTTCCAACGACTTTTACTTGGTTTATTTTTCTTGCATTAATTTTATTGCGTCCCATCAATTAATCCTACCATTGCAGAAAACAACGAAAATATGACGTACGCTTATGCCATCCGCATTCGCCACGGGGTCCCGTCATTACCCGTTAGGTTACTTAACTAACGACAGAGCGGGGGCTGGACTAGCGCGGATGCAAAACATAAGCAACGCCTAAATAGATATCATATATAGATATACTCATTCGTCACATGCAATGATAGCCATTCCAGATCATAGATGAACACATTGGATATACTAGGAATCCGCAATTCGTACGAGCCTGTAACGAAAAGCTGATTACACGGTCGCGATGAATAGCCAATACCCCACCCTAGACCCCTACGGGTGCGGCAAACTACCCGCCAAATATCCGAAGCGGAGCAACCTCCCTCAACGACGTGAGTAGGCCACTCGGCACTTCGAGATACCTGGTAGTTTGTGCTCCCCACCTTGGGTTTATCCTAGGAGCAAAAATAGTAAAAAGAAATTATACAATGACGGCTACAACCCCGACCCGGTTGTGCGGCCAAAAATAATATTACATCAATTTACCTATTACATGAATTGAAAGATAAAAGAAAACTCTAATCTCACAACCCCCCGGATATTCATCCGCGACAATCCAATGAATTCATATACACATACCATCATCATTACAGATCACAGATATGTATAACCCCCACTAATCGACGTATAGCGATTAGCAGACGTTCAATACATATATCACATCACAGAAATAAACCTGTTAGCTTAAGTCTTTAGTAGTTCGATAAAAATACGGATTTTCAAGCCCCAAAAACAAATTTTTCTTTCTGGAAAACCTGGGCAGAAAACACATATTGTAAAAATCCCAAAACACCCCAAGAAACACACTGCAAGAAAATTGAGCCACGGTCGACTCAACTCGGCCGCGGATCCGCGGCGCTTTGAACGGTTCTGTGGACTAAATTTCTTGAGTGTGTTTTAAAAAGCCAGAGTCGATTTTTGGAGTATGATTTATCATTTTATGAACAGAATACAGAATCGACAGAAACTTGATTTTCCGGGTGTTTTTCGTGACTTTTTCTCCGATCGAACTTCTCCTTACTTTGCTAACATGTTAGATAGTGTTTAACTAGGCTCTGATACCACTGTAAGTCCACGTTACCTCTCCCGGTACTTACGGGCTTGCGGAAATGATGAAAAACGATTTTTCAAGTGGGTGGTAACATGGACTACAAATACGAATCTTTGTTAAACAACTACCTAACAACCTAACTTGAGTTTTACCTACTCGGTTAGGGGGCTATACCTTTCTTGAACTCCTTCGTCTTCAACTTTTTCCGGTGTACAGATCGGCCTCACCTCGTCGTCTCCTTGCGCCGAAGATGGATCCATCTGAAAGCTTTTACCTTTGGCTTCTTCTTCGAACTTGAAGAAATTAGAATACTTGGTTTGCTAAATCTTGTGAACTAGGATGAGTAGAGAAGTGATTTGGGTTTTCTTTTATCTCTAAGGCAATGTTTCTCAACTCATGAGATGGAGTTGCCTTGAACTAGAGAGAGAGCAAGAGGAAGAGCAAGAGGGAGAGCTTGAGCATGAGAGAGAAGAAGAATGATAGAATGAGCCAACCCCTTTTCCTCCCATGCTCCCATAACAAAATAATAATAATAATAATAATAATAATAATAATAATAATAATAATAATAATAATTGAGTATTATATGATGGTTCATATCATATCAAGTGGCATTATCATTTCATGCACTCATATTGCAAAGCATAACAAGCAAGCAAAAGTCTTTGCCATGAAATGATAGCCATTGCAATGATAATGGTCAACTAGTCCAACCTAGTCAACCGGTCAACAAATCAACAAAGTCAACCCCTCATCACAACCATGACACAATAATACTTAATTAATATTATCATTAATCATATTTCTTATTCTCATTAGGGTTTAGCAAAAGTCAATGGTCAACCGTGAATAGTCAACAGTCAATAACCCCAATGAGAATCCTCTGCCTCTGTGTCTCTGTCAACTGTGCATACACACCCGCATCCGCGTTCCGAGGAACATGAATACAACCGAGATAAAACCAATCCCAAAACGTATACTAGGATCTGGCTTAAACCAAAGCCCGCTAGTGTTAACTTTCCGGACACCAAAAGTGCACAAGTGCACGGATGTGACCGAACCCTATCGCCAAATCATGCGACCTGTCGTAAAACCATGCGACCTCTACTCTTTTGCATTAAGGCGAATAGCTTTCTGTGTGGGACTCTAAAGACTCGACACTACGCTGGAAGTGGGTTTAACCACAGACCGCAAGCGACACTAGCTGTGCGTAACGGTCCCCAGGTAGATGCCGACAAGAAGACTGACGAGGTGAAACCCATCTGAACTCCTACTTAGCCTGAATGTGACAATCTCCGTACAGTTCGGTCTGTTCGTCTGATACATCGCATGGCGGGCCTAGGGGCGGTAAACGTCAGTCCTCTAATAGCGGTACAAGTCGTGTCGGAGTGTAGCCCAGAACACCCTGAGATAGCACTGGAAACCTACCAGTATATCTCGCTTGCCCTGGCCAGGGACTACTCGTGTAATGGCTCTCCTAAACACTGCGCGATGTCAACCCCCAATACCGGGAGAGACGAATACTGTCTAACCGTCACTGCCTCCAAGTGCTTCGGGACTGCACCCAACTACTACCTGTTTGCACGACTCCTTTGAGCCGTGGTAGGGTAGTAATCAAAGTACAGTGGGAACACACTCGAGACGAAGTGACAGTGTCAAGTCAGCGGACTAAGCTGTACTCATGTCACCTGGGAACTGATAACTGACGATAGGTATAGTACCAACCAACAGTTCCCTATGAGTCCTGTCCAGTGTACCCGTAACCCAACGAGCACCCGCACACTATCTCCAGTACGACGTACTGATGGCTGTGGTACAGACCATCTCCCCTGCTGGGATGAGAAGCGCATACGCTAGTCTACTCCGGAGTATCGATGCCCTGTCTCGATAGTCCTACGACTAGGGACCTGTATAAGGATGTGCTTATAGATTACCCAGCCCCCACGAGTGTGACTGCCATCACAACGCTGGTAATCAAGCAAAGATCCTAAGGGCTCTACTAATATGTATAAGCGATATGCTAAAAGAAACACATGCACATATTCAAGTAGAAACAAACCAAGTAGCATACTACCATTTTGAGCAAGATTGTCTATACAACTGTGAATATCCCAAGCTTCCATTAAGTAATATACAAGCTAGTATGATACAGTAATGGCCTCTAGGGCATATACACTAACACTATGGCCGTTCTGGCCGCAAATTGTGGCCAGATGGTGGAGCTGGGTGTCGGGGTTTGGGCTATAGATGTCTGCTGTATATTTAAGGTATTTGGTATATGCAACATTTCCTAGTTCAGCTCGTATCAAAATCTGGAACCAATTACCTTGTTTTTAATACTTTTGAACTTGCGCGACACATACGTTTTGAGTTTGGGTTTGGTGTTTACTGTGTGTCACTACATGTCGGGGTGGTTTCAAACGAATGCACACACGTTATGGTGTTTCGAATGCACACGCGTTTAGCTTGCGACGCTAGTTTCACGTATGGTCTTGATATCGCGTTTTTGCAGGATTTTAGTCTTATGTGTGTTGCTTTGTGTAAATTCTAGGATCGCGGGAGGGGAATTCGGACGCCGCGAAGAAGGGGAAGCAGGTGGTCGGATATATTTAGCTTGAGATCACCGGCGAGTAGATTTAACATCTACGGGGAAATCGCCCGTATGGCGTTATACGTCAGGGCTTGATAGGATACTATAGCCGCATGATTATATTATATGCATTGATTGTGCATGTGTACCACTGTTGCATAAACCATTTTCTGTTGCTTATGGACATAGTATTAATGAGACACGGCACTGTTACTAACGGTTCATGTTGCACGAGCATTAAACTGCATGCCATACACACACCGTTAGTAATTACGATGACACCCACACTATAGAATTGTCATGAATAATACTTTGCTTCACTTAACTTATCATGGATGATTAGACATAATTCTTGTCCATTGCGCTGTTCAGTTGATAAAACTGCACATTTGTTACTACATTTTTCCTACCATTTTCATATTAAAAAAGGTCTTTATTATAATATATCAAACATATGAGGGTTTATACGAAAAAATAATATTTTCCATGTGTTGATATATTATACTTAGCATTTGGTAGGCAAATGTATATAATATTATCGACCTAATCCTATTAGAACTAAGTCTACTAAATAAGTTGTGCAGAATTTTTCCAAGACTAAAATCAAGGAAATCAAGTTGTTGAAGAAAACTTGCCTAATTAAGAAAGCAAAACTTGGAAACCAAGTCTGGCAGCAACCACGAGAAGATTTCAAAGATCTAAAGGTCCCAGATATTGCCACATGTCACAAGGAGCCAACCCCAGAAATTTGATGAAAGGATCTCAACCCTTGGTCGCGGATCCGCGGCCATACCAACCCTTGGGCCGCGGATCCGCCGCAGGAAAGAAGGTTTAGAAGTTGAGATTTTTCAGGGTGAATCTTTACTACTTGATTCTAAATTTAGAAGCTAACTTTATGGCTTTGGGACTATGAATAAAGACCGAGAACCTATTGGAAAAATCATCAAGCCGACGAGATCACGAAGTCCAAGACGGCTCACGCATCCAGGCTGATCATCAACTGTTCGTCTACCTCCTTAGAAGAGATCGAGAAGCAACTAGAAATTGTAATCATTTTCTAAGGATTCAAATGTAATGAATATTGTTGATTAATAAAGGTAGCTTTCTTTTTCTTATTCTATTTCTTCGTAGTTTAATTATGCAATTTCTTTCCATCTCTTCTTCTCCCAACATGCGCGAGTAATTCTCCGCTTGTTAGGGTTCGTAGGATTAGGGTAGGCTAATGGATGATGAACATCCATAAATAATCTAGATCTATATTTTGCATTAGCGCTTAACGTAGATCTAGAAACCATTCCACAAAATTCTTTATCCCTCCTCTCTTTTTCAACACATCTAAAGTAAGAGTGAAAGATTCAACGTTTCCCAAAGGACGATCCATACTCACCTCGGTCTAGCTACACACGACACCGTTCTGATTGCGGTTAAACTACAAACACAATTTTTCGAACCAATCAAATGGCTCCGTTGACGGGGATCGAACCCGGGTCACCTAGTACCCTAAGGCCAACTGGTCTGGGAGTCACTGCTAAGGCTTAGGTGGTGCAAGACGAGGAAAATATTATCACCTAATCAGCAAGCACATAATTAATCGGCCGGTTAGTACCTCAAGAAGTATTAACGGTCGCATGAAAATGTGTGAGCAAATCTAAATATTCATCAAGTTAAAAAGTACTGAGGTAGATGGACAAGAGTATGATAGCTTGAATTGAATTCTCCGAGTGTAGGGATGTCCAATTCACACACGTAGGGGTATATGATCGATGTTTGGATGAAAGGTAGGAATGAAGAATAAAGACGATGTTTTATTGAGTGATAATGTGATTTCTAATATCTTTTCATGACTATTAAGATAGGGCTCATGATAACTGAAAAACTAGTATAGTTGGAAACTCTTATTTTCAAAGTCTTTCTTTTATGGTTCTTATCTTTATATGTAAATTTCACCATCTCTCTTTTGTTATAGGATTTTGCGGGTGTAATCCGCTGAAAACCCTTAGAAGACAACACTCCTCCTACTAGGGACACCTAGAGGTTTAACGGCTTGTTGCACATGCTCAGTGCAATCGTGTTTGCCTACGAAAGTGTGCTTAGTTTTCTTCTTTCTTTTTTCTCTTTCTCTTGAATAAACTAGTTTGCTTAGGACGATCAAAGATAAGTTTGGGGGTATTTGTTCAGTTGATAAAACTGCACATTTGTTATTACATTTTTCCTACCATTTTCATATTAAAAAAGATCTTTATTATAATATATCAAACATATGGGGGTTTATATGTAAAAATAATGTTTTCCATGTGTTGATATATTATACTTAGCATTTGGTAGGAAAATGTATATAATATTATTGACATAATCCGAGTAGAACTAAGTCTACTAAATAAGTTGTTGTGCAGAATTTTTCCAAGACTAAAATAAAAGAAATCAAATTTTTGAAGAAAACTTGCCTAATTAAGAAAGCAAAACTTGGAAACCAAGTCTGGCAGCAACCACTAGAATATTTCAAAGATCTAAAGGTCCCAGATACTGCCACATGTGACAAGAAGCCAACCCCAGAAATTTGATGAAAGGATCTCAACCCTTGGCCGCGGATCCGCGTCCATACCAACCCTTGGGCCACGGATCCGCCGCAGGAAAGAAGGTTTAGAAGTTGAGATTTTTCAGGGTGAATCTTTACTACTTGCTTCAAAATTTAGAAGCTAACTTTCTGGTTTTGGGACTATAAATAAAGACCGAGAGCCTCTTGGAAAAATTGTCAAGCCGACGAGATCACGAAGTCCAAGACGGCTCACGCATCCAGGCTGATCTTCAACTGTTCGTCTACCTCCTTAGAAGAGATCGAGAAGCAACTAGAAATTGTAATCATTTTCTAAGGATTCAAGTGTAATGAATATTGTTGATTAATAAAGGTAGCTTTCTTTTTCTTATTCTATTTCTTCGTAGTTTAATTATGCAATTTCTTTCCATCTCTTCTTCTCCCAACATGCGCGAGTAATTCTCCGCTTGTTAGGGTTCGTAGGATTAGGGTAGGCTAATGGATGATGAACATCCCTAAACCCTTTTTAAGTCCTATAAAGTTTATGAACTTTATCAAAAGAATCATTAACATCCTAATCGGGCGCGCTAACAATTCTTTGTTAGTTCCGACCGCGATTAGAGATTAGATTAATGATTTTTTTGGTAAAGGCTAAATATGAACGGAGTTCCGTGTCGAGATAAGGGTTAAGAGTGGGATTCCTTTTCCCTCCAGAAACCCTAATCTACACGCATCACCGTCGTTCTAGTTTTAAATCCATTAAAAGATAAAAAGGGTAACTTTTAATTAATCGTCCATAACTACTAAATCCTAACGAACCCTACAAGCCCCCTTATTATATTAACTACATCCATATATAATCTAGATCTATATTTTGCATTAGCGCTTAACGTAGATCTAGAAACCATTCCACAAAATTCTTTATCCCTCCTCTCTTTTCAACACATCTAAAGTAAGAGTAAAAGATTCAACGTTTCCCAGAGGACGACCCGTACTCACCTTGATCTAGCTACACGCGACACCGTTCTTATTGCGCGAACCAATCAAATGGCATCGTTGCATGGGATAGGTGCGTAATATTTTATTCTTACTATTTGTGTTGAATTCTTATTCGATCAATATCATAAATAAACAAAACTGCAAATTGTATATTTAACGATTATTGTGTGATTTTTGCGAGGGAATCTGGAGTCACTTTAGCGAGGAGATAAAGATTCAGATACATTCATCAAGATCCAGAGGAGTACAGGAGGCCACAGAAGAAAATTTCATCACCTGATCCATCTTTCTTGCGGCGGAACTGCGGCAAAGGAGGTACATTCACGGCGGAAGCGCGGCGCATTAGGGGATCTAGGGCTCCAAACTTCTTTGGTAAGATTCTAACCTTTTTCTCTCTCCTCTCAAATCCAATAAAATATCTTTTCTGCAGGATTCTTTGCAAAATATCGCCGCTCAAAAATCTTTTTGCAAAGTTTTGTGATTGGTTTTGTTTTGCATATTTTAATACGGACTTTAAGGGGCAAAGACCAAATCTAGATTAGGTGGGGATTTCATCACCCTTCCTAAGCCCCACAAATCACAAACCGAGCATCCGTATCAACCCTACATTAATTTAAAAAATATCTAGACCAGACTTTAAGGACTGTCGCGCTCATTAAGGACAGAGGAAGGTCGTGGGTAATCTATCGCTTATCCGCATTACTTTTGTGGTGCCTAGGCAAGTGTGACTAAGGCAAGTGGTTTACTTAATTAGGCCCGCTATTTTCGGTGATTCATATAGCGGATACCGCCCACTTTCCTGGCACTTACCTGGCCACAAGAGTAGTAAAGAGGTGGTAAAGGATTGATCCTACGGCTTGTCCTTTGGAAGTCTAGGAGCGGTCTAGAGACTGGACCTAGGTAACATTAGTTCTAGGGTTGTTTATGCATTGTAGAGTGATTTGTCCTGAGTCCCACTTTTTTTCAAAACAAGCCAATTTTAAATCACACAGACGCTGCCACTTGCACTAAACCCGCTTATTGCATGCTTGGCTGGACACGGGATTCCAGTGCCTGTCTTGTCCGCGTTCCTGCTATCGACGCCGAAGTCGGTACTTCTTCATCTTCTTTTCCCCCACCACAAACCACGACCGAGATGGACAGTACTCCATCAGATTATAACACCACGCTGCCACCGCCCGTAGGTACGCAGAATCCACCGCGCATCTCTCTCCAAGAGAGATGCTATCCTATCCGTGGTCCCCTTCCTACTTGTCTATCCATTCCACCAGCTAACGGGGATAATTTCGAAATTAAACCCCACTACATCAATCTGCTGCCCAAATTTCACGGGCTTGAGTCGGAAGACGCGTACGTTTTCATCACCAAATTCAAAAACGTATGCGCAATGATGGGTACTTCACAATTGACTGTGGATGCTATGCGCTTACGTATTCTCACATTCACACTGTGCGACCTGGCAGAAAAATGGATTTATAATACTGCCGCACACTCTATCACTAACTGGGATGAATTCGTAATTGCATTTCTTAAGAAGTTTTACCCAAACCATAAGACCGCCTGTGTTAGGAGCGAGATCAACCAGTTCACCCAGCTTCCCAATGAACCATTTTGGAAGTGCTTTGAACGTTTCAAAGATCTGCTTGTCCAATGTCCTCATCATGGAATCAATAGATGGGATTTATGCCGAATTATATATGAGGGCATTAATCCAGCGACAAAGCAGATGCTTGAAACAATGTGTCAATGCAATTTCATGTCCAAAGACGATGGCGAAGCTTGAAAATATCTGGAAGATCTCGCTGAAAACACTTTGTAGTGGGAAAGCGTAAGACCAACTTCATCTAGGGGAGGTATTCATCAGCTCGATGTTTCCATCGCAGTAAAGGCCGAAATGGCAGTGATGCAGAAGAAACTCGACGCTATTGAAAACAAATTTTCATTAGCCTCCGTAAATCAGGTCACGCTTCCCAAAACTATCCTTCACACTTGACGGAAGAATGTCCTATGAATGCACCGTTTCAAGGTCACGAGCAAACTAATGCTGCTTTTCAGCAGCGACCTAGAAACGATCCTTATTCTTCCACGTACAATCAAGGATGGAGGAATCATCCTAACTTTGCTTGGAACCAAAACCAACAAAGAAATTATCAAAGACCTCCTCCACAACAACCACAAGCACAAAGTCAGCACCCCTTTCAGTCACAAAATTTTCAAAATCCGGCCAACACTTCCGCACCCCAATTGGCCGGTACTGATAACTCTTCACTCGCACAAACTTTGGATATGTTCATGAAACATTCCATGCAATTATCGGCTGAGATGAAGTCTTCTATTGATACCATACAGAAAGACTCCGCCTCCCACGGTGAGAGTATTAAATCAATAAAAAAACCAACTTGCACAGTTGAATGCCGCAATGAGTGCGAGAGAGAAAGGGAAACTCCTATCTCAACCCATACCTAATCCTGGCCACTCACAAAGTTATAATGTGAGTGCCGTTACTACGTTGAGATCGGGAAAAGTGCTGAATAACCGAGTGGGTGAGCAATGCAATTATGATAGTGACACCAATGATACCCCAGCTTCTTCTTCTTCCCCCAATTCGTCTAGTCTCCCACCTTCACCCGAGCCTATTCTCCGTTTTCCCCAAGGCTCGAACCCTTCGCCCATTTCCTGAAATCTGCCTAAAACGATCCCCACTCCAATTCTGGGATCCACTCCATCCCCACAATCCTCTCCAATGTTGGACCAAACCCTTATTGATAAAGAACCTTATCCAAACAGGTTAAGGGGCAACAGACCAAGTCCATAAATGGAGAAGATTGTGGAAATTTTTAAGCAAGTTAACATAAACATTCCTCTCCTAGATGCTATTCAACAAGTTCCGTCATATGCAAAAATCTTAAAGGACTTGTGCAATAGGAAGAGAAAAGTTCAAGTACCTAAAAATGTTTTCCTTGCGAGTAATGTGAGCACTGCTTTTACACAACAACTACCCAAGAAACGAAAGGACCCCGGAAGTCCTATAATTTCTATTTCCATTGGGGGTAAAAATATCAATCGTGCTCTACTCGATCTAGGTGCTAGTGTTAACTTGCTTCCGTATTCTGTTTATGAGCAATTAGGAATCGGAGAGTTAAAACCTGCACATTGCACTCTTCAGATGGCCGATCGATCTATCACCCAACCTAGGGGTAAGCTAGAGGATGTGTTAATCAAAGTCGGGGAATTTATATTCCCTGTGGACTTTATTGTTATAGATACACAGCCTGTGGCAAACCCATGCAATCAAATCCCGGTGATCCTTGGTCGGCCCTTTTTGGCCACTTCCAACGCAGTAATCAATTGTAGAAATGGCTCTATGACCCTATCCTTTGGAAAGAAGTCAACTGATCTTAACATTTACAAGTTGGGAAGTAAACCCTCCGAACCCTATTCTCATGTGTGTTCTGTCGAATTAATGGATATCGACAGCAGCGAACTTGATCAACCTCATAATTCTGACTCTTTTCATATGTTGTTGTTTGACACGGACTCTTCCACCGAGTTTTCCGGGTCAACATCTAACACTGATGAGGAACTTTTTATAGAGTCTGACAATCACCCCATTATTTCTGATGACATTATTCTTGGGGGTATCGACGAAAGCTTTGAGGAAATTTTCGCTGATGAACTCGCATTTTTACAAGACACGGGTGTTGAGATGAATCAACTCCAAGACAAAGAAATTGAACCTCCACCCCTTCTTCTAGACAATCATAATAATGCGAGTAATCCATCATCACTATCACTGTGTCGTCTCTCCAAATTGAGATGCAATCCTTTTCCATTACACCTCTTATCACCTCCCCACTTCTTCACGTCGAAAGGTGACATGTTCTTCCACCAACCTTGGTGCTTCATCGATAAATTTTTTGAATGGTTGGTGTTGACTTTTGGTCTTTGTAAGGCTTTACTTTGACCAATAACTTTACCCCCCCCAATGATTTTAATTGCCTAATACTATTTTACTCAAGTTTGGGGGGGGTATATTTTGGCTCTTGAAAGAAAATGATTTTTACAAAATTGTGAGCCAAAAATAAGTTTTGGGGAGCATTTTTACTTTCATATATTCTTGCCCCCATTAATAATTTCCTCCCAAGTCTACAAGTTTTTGAGCTTAACAGATGGCATCAGTGAGGACACTGCTGTAAACAGGTTTGGGGGAGGTTTGTGCTTATTTACGCATCAATTTGCATCATAATTTGCATAAGCACAACATTTTCAAAAATTTTAAATTTTTTTTTCATTTATAACAAAAGAGTAGAAAGTGAAAAATTACATCCAAAAGATTGGAATAGTTTAAGAAAACCAAGAAAATTAGAAGTTTTCTTAAACGAAATGGTAATAAGTAGTTATGAGCCGTTGTCCCAAGGGTTAGTAAGATGAAGGAAGTCACTAATCTGAGGATAAAAATAAGTCTGAAAAATAATTTCTATTCTGGAAGCCAAACATTTGAATGTTGATACCCTACTATATCCACTTGCACACTTCTTGAAACTCGGGATAGTAGAGGATACCTTGAAATGCTCTTGTCAAAAAGCCAAAGAATGAAGAAAAAAAAAATGAAGAAAATATAAAAATGGTGAAATGAAAAAATTGAACACTGGTTTTGTTATCGCCAAGGCAGCAATAAAAAAAATATAGCAAGGGTGCTTCATCACCTAGTGCCCTAAGGCCAACTGGTCTGGGAGTTACTGCTAAGCCTTAGGTGGTGCAAGTCGAGGAAAATATTATCACCTAATCCGCAAGCACATAAGTAATCGGTCGGTTAGTACCTCAAGAAGTATTAACGATCGCATGAAAATGTGTGAGCAAATCTAAATATTCATCAAGTTAAAAAGTACTTAGGTAGATGGACAAGAGTATGATAGCTTGAATTGAATTCTCCGAGTGTAGGGATGTCCAATTCACACACGTAGGGGTATATGATCGATGTTTGGATGAAAGGTAAGAATGAAGAATAAAGACGATGTTTTATTGAGGGATAATGTGATTTCTAACATCTTTTCATGACTATTAAGATAGGGCTCATGACAACTGAAAAGCTAGTATTGTTGGAAACTCTTATTTTCAAAGTCTTTCTTTTATGGTTCTTATCATTATATGTAAATTTCACCATCTCTCTTTTGTTATAGGATTTTGTGGGTGTAATCCGCTGAAAACCCTTAGGAGACAACACTCCTCCTACTAGGGACACCTAGAGGTTTAACGACTTGTTGCACATGCTCAGTGCAATCGTGTTTGCCTACGAAAGTGTGCTTAGTTTTCTCCTTTCTTTTTTCTACTTCTCTTGAATAAACTAGTTTGCTCAGGACGATCAAAGATAAGTTTGGGGGTATTTGTTCAGTTGATAAAACTGCACATTTGTTATTACATTTTTCCTACCATTTTCAAATTAAAAAAGGACTTTATTATAATATATCAAACATATGAGGGTTTATATGTAAAAATAATATTTTCCATGTGTTGATATATTATACTTAGCATTTGGTAGGAAAATGTATATAATATTATTGACATAATCCCAGTAGAACTAAGTCTACTAAATAAGTTGTTGTGCAGAATTTTTCGAAGACTAAAATAAAAGAAATCAAGTTGTAGAAGAAAACTTGCCTAATTAAGAAAGCAAAACTTGGAAACCAAGTCTGGCAGCAACCACGAGAATATTTCAAAGATCTAAAGGTCCCAGATATTGCCACATGTCACAAGGAGCCAACCTCAGAAATTTGATGAAAGGATCTCAACCCTTGGCCGCGGATCCGCAGCCATACCAACCCTTAGGCCACGGATCCGCCGCAGGAAAGAAGGTTTAGAAGTTGAGATTTTTCAGGGTGAATCATTACTACTTGATTCCAAATTTAGAAGCTAACTTTCTGGTTTTGGGACTATAAATAAAGACCGAGAGCCTCTTGGAAAAATTATCAAGCCGACGAGATCACGAAGTCCAAGACGGCTCACGCTTCCAGGCTGATCATCAACTGTTCGTCTACCTCCTTAGAAGAGATCGAGAAGCAACTAGAAATTGTAATCATTTTCTAAGGATTCAAGTGTAATGAATATTGTTGATTAATAAAGGTAGCTTTCTTTTTCTTATTCTATTTCTTCGTAGTTTAATTATGCAATTTCTTTCCATCTCTTCTTCTCCCAACATGCGCGAGTAATTCTCCACTTGTTAGGGTTCGTAGGATTATGGTAGGCTAATGGATGATGAACATCCCTAAACCCTTTTTAAGTCCTATAAAGTTTATGAACTTTATCAAAAGAATCATTAACATCCTAATCGGGCGCGCTAACAATTGTTTGTTAGTTCCGACCGCGATTAGAGATTAGATTAATGATTGTTTTGGTAAAGGCTAAATATGAACGGAGATCCATGTCGAGATAAGGGTTAAGAGTGGGATTCATTTTCCCTCCAGAAACCCTAATCTACACGCATCACCGTCGTTCTAGTTTTAAATCCATTAAAAGATAATTAATCGTCCATAACTACTAAATCCTAACGAACCTTACAAGCCCCCTTCTTATATTAACTACATCCATAAATAATCCAGATCTATATTTTGCATTAGCGCTTAACGTAGATCTAGAAACCATTCCACAAAATTCTTTATCCCTCCTCTCTTTTTCAACACATCTAAAGTAAGAGTGAAAGATTCAACGTTTCCCAGAGGACGATCCACACTCACCTCGGTCTAGCTACACACGACACCGTTCTGATTGCGGTTAAACTACAAACACAATTTTTCGAACCAATCAAATGGCTCCGTTGACGTGGATCGAACCCGGGTCACCTAGTACCCTAAGGCCAACTGGTCTGGGAGTCACTGCTAAGCCTTAGGTGGTGCAAGACGAGGAAAATATTATCACCTAATCAGCAAGCAATAAGTAATCGGCCGGTTAGTACCTCAAGAAGTATTAACGGTCGCATGAAAATGTGTGAGCAAATCTAAATATTCATCAAGTTAAAAAGTACTGAGGTAGATGGACAAGAGTATGATAGCTTGAATTGAATTCTCCGAGTGTAGGGATGTCCAATTCACACACGTAGGGGTATATAATCGATGTTTGGATGAAAGGTAGGAATGAAGAATAAAGACGATGTTTTATTGAGTGATAATGTGATTTCTAATATCTTTTCATGACTATTAAGATAGGGCTCATGATAACTGAAA
The DNA here is from genome assembly GCA_030015575.1 of Agapanthus africanus. Taxonomy (NCBI): domain Eukaryota; kingdom Viridiplantae; phylum Streptophyta; class Magnoliopsida; order Asparagales; family Amaryllidaceae; genus Agapanthus; species Agapanthus africanus. Next base: position 352,000,878 of record JASDDO010000031.1, on the reverse strand, counting down.
AACTAGTATAGTTGGAAACTCTTATTTTCAAAGTCTTTCTTTTATGGTTCTTATCTTTATATGTAAATTTCACCATCTCTCTTTTGTTATAGGATTTTGCGGGTGTAATCCGCTGAAAACCCTTAGGAGACAACACTCCTCCTACTGGGGACACCTAGAGGTTTAACGGCTTGTTGCACATGCTCAGTGCAATCGTGTTTGCCTACGAAAGTGTGCTTAGTTTTCTTCTTTCTTTTTTCTCTTTCTCTTGAATAAACTAGTTTGCTTAGGACGATCAAAGATAAGTTTGGGGGTATTTGTTCAGTTGATAAAACTGCACATTTGTTATTACATTTTTCCTACCATTTTCATATTAAAAAAGGTCTTTATTATAATATATCAAACATATGGGGGTTTATATGTAAAAATAATGTTTTCCGTGTGTTGATATATTATACTTAGCATTTGGTAGGAAAATGTATATAATATTATTGACATAATCCGAGTAGAACTAAGTCTACTAAATAAGTTGTTGTGCAGAATTTTTCCAAGACTAAAATAAAAGAAATCAAATTGTTGAAGAAAACTTGCCTAATTAAGAAAGCAAAATTTGGAAACCAAGTCTGGCAGCAACCACGAGAATATTTCAAAGCTCTAAAGGTCCCAGATATTGCCACATGTGACAAGAAGCCAACCCCAGAAATTTGATGAAAGGATCTCAACCCTTGGCCGCGGATCCGCGGCCATACCAACCCTTGGGCCACGGATCCGCCGCAGGAAAGAAGGTTTAGAAGTTGAGATTTTTCAGGGTGAATCTTTACTACTTGATTCCAAATTTAGAAGCTAACTTTCTGGTTTTGGGACTATAAATAAAGACCGAGAGCCTCTTGGAAAAATTATCAAGCCGACGAGATCACGAAGTCCAAGACGGCTCACGCATCCAGGCTGATCTTCAACTGTTCGTCTCCCTCCTTAGAAGAGATCGAGAAGCAACTAGAAATTGTAATCATTTTCTAAGGATTCAAGTGTAATGAATATTGTTGATTAATAAAGGTAGCTTTCTTTTTCTTATTCTATTTCTTCGTAGTTTAATTATGCAATTTCTTTCCATCTCTTCTTCTCCCAACATGCGCGAGTAATTCTCCGCTTGTTAGGGTTCGTAGGATTAGGGTAGGCTAATGGATGATGAACATCCCTAAACCCTTTTTAAGTCCTATAAAGTTTATGAACTTTTTCAAAAGAATCATTAACATCCTAATCGGGCGCGCTTACAATTCTTTGTTAGTTCCGACCGCGATTAGAGATTAGATTAATGATTGTTTTGGTAAAGGCTAAATATGAACGGAGTTCCGTGTCGAGATAAGGGTTAAGAGTGGGATTCCTTTTCCCTCCAGAAACCCTAATCTACACGCATCACCGTCGTTCTAGTTTTAAATCCATTAAAAGATAAAAAGGGTAACTTTTAATTAATCGTCCATAACTACTAAATCCTAACGAACCCTACAAGCCCCCTTATTATATTAACTACATCCATAAATAATCTAGATCTATATTTTGCATTAGCGCTTAATGTAGATCTAGAAACCATTCCACAAAATTCTTTATCCCTCCTCTCTTTTTCAACACATCTAAATTAAGAGTTAAAGATTCAACGTTTCCCAGAGGACGATTCGTACTCACCTCGGTCTAGCTACACGCGACACCGTTCTGATTGCGGTTAAACTACAAACACAATTTTTCGAACCAATCAAATGGCGCTGTTGACGGGGATCGAACCCGGGTCAGCTAGTACCCTAAGGCCAACTGGTCTGGGAGTCACTGCTAAGTCTTAGGTGGTGCAAGACGAGGAAAATATTATCAACTAATCAACAAGCACATAAGTAATCGGTCGGTTAGTACCTCAAGAAGTATTAACGGTCGCATGAAAATGTGTGAGCAAATCTAAATATTCATCAAGTTAAAAAGTACTAAGGTAGATGGACAAGAGTATGATAGCTTGAATTGAATTCTCCGTGTGTATGGATGCTCATTTCACACACGTAGGGGTATATGATCGATGTTTGGATGAAAGGTATGAATGAAGAATAAAGACGATGTTTTATTGAGGGATAATGTGATTTCTAACATTTTTTCATGACTATTAAGATAGGGCTCATGACATCTGAAAAGCTAGTATTGTTGGAAACTCTTATTTTCAAAGTCTTCCTTTTATGGTTCTTATCTTTATATGTAAATTTCACCATCTCTCTTTTGTTATAGGATTTTGTGGGTGTAATCCGCTGAAAACCCTCAGGAGACAACACTCCTCCTACTAGGGACACCTAGAGGTTTAACGGCTTATTGCACATGCTCAGTGCAATCGTGTTTGCCTACGAAAGTGTGCTTAGTTTTCTCCTTTCTTTTTTCACCTTCTCTTGAATAAACTAGTTTGCTCGGGACGATCAAAGATAAGTTTGGGAGTATTTGTTCAGTTGATAAAACTGCACATTTATTATTACATTTTTCCTACCATTTTCATATTAAAAAAGGTCTTTATTATAATATATCAAACATATGAGGGTTTATATGTAAAAATAATATTTTCCATGTGTTGATATATTATACTTAGCATTTGGTAGGAAAATGTATATAATATTATTGACCTAATCCTAGTAGAACTAAGTCTACTAAATAAGTTGTTGTGCAGAATTTTTCCAAGCCTAAAATCAAGGAAATCAAGTTGTTGAAGAAAACTTGCCTAATTAAGAAAGCAAAACTTGGAAACCAAGTCTGGAAGCAACCACGAGAAGATTTCAAAGATCTAAAGGTCCCAGATATTGCCACATGTCACAAGGAGCCAACCCCAGAAATTTGATGAAAGGATCTTGATTTATTGATTTTCGTGGATGTGTTTATCGAATCAAATAGTAAAGAAATCACAACCAAAAATATTTGACCGCAATCAAACAACGGTGTCAGTTGAAGTTAATGAATGAGTGCGGATCGTCCTCAGGGATCTCGAGATTCGTTTGTACTTTTATTTGTTTGAAATGAAATGTTAATCAACAATAAGAGAAAACACGATTCAATTGATTGATTTGTATTCGTGTGTCACTAATCTTTTCTAAAGAATCAAGAACTATAAACAACAAGAATCGGTTTCAATGGTATTTTCCAAACGACAATCAAGACTGATAAAGAGGCTCGTAGGAATCGATAGGATCTTTAGATGTGTTGTAGTCTACAATATTTCATATTCTTGTCCTTCGAAGAATTGATGCTAGATCAATGGTTATCGATGAGAATTAGGGTTTTCTTGATGAAATTAAAGTTTCATCTCTTAACCCTTGCTCTTTCGAGGATACCATTTATATTCTAGCCTCTAGCAATTTCAAGAATCGATCGGATCAACCCAATCTCGAGCGATGTTGATCAAGAAAGCATCGCATCGAATTGGGTTGTCGATTCTTGAACTTGCTAGGGTTTACAATCTCGTGGGATTCAAGAATTGATTACAAATTTGCTACATCATCATACTAAAGATCTTCTCGACTCCTTAACGAGCGGAGTTTTACTCGCGCATCACCACATAGACAATATTCAAGAACAGTAAAGATAACATGATGCGGAATTTTAAAGAAAACAAGAATGGAGAAAATATCACCTTTTATTTAATCAACAATTGTCAATACATTCTTTCAAGATCTACAAGAAGAAAGAAAAATCGATCGTTGACTCGGCTTCGCTCGACTCCGTGGATCGTGGATCTACTTTTGATCTCTTGCCCGATGGAAGATCGGCTCGGCTCATAAAAGGGTTGAAGGAATCTTGCTTGGCTTGCACTCAAGATCTTGAATTGTGGATGGATTTAGGGTTAGGGTTTCCTACAAGATTTCTCACTAATCTTGAGGAAGAAGAAGATGGAGAAAGAGAGAATGGCTAAAATCTAAGATGTTGAATCTTTTTCTCTCTAGGGTTTCATATATTGTAAGATGAATGAGTCAAGGGTCCTATTTATAGAACTAGGTTTAGGTTTGAATTAGACTTTCCCTCCCAAAGTTTGTTGACAAGTTTGTTGGGGTTTAGCTTAGGGTTTAAGCAAGGGTTTAGGAAAGTTCTAGAAAGATTAGGGTAGTTTGGGAATTTGCTGATCTGGTGAAAGTATCTGGAATCTTCTGGAAGTTTGTATGCATTTATGAGCTGTAGGCACTGAAACAGGAGTTTTGGTGAAGTTTGAGGAGCTCAGTCCCTGAGACCGCCGCGCAACCGCCGCGTGAGGTGGGGTTTGGCCGCCCTTCCGCCGCGCATTGGTGGCCTTGGGATTGGTGCTTTCTGCAGTTGCTTTGTACTTCTATTTGGGTTATTCTTTGATGTTCAGAATTGCAATTGACCTTCTGTCACGACCCGAAAGAGTACGTGACTGGCCCTTGAACCCTATGAAGCCTATAGGACTCCATCTGATCCAAGTAAGCCAAAAGCCCAGAAATCTAAAACCATTTTGAAGAAAAAGTAAAGAACCGGTTTAAAGAAGTGAAGAAATACAGGTTTGAAATCAAGGTTTTTTAAGTAACTAAGCCGAATGTGCATTTTAAAAACGGTACAGTCTTTTCTAGAAATTTCGGCAGAGTTTCCTTTGTAAAACTGGCCCCGAATGGGGTAAAACGATAATAACAAGATATAACATGATAAAGGCATCCCCAAGCGGGAGCTAGCTCTTCGTCAAACGACGGTCACAACCACGCAAGATATGATAATATACAACGCCAAGTGGCGAGGATCAAATCCAAAAGAAAGCTCAAAAGCAACAAGGAAATCCGCAATACAACTAAGCGCGACTCTAAGGTCGAAATATACAACACAGAAATCTAGGTCTGAAAGAATAAACAAGTTTTGGTTGATGGACAATTTCTAGATACAATGGAGTAAATAAATACAAAGGTGATTCCTGATACGAAAGAATACACCTACCAAAGCAAATCACCCGCAACAAGGAAATGTGCCAGAAATGCCGCAATAGAACCTGTACGGCAAAACCTGCAAGAACTGTGGCACAACGGGGGTGAGTTGCCAACTCGTGAATAGAAACATCTACAAGGATAAATCGAATGCAAGACATAATCCTAAGTCAACGATCAGTAATACAATCCACAAGAGTATATCTGAGTGTGATAAGGTAATATCTAATCATGTATGTGGTGCCAGGTACTCAAGTAACAACATGTCATGAATGTAGAGTATGCTGCAGGAAGTAAATATGATATCAATACACATATATTAGCGTCCCATTCCACTAATATTGGTGTAAGGGTATATATAACAGCGCCCTCATACCCTGTTATATATACAAATAGAGCATGATAAGTATAAATCAGTCTGTATATGATCCATGTCTGTATATATGTGGAACCCGTCCACCTGTCACCCAATGACAATAAGCATCATGTATGCAATGTGAGGATATAAACAAAATCATGGAAAAACATCATGAAACCCGTGCCTAGCATCGACACGTAAATCCTCCTGTATCGGGCATCCGTCATTCCGGAGCATACCCTGTCTCAATCCATCGGGCATCCGTCATTCCGGAGCATACCCTATCTCAATCCATCGGGCATCCGTCATTCCGGAGCATACCCTATCTCAATCCATCGGGCATCCGTCATTCCGGAGCATACCCTATCTCAATCCATCGGGCATCCGTCATTCCGGAGCATACCCTATCTCAATCCATCGGGCATCCGTCATTCCGGAGCATACCCTATCTCAATCCATCGGGCATCCGTCATTCCGGAGCATACCCTATCTCAATACATCGGGCATCCGTCATTCCGGAGCATACCCTATCTCAGTACATCCTCTAGCACCGAGAAAACACGGGGCGACGCCCCAAATATCATATCAAGGGAACCGGGTTTTTAAACGATTACTTATTTGAAAAGAGCACGGTTCCCAAATCCAGAAATCACATGAAAATCCAACATCCGGAAGTAAATCCAATGCGATGTACTATGCAATCAATCCATGATATATGCAACATGTAAAGAAAGTAATCATATCGGAAATCATGCAACATGGAATAGGAATGCGCATATGTCGAATGAAGCATCATATCACAAATGCAATAGTACTACAGTGTAGTGACATGGCAATTATCGATGATGAAGTGTGTGAGCCGGCAAATAGTGTACGTGAAACATACGCATCATCGATAATGGTGCTGGTGTCCTAACAGCATGATAATAACATGGTAATGAACATATGCCAGCAATGCGAATAGCATGAATATGCGGAAATCTAGTAATCAACAGCACAGTGAAGTATCTACTATGCAACTACATCTAAGTATCCTGTCAATCAGGAGGGGTAGGTGTAGAAACCACCTAAAACTGAGTCGAAGTATATATGTAGATATATAGTCGGTGATCCCGCCTCAATGTCATATCGTAAGATATCCTCTAGCTATGAGTGCGGATCTATCATCAATATCAGCTCGTACGGTAAATCATCGTACGGCATTCCCAAAAACTGGGTAGGGATCAACATCTCACTGTCTCATCACATAACAAATATCACCATCATCAGATCATATAGTCTGGATGTACTACTCTATATCTAGTACAGACGGTAACATCGGTAAAGTATGCATGCGGGGGTAATCACACATCCCAAGCCCGCAAGAATCACAAGTCATATCCCACAAATGAATCGTATCAAAATACCGATCTCAGGGCACCAAGCCCACAATATCGACTCATCTCCAAAGTCGTCACATATCGTCAATCACAGTGTAAGTACATGTGCAAAGCAAGGGTATATGTATAGGTGTAATCCTATCCTAGGGTTCGCGACTATGAACTACACTAGTCACTTCTAACCCTACATAACCAAAATACACCTAATATCACAAAACTATATAATAAGCTATCTACGGACTGCGGGGGTGCTATACGCCATCCACCCGACTTTCCCCCGTAGATATAATCTACTCACCTTGCGTCATCATTTACGGACATCACCATGCATTTGCTTGTCGTCCGAAGTCTTCATGGGTACCTACACATCAAAATATCGTATATGCGCATTAAAACCAAATCCAATCTAAAACGGCGCATAAACTCCAAAACGATACGATAAGGGGCCTATAGGTGAGAACCTATGGCACGCCTTCAAAACCATCCATAATCCTCTATATCGTCGTATAAACGACAATAGTCGAGGCAAAACACATTCCACCATTTCAGAATCCAAAAATACGGAATACGGAAACACGAATCCAAAACGACAACATAGGATATAAGTCCCAGATTTCACCCTAGAAAGAATCTGTCAAAACTAGAAGTACCCAGGGCCAAGAAATGATGAAATGAGGCTATGCACAGAAAACGAGGTGGTTTCATCAGGGTCTGGCCGCAATTTGCGGCCAGAAAGGGATATTTGGCGGCCTCAGTTTGGAATGGGGAGCTGGGGTTTGGGGTGTTGTCTCTATGTTGCCTGCACATCTCAATTCCCAATCAAGATTATTTTAGGGTTCCTCGTATGATAGCAGATTCAATTTAACAGTGACAGATTCCAGTTTTTCTCCCGATATTGGTTTCTAAAATCCGTATTATGGTTCTAGCTTCAGGTTTGGGGTTCTAATTCATACACTAGGGTGTTGGTAAGATCAATACTGAGCCCAATTTCATAATGCAACACCAATTCACTCAAACCCTAACTAGGTTTTCCTCAATTCCATAATATCACACAATATCGATAAAATCTTGATATGGGGTTATGGGAAAGGCTATAGTTAAGCAAATGGTTCAGAAATTACCTTCATTAGCAACTCAAGAAAATTCTTGAGTTGCCCTCTAGTGGCCAAATCCATACTTCTTTAGCTCCATGTGTAGATCTAGGGATTTTGCACATTTTTAATGAAGTGAGTGTGATGTTTTGGGGTGTTTTATGAGATGAAGTGAGTGGATTTAGTGGAGGGGAGAGAGGGCTAGGGCAGCAGCAGCAGCAACCAAGGAAGAAGAGGGAGGGAAATGAGAGGAAGAGAAATGATTAAGGGTTCAAGTCAATGGTCCACCTCTCTCTCTCACCTACCCTCATCATTACATTTTCTTTTCTTTTCCTTTTCTTTTAAAACCCAACCCTTCTCACCCCAATAGTAAACCCAAATGAAAACCATGGCTAGAAAAATACACAAGTGTAGAAAAAGTGATATGTGCAAGTTTTGCACAAAATTACTGAAAAACCCGATTAGCGATTTTAATCGCGATTAGCACTAAATTAGTGTCAAAATGATCACAACAACTTAAAAATATCATAATTTCAATAATTAACCCATTTTAGAATTTTCCATAATTTTTCTAACATTTTTCCTATTTATTTGCATTTAATATTAAAATAATCAATAAAATAATATTAAATTATAAAAATTCCCAACATTAATATTTTATATTTTTGAAAATGTTACAATCTACCCCCCTTAAAGAAATTCGGTCCCCGAATTTAAATTTAAACCCCCAAATACAAAAAACAATTTCAGTAATAATCCATTTGTCGGGGCTCCGAAAATATCAACACATAAAACATCACAGCGCAATGCATGCGCATGAAAAATGAGCAGATAACTCAAAAGCAAAACTCCGTCAAGCATCTCGCAATCATCGGAGTCGATATAAAAACACAATGTCAAATCCAATACAAAACCGATATGATATGGATCGAAACTACACATGTAGACATCCAATCTATACACGTAAAAAAAAAAAACTGATGTAAAACATGCAAAAGTATATCCAGGTACCGTCTACCGACTAGTCCTGCTCAGCATGAAAGCAAAAACCCAACATCATAAAAGGTACTGCTCCAAAAGGAATAAATCTCAAAAATGTACATAACACAATCCTGTGCGTCTGGTGCGCACGGAAATCAAAAATCACATATGTGCCAAACAAGTGCACAAAACAACATCTAGGTGCAACGGGTGTGCACGAAACCTCTGTCATGGGCAACGTATGTGCCTGACAGCCAAGGTCCGGTGCATCTAACATGCACGAAAAAAATCTCGATTTAGTGCATCGGGTGCGCACCAAAATCGTATCTAAAAACATGCGCCCAACATGCGCGAAAATCCAAATCGGTGCATCCATCGTGCACGAATGAAAGCATAACACTAAATGCATGAAAACTCTGCGCAAAATATATAAATATCCAGTGGGTGCATGAAACCAATATCATGAAACTCAGTCACCAAAACTAAATCATGTAAACAGAACGCCCAAACTACCGAAATCCAAAATGACGGATACGTGATAATCGAATCACAAAATCACAAATCATAAATACCGTCTCCGGTAGTTTCTCCTTCGAGGTCGAGAAGGAGTCGGTGCAATCCACTGCTAGCAGCGCAGGATATCTACCTGCCTCTTGCTCACGATCTGGCGTCCTCTGACTCTCTGGGTTCTTATCCTCTCTGGGGCTTACCAATCTCACAGTCAACCGGCTCATCGGCCCTGTCAGGTGTGCTAACGGGGACGATTCCGTTCTGGCACTTCTCTGTCAAACCTCACGACCACTCGTAAGGCAGCATATCACTGGCGTCGGCCTCTGACTCACAGTCTATCTGAAGTCTCTCACACGGACTCGAATCACGTATTCTGTAGCTTCGTCACTCTGTAGCAGATGTCAGGTCAAACTGGTCCTTGGGAACATGTCCCAACCATCGGAGGAAAACTCATCACTTGTCCGTCCCTGATCAATTCGCAACGCATCTGGGTAGGTTCCTTTATCCGATCCTGGTCAACTACCTCATCGACAATGCCGAACTCTGGCCTGCTGGGTGTGCGCAAAACGACCACTCCTGGTCTAGGTCTTCTCGTATCGTACTCCAGAAAGGTCCTGTCGAGGTTCCTTTATCAAATCTCAATCCTGCCGAAATGCCCGGAAGTCATCATCCAATGCTGAAGCTAAAGCTCATTCCGGAACGGCTGCATACTTATCACACTTCTTTCTGGAAGATATATCCATAAACCACGCCTCTGGGTGCGTATCACATCTCTAATGTCAGCGGAGTGGGACGTCATCTCGTCGAAATCTCGTACGGACTCTTTTCTTCACTCTGCGTCAATGTCGACTGATTCGGACTCGGCTCATCATGACTGCACGAACTGCGCTCCGACGGCTATCCTCGCATCTGGAGTCTCCCAAGCAGTGTCCCATCACAATGTCCGAAAGATGTCGAACCATCCGATCGACTCGTCAGATCCTCAAAATCCCCCAAGAGCTCACATCTCGGGTACAGTTTAATAGTATCGAGTACATGCCACAGCGTCGGTGGTCCAGCCGTAGAAGGGCAAACCCAAGCCTCACTAATGGCGCCGCGGAACCGCCGTAAACCCTAAGGTTCAAAGGCTGTCACACGGTCATTAAGTCGAGTTAGGGTTTCATTCTTCTAGAGGGTCCATAGAATCACCTGCATGTCTTTCCGTATACTTTAAACTTGGAAAATGGCTCCTGACATTCGATCGTCTCAATCGACTCTCAACGAACCTGCGTGAAGTCGTCTCTATCTGGAAACAATCAATCTGATATCCACGCATCGGGGTAAGCGAACTCACCACACGTCCTAGTCATTCATCCTCGGTGACTAGCGACTCGCTATCATCTCTCTAAGTACATGCTCATGCTGCAGTAGCTCCAATCATCTGGGCGATATCTCATCATTTGCAGCAACAACTGGCTCATACACCTGTACGTCGAACAATGCCTCAATCCTCCAGGAAAGGCAATACATAAGCGATCATCTCTGAATCAGCCTGCTCTAGGTCTGAGTAAGACTCTCCACACTGGAAATCTTCAACTCAACTGGGCCCGCTCTGGCGCCAAAACCGGACGAATCACATTCGTCTCTCAAATCTGGTAGACTAGCTATCATCTGTCGCATATCCGCCTGAAAGCTCCGGCAAATCTCAGCTCGCAAGCACCGAAAGCAACATCCTGTCAATCTCAGCAACAGCTGGTCCATCTGTCTGCACGATAGACGACATCATAATCCCTGAGGTATACTGTACATCAACAGTTCTCTCTCAGCTGGCAGCTCTAACAAAGGCACGATCATCCGGTGCAAAACCAAGCACTCGCCTCTACTAGAGGTCACAATCACCAACACTAACTCGAGACGTTCCCATGCCACCAGAAAACACAAAGGTCGGCCCTCGTACCAAACGAGCTCACACCGGCCGTAACCCTAGCAGCAGCCCAAACTGCGCTCAAACATGGTGACAGGAATCTCAATCGAGTATCAAAGAGTACACCAGTGGCAAGAAGGAAAACAACAGATCCAAAGTGGATACATGATCATAGGAAGGAACAGTATCAATGAAGGTATGATCATGAAACTAATAGAAGCGGGAATCTCAAATGGATGTATAATCCAGGATATGAAGAGAATCACTAATCTCGAAAGTATGCACATCCTAAGGTTCCTTAAGCGGAGTGGCGTGTCGTAAGTATGCCGCGGAACATACCAACGGTACGTCACTCTACTTTAGTCACCTAATCCATCAACCAAGGGTCATCCTAAAACGACGAAAGTTCGGGTTTACACCCCCTCAACCAAGTCTAAGTTCCGTAAGGTCAAGCCTAAGTTCCGTATATAAACAACTCCCTAGGCTCCACATAGTCAAACTTAGACTCGAACCAAGGTCAACCTAGCGCTCTGATACCAACTTTGTCACGACCCGAAAGAGTACGTGACTGGCCCTTGAACCCTATGAAGCCTATAGGACTCCATCTGATCCAAGTAAGCCAAAAGCCCAGAAATCTAAAACCATTTTGAAGAAAAAGTAAAGAACCGGTTTAAAGAAGTGAAGAAATACAGGTTTGAAATCAAGGTTTTTTAAGTAACTAAGCCGAATGTGCATTTTAAAAACGGTACAGTCTTTTCTAGAAATTTCGGCAGAGTTTCCTTTGTAAAACTGGCCCCGAATGGGGTAAAACGATAATAACAAGATATAACATGATAAAGGCATCCCCAAGCGGGAGCTAGCTCTTCGTCAAACGACGGTCACAACCACGCAAGATATGATAATATACAACGCCAAGTGGCGAGGATCAAATCCAAAAGAAAGCTCAAAAGCAACAAGGAAATCCGCAATACAACTAAGCGCGACTCTAAGGTCGAAATATACAACACAGAAATCTAGGTCTGAAAGAATAAACAAGTTTTGGTTGATGGACAATTTCTAGATACAATGGAGTAAATAAATACAAAGGTGATTCCTGATACGAAAGAATACACCTACCAAAGCAAATCACCCGCAACAAGGAAATGTGCCAGAAATGCCGCAATAGAACCTGTACGGCAAAACCTGCAAGAACTGTGGCACAACGGGGGTGAGTTGCCAACTCGTGAATAGAAACATCTACAAGGATAAATCGAATGCAAGACATAATCCTAAGTCAACGATCAGTAATACAATCCACAAGAGTATATCTGAGTGTGATAAGGTAATATCTAATCATGTATGTGGTGCCAGGTACTCAAGTAACAACATGTCATGAATGTAGAGTATGCTGCAGGAAGTAAATATGATATCAATACACATATATTAGCGTCCCATTCCACTAATATTGGTGTAAGGGTATATATAACAGCGCCCTCATACCCTGTTATATATACAAATAGAGCATGATAAGTATAAATCAGTCTGTATATGATCCATGTCTGTATATATGTGGAACCCGTCCACCTGTCACCCAATGACAATAAGCATCATGTATGCAATGTGAGGATATAAACAAAATCATGGAAAAACATCATGAAACCCGTGCCTAGCATCGACACGTAAATCCTCCTGTATCGGGCATCCGTCATTCCGGAGCATACCCTGTCTCAATCCATCGGGCATCCGTCATTCCGGAGCATACCCTATCTCAATCCATCGGGCATCCGTCATTCCGGAGCATACCCTATCTCAATCCATCGGGCATCCGTCATTCCGGAGCATACCCTATCTCAATCCATCGGGCATCCGTCATTCCGGAGCATACCCTATCTCAATCCATCGGGCATCCGTCATTCCGGAGCATACCCTATCTCAATCCATCGGGCATCCGTCATTCCGGAGCATACCCTATCTCAATACATCGGGCATCCGTCATTCCGGAGCATACCCTATCTCAGTACATCCTCTAGCACCGAGAAAACACGGGGCGACGCCCCAAATATCATATCAAGGGAACCGGGTTTTTAAACGATTACTTATTTGAAAAGAGCACGGTTCCCAAATCCAGAAATCACATGAAAATCCAACATCCGGAAGTAAATCCAATGCGATGTACTATGCAATCAATCCATGATATATGCAACATGTAAAGAAAGTAATCATATCGGAAATCATGCAACATGGAATAGGAATGCGCATATGTCGAATGAAGCATCATATCACAAATGCAATAGTACTACAGTGTAGTGACATGGCAATTATCGATGATGAAGTGTGTGAGCCGGCAAATAGTGTACGTGAAACATACGCATCATCGATAATGGTGCTGGTGTCCTAACAGCATGATAATAACATGGTAATGAACATATGCCAGCAATGCGAATAGCATGAATATGCGGAAATCTAGTAATCAACAGCACAGTGAAGTATCTACTATGCAACTACATCTAAGTATCCTGTCAATCAGGAGGGGTAGGTGTAGAAACCACCTAAAACTGAGTCGAAGTATATATGTAGATATATAGTCGGTGATCCCGCCTCAATGTCATATCGTAAGATATCCTCTAGCTATGAGTGCGGATCTATCATCAATATCAGCTCGTACGGTAAATCATCGTACGGCATTCCCAAAAACTGGGTAGGGATCAACATCTCACTGTCTCATCACATAACAAATATCACCATCATCAGATCATATAGTCTGGATGTACTACTCTATATCTAGTACAGACGGTAACATCGGTAAAGTATGCATGCGGGGGTAATCACACATCCCAAGCCCGCAAGAATCACAAGTCATATCCCACAAATGAATCGTATCAAAATACCGATCTCAGGGCACCAAGCCCACAATATCGACTCATCTCCAAAGTCGTCACATATCGTCAATCACAGTGTAAGTACATGTGCAAAGCAAGGGTATATGTATAGGTGTAATCCTATCCTAGGGTTCGCGACTATGAACTACACTAGTCACTTCTAACCCTACATAACCAAAATACACCTAATATCACAAAACTATATAATAAGCTATCTACGGACTGCGGGGGTGCTATACGCCATCCACCCGACTTTCCCCCGTAGATATAATCTACTCACCTTGCGTCATCATTTACGGACATCACCATGCATTTGCTTGTCGTCCGAAGTCTTCATGGGTACCTACACATCAAAATATCGTATATGCGCATTAAAACCAAATCCAATCTAAAACGGCGCATAAACTCCAAAACGATACGATAAGGGGCCTATAGGTGAGAACCTATGGCACGCCTTCAAAACCATCCATAATCCTCTATATCGTCGTATAAACGACAATAGTCGAGGCAAAACACATTCCACCATTTCAGAATCCAAAAATACGGAATACGGAAACACGAATCCAAAACGACAACATAGGATATAAGTCCCAGATTTCACCCTAGAAAGAATCTGTCAAAACTAGAAGTACCCAGGGCCAAGAAATGATGAAATGAGGCTATGCACAGAAAACGAGGTGGTTTCATCAGGGTCTGGCCGCAATTTGCGGCCAGAAAGGGATATTTGGCGGCCTCAGTTTGGAATGGGGAGCTGGGGTTTGGGGTGTTGTCTCTATGTTGCCTGCACATCTCAATTCCCAATCAAGATTATTTTAGGGTTCCTCGTATGATAGCAGATTCAATTTAACAGTGACAGATTCCAGTTTTTCTCCCGATATTGGTTTCTAAAATCCGTATTATGGTTCTAGCTTCAGGTTTGGGGTTCTAATTCATACACTAGGGTGTTGGTAAGATCAATACTGAGCCCAATTTCATAATGCAACACCAATTCACTCAAACCCTAACTAGGTTTTCCTCAATTCCATAATATCACACAATATCGATAAAATCTTGATATGGGGTTATGGGAAAGGCTATAGTTAAGCAAATGGTTCAGAAATTACCTTCATTAGCAACTCAAGAAAATTCTTGAGTTGCCCTCCAGTGGCCAAATCCATACTTCTTTAGCTCCATGTGTAGATCTAGGGATTTTGCACATTTTTAATGAAGTGAGTGTGATGTTTTGGGGTGTTTTATGAGATGAAGTGAGTGGATTTAGTGGAGGGGAGAGAGGGCTAGGGCAGCAGCAGCAGCAACCAAGGAAGAAGAGGGAGGGAAATGAGAGGAAGAGAAATGATTAAGGGTTCAAGTCAATGGTCCACCTCTCTCTCTCACCTACCCTCATCATTACATTTTCTTTTCTTTTCCTTTTCTTTTAAAACCCAACCCTTCTCACCCCAATAGTAAACCCAAATGAAAACCATGGCTAGAAAAATACACAAGTGTAGAAAAAGTGATATGTGCAAGTTTTGCACAAAATTACTGAAAAACCCGATTAGCGATTTTAATCGCGATTAGCACTAAATTAGTGTCAAAATGATCACAACAACTTAAAAATATCATAATTTCAATAATTAACCCATTTTAGAATTTTCCATAATTTTTCTAACATTTTTCCTATTTATTTGCATTTAATATTAAAATAATCAATAAAATAATATTAAATTATAAAAATTCCCAACATTAATATTTTATATTTTTGAAAATGTTACACCTTCTGTGTTGATACCAGATTTGCTTTCAATGAGTTTACGAGCAATTGTAATGGTCGAGCAATGAATTGATCGAGCAAGTATCTCTTTTCCTGCATAGACTTCAAAATAGGGGTTGCAAGATATAGAAAATATGCTATGTAATGCAATGCAGTTAATTTCCCTAGAATTTCCGGTTTTAAGGTCGAATACATGTAATTTGATATTTTGCGACCAATTAGCTAATATGTGAATTATGAATACCGTACTCTCCTATATGTATGCAGATGACAAGGAAATTGCCGGTTAAAATATGCAGTATTTTCGACTGATCAGATCTCAACCCTTGGCCGCGGATCCGCGACCATACCAACCCTTAGGCCACGGATCCGCCGTAGGAAAGAAGGTTTAGAAGTTGAGATTTTTCAGGGTGAATCTTTACTACTTGCTTCAAAATTTAGAAGCTAACTTTTTGGCTTTGTGACTATAAATAAAGACCGAGGGCCTCTTGGAAAAATCATCAAGCCGACGAGATCACGCAGTCCAAGATGGCTCACGCATCCAGGCTGATCATCAACTGTTCGTCTACCACCTTAGAAGAGATCGAGAAGCAACTAAAAATTGTAATCATTTTCTAAGGATTCAAGTGTAATGAATATTGTTGATTAATAAAGGTAGATTTCTTTTTCTTATTCTATTTCTTCGTAGTTTAATTATGCAATTTCTTTCCATCTCTTCTTCTCCCAACATGCGCGAGTAATTCTTCGCTTGTTAGGGTTCGTAGGATTAGGGTAGGCTAATGGATGATGAAAATCCCTAAACCCTTTTTAAGTACTATAAAGTTTATGAACTTTATCAAAAGAATCATTAACATCCTAATCGGGCGTGCTAACAATTCTTTGTTAGTTTCGACCGCGATTAGAGATTAGATTAATGATTGTTTTGGTAAAGGCTAGATATGAACGGAGTTCCGTGTCGAGATAAGGGTTAAGATTAGATTAATGATTGTTTTGGTAAAGGCTTCTACCCACTTGGAGACATAATCAACCGCCTGCAATATGTACAGATTCCCAAAGGAGTTGGGAAAAGGACCCATAAAATCTATGCCCCAAACATCAAACATTTCAACAACCAGAATGGGTTGCTGAGGCATTTCATTCCTTTGGGATATTCTACCCGTATACTGACATTGTGTACAGGTTTTGCAATGTTCAAATGCGTCCTTGAATAAGGTCGGCCAATAAAATCCAGATTGCAAAACCTTTTCCGCTGTTTTTCTTGGACCAAAGTGACCCCCACAGGCCTGATCATGACAAAATGAAAGAATACTCTTGAACTCTTCATTCGGGACGCACCGGCGAATGATCTGATCAGGACAGTATTTAAACAAATAAGGCTCGTCCCAGTAATAGTGTTTTACTTGGGAAAGAAAGCGGTATTTGTCCTGTTTAGACCAATCGCTTGGTATCAATCCCGTGGCATGATAGTTCACAATATCCCTGAACCATGGTTCAGAGGATACGCTCAAGAGTTGTTCGTCAGGGAATGAGTCATTGATCGGCAGGGTCACAGGGGAAGAAACGATGCGTGAAAGGTGGTCAGCTACTACGTTTTCACATCCTTTCTTATCTTTGATAACAAGATCAAATTCTTGTAAAAGAAGGATCCAACGTATTAGTCGACCTTTGGCATCTTTCTTCGCCAGAAGATGTTTCAAAGCGGAATGATCAGTATATACAACAATAGGTGAGCCGATTAAGTAAGGCCTGAATTTCTCTAATGCGAATACAACCGCTAATAGTTCTTTCTCTGTGGTTGTATAATTGATTTGCGCATCATTCAGGGTCTTACTAGCATAGTAAATAACGTGTGGCATCTTTTCAATGTGCTGTCCAAGGACAGCACCTACTGCAAAATCAGATGCGTCACACATTAGCTCAAAAGGGTAGTCCCAGTTTGGTGATGATAAAACGGGGGCTGAAGTGAGTGAGTGTTTAAGTGAGTCGAAAGCTGTCTCGCAATCCGAGTCAAAGTGGAAGGTCGTATCCTTGGCCAGGAGTAGTGTTAAAGGTCTAGCAATTTTGCTAAAGTCCTTTATGAATCTCCTATAAAAGCCAGCATGGCCAAGGAAAGAGCGAATATCTTTGACGCTTTTGGGATGAGGGAGGTTTTGAATGACATCTACTTTAGCTCTGTCAACCTCAATGCCCTTCTGTGAAATGACATGTCCAAGGACTATTCCTTCTTGGACCATAAAGTGGCATTTTTCCCAGTTCAAAGTCAAGTTCTTCTCTTTGCATCGAGTAAGAACAGCGTTAAGATTCGCTAGGCATTCAGAAAAAGAGTCTCCAAAAATCGAGAAGTCGTCCATAAAGATCTCCAGGAAATTCTCTACCATATCAGAGAATATCCCCATCATACACCGCTGAAAGGTAGCGGGAGCATTGCATAGCCCGAAGGGCATGCGACTGTAAGCAAAGGTACCAAAAGGACAAGTAAAAGTGGTTTTATCTTGATCCTTTTTGGCGATGGGGACCTGATTATAGCCTGAGTAACCGTCCATGAAACAATAGTATTGTCGTCCCGCTAAGCGTTCCAGCATTTGATCAATAAATGGTAGAGGAAAATGATCTTTCCTCGTGGCAGCGTTGAGTTTTCTATAATCGATGCATACACGCCACCCAGTTTGGGTGCGTGTCTGAATCAACTCATTCGCTTCATTTGTGATAACTGTGATGCCGGATTTCTTAGGAACGACGTGTATAGGACTTACCCACTGGCTATCGGAGATCGGGTATATAATACCACTATCTAAGCATTTGACGATCTCTTTCATGACAGCTTCCTTCATGACGGGATTTAACCGTCTCTGTGGTTCTCGGGTCGGTCTGGCATCATCCATCACATGTATATGATGTTCAACAATCAAGGGACTGATCCCTTTGATGTCCGCCATACTCCAACCAAACGCCTCTTTATTAGATCTTAATACCGATAAAAGTGCATTCTCTTGCTCTGATGCAAGAGAAGTGGAAATTATAACCGGTAAAGTCTCGTTCTCACCAAGATATGCATATTTTAGGTGAGAAGGTAAGACCTTGAGATCTAATTCAGGCGGAGAAATGATCGAAGGGAGGTTCATAGAATGATTTTTGGATTTACAAAGAAGCTCAGAGCCTGTGAAAGATACAGACTCGGGTGGAGAAAAGTCAGAAGTGCAGGACTCAAGTGTAAGTGTAGTGTCCTCACTAAGTGTAAGATCAAGCAGAGATGTGCTAATGTCATCGAGATCATTAAAGCAAAGTTCCTCGGCTCCACAACTATCGGGAGCGATCTCATGGACAGAACACACATCTAAAATATGAGCACTAGGTTCTGATGGCTGACTCCCAACTCTGTAGATATTTAGTTCAATGGTCATATTTCCAAATGATAAATTCATTGAACCATTTCTACAGTTTATAACAGCGTTGGAAGTGGCAAGGAAAGGACGACCTAAAATCACCGGAATTTGGCCCCGGGGGTTTGCTACAGGATGTGTGTCGAGCACAATGAAGTCTACAGGGAAAACAAATTCCTCGACCTTTATTAGCACATCCTCTAATTCACCCCTTGGTTTGGTGATAGATCGGTCCGCCATCTGGAGAGTACAATGAGCAGGTTTCAGCTCTCCAATTCCTAGTTGCTCATAGATAGAATAAGGTAACAGGTTAACACTCGCGCCAAGGTCTAAAAGAGCACGATTTATGTTTTTACCCCCAATCGAAATCGATATTGTAGGACATCCTGGGTCCTTTCGTTTCTTAGGCAGCTGGGGAATAAAAGCAGTGCTGATATTATTAGCCATAAAGACCTTCTTCGGCACCTGAGTCTTCCTCTTCCTAGTGCACAAGTCCTTTAGAATCTTCGCATAAGCGGGGACTTGTTGAATTGCATTTAGGAGAGGGATATTGATGTTAACCTGTTTGAACATTTCTAAAATTTTTTCCATATGAGGACTTGTTCTGTTAGCCCTTAGCCGGTTCGGGTAAGGTGCTTTCGCAATAAGCGCGGGGTCCATCATAGGAGAAGGAAAGGGGGGTAGACGAGATCCCAAAAGAGGTGTGGGGACCGTCTGTGGAGAACTATAAGGGTTGGGTGAAGGTGTTGAGCCTAAAGGGAACTGGAGAATAGGCTCGTGCGAAGGTGGTTTGGTAGAAGAAGAAGGATCAGAAGGAGAAGTGTGTGTATGTGGAAAGGTCTCAGCCGGGTTTTTGACATGATTATCAGTATTATCAATATCTTCCCCGACATTATTATTCAGCACTCTTCCCGATCTCAACGTGGTAATGGCATTTACATTGTAATGCCCAGGATTCTGTAGGGGTTGAGAGGGAAGTTTCCCTTTTTCTCTCGCACTCATTTCAGCTTTGAGGCGTGCGATTTCAGCTTCCATCGTTCTAATACTCTCAGCTTGTGACGCTGAGTTTTTCTTTATTTCGCTGACGGAAGATCTAACCTCAGTTGAAACCTCCATGAAATTGGATAAAAGTGATTTCATGGTTTGAGTAAATTGAGAGAAATCGTCAGAACAGGACTGCATAGGATTAGACTGTGCATGAGTGTTGCCCTGGTTTTGGAAATTTTGTGACTGGTAGGGATGCTGAGTGAGTTGGAGGGGTTGCTGTTGTGGTGGAGGAAGAGCCCTTTGAAAGTTATTTGTGTTTGGAACCGTATTTTGAGATTGATTTTGGTTCCAAGCAAAATTCGGGTGGTTCCTCCAACCCTGATTGTACGTGGAAGAATATGGATCGTTTCGAGGTCGTTGAAATGCGGCATTAGAATGCTCGTGACCTTGAAACGCCGAGTTTAAAGGACATTCTTCCGTTAAGTGTGACGGATCAGAACAGCACCCACAAATAGTTTTGGGGAGTGACACCGGGTTTAGGGAGGCTGCTGCAAATTTGTGTTCCATAGCGTCGAGCTTCTTTTGCATTGCTGCCATTTCTGCTCGAACACCTATGGACACATCTACTTGGTGTACGCCACCCCTATTCAATGGTTGGGTTCCACTCTCCCAAATTAGTGATTTTTCAGCGAATTCTTCTAAGTATCGCCAGGCTTCCCCATCGTCTTTAGTCATAAATGTACCCTGACACATATTTTCAAGGCTTTGTTTCGTGCTAGGGTTACTGCCCTCATAGATGATTCGGCAAAGCTCCCATCTCGGGATGCCGTGATGAGGACATTGAACCATTAAATCCTTGAAACGTTCAAAGTACTTTGAAAATGGTTCGGTAGGGAGCTGGGCAAATTGGTTCAATTCGCTACGAATTCGAGCCGTTCTTTGGACTGGGTAAAATTTCTTTAGGAATGCTGCGACGAATTCTTCCCAATTTGTGATGGAGTGTGCGGTGGTGTTATATAGCCACTTCTCGGCTATATCGCACAAGGTAAAAGGAAGAAGTCGTAGACGCATCGCATCCACAGAAAGTTGAGACGTACCCATCATAGCGCATACGTTTTCAAATTTGGTAATGAAAACGTAAGCGTCCTCGGTCTCGAGTCCGTGATACTTAGGTAGAAGGTTGATATACTGGGGCTTTATTTCAAAGTTATCCCCGTTCGCTGGTGGTGTGGATAAGCAGGTCGAAAGAGGACCTCTAAGTGGATAACATCTTTCCTGAAGAGAAATGTGTGGAGGATTCTGCGCACCAACGGACGGTGGCAGATTGGGGTTAAAGAAGTTTGATGGATTCGGATCCATCGGTGTGGGTGTGGTAGTAGGTAAAGAAAAGGTAAATGGAGAATTATCGACTTCAGAGTCGATAAAAGGTACGCGGACTAAACGGGCACTAGAATCCCGTGTCCAGCCTATCTTGTACTAAAAAGGGTTAGTACAAGTGGCAGCGTTGGCTTATAATTAGGGGTAAAATGAATGCGGTGTTTGCTTTTGAAAAGGGGCGGATTTTGAAAAAAAATGATGCGACAACCAAATGCAGCAACACAACCCTAAAATCTAATGGTCACCTAGGTCCGGCTCTAGACCGCTCCTAACTGCCAAAAGGCAAGTCGCGGGATCAATCCTTCACTGCCTCTTTGTCCCCCTGTGGCCGGATGAGTGCCAGGTAAGTGGGAAGGAACCACCACTACAGTGGACCTAATTAATAACCACTAGCCTTAGACACACTCGCCTTAGGCACCACAGAAAAACGCGGATAAGCAATGAATTACCCACGGCCCTCTCTTGTCCTAAATGAGCGCGACAGTCCTTAGAGTCATCTCTAGATTTCTTTTAGTTAATGGGGGTAAATGTGGATGCAAGTTTGGTGGTTTTCGGGGCCTAGGAAGGGTAATGAAATCCCCACCTAATTTGGATTTGGCCGCGCCCCTTAATTTTCCGTATTAGCAATGCAAAACAACCAAGAAAACAAAATCACGCACAATTTTAATTTGCTTTTGCGGCGCAGCTATTGTTTGCAAAGAATCCTGCAGAAAGGATTAGTTGGAGCTAAAAAGGGAGAGGGGAGAGAGAGAGAAATCACCTGCTGAAAAATTTTCCAGAGAACCCCCTACACTGCGGCGCTTCCGCCGCAATTACCATGCAATTGCCGCCCTTCTGCGGTCGAGTGTTGGGTTCACTGCACCAGATTTCAACAGCTGCTTTCTGTTCCTATCTCCAGCTCTCTGGTATATCCCAAATAATTTTTCCACAGCACAGAATGCTCCAGATCACCTTGCAATCAATTCACAACACACGTATAAGAGTTTGTACGAATTTTGATTTCAAGAAATGAAATGTAATAATTCTTTCACTTCAAACTATAAAATGTAAACGAATTAACGCGCAATCCCCGGCAACGGCGCCATTTTGATTTATTGATTTTCGTGGATGTGTTTATCGAATCAAATAGTAAAGAAATCACAACCAAAAATATTTGACCGCAATCAAACAACGGTGTCAGTTGAAGTTAATGAATGAGTGCGGATCGTCCTCAGGGATCTCGAGATTCGTTTGTACTTTTATTTGTTTGAAATGAAATGTTAATCAACAATAAGAGAAAACACGATTCAATTGATTGATTTGTATTCGTGTGTCACTAATCTTTTCTAAAGAATCAAGAACTATAAACAACAAGAATCGGTTTCAATGGTATTTTCCAAACGACAATCAAGACTGATAAAGAGGCTCGTAGGAATCGATAGGATCTTTAGATGTGTTGTAGTCTACAATATTTCATATTCTTGTCCTTCGAAGAATTGATGCTAGATCAATGGTTATCGACGAGAATTAGGGTTTTCTTGATGAAATTAAAGTTTCATCTCTTAACCCTTGCTCTTTCGAGGATACCATTTATATTCTAGCCTCTAGCAATTTCAAGAATCGATCGGATCACCCCAATCTCGAGCGATGTTGATCAAGAAAGCATCGCATCGAATTGGGTTGTCGATTCTTGAACTTGCTAGGGTTTACAATCTCGTGGGATTCAAGAATTGATTACAAATTTGCTACATCATCATACTAAAGATCTTCTCGACTCCTTAACGAGCGGAGTTTTACTCGCGCATCACCACATAGACAATATTCAAGAACAGTAAAGATAACATGATGCGGAATTTTAAAGAAAACAAGAATGGAGAAAATATCACCTTTTATTTAATCAACAATTGTCAATACATTCTTTCAAGATCTACAAGAAGAAAGAAAAATCGATCGTTGACTCGGCTTCGCTCGACTCCGTGGATCGTGGATCTACTTTTGATCTCTTGCCCGATGGAAGATCGGCTCGGCTCATAAAAGGGTTGAAGGAATCTTGCTTGGCTTGCACTCAAGATCTTGAATTGTGGATGGATTTAGGGTTAGGGTTTCCTACAAGATTTCTCACTAATCTTGAGGAAGAAGAAGATGGAGAAAGAGAGAATGGCTAAAATCTAAGATGTTGAATCTTTTTCTCTCTAGGGTTTCATATATTGTAAGATGAATGAGTCAAGGGTCCTATTTATAGAACTAGGTTTAGGTTTGAATTAGACTTTCCCTCCCAAAGTTTGTTGACAAGTTTGTTGGGGTTTAGCTAAGGGTTTAAGCAAGGGTTTAGGAAAGTTCTAGAAAGATTAGGGTAGTTTGGGAATTTGCTGATCTGGTGAAAGTATCTGGAATCTTCTGGAAGTTTGTATGCATTTATGAGCTGTAGGCACTGAAACAGGAGTTTTGGTGAAGTTTGAGGAGCTCAGTCCCTGAGACCGCCGTGCAACCGCCGCGTGAGGTGGGGTTTGGCCGCCCTTCC
The DNA here is from genome assembly GCA_030015575.1 of Agapanthus africanus. Classification (NCBI taxonomy): domain Eukaryota; kingdom Viridiplantae; phylum Streptophyta; class Magnoliopsida; order Asparagales; family Amaryllidaceae; genus Agapanthus; species Agapanthus africanus. The sequence continues at coordinate 351,976,891 of JASDDO010000031.1, read as the reverse complement.
GCCGCGCATTGGTGGCCTTGGGATTGGTGCTTTCTGCAGTTGCTTTGTACTTCTATTTGGGTTATTCTTTGATGTTCAGAATTGCAATTGACCTTCTGTGTTGATACCAGATTTGCTTTCAATGAGTTTACGAGCAATTGTAATGGTCGAGCAATGAATTGATCGAGCAAGTATCTCTTTTCCTGCATAGACTTCAAAATAGGGGTTGCAAGATATAGAAAATATGCTATGTAATGCAATGCAGTTAATTTCCCTAGAATTTCCGGTTTTAAGGTCGAATACATGTAATTTGATATTTTGCGACCAATTAGCTAATATGTGAATTATGAATACCGTACTCTCCTATATGTATGCAGATGACAAGGAAATTGCCGGTTAAAATATGCAGTATTTTCGACTGATCAGATCTCAACCCTTGGCCGCGGATCCGCGACCATACCAACCCTTAGGCCACGGATCCGCCGTAGGAAAGAAGGTTTAGAAGTTGAGATTTTTCAGGGTGAATCTTTACTACTTGCTTCAAAATTTAGAAGCTAACTTTTTGGCTTTGTGACTATAAATAAAGACCGAGGGCCTCTTGGAAAAATCATCAAGCCGACGAGATCACGCAGTCCAAGATGGCTCACGCATCCAGGCTGATCATCAACTGTTCGTCTACCACCTTAGAAGAGATCGAGAAGCAACTAAAAATTGTAATCATTTTCTAAGGATTCAAATGTAATGAATATTGTTGATTAATAAAGGTAGATTTCTTTTTCTTATTCTATTTCTTCGTAGTTTAATTATGCAATTTCTTTCCATCTCTTCTTCTCCCAACATGCGCGAGTAATTCTTCGCTTGTTAGGGTTCGTAGGATTAGGGTAGGCTAATGGATGATGAAAATCCCTAAACCCTTTTTAAGTACTATAAAGTTTATGAACTTTATCAAAAGAATCATTAACATCCTAATCGGGCGTGCTAACAATTCTTTGTTAGTTTCGACCGCGATTAGAGATTAGATTAATGATTGTTTTGGTAAAGGCTAGATATGAACGGAGTTCCGTGTCGAGATAAGGGTTAAGAGTGGGATTTCTTTTCCCTCCAGAAACCCTAATCTACACGCATCACCGTCGTTCTAGTTTTAAATCTATTAAAGGATAAAAAGGGTAACTTTTAATTAATCATCCATAACTACTAAATCCTAACGAACCCTACAAGCCCCCTTATTATATTAACTACATCCATAAATAATCTAGATCTATATTTTGAATTAACGCTTAACGTAGATCTAGAAACCATTCCACAAAATTCTTTATCCCTCCTCTCTTTTTCAACACATCTAAAGTAAGAGTAAAAGATTCAATGTTTCCCAGAGGACGACCCGTACTCATCTCGGTCTAGCTACACGCGACACCGTTCTGATTGCGGTTAAACTACAAACACAATTCTTCGAACCAATCATGCGCTTATGAATTTCATTAGGCATACATACATACTTGCGCACATACATATCTTGTTATAGCTACATATATGCTCATACGCATTGAGATATGGATTTCATGCGATTTCTGGATTTGAGAACCGTGGGATTATTTCAAGAAAGTATGCATTGTTTTTGAAAACCCGGTTTCTCTTGATATGATATTTCAGTGCGTCCACTATGAGTTTTCTCGGTTCTGAGAGCTTATGTGAGTATACCTGATTCGAGGAGCGGTAGGCATCGTCTGCGGGTACATGGTGGACCCGGTAAGGTACCCCGGGGAAAGAAGACTCGTATAGTTAGGCGGTGAGCCTGGCAGGGGAGCACTACCTACCGGTGATTGGTGGGACCTGGCGGTTATCCGGAGGATACCGACCGGAGTCGAGAGATGGATGTGGGCTAATCCGGACTGACGGAGCTCGATATATATGGATTTGCGTGTCGATGATGGACATGAGTATTTCATGATGTTTTCGAGTGCCGATGTTGGGCACTCCGGTTCTATGAGATATACAGGATATGAGGGCCGATTAGAGTGACGGCGCCTGAGTTATTGGGATTTGGGGTGTATTTGATGGACACCAGGTTTTCCATGATGATGATTCGTTTTGATGATATGTTTTACCCCATGCTCAACATTCATTTTTATGCATTACATCATGTATGTGTAGTACGTGATAGAGTACCTCACATGATTATTGCATACCCAGATTATCATATCGATGTTATCAGATTGTATATGTTAGAGTTGCGCTGTACGTGCATACCTGCAATTACCTGTATATGTTATTTACTATTCACGAGTTGGCAACTCACCCCCGTTGTGCCACGGTGTTTTGCAGGTTAACCCTCAGAGTAGTCGCGGCAGGGCTACATCTTTGTATCTTTTTTCTACGGATACCGCTACAGTTGACGTGTGAGCCTCTTTGCTTATAGGTGGGTTTTGTGGTTATCCGTTTACATTTCATTGTACACCTTATTGTATCTAGTACTCTCCATCTACCATTTGTGTAATGACTTGGAGACCAGTTGTGAGGACGATGTTGTATATTATTTTGTTACTCTGGATGTCGAGCTCGTTTGAGCCGATTGTATTTATGCAGTTTTATCTTTTATGTTGTTTTCAACTTATATTGTTCATTTCTTCGCTAAAGCGTCGTATATTATTCTTGTGGTGGTTGTTTCCGTCGTTGGGCGTGATTGCTCCCGTTTTAGGATGCTTTATTTATATCATGTGTTGTTTTGCCTTTATCTTATGTTGTACCCGTTTTAGGGCTAGTTTTTACAAAGGAGGCACTGCCGAAATTTTTAAGAAAATAATTTAAAATTTAAAAATTTTTACTTGAATTTTCCAATGTTCTTAACAAATGTTTTCATCAATTACTACTTTTATGGTTTAGATTCCTGGGTTTCGGCTTACTTAAATTGCGTTACGCCTGTAGACGTTACGTAGTTTAAGTGCCGGTCACGTGTCAAATTTTATGTCGTGACAAAATTGGTATCAAAGCCTGGGTTTTACCTTTTAGAGTGTAGGATGACCTTGGTATGATGAAGTAGGTAGCTTAAGCAGAGTGGCGCAGCGAGTGTATTTTCCGCAGCATACTTACGATACGGTACCCTGCCTAAGTGACCTTATGACTTATTGGTTGAAATTCCTTCATGATTATATACATTCTTGTGCTTCGATTTCCGTATTTTTATCGAATCCGGTTTTCATTTCCAGCCATTATGCCGCCGAAGACTACGAGGGCACAGAGAGCGGCTGTGAGAGTCGAGGTCAGGGTTGGCTCGTCTGAGACGAGAACTGATAAGGGAGGTATGCCCGTTGTTCCGGAGCAGATTGATCTACCTTCACTTGATCGTATTACTAGGCTAGAGGTCGATATGCAGGACTTACGCCAGATTGTGGGATCACTAGTTGAGGTCAGTAGAGTGCAACGACAAGAGGTTGTCCCACCTGCTATGCGGACCGTGATGGTACCTACGGTTCAGGAAGTTGCACCTGCAGCTACGGAGGTGATCACGGTATCATTATCCGAGTTCATGAGGCTGAAGCCTCCGGTCTTCACTGCAATGGATGCAGCTAAGGATCCGTAATCTATTATCGATCGGATGGCGAGGATATGTCATTCACTGAGATGCTCCGACGCGAGATGGGTAGAGTTCGCGAGCTTTCGTCTGGAAGGTCTTGCGCAGAAGTGGTGCGAGTCTCTAGAGAAGGGTCGAGCCGCAGGTCTTTTTTCTATGACCTGGGCTGACTTCGTGACGGTGTTTTTCGCCCGTTTTCTTCCACGGAGTGTTAGGGATGATCGAGCGCGCTGGCTCGAGTCGTTATGCCAGATTCCGGATATGACGGTGGCGGAGTATGATGTGCAGTTTACCGAGCTATCTGTGTATGCCGCGTATTTGGTAGCTACTGAGGAGATGCGGGTCAAGAGATTTGTTCGAGGCTTGCTTACCCCGTTGTTTCTTGCTATCAGCGCACAACAATGTGATACCTATGCAGCAGCTGTTGATGCAGCCCTATCAGTCGAGGAGCGTCTTGTCGAGACTTGGTAGTTCCGGAACCGAAGAGGGCTTGTATTGGTGTATCAGCACAGAGACAGCTGTTTAGGCACCGCGACGGATTCCGTTCAGATAGCAGAGGCTTGGGACGAGGTCGGTTGTTTAGCTCTTGTTCCAAGGATGGTCAGCAGTCATCTTCTGGATGTTTCCGGTGCAGGAGTCTTCATCATCGGGTTCAAGATTGTACTAAGCCACGTGAGGGTAAGGCAGCCGTATCGCGTGTTACCTTACGACCTTCTCCACCTCAAAGAGCGTTGCCTCTTGCACCTGTTATTGCTCCGTGTTAGACTTATGCACAGAGAGGTCGTGGTGGTGGAGGGTTCTTTCAGAGAGGATGGGGTGATCGAGGCAGAGGGAAGCCAGTTGTCGGTAGAGGACAGCTAGTCACAGGTAGAGGGCAGGCACGAATGTTTTCTTTGACTCATCAGGACCCGCAGGCGTCTAATGCAGTGGTTTCAGGTATTTTTTCCGTATGTACTTTTGACGCACACGTGTTATTTGATCCGGGATCTACACACTCGTATGTTTCTACACACTTCGTGCCGAGATTAGGCAGAGAGTCGGGTTTGCTAGACCAGCCGCTTGTTGTGACCACTCCTGTTGGCGAGTCGTTTGTTGCGAGACACATGTTTCGGTTGTGTGTTGTCTGTATTGGTAAGAGAGAGTTGTCTGTCGACTTGATCCTTCTTGAGATGTTGGACTTCGACGTTCTCCTGGGCATGGACTGGTTAGCTACGTGCTTTGTGTCTATGGATTGCCGCGAGAAGACAGTCAGGTTTTGTTTTCCCGGAGAGTCGGTTTTTGTTGTGCAAGGGGACCGTGGTGCCGCCCCTCATAGTTTGATTTCAGCCCTTCGCGCTAGTCGGCTTTTGAGGAGGGGATGTCAGGGATTCTTGGATTTCATTCGTGATACCGGAGCTACAGTAGATTTGATGGAACGGGTTCCTATCATGTGGGAGTTTCCCGACGTCTTTCCCGATGAGTTGCCTGGATTGCCGCCAGAGCGTGAGATAGTGTTTTGCATTGATCTGATTCCCGGCACGGGGCCTATTTCTATACCACCTTACCGGATGGCCCCGGCGGAGCTTAGGGCGCTTAAGGATCAGTTGCAAGAGTTGCTTGATAGGGGGCTTATTCGACCGAGTGTATCTCCTTGGGGTGCTCCTGTGCTGTTTGTCAAAAAGAAGGACGGCAGTTTGCGTTTGTTCATTGATTACCGTCAGCTGAACCGGGTGACAGTGAGGAACAGATATCCCTGACCATGTATCGATGATTTGTTCGACCAGCTTCACGGTGCGGGACACATCTCGAAGATTGACTTGCGATCAGGATACCATTAGTTGCGGGTTCGGCAGGATGATATTCCGAGGACGGCTTTTCGTACACGTTACGGGCACTATGAGTGTTTGGTGATGTCGTTCAGATTCACCAATTCCCCAGCAATGTTTATGGACTTGATGAACCACATTTTCAGGCCGTATCTTGATCAGTTCATCATCGTATCTATTGACGACATCTTAGTGTATTCCCGGAGCCGAGAGGAGCACGAACAGTACTTGAGGATCATATTGCAGACCTTGAGGGAGCACCAGCTATTCGCGAAATTCTCCAAGTGCACATTTTGGCTTGACAACGTTGATTTCTTGGGTCACGTCGTTACGAGAGATGGTATATGTGTTGAACCGAAGAAAATTGAGGCCATTCAGCATTAACCCAGACCAGCATCAGTTACAGAGATCGACAGCTTTCTAGGATTGGCCGGGTTGTGTTGAACCGACGTTTTGTTCAGGACTTCTCCCATATCGCTGCACCGTTGACCGGGTTGACCCGGAATGGAGTTCCTTTTGTTTGGACGGAGGCGTGCGAGCATAGCTTTCAGTAGTTGCAGACTCATTTGACTACGGCGCCGGTGTTATCATTGCCTTCGGGATCGAGCGGATTTGTGGTTTTTTGTGTTGCTTCTCGAGTGGGGCTAGGTTGCGTGTTGATGCAGCACGACAGGGTTATCGCATATGCTTCTCGGCAGCTGAAGAAACATGAACAGAACTATCCTACTCATGATTGAGAGATGGCTGGAGTGGTTTTTGCACTCAAGATCTGGAGACATTACTATACGGCGAGTCGTGCCAGATATTCACGGACCACAAGAGCTTGAAGTATATATTTCAGCAGCGAGACCTGAATCTGAGATCGCGCCGTTGGATGTAGCTAGTGAAGGACTACGATTGCGAGATCCTTTTTCATCAGGGCAAGGCGAATGTTGTGGCGGATGCTTTGAGTCGGGGGCCTGGAGGTAGTTTATCTTGTGTGAGCGCCGTGCTGAGCCAGTCATCAACAGATTGACAGATTCTATGCGACGGCCGAGTGCAGTTCGAGTTTACTCCGATCAGGGGACAGTGCGCATATCCGTGCACGTCCACAGTTGCTTGACCGTATCCATGAGGCACAGTGCATTGATGACCGTTGTTCAGAGATCATGGCACAGATTAGACAGGACAGAGATTCGGAGTTCGTGATTGATGATCAGGGGATACTACGATTTTGGACTAGACCGTGCGTACCAGATTCTGAGGGGCTGGGGCGTGAGATTGTTGAGGTGACACCGCGAAGATCCAGTTGATTCGTGATAGGATGAGAGTGGCCTAGAGCAGGCAGAGATCTTATGCGGACCGTCATTGGCACATACTTGAGTTTGCTATGGGCGATCATGTTTTCTTGAGGGTCTCCCCAATGAAGGGCGTGATGAGATTTGGGAGAAAAGGGAAACTTAGTCCTAGATATGTGGGTCCCTTTGAGATCCTCGAGCGTGTTGGTGCAGTTGCATACCGTTTAGCTCTTCCACCAAGATTTCCGGACGTTCACCCCGTATTCCATGTGTCGATACTTTGCAGATACCTTCATGACCCTTCTCACATGATTCAGCACCCGACGGTCCAGCTGGAGCACGACCTTTCTTTTACGGAGCAGCCGGTGGTCATCCTGGATCGGCTGGTGAAGAAATTGAGGTCAAGGGTAATACCGTCCGTGAAGGTCTTTTGGCGTGGCCCGAGCAGCGAGGAGGTCACCTGGGAGACCGAGGACAAGATGATGAAGAAATATCCCCATCTCTTTGAAGGTATGTGTAGCTATATTTTTAAATTTGGGGACCGAATTTCCTTAAGGGGGGAATATTGTAACACCTTGAAATTCGTTAGGTTATTTTCGCGTAAATTAGCGATAGTGCATGTTTTTCATAAAACCTCGTTAATTATTATTTTCCACATAAAATGGAATAAATCAAATTTAATTGTGAAAATGTGTAAATAATGATATATTTGTGTTTTATAAATTAATTTGTAATTTATTGTTCACATATTTAATTAATTTCTTAACTATTATTTTCTATGCAAAATTTTAGTTAGCTTTGCACAACCCTATAATGGCCCTGAATGTTGTAACTTGTCTCATTTTTTATTTTTCCTCATAGTTCTATTTTCCTTCTTATCCCTTTTAAAAACTCAAAAAAAAAAAACAAACAAATAAAGAAAATAGGAAAAAAGTGGTGGAAAAGAGGCATGGGGTATTTTATTAAGCATGGGAAACCTTGACCTTTGGGCACACTCCCTCTCCCCATCTCATTTCCAGGTCCAACCAGCAGCAGCAGCCCCCTCCCTCATTCTTCTTCTTCTTCTCTTCTCAAGCCTTCATCTCCATCAAAAATCCATCTTTTATCACACAAACCCCATGTTTAACACTCCAAAGCACTTCCTTGTTGGTTCTTGAGGCAAGTCTTTGCCTTTGAAGACAAGGTTAACAAGTTTGAGTCATCACTAAACCAACTTGAGGTATAAAGCTTACCCTATTTACCTTTTTGCTAAACTTGTAGTTTATTTAGTTTAAAGTAGTGTTTAAGTAGTGTATTAGTGCTAATTAGGTGTTTTAAGTGGAGATTAGATTACGTTAAGGTTTTTATGGCTTGTTTAGCTTAACTAAGTGTCATTAGTGTCGCTTAATCCAAGTCTTTGCATCTGGTTACACTAAAACCCCATATTGTATTAAATTATTGCTTAATTAGTATTTTAGTTAAGAATTATATTCATTTTGGGATCTGCTTTCAAACCAGTTGCTTCAGGAAAAAGTTGCAATTACTGAAGCATGTTTACTGGACTTAGATCACACACGCGAAGCATGGGACTCCCTCTCCCCTCTATGGACACAAATATATGTGTTCTGGCCGCAAATTAGGGCCAGATGGTGGAGCTGGGTGTCGGGGTTTGGGCTATGGGTGTGTGCTGTATATTTAAGGTATTTGGTATATGCAACTTTTCCTCGTTCAGCTCGTATCAAAATCTAGAACCAATTACCTTGTTTTTAATACTTTTAAACTTGCGCGACACGTTCGTTATGAGTTTGGGTTTGGTGTTTGCTGTGTGTCACAGCATGTCGGGGTGGTTTCAGACGAATGCACACACGTTTTGGTGTTTCGAATGCACACGCGTTTAGCTTGCGACGCTAGTTTCTCGTATGGTCTTGATATCGCGTTTTTGCAGGATTTTAGTCTTATGTGTGTTGCTTTGTGTAAATTCTAGGATCGCAGGCGGGGACTTCGGACGCCGTGAAGAAGAGGAAGCAGATGGTCGGATATACTTAGCTTGAGATCACCGGCGAGTAGATTTAACATCTACGGGGAAATCGCCCGTATGGCGTTATGCGTCAGGGCTTGATAGGATATTATAGCCGCATGATTATATTATATGCATTAATTGTGCATGTGTACCACTGTTGCATAACCCATTTTCTGTTGCTTATGGACATAGTATTAATGAGACACGGCACTGTTACTAACGGTTCATGTTGCACGAGCATTAAACTGCATGCCATACACACACCGTTAGTAATTGCCATGACACACACTATAGAATTGTCATGAATAATACTTTGCTTCGCTTAACTTATCATGGATGATTAGACATAATTCTTGTCCCTTGCGCCTATGAATTTCATTAGGCATACATGCATACTTGCGCACATACATATCTTGTTATAGCTACATATGCTCATACGCATTGAGATATGGATTTCATGTGATTTTTGGATTTGAGAACCGTGGGATTATTTCAAGAAAGTATGCATTGTTTTTGAAAACCCGGTTTCTCTTGATATGATATTTCAGTGCGTCCACCATGATTTTTCTCGGATCTGAGAGCTTGTGTTGGTATACCCGATTCGAAGAGCGGTAGGCACTGTTTACCTCAATCAGAGCAAAGCTCTGTTTAAATTCTAAGGTGGAAAAACAAGCAATACTTCTGTTTTTCTCCAATCAGAGCAAAGCTCTGTCTTGAAAATTAAAAAGAAAATTAAAGCTAAAATAAATGAAGTAGCTTACTCTATAAGAGCAAAGCTCTGGAGAGAGAGAGAAAAAAAAACTGCACTGCGCAGTAAAAAAAAAAACTGCACTGCGCAGTAAAAATAAAAAATAAAAAAAAATAAAAAAATAAAAAAATAAAAAAAATAATAATAATAAAATAAAATAAAAAATTTATTGCGCGACACGTGTCTGCGCAGTTGCGTAAACGCTGCACGACACGTGTCACGCGCTGAGAAGTTATGCAAAAAACAGAATAAAGATTTGAAGAAATCTTTTCTGTTTTTGTTAAAACAAAAAGATTTCTTCTGTAAAACAGAGCCCTTTGGATTAAAGATCCGACGGTGAGGAAAATTCTCCAAATCACTCAGAAAATGATTTCTTTAACAAACTTTAACTAATTTATGGGCACTATAAAAATGACCCTAGACCTCAATTCAAAGGAATGAACATCTTGCTAAAAAAAAGAGAGAAGAGAACTCTTGAGGAATAAAAAAAAGGTAAAAACCTTTAAAAGAAGAGAAATTTCTCTTATGAACAGATCATAGATCTAAAAAACAAGATCAATGATTTTTAATAAAAATAAAATAAAATAAAATAGTGCTTTGCACTTTTATGAACCTTTGGTTCTCTGAGATAAGAAAAACAAGAAAAACTTGTTTTTTCTTAGAAATAAATCAAATAGTGCCTTGCACTTGTTTTATGAACCATCGGTTCTTGAACCTAAAAGGTTCTTAAATTAATAGTGCTTTGCACTTCTTATGAACCACTGGTTCTCTAAAACAAGAAAAACAGAAATAAAAAAAAAGATAGTGCTTTGCACTTTTATGAATCTTTGGTTCTTGAAATAAAAAGAAAAAACTTGTTCTTCGTTGATCTAAATTAGATCAAGAAATCAAATAGTGCTTTGCACTTCTTTTATGAACCATTGGTTCTTGAATCTAAAAGATTCTCAAATTAATAGTGCTTTGCACTTATGAATTTGCACTGTTGTGCTTTTTGATTGGCGCAAAGCGCTTGATAAATGCAATGCATTTTCTAAAGGGCCAGGCCCAAACCAAAAAGACCTAGTAGGCCTAATTAAATTGCAAGGCAATAAATGGGCAGAGCCCAAATAAATTGATGCTTTGCATCCTTTATACAAGGGCAGAGCCCAAATAAAATTGATGCCATGCATCATTCCTAAAAGGGCAGAGCCCAAAACAAATTGATGCTCTGCATCCTTTCTGGGCAAGGCCCAAATAAAAATAAAAAAAGAATTCAAGGCAAAAGCAAATAAAATGTTGAACATTTCAACTGGACTTAGCCTAATTTTGGCCATAAGTCCTTAAATTAAATTGACTGAGCAAAATTGCTCTTCTAAATCAATTTACATCCGGTTCGAGAGTACATCTCCGAACTCCTTTGACATCTGTCGTTGTAATTCCTCAACGACGTCAAAGAGGTGACGGGTCCGAATGACCACACATCGATATGGACTGCGGGGTCCTTAAACTCGTGGACCGAAACGTCCCTAAACTAATGACGGACCGAAACGTCCCTAAACTAATATCGGACCGAAACGTCCCTAAACTAATAATGGACTGAGATGTCCCTAAACTAATATTGGACCACCACGTCCCTAAACTGGCACAATAGAGCCCAAATGCTCTTTTGTCGGATCTAAACGGTCCCGTTAAGTTGATCTTAGTCTCAAACTAGACTAACGTATCCTTAACAAACGTTTGAGTCGATCTTAGCCTCAAAAATGGCTAAAGTATCCTCCAAACAGACTTTAGTCCCAAATTGGACTATGAATCTCCCAAACTGGAACAATAGGGCCCAAACGCTCTTTTGTCGGATCTAAACGATCACGTTAAGTTGATCTTAGTCTCAAACAGGACTAACGTATCCTTAACGAACGTTTAAGTTGATCTTAGCCGCAACGCAACTAACGTATCCTTAAACTAAAAACACCAAACCCAAATCTAAGTAAATATGGATTTGGACTAATCCACGTCCTACGGGCGACGGCATTACTCAGTCTCCGTATACAATCCACGGGAAACCACAAACAAAACAAACACACACGACACGAAGTGAAATTCTGGAGAAGGAGAAAGTTGTTACCGCGTTGCGGTAGGGTAATTAACTGCAGGGGCTTGCGCCTGCAGGGAAGAGCGTCCCCACAATCAAAAACCCCTCAAGCGAGGGGGAATCTGACAAAGTCTGCTACATCGGCCGCATCCGTCTAAACCTCCGATACACGGTGCCATAAATCAACTTGGCATCTTCGGAGAGGTAGACGGATAAAACCAAATAGCATCTGCCCCGAATCCCAGCGTCAGAACATCGCGGTCCTGTGCGCCGCCTTTCGGAGGGGAACAAGCACCATCTGTGGGTACATGGTGGACCCGGTAAGGTACCCTGGGGTAAGAAGACTCGTATAGTTAGGCGGTGAGCCTGGCAGGGGAGAATTACCTACCGGTGATTGGTGGGACCTGGAAGTTATCCGGAGGACACCGACCGGAGTCGAGAGATGGATGTGGGCTGATCCGGACTGATGGAGCCCGATATATGTGAATTTGTGTGTCGATGCTGGACACGAGTACTTCATGATATTTTCGAGTGCCGATGTTGGGCACTCTGGTTCCATGAGATCTAAAGGATATGAGGGCCGATTAGAGTGACGGCGCCTGAGTTATTGGGATTTGGGGTGTATTTGATGGACACCCGGTTTTCCACGATGATGATTCGTGTTGATGATATGTTTTACCCCATGCTCAGCATTCATTTTTATGCATCGCCTAATGTATTTGTAGTACCTGATAGTGTACCTCGCATGATTATTGCATACCCAGATTATCATATCGATGTTATCAGATTGCATATGTTTGAGTAACGCGGTATGTGCATACCTGCGATTACCTGTATATGTTATTTACTATTCACGAGTTGGCAACTCACCCCCGTTGTGCCACAGTGTTTTGCAGGTTGACCCTCAGAGTAGTCGCGACAAGCCTACATCTTTGTATCTTTTTGCTACGGATACCGCTACAGTTGGCATGTGAGCCGTTATGCTTATAGGTGGGTTTTGCGGTTATCCGTTTACATTTCATTGTACACCTTATTGTATATAGTACTCTCCATCTACCATTTGTGTATTGACTTAGAGACCAGTCGTGAGGACGATATTGTATATTATTTTGTGACTCTGGATGTCGAGCTCGTGTGAGCCGATTGTATTTATGCAGTTTTATCTTTTATGATGTTTTCCACTTATATTGTTCATTTCTTCGCTACGGCGTCGTATATTATTCTTGTGGTGGTTGTTTCCGCCGTTGGGCGTTATTGCTCCCATTTGGGGATGCTTTATTTATATCATGTGTTGTTTTGCCTTTATCTTATGCTGTACCATTTCGGGGCTAATTTTTTCAAAGGCGGTGCTGCCGAAATTTTTAAGAAAATAATTTAAACTTTAAAGATTTTTACTTGAATTTTCCAATGTTCTTAACAAACGTTTTCATCAATTACTACTTTTATGGTTTAGATTTCTGGGTTTCGGTTTACTTAAATTGCGTTACGCCTGTAGACGTTACGCAGTTTAAGTGCCGGTCACGTGTCAAATTTTGGGTCATGACAGATATGCATTTGTTTCATGTAGATGTAGTACCCTGGTGTGTACCTTGATCATGATAGTTGCATATTCATATTGCCAAACTTATGCTATCGGATTACATGTGATAGATTATCGCTGTTAGTGCATACTTGCGATTAAAGTATGATGTTATTTTCTATTCACGAGTTGGCAAGTCGCCCCCATTGTGCCGCAGTGTTTTGCAAGTCTGATCCTCCGAGTAGTCGTGGCGGGAGCCTTATTATTTCTACTTTTGCAGATACCGCTACGATTGGCTGTGAGGCCTTTTGCTATAGGTGGGTTGCGGTTATCCGATGTATATTGTATATCTTTTGTATCTAGTACTCTCCATCTACCACCTTCATGTATTGACTTATGGACGAGTTGTGAGTATCGATGTTGTATATTCTTATGACTTTGGTTGTCGTGCTCCTGTGAGCCGGCTTTTATTTATGTGGATTATCTCATTTCTTCTCTACGGCGTCGTATATCTATTGTGGCGGTTGTTTCCGCCTTTGGGCGAGATTTGCTCCCGTTTGGGGATGCTTTACTTATACCTTATGTTTCTACCCATTTCGGGGCTAGTTTTTATAAAGGAGGTGATGCTGAAATTTTTATGAAGAAAAACATAAGCTTAAAGTTTTGCATCGAGATTTTAAAAGTGTTCTATCTTTTCCTTCTTGTAATGGTTTAGATTGCTAAGTTTTCGGCTTACTTAAATTGTGTTACGCCTGTTGACGTTACGTAGTCTAAGTCCCGGTCATGTGCCTAAATTGGGTCGTGAAAAAGTTGGTATCGGAGCGCTAGGTTTTACCTTTCGGAATGTAGCATGACCTTGGTATGATGGAGTAGGTAGCTTAAGCAGAGTAACGTAGGGTGTGTATGTTCCATGACATACTTATGACACGGTACTCCGCCTAAGCGACCTTAGACTTATTGTTTGAAATTCCTTCCGTGATTGTATCCATCCTTGTGATTCAATTTATGTGTCCTTATCGAATATTGTTTCCATTTCCAGCCTTTATGCCGTCGAAGACTACAAGGGCATAGAGAGCGGCCGCGAGGGCCGGGGTCAGAGTTGACTCATCTGAGACAAGGACTGACCAGGGCGGTATGCCCATTGTGCAGGAGCAGATTGATCCACCTTCGACAGTTCATATTGCTATGCTAAGGGCTGGTATGCAGGATTTGCGCCAGATGGTGGGGTCGTTAGTTGAGACCATTCGAGCGCAGAGGCAGGAGGTTGTTCCACCCATTACGGGGACCGTGTTAGTGCCTACTGTTCTGACAGTCGTACCTGCAGCTGCGGAGGTGATCACCATATAGTTATCGGAGTTCATGAGGCTGAAGCCTCCGGTTTTCATTGGCACCGATGCAGCTGATGATCCACAGTCGTTTATCGACCGGATGGCCAGGATATGTCGTTCGCTGAGATGCTCTGACGCGAGATGGGTGGAGTTCGCGAGCTTTCGTCTGGAGGGTTTGGCCCAGAAGTGGTGCGAGTCCTTAGAGAAGGGCAGAGCCACAGGTCTTTCTCCTATGACTTGGACTGAGTTCGTGACAGTGTTTCTTGTGCGTTTTCTTCCGCTGAGCGTTAGGGATGGTCGAGCGCGCAGTTTCGAGTTGTTACGCCAGACTCAGGGTATGACGGTGGCCGAGTATGACGTGCAGTTTAGCGAGCTGTCTGTGTATGCTCCGTATTTGGTGGCTACGGTGGAGATGAGGGTAAAGAGGTTTGTTCGGGGCCTGCTTACCCAGTTGTTCCTCGCTATTAGCGTACATCATTGTGACACGTATGGAGCAGCGGTGGACGCACCCCTATTGGTGGAAGAACGTCTTTCCGAGACGTCGGTTGTTCCGGAACCGAAGAGGGTTCGTACTGTTGTATCAGCACGGAGACAGGCGTTTAGACGCCGTGACAGATCTCGTTCAGATACTGGGGGTAGTGGAGACTCGGGACGAGGCCGGTCATTTAGCTTTTATCCCCAGGAGATTCCGCAGTTTTCATCTGGTTGTTACCGGTGCGGGAGTTTGTGTCATCGCATTCGAGATTGTACTGAACCACGTGAGGGCGGGTAGCTGTACCACATGTTGCCCTACCACCTTCTCTACCTCAGAGGGCATTGCCTCTTATGCCTGTTGTTGCTCCGCGTCAGACTCATGTTCAGGGAGGTCGTGGTCGCGGTGTTTTGTGACGAGAGGGCGGGGTGGTAGAGACGGAGGTCAGCCAGTCGCCGGAAGAGGGCGGGCTCGGGTGTTTTTCTTGACTCATCAGGGCGCCCAGGTGTCCAATGTAGTGGTTTCAGGTAATCTTTCGTATGTTCTTTTGATGCACATGTTTTGTTTGATCCGGGGTCTACGCATTCATATATTTCTACGCACTTCATGCCGAGGTTGGGCCGAGATTCATGTTTGCTAGATCAGCCGCTTTTTATGATTACTCCTGTTGGCGATTCTTTCATCACGCGATATGTATTTCGGTCGTGTGTCGTTTGTATAGGAGATAGAGATTCGTCCGTCGACTTGATCCTTCTAGATATGTTGGACTTCGATGTTCTCCTTGGAATAGACTATTTAGCTGCTTGCTATGAGTTCTTGGACTGACGTGAGAAGACAGTCAGTTTTAGTTTTCCGGGCAAGTCTGTTCGGGTTGTGCAGGGGGGCCGTGGTGCCGCCCCTCACAATTTGATTTCAGCCCTTTGCGCTAGTCGGTTTTTTAGGAGGGAATGTCGGGGATTCTTGGCGTTCATTTGTGATACTGGAGCCACATTAGAGTCATTGGACCGGGTTCCTATCGTGCGAGAGTTTCCCGACGTTTTTCCCGATGAGTTACCTGGTTTGCCGCCAGAGCGCGATATTGAGTTTTGCATTGATCTGATTCCTGGCACGGGGCCTATTTCTATACCGCCTTACCGGATGGCTCCGGCAGAGCTTATAGAGCTTAAAGATCAATTGCAAGAGTTGCTTGATAAGGGACTTGTGCATCCGAGTGTTTCCACTTGGGGAGCTCCTGTGCTGTTCGTCAAGAAGAAGGATGGCAGTTTGAGGTTGTGTATTGATTATCGTCAATTGAACCGAGTTACGGTGCGGAATACATATCCTTTACCTTGCATTGACTATTTGTTTGATCAGCTCTAAGGTGCGAAACATTTTTCTAAGATTGATTTGCATTCGGGTTATCATCAGTTGTGGGTTCGGAATGATGACATTCCGAAGACTACTTTTCTTACACGCTATGGGCATTATGAGTTTTTGGTGATGTCGTTCGGACTCACCAATTCCCCAGCAACGTTCATGGATCTGATGAACCGGATTTTCAGGTCGTTCCTCGACCAGTTTATTATTTTGTTTATTGATGACATTCTGGTCTACTCTAGGAGTCGTGAGGAGCACGAGCAACACTTGAGGATTTCTTTACAGACATTGAGAGAGCACCGGTTGTATGCTAAATTCTCAAAGTGCACATTTTGGCTTGATAGAGTGGACTTCCTGGGTCATGAGGTGATGGGAGACGGTATTCTTGTGGACCCGGGGAAGATTGAGGTTGTACAGCTTTGGCCCAGACCTGTATCCATGATAGAGGTCTGCAGCTTTTTGTGCTTAGCTGGTTATTACCGCCGCTTCGTGCAGGATTTCTCGAGTATCGTTGCACCGCTGACTGGATTGACCCGGAAGGGGGTTCATTTTCTTTGGACTGATGCGTGCGAGCAGAGTTTTCAGCAGTTGAAGTCTCGGTTGACGATGGCACCAGTTATATCATTGCTTTCTGGATCGGGTGGATTTGTTGTTTACTGCGATGCGTCTCGAGTGGGGCTCGGTTGTGTTCTGATGCAGAATGATAGAGTGATTGCTTATGCTTCTAGGCAGCTGAAGAAACACGAGCAGAATTATCCCACTGATGATCTTGAGATGGCCGCGGTGGTCTTTACGTTGAAGATTTAGAGACACTACTTGTACGGGGAGTCGTGTCAGATTTTCACGGACCACAAGAGCTTGAAGTACATCTTCCAGCAGCAGGATCTGAATCTGAGACAGCGCCGGTGGGTGGATCTTGTGAAGGATTATGATTGTGAGATCCTTTATCACCCGGGCAAGGCGAATGTGGTAGATGATGCTTTGAGTCGTATGCCCGGGGGTAGCTTGTCCTAGTTGAGCGCAGTTCATAGACAGTCTTCTGCGGATTGGCAGATCTTGTGCGATGGTAGAGTTCAGTTCGAGTTCACTTCCACTGGGGGACAGCTTGCTCGTGTCCGCGCCCGTCCACTTCTACTTGATCGTATCCGTGAGGCGCAACCCAGTGATGCCCGTTTGTCCAAGATTCTTGAGCTTGTTCGATAGGGTACAGATTCAGAGTTCTTGATTAATGACCGAGGTGTTCTACGTTACGGGATTCTCTAGTGTGTACTAGATACCGTTGGGTTGAGATGCGAGATCCTAGAGCAGGCACATCAGTCAGCCTTTAGCGTTCATCCAGATTCCACCAAGATATACCGTGACTTGAGAGACATTTACTGGTGGGAAGTGATGAAGCGCGATGTTTCGGACTTCGTTTCGTGGTGCCTAACTTGTCAGCAAGTCAAGGATGAGCATCAGAGACCGGATGAAGTGTTGCAGCCTTTACCCGTTCCTGAGTGGAAATGGGAGTACATTTCCATGGACTTTGTTGTGGGTCTACCCAGGACCAGTCGGGGGTATGTAACGTTTCAGAAATCGTTTTGCGAATTTTCCCGTTTTAGGGCAAAATTGTCGGTTTTTCCCGTTTTAACCCGATTTCGATCAAACGTCCGTATAAGCTTACCAGCACTTTTTTTTAGCTCAAATAAAGCTTGTGCGTGAACTTTAGGGGTATTTGGGGAGTTTTGGTTCAGATAGAATTTTTCCCAAATAAAATATTATTTTAGCCGGTAAAATATGCACGTAAATCGGGAAATTTCTTCTAAATGAAAATTCTTGGAAATCATCACCACAATTATTTTAGAACCTTCTTTTTAAATATCTAGATTTTTATGGTGAAAGGATTTATTTTTTATAAAAACTAAAGAAAAAGAAAAGTAGTGTGAACATAAGCTTTTTGTTTTATTATACTATTATTCTATTTTCTTCTAGAAAATTCTACAATTCACCAAAAAAAACCACACTCCCTCATGGCCGGCTACTTGTTCTTGCCTGCCCATTTCTTTTCTCACTCATTTTTCATCATTTCTTGCACAAATAAATCATGAAAAATCCAATTTAATTCATAGAAATTCAAATAAAATCCAAAATCTTCTTTCTTCTTCACAAAAGTTGTTTGGATCTTCATTCTAGTGAGGATTTTGGAGGCTAAAGTTTGGTTTTATCCTTGATTCAAGTGGTGTTCTTGAAGGTATAAAACCCTAACCCTAATCTCTAATTGTTAAGTTTAAATCTTTATGCTAGCTTAATTAGATGTTAGTTTAAGCTTGAAATTTCATGCTTCAAAATTCTAGAAATGGTTTTAGAAATTCAAGTTAAGGTTAAAGCTTAATTTAAGTGTTAATTTATGAATTGGAAAAGCTTAACCTAGTAGAAAATGCTAATTTTTGTTAATTACTACTTTGTCTAATTAAGGGTTTTTGCTTACTAGGTTTTTGCTAAAGCTTAATTAAGCAAGTTTAAAAATATAGAAATGGTTTAAATGGTTTAACCTTGCTATTTGAAGATATTTGTAAATTATAGTTTTGGTAAAACTTGTAGTTTTGTGCTATAAAGATAAGTACTGCTTACTAGATTTCGGTAACTTTTAGGCGTGGGTTTCTTTTGACGATGCGACGTTATTTATTTTGAGTCCACGTTTATTATTGTGTTTTGATTGCGCGATCGGGACGATCAGAATCTAGACTAGGTGTTTCATAGTTTGGCGACCCTAGTTAGGATTTTTGGCCGATGTCGTGCGCGTTAGATGCGCTAAGCGCGCAGTGTAATTTTCAGGGCGTTATTCTTGCGTTTTGATGTCTTTTCGTCGATGTAGAATATATACTTATGTGTTGTGTTTGTGAAATTTTAGGTTCGCAAGCGGGGACTTCGGACGCTACGACAAGGGGAAACAGGTGGTAGGATTCACCTAGCTTGGAGCGTTGGTGAGTAGATTTAACATCTACAGGGGAATCGCCCGCATGGCGTTATGCGTCAGGGCTAGAGATTTTATTACTTGTCGCATATTCTACGTTATTGTTAGAATTGCGCCTTTACCCTATTACTTAGATGTAGTTATGCCTGGACTAGTATCCTTAGGACACTGCACATATTATTGACGATTCATGTTGCACGAGCACTGATTGTATGCTACACACATCGTCAATAATTTCCATGTCACGCATAACCCACTTATAGATATAATATTGCTTGATTAGGGACATTGAGACTTTGATTCATATTTCTTTACGCATTGACTTATAGCATACCTGTATGCCTACATGCTTACATATATGCTCTGGCATACTTACATGTTAGATACCTGTATACCTATAGAGTATCGTACCATTAATGATAGGTACATACACACTTTATGGCATAGCTACAGGTATACTTTGCACACATACTTCACTTATACCCAGGGGGTATACTACATCATTACTTATAGGTAGATACATATATCTTGCTATACCTTTATGTTGCACATATATCTGGTTATAGCTACATGTTTACCTTTACTTGATGTTATTTTAGAATTGGAGAGATTAGGAACCGCATGATATTATATTAACTTGTTACAGTTAATTGCTGCTTAACCTTTATATGCTCGCATTTCAGATCTATGATGCGTATATTATATTCATGGATTTTCGCATTGAGATATGGATTTTTCATGATGTTTTCTGGGTTTGGGGACCGTGGGAGTTCATGAAATTATGCATTATTTGAAAAACCCGGTTTCCCTTGATATGTTATTTCAGCAGCCACCATGAGATTTGTAGTTTACGATATGTATACCCCACGCGAGGAAAGGAGGAGTCCGTGTGCGGGTACATGGTGGGGCCCGGAGGTACCCCGAAGCAAGAACGATGTCGTTGTGTCAGGCGATGAGTCTTAGGGGAACCATACTATCCGGTGACAGGACCAATGACTCAGCGGCTATCATGTGGATACCGACGGGAGTCATGTACGTATGGATACGTCGAGAAGCGAGGGTCAGAGCTAGGCACTCGAGCTTTCGGGATAGCGTATGATACGTACCTATCAGGGGGCCAATCATGGAGACAGTACCTGATGGATCAGCATTTCTGTGTCGATGCTTGGCAGATTGGTTTCATGATATTTCTAATTACTCCTTTGTATATTTAACAGGGGATTGAGCCGCTGTTATATATACCCTTACACCAATATTAGTGGAATGGGAAGCTAATATATATGTATTGACCTCATCATATTTATTTACGCCATTATATTTAGGATGTTAGAATTTTGCTGGAGATTTGATTCGGGATATAAGAGATTCATTTGAGATTTGATACTGGATAGATATGTGAGATCTATTTACTGTTGTACATTCGAGATATGTAAGATATACTTGATATGGTACATACGAGATATGTGAGATCTACTTGATATTGTACATTCGAGATATATGAGATCTACTTGCTGTTGTACATTCGAGATATGTGAGATATACTTGATATTGTACATACGAGATATGTGAGATCCACTTGATTTTGTACATTCGATATATACGAGATATACTTGATGATTGTACATTCGATATATGTGAGATATACTTGAGATTGTACATTCGGGATATATGAGATATACTTGATATTGTGCAATTGAGGAGAGGTGATACTTAGATAATATGAGTGCCAATTTGGGGGCTGATTTGAGGAATTGGTATTTAAATTGTCTTGCTGGATTGTGATCCTACCACGATGTCAGGATTCCGTGGAAATGACATACTTCACACCATACCTCACCTTATCTGTTTGTGCATTGCTTCATGTATTAGTAGTACCTGTTAGTGTACCTTTCATGATTATTGCACATTTACATTCTCATATCCCTATCGCATGATTATTGTATACTGTTGTCATATCATTATTACTTTATATATATTGGTTGTACCTGCTAGTGTATTTTCCATTATTCTGCATTCATATGACATGTTATTACTATTAATTGCATATCTTAGATTCACGCTTTACGTGCATACTTGCGATTACCTGCATATGTTATTTACTATTCACGAGTTGGCAACTCACCCCCGCTGTGCCACAGTGTTTGCAGGTGTTCCTCAGGATAGTCAGAGGCAGGCTATTATCACACATCTTATCATCTTTTGCTACGGATACCGCATCAGCTCACAGTGTGCAGTTTGCTTAGGTGGGTTTTGTGGTTATTCGTTGTATTGTATATTCGTTGTATCCCTGTACTCTCCATCTACTATTTTCATATTGACTTAGAGACTTGGTGAGGACGATGTTGTATTTTATGTTGGATTTGTTGTCTTTTATACAGTTTCCTTTCTATCGTCTTCTATTTCTTCGTTACGGCGTCGTATATGTGTTGTAGTGGTTGTTTTCCACCTTTGGGCATGGATTTGCTCCCGTTGGGGATGCTTTACTTTATATTTATGTTGTACCCATTTTTGGAGTTGGTTTTTATAAAGGAGGTGCTGCCAAAATTTTCAAGAAAGAAAATTGGACTTAAAGAATTTATACTTGAGATTTTTATTAAAGGTTTAAACAATGTTTCTTATCCTTCTTGTCTTTTAATGGTTTAGATTTCTGGGTTTTGGCTTTCTTTTACTATGTTACGCCTGTAGACGTTGCGTAGTATTAGGTCCATCACGTGCCAATTTTCGGGTCGTGACAGGGTATGACTCCATTTAGTTGATTGTTGACTGGTTGACGAAAGCGGCTCACTTCCATCCAGTGAAGACCACTTTCGGTTATGCTCAGTACGCTCAGTTGTATATAGATGAGATTATGCGTTTGCACGGTGTTCCCACATGCATTGTATTCGACAGGGGCACCCAGATTACTAGCCGTCTTTGGCAGAAGCTTTAGGAAGCTTTGGGTACCCGGTTGATTTTTAGCACCGCTTTCTATCCGCAGACCGATGGTCGGTCAGAGCGGACGATACAGACTCTAGAGGATATGCTTCGGGCGTGCGTGCTTGATTTTGGTGGCAGTTGGGATCGTCACTTGTCGTTGATTGAGTTCTCCTACAACAATGGCTTTCAGGAGACTATTTAGATGGCACCTTTTGAGGTTTATATGGTAGGAAGTGTCGATCGCCAGTCTGTTGGACCGAACTCATTGAGAGTAGGGTTTTGGGACCCCAGCTAGTTCAGGAGATAACGGAGAAAATCCAGCTGATTCAGGACAGGATGAGAGCATCCTAGTGCAGACAGAAGTCATATGCCGACCGTCGTCGTCGCAGACTTGAGTTAGCAGTGGGGGCTCATGTATTCCTGCGGATTTCTCCGATGAAGGGCGTTATGAGATTTGGGAGAAAGGTGTAACCCTTCGAAAATCGTTTACGCAGTTTTTCGGTAATCGGCAAATTTTTCGGCTTTTTCCGTAAAAAGTCAAAATAGGTGTTTTTCATTGTAGAACTAATTATACAAAATTTAGACAAGATATTACTATAATTTTGTCACTAAAATGTCACTTATAATTTTCTAGTTAAATAAAAAAAAATTCGCAATTAATTATTTTTTTATTATTTTAAGCCTTTTTAAATACATTTAATTAGTGATAAATACAAATTTAATTGGGTAAATTATATGATTAGTAACCATTATAACTAAAATTTAGTGTTAATAAAATTTTATCAAGACTTTTCAAGGTTTTAGTTCTATGGTTACAAAATTAAAGCAAAAATGGCTTAAAAAGGGGTTTTTTTGTAAAATTTGTGTGATATACATTTAATGCCTTTGAAGAGACTTTCCTCCTAGAAAATTCTACACATTTCCCTCACTTTTTCCCCCATCATAGCTCTGGCCGAATCCCCTTTCCAGCAGCTCCACACTTTCTCTTCTCTTTCTTGCTTCTAAATTTCTTCAAAAATCAACAAAAATCCATAAAAGATCATAATTTTCTGCACAAATCTAAACCAAAACCCTAATCCATCCCTTCCTTAACCATAATTTGTTTGAGAAGTGAAGAAAGGAGGCCACTTTGGAGGCTTAGTGCAAGGGAATCATAACTTGGAAGGTATAAATCCTAAACTAGTTTGTTAACTTGTAGTTATATGTGCTAAAAATTCAATTTTGAAGTATTAATTTAGTGTAAATCCTTGTTCATGAAAAATCAAGAGAAGGTTTTGATTTTTAAAAATTAGGGTTGGTAGCAAAATGGTTGGATTATGTTAGGGATGGTTATCTAATTGATTAGAATGGTTAATGGTGTAATTATATGCTCGCTAAATCGACAAAATATCGATGTTTGCATTGATTCGGCGTTGAATTTGCTTGCTAGATTTTTACGAAAAATAGAATGCGTTCAATTTGCGTTAGGTTAGCAATATTATTAGCTTCGTATAGGATTATTAGAATGCGCGAACGTGGGGTTTCGTCTAGTCGGGTTGTAGTTTAGTCGATTTTCCCGAAATGACAATTCTAGTTTAACGATTAGCGATTTTCGTGCGTTTTTCGGCGCACCGAGTGCATGCTATGATTAATACGAGAGCGTGGATAATTGTATGTTGTGACTTGCATTGTGTTAGGTTTTGTAATCTTATGCTTGGTATTGTGCGAATATAGGATCGGTTGGGGAAACATCGGACACGGCGCGAAAAGGCAAGGCGGTGGCCGGATCGGATTAGCGGAGATTTCAGGTGAGTAGATGTATTCATCTATGGGGGAATCGTCCGAATGGTGTGATGCCCCCCTAGTTAGTATTTCCTTATCCCTTGCAAGATTCATATTGTTAGTTAGCTTATCCATTCATGTACATTGCATACCCTTATAGCGAACAGTATATTAGATTGCATGGACATTCATCCATACTGATGCGATATCACTTTGTAGGACACAAACACCATTACCATTGGCATCTGTTGCACGCGCACTATTCTTGTGACACACACGCCTTTGGTAATTGCCATGCCACGTGCACGATAGAACCTGTTTATCTTTATATCGTCACCTGCATTCATACTTGATATATGAAACTGCATCGCATGCATATATCTCGCATCATCATCATATTTACATAGAACTCTGGCTAAAATTCACATCATACACATTGATACCATAGACATTTATCATATATAACCTGTGGACATTATGATTTTCTTGAGGATTTCAGTATTGCTGCGATTTCTGGATTTTTGGGGAAAACCGCAAGAATTTAACAAAACCTTATATTTATCATTTTCAAAACAAAGTTGCGGTTTTCTCGTGATGTATGTGTCGTCCACCATGAGTTTTCATGTTTTCTGTTGGATTTCGAGACCCGATTCGAGGAGTGGATGAACCGTCTCGGGTACATGGTGGGCCCGGTATGGTACCCCGGGGCAAGAAGATCGAGTTGTAGACGATGAGCCTGGCAGGGGAAGACTACCTACCGGTGATGTCTGGCGCGGCGGATATCCGGAGGATACCGACCGTTGTCGTGAGATTTATGATATGGGCCGATCCGGACTGACGGAGCCCGATATTGAGACAGATATGATTCCTATTTGGTGTCGATGCTTGACACGGGTTTTCAAAGGATTTCTTGATGATATTTAGCTATTATGCAGACATTCATTTTCTAAAAGTTAAGAATGCAGTAACTTTAACATTTAAAACACTTAAAGAGTTAGAAAAGATATTGCATACATGTGCATGCATACTAGAGTTATTATATCACATATGGACATACATGTTGTTCCGTATTGCGTGCATTCTTACGATTGCCTTACTAGATGTTATATTCTACTCACGAGCTGGCAACTCACCCCCGTTGTGCCACAGTGTCTTGCAGGTCGGACCCGTCAGTCTTGTAGCGGCGGGCTATCTTGTCATCAGTTCCTTTTGCTCAGACTCGCGACATCGCCCGTAGGTGGGTTGCGAGTATACTTTATTTCTTTTTGCTTTATCATTGTATCTAGTATTCTCCATCTACCACTTGTATTGTATATGCGACCTAGTGATGAGACTGAGAGATTTGTATAATTGTGGTTTCTTTTGGGCCGAGCTCACTTGAGCCGGCGTTGTGTTTTCCGATATTTTGGGTTTCTTTTATGCTCTTTTTCTTGATATTACTATTATATTGCACGTGGTTGTGATCCGCCTTGGGCGAAGAGCTAGCTCCCGCTTGGGGATGCCATTTTTATGTTTACAGGTTTATTATCTTGTTGTACCCATTTTGGGGGATAGAAAATACAGGGGAGACTCTACCGAAATTTTCGGGAATTTATGATGTTTTTTTTTAAAGGGATTCTATGCAACTTAAATTATTTTTTTAAAAACCATTTTTCATTAAAGGTTTTTCCTTCACTCTCTTTTGATTTTGGTTTAGATTCTTCTGGGCTTTGGCTGACTTAGGTTACGGTACGCCTTTAGACGTCTCGTAATCTAAGTGCCAGTCACGTTCCGTACTTTCGGGTCGTGACAAAGTTGGTATCAGAGCGTAGGTTTTACCTTTCTGAGTGTAGGACAACCTTGGTAGATGGAGTAGGTGACTTAAGCAGAGTGGCGTAGCGTGGGTATGATCCGCGGCATACTTACGATACGGTACTCCGCCTAAGTAACCTTAGGACATAATTGCTTGTATTTCCTTTCTTGATTCCTTGCATTCCTTGATTCAATTTCAATGATCTTATCAGTCCTTTTTCTTATTCTAGCTTCGATGCCGCCAAAGACTACGAGAGCTCAGCGGGCTGCCGCTAGGGATGAGATTCGAGCGGGCTCGTCTGAGGCGAGGATCTAGCGGGATGATACACCTACCCCTCAGGGTCATACTGATCCACTTTATCCTGACCGTATTGCCAGATTAGAGGCCGGCATGCAAGAGTTGCGCCAGATGATGGGATCTTTAGTTGAGTCCAGCCGGGCACAGAGATCCGAGGACGTTCCTTCCACCGCATAGACCACGATCGTACCTGCTGCACAGATGGTCACTCCTGCTGCTACTACGGAGACTATCCCTGTTTCACTACAGGAGTTCATGAGATTGAGACCTCCAGCTTTTACCGGTACAGATGCGACAGAGGACCCACAGGCATTTCTTGATAGGATGGCTCGGATTTGCCGTTCGTTGAGGTGTTCTGATGACAGACTGGTGGAGTTTGCGAGTTTTCGTCTGGAGGGTCTTGCCCAGACATGGTACGACTCAGTAGAGAGAGGCCGAGCTGCAGGTCTGCCTTCTATGACCTAGGATGAGTTTACATCTACATTTCTTGCCCGTTTTCTTCCGGAGAGTGTCCGAGATGCTCGAGCCCGTAGTTTTGAGTCTTTGCGCAAGACTCCTGGGATGACAGTGTCGGAGTATGATATACAGTTTACCCAGTTGTCTCGATATGCTCCGTACCTAGTCGACACAGAAGAGAAGAGAATAAAGAGGTTTGTGCGAGGGCTTGATACACAGCTATTTCTTGCCATCGGCACCCAGCACTTTGATACATATGCAGCCGCGATGGATGCAGCCTTACTTTTGGAGGAGCGTATTTTCGAGACTCCGGTCGTTTCTGGGCCGAAGAGGATCCGTACTGATACGCCAGCTCAGCGGCAGATGGGTAGACACCGCGATAGATTGTTTCCGAGAGATGGTGGAGGCAGAGGATTGAGACGAGGTCAGTTATTTGGCTCATATCCACAGACCCAGCAGTCGTCTCCAGGATGTTTTCGGTGTGGGAGTCAGTACCACCGTATCAGAGACTGTACCATGGGACATCAGGGCACGGCGACAGTCCCGCATGTGACTTTACCACCCTCACCACCTTCTCAGAGAGCTTTACTTCCTACTCCTGATGATGCTCCACGCCAGTCAGATGCTTCTAGAGGCCGGGGGCGTGGCGGTCCAGTCCAGAGAGGATGAGGCGACAGAGGCAGAGGCAGAGGCCGAGGTAGAGGCAGAGGACAGCCAGCTATTAGTGGTGGACAGGCCCGAGTGTTCGCATTGACTCCTCAGGATGCACAGGCATCCAATGCCGTCGTGATAGGTACTCTGCCAGTATGTTCTTTTGATGCACGGGTATTATTTGATCCAGGCTCCACACATTCCTATGTATCCACGTACTTTGCGCCGAGGTTAGGCCGAGAGTCTTCTCCGTTAGATCAGCCGCTTGTCGTTATTACCCCGGTAGTAAAGTCTTTTGTTGCCCGTTTCGTATACCGATCATGTTCCGTTCGTATCGGGGAGAGAGATTCTTCAGTTGATTTGATTCTCCTCGATATGCTAGACTTTGACGTTCTTCTTGGTATGGACTGGCTAGCCACCTGTTATGCATCCGTGGACTGCTGTGAAAAAGCAGTCAGATTCAGTTTTCCTGGTGAGCCGGTACTTATTATTCAGGGAGATCGTAGCGCTACCCTTCCCAGCTTGATTTCTTCTCTTCGAGCTGGTCAGCTCTTAAGGAAAGGGTGTCAGGGATTCTTAGCCTATATTTGTGATACTCGCTCCACAGAGGTTCCGTTGGACCAGGTCCCTGTTGTGAGAGAGTTTCCTGATGTATTCCCTGACGAGCTGCCTGGTCTGCCACCAGAGCGCGAGATTGAGTTCTGTATTGACTTGATCCCTGGCACGGGGCCTATTTCTATACCTCCTTATCGTATGGCCCCGGCGGAGCTGAGAGAGCTAAAGGATCAGTTACAGGACTTGCTGGACAAAGGGCTTATCCGACCGAGTGTGTCACCTTGGGGTGCTCCCGTCTTGTTTGTTAAGAAGAAGGACGGAAGTATGCGTTTATGCATTGATTACCGTCAGCTGAACCGGGTTACTGTGCGGAACAGGTATCCCCTACCCCGCATTGATGACTTATTCGATCAGCTCCAAGGTGCAGGGTTTTTCTCGAAGGTTGATTTACGGTCAGGTTATCACCAGTTGCGAGTTCGGAAGGAGGATATTCTGAAGACCGCCTTCCGTACTCGATATGGTCATTATGAGTTCTTGGTGATGTCGTTCGGGCTCACCAATGCCCCGGTAGCGTTTATGGATTTGATGAACCGCGTATTCAGGCCGTATCTCGATCAGTTCATCATTGTGTTCATTGATGACATTTTGGTTTATTCTCGGAGCCGGGAGGAGCATGAGCAGCACTTACGTATCACATTGCAGACTTTGAGGGAGCATCAGCTGTTCGCCAAATTTTCCAAGTGCGCATTCTGGTTAGACAGTGTCGACTTCTTGGGTCATGTAGTGACGAGAGATGGTATTTGTGTGGACCCGAAGAAGATCGAGGCAGTTCAGCGTTGGCCTAGACCAGTATCAGTTACAGAGGTTCGCAGCTTTCTAGGTCTGGCCGGCTATTATCGACGTTTCGTCCAGGATTTCTCCCGCATTGCTGTATCGTTGACCGGGTTGACCCGGAAGGGGGTTCCTTTTGATTGGACCCAGGCATGTGAGGATAGCTTCCAGCAGTTGAAGACTCGTCTGACTACTGCACCAGTGTTAGCATTGCCTTCAGGATCAGGCGGGTTCGTGGTATATTGTGATGCTTCTAGAGTGGGGCTGGGATGTGTATTGATGCAGCACGACAGAGTTATCGCGTATGCTTCTCGGCAGCTGAGGAAACACGAGCAGAACTACCCCACCCATGATTTAGAGATGGCTGCAGTGGTATTTGCACTCAAGATCTGGAGACATTACCTATATGGTGAGTCGTGCCAGATATTCACTGACCACAAGAGTTTGAAGTATATCTTCCAGCAGCGAGATCTGAACCTGAGACAGCGCCGTTGGATGGAGTTGGTGAAGGATTATGACTGCGAGATTCTATACCATCCGGGCAAGGCGAATGTGGTGGCAGATGCTTTGAGTAGGAGGCCCGGAGGTAGCTTATCTTGTTTGAGCGCAGTACAGATGCAGTCGACGGCGGATTGGCAGGTTTTATGTGATAGCAGAGTGCAGTTCGAGTTTACTCCTACAGGGGGACAGCTGGCCCATTTCAGAGCACGCCCACAGTTACTTGACCGTATCTATGAGGCACAGTCCGGCGATGCCCATACATTAGAGATTATTGAGCAGATTCGGCAGGGCAGAGTTTCTGAGTTCGTGATTGACGATCAGGGGATACTTCGATTTGGGACTCGACTATGCGTGCCAGATTCAGAGGGACTGAGGCGTGATATTCTCGAGGAGGCACATAGATCAGTATACAGTGTTCACCCAGGTTCCACCAAGATGTACCGTGATTTGAGGGAGGTTTACTGGTCGGACGGGATGAAGAAGGATATTACAGACTTTGTGTCGAGATGCCTGACTTGTCAGCAAGTCAAGGCCGAGCACCAGAGGCCAGCCGGCGAGTTACAGCCTTTGCCCATCCCTGAGTGGAAGTGGGAGCAGGTCTTCATGGACTTTATTATGGGTCTACCCAGGACCAGTCGAGGGTATGACTCTATTTGGGTGATTGTGGATTGACTGACGAAAGCGGCTCACTTCCTGCCGGTGAAGACCACTTTTGGATTTTCTCAGTACGCCCAGGTTTATATTGATGAGATAGTGCGACTTCATGGCGTTCCGACTTGCATCGTGTCCGACCGTGGCACCCAGTTTACCAGCCGATTATGGCAGAAACTTCAGGAAGCTTTGGGCACCCGATTGAGTTTTAGCACAGCCTTTCATCCTCAGACTGACGGTCAGTCGGAGCGTACGATTCAGACTCTTGAGGACATGCTCAGAGCTTGTGTTTTAGATTTCGGTGGTAGCTGGGATCGTCATTTGCCGTTGATCGAGTTTTCCTACAATAATAGCTTCCAGGAGACGATTCAGATGGCACCTTTTGAGGCTTTATATGGGAGGAGATGACGATCGCCTATATGTTGGACAGAGCTCATGTAGAGCAGTATTTTAGGGCCACAGATCGTACAGGAGACGACCGAGAAGATACAGCTGATTCGGGACAGGATGAGAGCGGCACAGAGCAGGCAGAAATCATATGCTGACAGGCGCCGTCGCCGACTCGAGTTCGCTGTTGGCGATCATGTTTTCCTGAAGGTCTCTCCGATGAAAGGTGTGATGAGATTTAGGTAGAAAGGGAAACTGAGTCCTAGATATGTTGGTCCTTTCGAGATCCTAGAGCGTGTTGGTCCGGTCGCTTATCGGTTAGCTCTTCCGCCCAGCTTCCCCGATGTTCACCCCGTCTTCCATGTCTCGATGCTCCGCAAGTACCTTCATGATCCTTCCCAGGCGATTCAGCACCAGACGATCCAGCTAGAGCGTGATCTTTCTTTCACCGAGCAGCCGGTGGTCATTTTGGATCGGCAGGTGAAGAAATTGAGGTCGAAGGTTATACCGTCCGTCAAGGTCCTTTGGCGTGGCCCAAACAGCGAGGAGGTCACCTGGGAGACCGAGGTCGAGATGAGGAAGAGATATCCCCATCTTTTTGAAGGTACGCGTAGTTAAATTTTAAATTCGGGGACCGAATTTCTTTAAGGTGGGAATATTGTAACGCTTCGAAAATCGTTTACGCAGTTTTTCGGTAATCGGCAAATTTTTCGGCTTTTTCCGTAAAAAGTCAAAATAGGTGTTTTTCATTGTAGAACTAATTATACAAAATTTAGACAAGATATTACTATAATTTTGTCACTAAAATGTCACTTATAATTTTCTAGTTAAATAAAAAAAATTTCGCAATTAATTATTTTTTTTTTATTATTTTAAGCCTTTTTAAATACATTTAATTAGTGATAAATACAAATTTAATTGGGTAAATTATATGATTAGTAACCGTAATAACTAAAATTTAGTGTTAATAAAATTTTATCAAGACTTTTCAAAGTTTAAGTTCTATGGTTACAAAATTAAAGCAAAAATGGCTTAAAAGGGGTTTTTTTTGTAAAATTTGTGTGATATACATTTAATGCCTTTGAAGAGACTTTCCTCCTAGAAAATTCTACCCTTTTCCCTCACTTTTTCCCCCATCATAGCTCTGGCCGAATCCCCATTCCAGCAGCTCCACACTTTCTCTTCTCTTTCTTGCTTCTAAATTTCTTCAAAAATCAACAAAAATCCATAAAAGTTCATAATTTTCTTCACAAATCTAAACCAAAACACTAATCCATCCCTTCCTTAACCATAATTTGTTTGAGAAGTGAAGAAAGGAGGCCACTTTGGAGGCTTAGTGCAAGGGAATCATAACTTGGAAGGTATAAATCCTAAACTAGTTTGTTAACTTGTAGTTATATGTGCTAAAAATTCAATTTTGAAGTATTAATTTAGTGTAAATCCTTGTTCATGAAAAATCAAGAGAAGGTTTTGATTTTTAAAAATTAGGGTTGGTAGCATAATGGTTGGATTATGTTAGGGATGGTTATCTAATTGATTAGAATGGTTAATGGTGTAATTATATGCTCGCTAAATCGACAAAATATCGATGTTTGCATTGATTCGGCGTTGAATTTGCTTGCTAGATTTTTACGAAAAATAGAATGCGTTCAATTTGCGTTAGGTTAGCAATATTATTAGCTTCGTATAGGATTATTAGAATGCGGGAACGTGTGGTTTCGTCTAGTCGGGTTGTAGTTTAGTCGATTTTCCCGAAATGACAATTCTAGTTTAACGATTAGCGATTTTCGTGCGTTTTTCCGAGCACCGAGTGCATGCTATGATTAATACGAGAGCGTGGATAATTTTATGTTGTGACTTGCATTGTGTTAGGTTTTGTAATCTTATGCTTGGTATTGTGCGAATATAGGATCGGTTGGGGAAACATCGGACACGGCGCGAAAAGGCAAGGCGGTGGCCGGATCGGATTAGCGGAGATTTCAGGTGAGTAGATGTATTCATCTATGGGGGAATCGTCCGAATGGTGCGATGCCCCCCTAGTTAGTATTTCCTTATCCCTTGCAAGATTCATATTGTTAGTTAGCTTATCCATTCATGTACATTGCATACCCTTATAGCGAACAGTATATTAGATTGCATGGACATTCATCCATACTGATGCGATATCACTTTGTAGGACACGAACACCATTACCATTGGCATCTGTTGCACGCGCACTATTCTTATGACACACACGCCTTTGGTAATTGCCATGCCACGTGCACGATAGAACCTGTTTATCTTTATATCGTCACCTGCATTCATACTTGATATATGAAACTGCATCGCATGCATATATCTCGCATCATCATCATATTTACATAGAACTCTGGCTAAAATTCACATCATACACATTGATACCATAGACATTTATCATATATAACCTGTGGACATTATGATTTTCTTGAGGATTTCAGTATTGCTGCGATTTCTGGATTTTTGGGGAAAACCGCAAGAATTTAACAAAACCTTATATTTATCATTTTCAAAACAAAGTTGCGGTTTTCTCGTGATGTATGTGTCGTCCACCATGAGTTTTCATGTTTTCTGTTGGATTTCGAGACCCGATTCGAGGAGTGGATGAACCGTCTCGGGTACATGGTGGGCCCGGTATGGTACCCCGGGGCAAGAAGATCGAGTTGTAGACGATGAGCCTGGAAGGGGAAGACTACCTACCGGTGATGTCTGGCGCGGCGGATATCCGGAGGATACCGACCGTTGTCGTGAGATTTATGATATGGGCCGATCCGGACTGACGGAGCCCGATATTGAGACAGATATGATTCCTATTTGGTGTCGATGCTTGACACGGGTTTTCAGAGGATTTCTTGATGATATTTAGCTATTATGCAGACATTCATTTTCTAAAAGTTAAGAATGCAGTAACTTTAACATTTAAAACACTTAAAGAGTTAGAAAAGATATTGCATACATGTGCATGCATACTAGAGTTATTATATCACATATGGACATACAAGTTGTTCCGTATTGCGTGCATTCTTACGATTGCCTTACTAGATGTTATATTCTACTCACGAGCTGGCAACTCACCCCCGTTGTGCCACAGTGTCTTGCAGGTCGGACCCGTCAGTCTTGTAGCGGCGGGCTATCTTGTCATCAGTTCCTTTTGCTCAGACTCGCGACATCGCCCGTAGGTGGGTTGCGAGTATACTTTATTTCTTTTTGCTTTATCATTGTATCTAGTATTCTCCATCTACCACTTGTATTGTATATGCGACCTAGTGATGAGACTGAGAGATTTGTATAATTGTGGTTTCTTTTGGGCCGAGCTCACTTGAGCCGGCGTTGTGTTTTCCGATATTTTGGGTTTCTTTTATGCTCTTTTTCTTGATATTACTATTATATTGCATGTGGTTGTGATCCGCCTTGGGCGAAGAGCTAGCTCCCGCTTGGGGATGCCATTTTTATGTTTACAGGTTTATTATCTTGTTGTACCCATTTTGGTGGATAGAAAATACAGGGGAGACTCTACCGAAATTTTCGGGAATTTATGATGTTTTTTTAAAGGGATTCTAT
Source organism: Agapanthus africanus (assembly GCA_030015575.1). NCBI lineage: Eukaryota > Viridiplantae > Streptophyta > Magnoliopsida > Asparagales > Amaryllidaceae > Agapanthus > Agapanthus africanus. Next base: position 351,943,445 of record JASDDO010000031.1, on the reverse strand, counting down.
GCAACTTAAATGATTTTTTTAAAAACCATTTTTCATTAAAGGTTTTTCCTTCACTCTCTTTTGATTTTGGTTTAGATTCTTCTGGGCTTTGGCTGACTTAGGTTACGGTACGCCTTTAGACGTCTCGTAATCTAAGTGCCAGTCACGTTCCGTACTTTCGGGTCGTGACAAAAGGGGAAGCTCAGTCTCAGATTTGTAGGTCCTTTCGAGATCCTTGAGCGAGTTGGTACCGTTGCTTATCGTTTGGTGCTTCCGCCCAGTTTTCCGGACGTTCACCCCATGTTCCATGTGTCGATGCTTCGTAGATACCTTCATGATCCTTCTCACATGATTCAGCACCAGACCGTTCATCTTGAGCGCGATCTTTCGTTTACCGAGTAGCCGGTAGTTATCTTGGATCGACAGGTGAAGAAACTTCGGTCAAGGGTCTTGCTATCTGTGAAGGTTCTTTGGCGTAGCCCGACTAGTGAGGAGATCACTTGGGATGCCAAGAGCGAGATGCGGAAGAAGTTCCCTCATATCTTTGAAGGTACGCTTAGTAAGAATTTTAATTCGGAGATGAATTTTCTTTAGGGGGGAGATTGTAACACCTTAGAAATGTGGTTAGTGTTAATTAAGCATTAATGAGGGTTTTTGAGGAAAAGTTTACCAAATCGGTTTCCTCACATTTTATAACAATTAATTAATATTTTATTTTTATTTGTTATGGCTTGCACACACTTGTGCATGTTAATGTGAGAGTTAGTTAGTGTTAATCTTGTTTAGCAACCATGACACCTTAAGAAATCCATAACGTAATCTAACTTTGCCTTAACCATGCCTTAGATATTTATGTGAGAAATATCTTGTTTGGATTGAGAGAGAGAGGTAGCTAGGTGAGTCATGGGAGCATTTATGTGAGCATTAATGAGGAGAGGGAGAGAGTGAGTGTAAGGCTAAGACTCACCCTACACTCACCTCTCATCATTATCATCTTCCTCACTCTCTCATTCTCTCTCACTCTCAATTATTGTTCATCCCCTCAACCCCAAACTGAACCCTCACTACCCCATCGCTAAAACCTTGCTAAACTTCACAAAAATCCTATTTAAACACTTCAAAAGTCTTGCTTTAGCCACTAAGATGCCTTGGAGCTTGGAAAGATTTGATTCTTTGAGCAAGAATGGTTAGGTAATGACCTCTACTGATAATTAGATGTTTATATTGTTGTGTTGCCTTATATTTGTGGTCTAGAACACTAAAGATAGTGTTTTGTGAAAATATCGTATTTTTAGTGTCATATTGGAGTCTCTGTGAATTTGCTGTTGATCCAGGTTGTTATTTTAGAAGTTGCCATCACAGTGACCTAGTGTTGAGCTATGGAACCTACCATAAGAACCTGAGACCATCCCTTCATTTCTTGGCCGCAAATTTATTGCTTCTGGCCGCAAATTACGGCCAGAGTGGGGACTGGGGTTTTGAGTTTTTGTCGTAGGGTCTCGGGGTTGTATGTGGTCTCGTGGAACTTGCAACTTTCACTAAGTGTTTATGTATCAAAATATGGGATCACTTTGCTATAATCTAGTGTTTTGACTACACGTGTTACATTATCCGACACGGTTCTTGATCTTGTGTAGCTGCTGCACATGGGTTGGTTTCGGAGTGTCTCCACACACGTTAACCACTAGACGGACACTTGTGAGTTGGATTAGAGTTGGTGCGTCGGTCAAACGTAGTGTGTACGCGATATTGATCGATTTCTGAGATTTGCACTTGTTATGTTTGTGTTAATAAGGATCGCAAGCGGGGAATTCGGACGCTGCGAAGAAAGGGAAGCGGGTGATTGGATCTACCTAGTCCGCGATTGTCGGTGAGTAGATTTAACATCTACGGGGAAATCTCCCGTATGGCGTTAAGCTTCAGGGCTAGATATGATATGATATTATCCACATGTTTATATTCATATATAGAGATGGTGCATGAACTGTTGGAGATAGTGCCCTCAGAGTCAATTATTGGATCACAGGCACGTGATTGCAATGATTGAGGGAGGACCTATACCGGTAGGAGAGTCTTACTCAAGATGATAGTATGCTATCTGGTTTATCTTTATCATCGTGTACTGCTTTAGGTGACCTTACAGGTCACTATTTCACGTTGATAAAGCCCCTAGGATTGTTGCTTGACTGCCAGCAGTATGAGGGCGATCATATACGTGGGAGCTGGGGTCTATAAGCACATCCTTAAAAGGTCCCTAGTCGTGGGAGTTTTCGAGACAGGGCATCGATACTCCAGAGTAGACTAGTGTATACAGTCGAGACCCTGACGAGGGGCGGTGGCCGGTCTCACAAGCCACTGGTGTCAGTTGGTTCACCTAAGATGTATACAGGTGCTCATTGGGTTATGAGTACACCGGACAGGACTCGCCGGGAACATGCTAGTTGGGATTATACCAGACGTCAGATAGAAGTTCCCTGGTGACATGTGTACAGGTTAGTTCATCGACCTGAGATCGTCATTTGTCTCGTGTGAGTTCCCACTGTGCTTTGATTACTACCCTACCACGGCTCAAAGGAGTCGTGCAAACAGGTTTTAGTTGGGTACAGTCCCAAGCCACATGGAGGCAGTGAGCGGATCTGCAGGGGTTCATCTCTCCCGGTATTGGGGGTGAGGTCGCGCTGTGTCTAGGAGAGCCATTACACAGAGCTCTCGGCCGAGGCAGGAGATTTACTGGTAGGCATTCCAGTAGTATCTCAAGGTGTTCTGAGCTACACTCCGACACGACTTGTACCGCTTTTGGGGGTCTGACTTTTACCAACCCCCTAGGCTCTCCATGCGATGCTCATAGACGAACGGACCGGACTGTACGGATATTGTCACTGACAGGCTCAGTAGGGTGTCAGGATGAGTTCTCTCATCGACGTCCCTTTTGGTCAATACTTGGTAGCCCGTTACGTACGGCTAATACCTCTGACATTCTAGTGGTTAAATCTACAGCCAAAGTATTGACGAGTCTTTAGAGTCCCCCACAGACAGTTTCTCAAGTTTTGGGCGAAACGTTGTAGAGGCCGTATGATATATGGCAGTGTTCGATATTGTACATGCGGTATTGCATGGATCATGATCGGACGGATCATACTAGTGGACTTTGGTTTAAGCCAGATCCTAGTATTAGATTTGTTGTATTACTTTAGTCTCATTGCATTCGCATTCAGTCGGAATGCGGGTGCAGGTATGTATATACAGGTGAGGGGTATCCTTGTGATCCGTCACGAGTTTACTTTAGATGTTGCCGGATTTTCTTTGTTATGGCAAACATTTGGATTAATGTTTGCTTAAGGAAATAATGAGCTAGAAATCATCATGACAATGCATTAATGTGACATAGACTTATACTATGACTCATGGTCTCTTTTTTAGCAAAAATGTCATATTAGTGAATTGTTTAATGTATTGAAATGAGATGGAGAGAGAGAGGGGCTGCCAAGGTTGGTATGATTGGTCTTGTATTTTGATAATCTCTCACTCTCACTCTCATTAGAACAAAAGAAAAGAAAAGAAAAAGAAAGCCTTCTCTTCTTCTTCTTCCTCTAACTCATCATCTCCTCCATGTAGGGTTACTAGGCACACTCAAGATGTTCCACAAGGCATCAACCATGCCAAAATCAAATTTTTCTTATGCCGAAGAACCCTAATGCTAGATCGTTAACTAGAGGTAAGGCGAAACATGCAAGTAAACAACTTTATTGCTCAATGAAAGAGACTACAACCTTTGTAGATCCGGTCCTCCACTTCTCTAGCTCCGTGTTGACGTCCCTCCGCTGCGATCATCGGAATCCCGGACCTTAGCGTCGATTTCATCGGAGAAATGGGCGGGCTAGGTCGTTGACTTCGATGCCGAAGATGATCTACGTCGAGGCGACTCAAACTCAAGCCCCACCTTCACTAGGTCATGAAACTTGTGAAGATAACACACTCTACTACATGGCAAGTGTTAGACGATGAAGAAATAGGAAGTGGGTTCACTTTGGATTTGGAATCATCACTTGGAAATTTCTAGCAATGGTTTCTTCTCTTCATGAAGAAGAAGAAGAAGAAAGAAAAGAAAATCAATTATCAATAATAGAAAATGAAGTGATATCTATCATAATGCAATCATGGGTGAGTTAACTTGTGTAGAGACTAAACTAGGGTTTAGGTGAATGGTTAGGTTAAGGAAAGAAACAAAATGGTCAAAGCTATTCAAAGCTTCATGAAGCTTCAAATAAAATCCAAAGAAAGCCACCATTTTATTTCTTGCCAAAATGAATAAATAAATAAATGAATAAAGAAATTAAAACCCTAACCATTTACCTAAACATGGTTCAAAGCATACACACACCCAAGTTTGCATGTATTATTAAACATGATATAAACTAGTGCACAAAACTATATCATATATACAATGTGCACATCAAGTGAGAAAATCCATCTTAAGTGAACAAATACTAGTTAATGTAAAATAATATATCAAATATATAATTATACATTAAATCATTAAATCAACACTTGATTTAATGATCCGGTCATATAGCATATAACCGACTAATATCAAGTGTATCAATGTATCGAATCAACACTTGATTCGGTAACCCGGCTATATCATATATAACCGACCGATGATACAAATCGCGAGAATGGAATACAATATCACATACTGGTATTATTCTCGGTCCCGCACATATCTCATATGCACTCCTAATTCGTTTCGCTTGAGCCAGGAAATCTCTGTGTAGGACTCTAAAGACTCATTAATACGCCGGCAGCAGGTGATGATCATATCAAACACCCACAAACCGCAAGCGGTCTGCTAAACGTAACGGCCACCCGGGTATTGAGTGATCAGAAGATCAACGAGCAAGCCCGGTCACACTCCTGTAAATCCAACCAGTAACACTTACCGTACAGTCCGGTCTCGTCGTCTGATATGTCGCATATCTTGCCTAGGGGTGGTAAATGTCAGACCCCAATAGCTCGATAAGTCGTGTCGATATGAGGTCTATAACAGTTCGAGAAACTACTGGTAACACTTACCAGTAAATCTCAGCAACCCTGGCCAGGGATTTCTGGTTATAGCCAATCGAAAACAGCACAACATCAACTCCCTATACCGGGAGAGACGAATCCCCTCCTATCGCTCATTGCCTCCATATGATTCGGGACTGTATCCAAAAACCACCATTTTGCACGTCCTCTTGGACGTGGTAAGGTGGAAATCAAAGCACAGTGGGAATCACACAAGACTCTATGACGAACTCGGGTCAACAGACTACTCTGTACCAGTGTCACCTGAGAACTGCCATCTGACGTAAGGTATAATACCATCTGGGAGTTCTCGGCGAGTTCGTCCAGTGTACCCAGTCTACACTGAGCACCCGTATATCATCTCTGATGTCAAACACCAATGGATATGGGATCATCCATCGCCCATCTGTATGGGTCGAGAAGGTATACGCTAGTCTACTCTGGTATATCGATGCCCCATCTCGATAAACCCACAACTAGTGACCTTGAAGGATGTACTTACGGACTACCATGTCCCCACTAGTACGATCCGCATCATAGTCCAGGTAGTCAAGTACACATCCTAAGGGCTTTACCAAAATGTAACAGAGAGACAATCAGTGTACACATTAAGATAAAGAGCAACCAGATAGCATACTATCATGTCGAGCAAGAAAGTCCTCCATATATATGTCCTTGCATCCACTACAATATACATCCTATGTACAGTAATGGCCTCTAGGGCAAACATATAACTAATAATCTCCCACTTGCACTAGGGCCATCTGTAGCAGTGGTTGTAGTATCTTATACTCAACCATCCCATAAAAGTCTCTCTCTGGGAAAAGGCCTTTATGAGTGGATCCGCCGTGTTGTCCTCTAAGTCTACAATCCTAACCTCGATCCCTTGGAGATCAACCATCTCCATGATCAGGTGATACTGCCTTAGAATATGTCTGGATCACTGACGGGACGGGCATTCATTGGCATAAGCCACAGCTCCATTGTCACACAATGGGAGGAACGAAGTTCATCTCATGAACTAATATACATCCAGACTGCCTCTTTGGTAGCATCTTAAGTAGCGATGTATCCAGCCTTTATCGTCTAGTATGCCACGGTATCTAGCTTGGAACTCTTCCAACATACCGTCCCTTTACTGAGGGTAAAGACAATGCATGCGACTGACATTTAGTCGTCCTTATCACCCTGGAACCTTTCCAGTGATTCTCCCCAGGATCGATTGATACCATTTCACTACAACTAGTGAGAATCCTAACATCCAATTACTTCTATCTCATAGATCAAAACTCAGGATTTAGGAGGTATCACTTTGATCCTTTATGGAGAATCCTAGTGATAAGCTGAGATTGATCGAGCGTAGCATAGGAAACTCCTTCCCTATCAAAAGTATGTCATCCACGTACTCTACGGGGATCACCACCATACTTCCTACTACCTTTTTGTTTATACAAGGTTCATCTACCATTTTGATGATGTCAAACTCTTTGACTAACACATCAAAACAGATGTTCCAACTCCGCGATGCCTGTTTTATCCTATAAAGCATCTTGCTTACGTTTCCGCTGCTCCAACTGTTTACGAAGCCCTCTGGCTGTGCAATTATAGACGCTCTCTTCTAAATCAATATTTAGAAAAGCAATCATGACACCCAACCGCCAGATATCGTAGTCATGGTATGTAGCCGTGGCAAGTAGGATCTGGATGGACTTAAGCATAGCTACTTAGAAAAGGTTTCATCATAATCCATACCTGGTCAATGATGCAAACTTTTAATAAGTCTAGCTTTGAAAGTCTCAACTTTTCCATCTACACCAAGTAATCTTCTCAAGATATACTTGCTCCTGATGGGGATTTAACCCTTCAAATATAGCAACCAAAGTCCATACTTTGTTGGTGTTCATGGATTCCATCTCAGATCACTAAGCATCCAGCCATTCTTACAGAGTCCCTACTCTCGATGGCTTGCTCGAAACTAGTTGGGTCATCATCTCATGATGCATTCCTCGCTCCCACTGTCATCGAGAAACCGAAGTATCTCTCAGGCGGATGAGGAACCCTACCAGATCGGCGGAGAGGCTAAGGTTCGTCGGGGACTATTGAATCCTGTGGTTCTACCAAATCATTAGCTGCAGTTTGTATAGCTGGAACTGCTTCCAGTTCTACCTCATGTCCACTAATTTCTTCACAAGAAATTCCCTTTCACAAAGGTGGCATGCTGAGAAACAAAACATTTTTGTTCCTCGGTTAGGTAGAAGATATTCCCTTGCGAATGCTTGGGATATCCAATAAACTTCTACAGAACTGACTTTGCCTCGAGCTTGTCCGGATTTTGCCTTTTAGACATAGGCTGGACATCCCCAAATCTTAACAAACTTAAGATATGGGCTCTTCCCAATCCATATCTTATATGAAGTGGTAGGCAACTGATTTGATCGGAACCATATTCAATATGTATGCATCTTCATAAGTGCATAACTCTCGAAAGGAAATAGGTAACTCAGTAGTACTCATCATAGAGCACACCATATCAGATAAGGTGTTATTGCTCCGCCCCGATACACCAAGGTGCTGAGGTGTATTCGGAGGAGTAATGCTGAGAGAGAATCTCATTCGTAGAATGGTCCAGGAATCCCGTGCTCAAGTATTCTCCTCCTTGATCACATGAAAGGACATAATACTTATACCCGTTTTTGGTTCTTTACTTCTAACTTATATTCTGTGAATATCTCAAAAGGTTCGGACTTGTGTTTTAACAGGAACATAGGTCTGAATCTCGAGAGATCATCAGAGAATTTAATGAAGTACAAAGAACCAGTCTTGGCATTTGTAGACAGGGGACCTTCATACATCAATATGTATCATCCCAAGAGTTCACTAACTCTTTCTCTGTTTCCTATAAATAGAGCTTTGGTCATATTATCTCTGTGACATGACTGGCAAGTTTCACAAGATGTAAATTCAAACTAATTTAAATATGCATCTTAATGTAACTTCAGCTAGTTGGGTCACATTGATATGACCTAGTCTACAATGCCTCAAGAAGGATTCGTTCATTTCTGAACTCTTCCTCTTGTGTGTGTTCTGTATACTAAGAACTGTAGTTTGATTTAGAATGTTAATGCTTTTAGATAACGTGCCTGAACCGATCAACTCTTGATTTAGGAAATGTTCAAAACATTATCCAACAATACAAAATTATATGCTTCTTTATCTAAATAAAGAGACTGATATGATTTTGTATATCAGGTTCGGTATCTAATAACATTTGTTCAGAATCAATGTATTCTGGTAATACAGGGTGACAGTGACCAACAGACTTGGCTGCAACACTTGCACCATTTTCTGCCTCATGAAACTTATCACCCGTTCTCAGTTCTCTACCTTTCTGTAGCCCATGTAATATATTACATATATGGGATCCTGATCCAGCATCAGATACCCAGGACGCAGAGGATACTGAGAAACAGTTCTGAGTAACGAACACACCCGAAGATGATGCATCAACATGCACTTTCTTCATTTGGGCGGCACGGGAAATTTGGTATTCCCCAATTTCCTGCTCTGTCTTATAACAATTATAAGTTGGAGCGGGACCAACGTTCCCCAGCACAGTATAACAAGCGGGTTCGGTCAATATATCCGTATTATTATCTTGATTAAAGCGTGACATGGTCGCTACCTGGAGAGAGAGAGAAGAAAACACTCTGCGTGCGCTCTTGCAAGATTAGATTGGTTATTATTTTATATAATCAGGATGGCTCCCACTGTTTTTATCAAATCTTCCTTCAAACCCTAAAAGGAAAGACTAGCCGGGATTAATTACACGCTACAAGTTCGCCAATCTTTCAGCCAGGCCAGTGTCGGTACTTTGAGGGAGGTCCCCCGTGCTTTCGCACGAACCTAATTAATGTAAACCTCGTTTTCCCAGAGGCGTAACCCCGTTGACACCTTTCTAGACACCTACTTGATCGGCTAATTGTAATGTGTAAAACTCTCCCAGGAGTAACAATTACTCGCAGTGGGTATCGGGATCCAACTATCTCATAGAAGGTATGCAATCTCATTGCAAATTTCAACACTTGAAATTCCCGATAATTTTGCCCCTAACCTCCTATGACCTTGACAAAGGCCAACAAACCATAGGATGCTAGTCAAGTTTAACCCGTCATTTCCTGATTGAATTAAACCCACCCGCACGACCCTTGAAAAAGGCCAACAAGGTCGCACGACTACCCTAACCCAATCTGCATCATATGCATAAGCAGATAAGCACCAGTTAGCTACCGCACACTACGCCTTGACAAAGGCCAACAAACGCAGCACGAATACTAACTACTACTTATCTGAAATGACGGAGGGCTACGACAGGTTTTTCTGAAAACCTATTGCGTAATGAACTTGATATCGTTGTAGAATCAAATAATTTTAAAAATGGAGTGTTTTTTAGGCTTTTCTAGTTTTTCTAAAGGGGTCACTCCCGGTGAAGGGATCGTCGGCCCTTTCCTCATCGAATAAGGTGCAGGATATATCATATATACCGCTGTGCAAAGCAAGAACTATAGGAGCAATCAAAAGACAAACCGAGGGGTGTAGCATCTGCTAGTCATTGCTAAAGGGGTCACCCCCGGTGAAGGGATCTTGGCCTTTTCCTTATCGAATAAGGTGCAGGATGTTCTACAAGGAACACCGCGATGCAAAGCAAGAACTGTAGCTACCTGTTTTTGAAAATTCGATTCCACAACATCTTTTAGGTTTCTTTTCTTTCAATAATCACATTAATGAAGTCCCATCATTTAAATACCTAAACATCACAGATAAATACGACGTATACTTATGCCATCCGCATTCGCCTCGATGTCCCCTCGTGCACCGTTAGGTTAGGTAACTAACGGCAGAGCGGGGCAGGGCTAGCTCGGGTGTAAAACATAAGTAACGTCTATATATTATATCATATATACTATATACAGTATCTATCACAGAACATCAAATGATCACATCACAGATATCGCAGCAGAAGAAACATATGAAACATTGGATATACTAGGACGTCCGTGTTTTCAATACGAGCCAGTATAAAACACGGATTCCACGGTCGCGATGAATAGCCAAACCCACACCCCTAGACCCCTACGAGAGCAGCAAGTAACCCTACCAATTCTAGAGTTAGGAGACTCGGACTCGACTCCTCGAGTTGGTCTCCCACTGGACTCTAGAACCCGGTTACTTGTGCCCTCCTCCTTGGGTCTATCCTAGTGCGGAAAAGTAAATAATATACAAAAGGTGACATCTTCCGCAACCTGGAAGTGCCCCAATAAAAGAATATTACATACAAATGAATTTTACATGAATGAAAATAAAAACTCTCACCTCACAAAACCCCCCAGCTATTCAAAACGCGACGATCCAATATAACATATCCAGCAACACATAACATCACATGTCATCAACGTATGTCAATATGCCCATCCCAATTGTCGTTGACATATAGCAACGAAACCGGCGATATCACATATTACACTTACGGTCGCAGAAAAGAAAGTGAAAAACTACAACAGTTGGAATCCGCAACCTCCTTAGACATCGCATGCCTAACCATCTGAATTCCTTAGACATCATATGCCTAACAATTATAAACCCCGCATTTTAGTCTCATTATCGAAAACACTTTTCAATATCAAGTCAGGCAATTCAACAAGATTCCCGGCATTTTGATCGAATGCTCGTCGCAAACTTTAGTAGGCGGCCGCACCCCCGATGCCGTCGACGAAGTGCACTAAGGCGGAACACCGCTGCCGCGAGCACCCGAACGGATGCTTTCGGCGACGGGGGTTCTCCTACAGTCACTTGGACGGGGCTAAGGGGTGTAGCTGTCTATTAAGTTTACCGGCGAGTATCCGCGTAAGCTACGTGATTGCAACGAACTTTTGATCGCATCAAAATTCCGTGGCAACCGATCAAGTGAGACTAAACTGCTATGTTTATAACATTCAAATCAGTTATCTCATAACTACTTGTGGATTCCAAATATTGTATCACATTCCAGATAAATAGTCAATGTTAAACTTTCCGATCGAACAATCAAACACCCAAGTTTTCCCGAAACAGGTCAACACATGAAATAAGTTTAAAAACATTCACTTCATGCCACAGTACAAACGGTCCAGCCGTAGAAGGGTCAAGCCAACGCCTCACATATGGCACGCAGTACTGCCCAAACCCTAAGGTTCAAAGGGCAGTTCAAGACGGTCACATAATCGAGTTAAGGTTTGTTGTCTTCTAGAGGGTCCATCGCGTTACTTGCACTACTTAGAACGTTTTCAAACTACGGAAAAATCCAACACTTGGAAATTTCCCGGCAGGGGAAAAATTGGGTATTTATATCCGGTCGAACTTTCTAACATGTTCTAAATTATCCGAAAAAACACAGACAAAGTTAAAGATTCCGATCGAATCGACGAACTCCCAATACAACCCAGAAAACTCAACACTTGAGTATAAGTTAAAATTACCCAGAAAACACAGGAATCAATATATGACATTACTGTGCAAAGCACGTGCCAAGAATCAACTTTGTGGCCGCGGAACCGCCGCACATGCTAGGGTGGGGCCGCGGTTCCGCGGAGCTTTGGTTGACATGGGCTCACGTGCTTCATAGTAACTCTTATAATACCCTGCTGTATTTTTTGGATATTTTTAATTTGAAAAAATCCACATTTTCAGAAAATGTACAGAGAAGGGTTTGAGTTAGGGTTTCGGGGTTCGATCGGATTTCTAACATCGTCTACACTTCGCCTAAAGCTCTAGTTAGGCTCTGATACCACTGTAGGGTTACTAGGCACACTCAAGAGGTTCCACAAGGCATCAACCATGCCAAAATCAAATTTTTCTTATGCCGAAGAACCTTAATGCTAGATCGTTAACTAGAGGTAAGGCGAAACATGCAAGTAAACAACTTTATTGCTAATTGAAAGAGACTACAACCTTTGTAGATCTGGTCCTCCACTTCTCTAGCTCCGTGTTAACGTCCCTCCGCTGCGATCATCGAAATCCCGGACCCTAGCGTCGATTTCATCGGAGAAATGGGCGGGCTAGGTCGTTGACTTCGATGCCGAAGATGATCTACGTCGAGGCGACTCAAACTCAAGCTCCACCTTCACTAGGTCATGAAACTTGTGAAGATAACACACTCTACTACATGGCAAGTGGTAGAGGATGAAGAAACAGGAAGTGGGTTCACTTTGGATTTGGATTTCTCACTTGGAATCATCACTTGGAAATTTCTAGCAATGGTTTCTTCTCTTCATGAAGAAGAAGAAGAAAGAAAAGAAAATCAATTATCAATAATAGAAAATGAAATGATATCTATCATAATGCAACCATGGGTGAGTTAACTTGTGTAGAGACTAAACTAGGGTTTAGGTGAATGGTTAGGTTAAGGAAAGAAACAAAATGGTCAAAGCTATTCAAAGCTTCATGAAGCTTCAAATAAAATCCAAAGAAAGCCACCATTTTATTTCTTGCCAAAATGAATAAATGAATAAATGAATAAAGAAATTAAAACCCTAACCATTTACCTAAACATGGTTCAAAGCATACACACACCCAAGTTTGCATGTATCATCAAACATGATACAAACTAGTGCACAAAACTATATCATATATACAATGTGCACATCAAGTGAGAAAATCCATCTTAAGTGAACAAATACTAGTTAATGTAAAGTAATATATCAAATATATAATTATACATTAAATCATTAAATCAACACTTGATTTAATGATCCGGTCATATAGCATATAACCGACTAATATCAAGTGTATCAATGTATCGAATCAACACTTGATTCGGTAACCCGGCTATATCACATATAACCGACCGATGATACAAATCGCGAGAATGGAATACAGTATCACATACTGGTATTATTCTCGGTCCCGTACATATCTCATATGCGCTCCTATTTCGTTTCGCTTGAGCCAGAAAACCTCTGTGTAGGACTCTAAAGACTCGTCAATACGCCGGCAGCAGGTGATGATCATATCAAATACCCATAAGCCGCAAGTGGTCTGCTAAACGTAACGGCCACCCGGGTATTGAGCGATCAGAAGATCAACGAGCAAGCCCGCTCACACTCCTGTAAATCCAACCAGTAACACTTACCGTACAGTCCGGTCTCGTCGTCTGATATGTCGCATATCTTACCTAGGGGTGGTAAACGTCAGACCCCAATAGCTCGATAAGTCGTGTCGATATGAGGTCTATAACAGTTCGAGAAACCACTGGTAACACTTACCAGTAAATCTCAGCAACCCTGGCCAGGGATTTCCGGTTATAGCCAATCGAACACAGCACAACATCAACTCCCTATACCGGGAGAGACGAATCCCCTCCTATCGCTCATTGCCTCTATGTGATTCGGGACTGTACCCAAAAACCACCGTTTTGCACGCCCTCTTGGACATGGTAAGGTGGAAATCAAAGCACAGTGGGAATCACACAAGACTCTATGACGATCTCGGGTCAACAGACTACTCTGTACCAGTGTCACCTGAGAACTGCCATCTGACGTAAGGTATAATACCATCTGGGAGTTCTCGGCGAGTCCGTCCAGTGTACCCAGTCTACACTGAGCACCCGTATATCATCTCTAATGTCAAACACCAATGGATTTGGGATCATCTATTGCAGAAATATGTGCAGGCTTTTCTAAGACATCTGGGAAAATTTGGTGAAGTGATCTTACCATTGCGCCGCGGAACCGCGGCCTTACCCATGCTTTGGCCGCGGTTCCGCCGACGTTTTGTCTCTTCAGTGCACCAAATTTTGTACAGTGTTCTCTGACTTGGAATTGTGGTTTTTGGTATTTTTTTTTTGGGCCCAGATTTGTTTGAGTACTGGGAATTGTGCTTGGGGCCCACTTCGGGAACGTTTGTCGATCGAAAATTTAAATATGTTAGTTCACAGTATTTACATTATATCTGCGACCGTGAATGTCACTTGATCGGTAAATCCTGTCTAACTGCTATAGCCCTTTTAGACGGATTTGCGAACGTGAGATTCACGTTGATGTTCTGTGTTGTGTTGTGATGTTGCGGATCTGTCGTGGTGGATAGCCTGGATGCAATGGTAGTACAGTTTGGTTGTATATGTACATTTGATATTGCGGGGCGAGCGTCCGACATGTGGACTGTCGTCACTGCCTGTTTGTATATTATTCTTTTGGGGCACGACCGGGCTGAGGTCGATGTACCTATTGTATATTTTACTTTCTGTACTAGGATTACCCCGCGGTGGGGTGCACGGATAGCCGGGTTCTATAGGACAACGGGCCCGCATCTCATAGCATTGAGACGGAGGGGCCTTCACTCTAGAATTGACGGGCTATTCGCCGCACTCGTAGGGGGTACAGGTTGACCCAGGAGGGGTGCCCTGTAAGTCCGCGGCAGCGTCCCGGCCGTCTAACAGACGCCAATATGCGGAACAAAACTTTTACGACTGGCGCTATCGTGTACTTTATCCCGGATCGTCCATTAAAGCTAAACTAACAAATTGTAAAGAGGGTAGAATTGTTATACCGAACGATCCGAGTCCTTCGGTCTTTAACCATCATCCCACGCTTTGTTGCGACGGCTTCGATCTTCTAAAACTCCAGTCTCGTCATCCAGGTGGCACCACGTCGACGGATCTTTAAACGGGCTCCCGCCTCTGAACCGAGGCAACTCGGTCGTCAAGTTTGCTAAAAGAGACGACCAAGATGAAGTAGAGAATGAGTAGAATACTTTGTCTCGTTACGTCCAAGGCTATGGAGGAACGGTTAATAGAAGTTGCCATTTGGAGTTGGGTGAATGGAAATTGAACTAGGAAATTTCCATACACATAAACTAACATGATCTTTTGCAAAAATGAATGAATCAAAAAATCTCTCTTCCCCACAATGAGGGGCCGGCCATATATAAAGAAGAGGGAGAGTGAGTGTAGGAGCAAGGAGGGTGAGTGTAAGGAAAAATATCAAGGATATTTATCATTAGAAAAGAATGAGTGGTATGAACACAATAAATGATTAATCCACCTCACTTAACACCTCACCTCACAATTAATGCAAATGATGAGTCACTAATCCTAGTCACCATATCTAGAATCTTCTAGAATCATGACTCATCCAAAAGACGAAAGGATAAATCCGCATTTAACCGAATGTTAAATACGGCTGATAGAAAACTGGAAACTGGCAACTTCCAAAAGTGATCCTGAAACGAATTTCAGGATAACCCCGTAATGGTATAAACATACCCGCATTTGTATTACAACCGAATACAAATGCAACTGAGACAAAGATATTATATCTACACAGTATAATACTGGGATCCGGCTTAAACCAAAGCCTACCAGTATTATCTGCCCGAAAAACGACACGTGCGAAAACGCACGTGCTTTTTCCGAACCCTGCCATAATACCATACGGCATCTACAACGTTTCGCCCGAACTTAAGAAAGTGTATGTGGGGGACTCTAATGACTCATCAATACAATGGCACTGGGTATAACCACTAGCACGTCAGAGGTACAAGCTGTACGTAACGTTTTGCCTATGTATTGATTGTAAGAGAAGCTGACGAGCGAACTCATCTATAAACCCTACTGAGCCTGACAGTGACAATATCCGTACGGTCCGGAACGTTCGTCTATGAGTATCGCATATTAGGCCTAGGGGGTCGGTAAACGTCAGACCCCCAATAGCTGCATAAGTCGTGTCAGAGAGTAGCCCAGAACACCCTGAGATACTACTGATATACCTACCAGTATATCTCGATTACCCTGGCCAGGGATTTCGTGTAATGGCTCTCCTAAACACAGCGCGATCTCACCCCCAATACAGGGAGAGACGAATCCCCTGCCGATCCGCTCACTTGCCTCCAATGTGGCTCGGGACTGTACCCAAAATATACCTGTTTGCATGACTACTTTGACCCGTGGTAGGGTATAAATCAAAGCACAGTGGGAACTCACACGAGAAAAATGACGACCTCAGGTCGATGAACTAACCTGTACACATGTCACCAGGGAACTGCTATATGACGATATGTATAATACCAACCAGCATGTTCCCGGCGAGTCCTGTCCGGTGTACTCATATCCCAATGAGCACCTGTATACATCTTAGGTGATCCAACTGACACCAGTGGCTTGTGAGACCGTCCACCGCCCCTCGTCGGGGTCTCGACTGTATACACTAGTCTACTCTGGAGTATCGATGCCCTGTCTCGAAACTTCCACGACCAGGGATACTTTAAGGATGTGCTTGTAGATCCCAGCTCCCACATATATGATCTCCATCATACTGCTGGTAATCAAACAAGAATCCTATGGGCTCTATCATGATGATAAAGACAAACCAAATAGCATACTATCATCATGAGTAAGACTGTTTTATCGGTATAGGTCCTCCCTCAATCATTGCAATCACGTACCTGCGATCCAATAATTGACTTAGAGGGCACTATATCCAACAATCTCCCACTTGCACTTAAGGCTAATTATTGCGATGTCGTGTACTCACAGCTCGTGTGATACTGAGCATCCAACTCCTCTACTAATCAGTTTCACAAAGCTCGTTTGCAAAACTATTGTATTTGAGAAATAGCCTCAGTGAGTGGATCCGCCTTGAAGTTTCTTTCTATGTCTCTCTTAATCTCAAGTTCGCGGAGAAAACTATCTCCCGAATCGAGTAATACCCGTCTTAGAATATGTCTGGATATCTGATGGGAACTAGTTCATAAATGAACTCCAAATCCAAACTTCTTAGACTGTATCGATCACTGAAACTAATCAGTATCAAGCACTATGCCTCCCACAGTATCCTCTTGGACCGCCTGTCCATAATACTGTCCCTCATCTGAGGGAAAACTATAACTCTGATAATCGCTCTGTCATCCAGGTCACCTGTGAAGCCTGGAATAATAACCGTCTCCCGAAGGTGGCTGCCGTCATCAAATCCATAGAACATTGACTTATGTTCTATAACTGCTTCCGTATGTTTCTTCAGGATTGGATTAATATAAACTTATCGCATCTTATGGAATAACGACATCTGGTGTGGTACTTGACATCTCACGATTGACTCAATTGCCCAAGCAAGTGATCTGTCAATCATGTACGTCCCTCTCCGCATTAGTCTGTAAGAAACCTTTAGAGAGGGTGACTCCATCACCTGTAGGTATACCACCATGCCAGGAGTCAATTATTCTAAACTACTATTAGAATACTGTCAAAGTACCCATATTGGGAAACTACCCAAATCTAGATCTAAAACCTTAGATCTAGTAACCAGAATGTCAGATATTATATCCATATCCTTTGTGGAGAAACAACTGTGTGACGACTACAGTACAACCGATCATAGTATAGGAATTTTACTTCCTACTCTGTGTATGTCATCCAAATACCAGGACATCACACCTTACTACCTTCTTAACATATCTATCCCCTATTCTGATGAAGTCAAACCCATGACTGTCACATCAAAAATAGATGATCTATCTCCGCTATAATTGCTCAAGTCTATAAATAGACATAAGCTACTTGCCCACTATGCTTCCGCTGCTCCCACTGAATATGACAACCCTCTGGAAGAATAATATATACGTACATTTCTAAAACTAGTTTAGAACGACGCTATACTTATCCTCCTGCCAGGTCTCATAGTTTGGAACAACAGCAGTGTCAAGTTTGGGTAAACAAGAACCTCCCTGCCACCTTCCTTGAGGCTACCGGAGTACCTCTCGGGTGTCTGAGGTTACCCACCATATCTGCGGAATGGCTATTGGAATGTCAAACCTGATTGAATATATAGGTCCTATTAAACTTTCCATAATCGTTTGCGGTTCTGGAATCACTTCCAGTTCTACCATACTCTCACTTCTGTTTTTCTGGAAAAAAAAATCCATTTTAATAAAACTGTGGCGAGTTAAGAACAATATCACTATTGATCTTCCAGATGGTAGAAAATCATCCCTCGTCAAAGCTAGGGTCAACCCACAAACTGTCATTACAGAAACGTGCCTTGAGTTTTCCAGTGTCTGTTTTTAAGCATAAGCTGGACAACTCCCCTTACCTTAACATCGTTAAGATATGAAGCAATCTATATCCAATATAGAAACATAGGCACTTTATTTAATTGGAACCAGATTCAAATCCTGCAGCTGTCTCCAGTGCATATCATCTTAATGGATAGAGGCTAATCAGCATTATTCAACTTAGGAATCCATCCAATTATGAGTAACCTGAAAGAGAAACAAGTTTCTCAAAACCATTACTATCAACTGAATACTAATCATAAGAATCCACATCTTTGATTTCTTTGAAGAATCCCGATACTTGCGATACATGGTTCTCTACTTTATTCCTATACCCACAACTTCTCAATACTTAGACATTGTATTTCTACGAAACACTTGTCTATAAACTAGAGAAGTCACAAGTAAATAGAATATAGTACGAGGACCAATCCCTTTGTCCTGATGGACACTGGACAACATACAATACTCTGTATAAGTCCGCTGAGTTTGAATAACTCAAAACCTGTGCGTCGTAGGTTGAAAACTGTCCCCAGGCGATTTCCTCAAATATCACCAATTACAATAAATTCTGATATAATGAGGATGATCACCTAATTCCCAATAACTTGCTCCCACTAAACATTTGTAAAATCATACAGATGTGAGAAACATACCTGGTAAATACATACCCTGGAGTAAGTATCTAATCGGGAAATCAGATTTCAATTAACAATGCATAGTGTAACTGAAACATGAAAATGTTTCGAAGGGGTGTCCTGGTATTCTTTAGTAATGCCTTTTCCATAATCCAATTCATGACTTTAACCGTATGTTTCGCTGCCATCTTTCCAATTCCCTTTATTTGTCTTTAGTCGTTACCTTCTGTACACCATCATTAGGCTAAAATGGCTTTCTTCCTTTCCTACCGTTCGGCACAAGCCTATGGTTTGGAAGAAGACTATCCAGTAAGCATAATAGGTGTACCCTCCTAAACTAAGGAGTACTCGCAACTTGAGAGAAGGTGATGATAAAAGACAACTGAATAAACCTTATTCCTATTTCTCCTGAACCAGAATCCAGCCTCGAAAAATTATCCTTCGAGTTCGTATATAACCATATGATGGATTTATCTAATAGAATTGGATGTTCGTAGTGATACGGGTTGTTCTGGAGAAATTAAAGGTGAAGTAGGAGTGGCGATGAAATACGTGGTTTTGTCGTGAATGTTAGTAGTCGCAATTTACTTTGCCCTCTTTCTAATTCCTTTATCTTGTCTTTAGCTATTACCTTCTGTACACCCTACTTATGCTAATTAGTTTTCTTCATTCCCTACCTTTCGGCACCTGCCTATGGTTTGGAATAAGACTTTCTAATAAGCGTAATAGGTGTACTCTCCTAAACCAAGGAGCCCTCACAACCTGAGAGAAGGTGATAATAAAAGATAACTGAATAAACCAATTCTATTTCTCCTAAACCTGGATCCATCCTCGAAGAAGTCCCTTCGAGTTCGTATATAACCATACGATGGATCTATCCAATGGAAGTGGATGTCCGTAGTAATACGGGTTGTTCTGAGAAATACAAAGGGTAAAAGAAGGAGCGGTAATGACTTATGCAACCAGGAAAATCCAAAAGCCAGTATTTTAAGAAGGTTCGCTCAACTTGGTCACTGAGTTATAGTCTAGGGTCGGTCAAAGGTTGCTGCCAAAGAGAGAGAGAAAAGAAACACTCTGCGTGCACTCTAACCTAGATCAGAATGGTTATCACTTTATCTAATTAGGAAACCTCCCACTGTTATCTCAAATTCTCCTCCAAACCTCAAAGAAGAATTAGTCGGGGTCACCCGAAGAGTAAACCAACTCATCAGTGAGAATCGGGATCCAACTATCCTCGCATGATAACTTGATGGAAGCCACTCAAGTCATCACACTCCAGAAGGTATGCTCAAGTCTGGCAAGTTTCTTGTATGTTTGAAACTCCCGATGTAATTTTTATCCCATGATCTTATGATCTTGACGTAGGCCAACAAATCATAAGCAACATGT
The DNA here is from genome assembly GCA_030015575.1 of Agapanthus africanus. Lineage (NCBI taxonomy): Eukaryota > Viridiplantae > Streptophyta > Magnoliopsida > Asparagales > Amaryllidaceae > Agapanthus > Agapanthus africanus. The sequence goes on along the minus strand of JASDDO010000031.1, from coordinate 351,923,298 downwards.
CAAGTTCTACCCGTCGTTGTCCTGATCAACTTAAGTCATCGTACATGCCCTTGACGTAGGCCAACAAGGTGTACGTCTGACTTAAACTAATGCATCTATCTATGCAACAAATGAATACCCAGCAGCTACCAAACACTATGTCTTGATGTAGGCCAACAAACATAGCTTGAATGCTACTGACCATCCATAAGAAACGATGGAGGATTACGGCTGGTTTTTGGCGAAAAACCTTTAACGTAATGAACCTGATCTTGTTAAAGGAACCTGATAGCTTTATAAAAATATATAGTAGCAAAAACCTTTTGTTAAAGAAGCCACTCCCGGTGAAGGGATCTCGGCTCTTTCCTCGTGGAATGAGGTGCAGGATATTCCAACTGAATACCGCTATGCAAAACAAAAGGAAACGTCTTTGTAATAATTTAAAATTTGTTCCAACAACATCAAATATAGGTTTGTTTTATCCTTGCATTGAAAAGAATTAATGCAGTCCCATCAATCAATCACACCAGAAAAGAACGAAAATAAAATGTACGTATATGCCATCCGCATTCGTCACTGGGTCCCGTCATCACCCGTTAGGTTACTTAACTAACGACAGAGCGGGGACTGGACTAGCGCGGGTGTAAAACATATACAACATCTAATAGTATATATACTAATATACAATAATCGCTCCAGGCGTGATAAAATGCAACATTACAGAAAAGTAATAAGCATCACAGAACAATACAGATAATCTGGGATCCCCGGATTTCACAGAGCCGCTACTGAAACCCGACGTTCCCCTGGTCGTGTGGATAGCCTGTGCAATGAAACCTAGACCCCTACGGGTGCGGCAAGTTACCCGCCAAAACCTGAAGCGAGGTAGTCCCCACAACATAGTGAATGGAATACCCGGCACTTTACGGAATCCGGTAAATTGAGCACCCCTCCTTGGGTTAACCTGTACCTCCTACGAGTGCGGCGAATAGCCTGCCAATTCAAGAGTGAGGTCCCTTTGCCTCTCAATGCCATGAGATACGGACCCGTTGCCCTCTAGAACCCGGCTATCCGTGCACTCCACCGCGGGATAAACCTAGTACAGAAAATGAAAAATAGTACAACAGGTACATCGACCGCAACCTGGTCGTGCCCCAAAAGAATAATATACAAACAGGCAGTGACGGCAGTCCACAAGTCGGACGCTTGCCACGCAATATCAAATGTACAAATAAATCTGAACAACACTACCATTGCACACTGCTATCCACTACGACAGATCCGCAACATCACAGCACAACACAGAACATCAACGCGAATGTCACGTTCACAAACCTGTCTAAAAGAACTATAGCAATCAGACGCGGTTTACCGATCAAATGACATTCCCGGTCGGAGATATAATGAAAGTACTGTAAACTAACAAGTTTAAAAATTCGATCGACAAAATTTCCCGAAGTGGGCCCACATACAACTGCTGTACAGTAACAAAATCTGGGCCAAAACAAACAGTACCAGAAACCACATTTCCCTGTGAAGAAGCCCCCGTAAAAATTTGGGGCACCATTCTCACTAAACCGCCGCGGAAGCGCGATCAAACCCTAGGTTTGACCGCGGTTCCGCGGTTATTTAATGGGATCACGTGTCCAAATTTTTACGGGATTCTTAGAAACACCTGCTTGTTTTTATGTGATATGCAAAAATAATTTTAGAACAGTTTGAAAATCAACAGAAACTGTTAGTACAGAAAATTGTGATTTCGGAAATTCCGTTCGATCGATCTTTTAAACGCGTTAGCACAAGTTAGTATAGCTTAATGGTGAGGCTCTGATACCACTGTAAGTCCGCGGCAACGCCCCGGCCGTCTAACAGACGCTTTATCCCGGATCGTCCATTAAAGCTAAACTAACAAATTGTAAAGAGGGTATAATTGTTATACCGAACGATCCGAGTCCTTCGGTCTTTAACCATCATCCCACGCTTTGTTGCGGCGGCTTCGATCTTCGGAAACTCCAGTCTCGTCGTCCAGGTGGCACCACGTCGACGGATCTTTAAACGGGCTCCTGCCTCTGAACCGAGGCAACTCGGTCGTCAAGTTTACTAAAAGAGACGACCAAGATGAAGTAGAGAATGAGTAGAATACTTTGTCTTGTTACATCCAAGGCTATGGACGAACGGTTAATAGAAGTTTCCATTTGGAGTTGGGTGAATGGAAATTCAACTAGGAAATTTCCATACACATAAACTATCATGATCTTTTGCAAAAATGAATGAATCAAAAAATCTCTCTTCCCCACAATGAGGGGCCGGCCATATATAAAGAAGAGGGAGAGTGAGTGTAGGAGCAAGGAGGGTGAGTGTAAGGAAAAATATCAAGGATATTTATCATTAGAAAAGAATGAGTGGTATGAACACAATAAATGATTAATCCACCTCACTTAACACCTCACCTCACAATTAATGCAAATGATTAGTCACTAATCCTAGTCACCATATCTAGAATCTTCTAGAATCATGACTCATCCAAAAGACGAAAGGATAAATCCGCATTTAACCGAATGTTAAATACGGCTGATAGAAAACTGGAAACTGGCAACTTCCAAAAGTGATCCTGAAACGAATTTCAGGATAACCCCGTAATGGTATAAACATACCCGTATTTGTATTACAACCGAATACAAATGCAACTGAGACAAAGATATTATATCTACACAGTATAATACTGGGATCCGGCTTAAACCAAAGCCTACCAGTATTATCTGCCCGAAAAACGACACGTGCGAAAACGCACGTGCTTTTTCCGAACCCTGCCATAATACCATACGACATCTACAACGTTTCGCCCGAACTTGGGAAAGTGTCTGTGGGGGACTCTAATGACTCATCAATACAATGGCACTGGGTATAACCACCAGCACGTCAGAGGTACAAGCTGTACGTAACGTTTTGCCTATGTATTGATTGTAAGAGAAGCTGACGAGCGAACTCATCTATAAACCCTACTGAGCCTGACAGTGACAATATCCGTACGGCCCGGAACGTTCGTCTATGAGTATCGCATATTAGGCCTAAGGGTCGGTAAACGTCAGACCCCCAATAGCTGCATAAGTCGTGTCAGAGAGTAACCCAGAACACCCTGAGATACTACTGATATACCTACCAGTATATCTTGATTACCCTGGCCAAAGATTTCGTGTAATGGCTCTCCTAAATACAGCGCGATCTCACCCCCAATACAGGGAGAGACGAATCCCCTGCCGATCCGCTCACTTGCCTCCAATGTGGCTCGGGACTGTACCCAAAATATACCTGTTTGCACGACTCCTTTGACCCGTGGTAGGGTATAAATCAAAGCACAGTGGGAACTCACACGAGACAAATGACGACCTCAGGTCGATGAACTAACCTGTACACATGTCACCAGGGAACTGCTATCTGACGATATGTATAATACCAACTAGCATGTTCCCGGCGAGTCCTGTCCGGTGTACTCATATCCCAATGAGCACCTGTATACATCTTAGGTGATCCAACTGACACCAGTGGCTTGTGAGACCGGCCACCGCCCCTCGTCGGGGTCTCGACTATATACACTAGTCTACTCTGGAGTATCGATCCCTGTCTCGAAACTCCCACGACCAGGGACACTTTAAGGATGTGCTTATAGATCCCAGCTCTCACATATATGATCCCCATCATACTGCTGGTAATCAAACAAGAATCCTATGGGCTCTATCATGATGATAAAGACAAACCAGATAGCATACTATCATCACGAGTAAGACTGTTTTATCGGTATAGGTCCTCCCTCAATCATTGCAATCACGTACCTGCGATCCAATAATTGACTTAGAGGGCACTATATCCAACATGCCCAAGTAACCGGATTCCGCGAAGTGCTGGGTGGTCCATTCACGTTGCTGAAGGCGCTGCCTCGCTTCAGGTTTTGGCGGGTAACTTGCCGCGCCCGTAAGGGTCTAGGATTTCATTGCACAGGCTATCCACACGACCAGGGGAACGTCGGGTTTCAGCAGCGGCTCTGTGAAACCCTGGGCTTCCAGATATCTGTATTGTTCTGTGATGCTTATTACATTTCTGTGATGTTGCATTTTATCATACCTTGAGCGAATATTATATATTGATATATATACTAGTAGATGTTGTATATGTTTTACACCCGCGCTAGTCCAGTCCCCACTCTGTCGTTAGTTAAGTAACCTAACGGGTGATGACGGGACCTAATGGCGAATGCGGATGGCATATACGTACATCGTATTTTAGTTCTTTTTTGGTGTGATCAATTGATGGGACTGCGTTGATTCGTATTAATGCAAGCTAAATAAACCTATTCTGATGTTGTTGGAACATTTTTCAAAAAGCTGTTATTGCAAGGACGTTCTCTTTTGTTTTGCATAGTGGTATTCGGTTATGAATATCCAGCACCTCAGTCGACGAGGCAAGGGCCGAGATCCCTTCACCGGGAGTGACCCCTTGGACAGAAGTTTGCGTCAGGGTAATAACTTCACTATAGCCGATTACTTTTTGCTTTGCATCATGGTATTCAGTTGGAATATCCTGCACCTCATTCTACGGGGAAAGAGCCGAGATCCCTTCACCGGGAGTGACCTCTTTAGCAAGGGTTTTCGCCACTATATTTTTATAAAAAGCTATGCAGTTCCTTCAACGATATCAAGTTCATTATGTTAAAAGTTTTTCGCCAAAAACTAGACGTAGCCCTCCGTCATTTCATACAAGTATTACTTAGTATTCGTGCTGCGTTTGTTGACTGTGTCAAGGCATAGTGTGCGGTAGCTAAGCAGTGTTTGTTTGTGGCATATTAATGGGATTGGTTAGGACAGTCGTGCGGCCTTGTTGACTGTGTCAAGGGCTTGTACGGGTGGGTTTAATGCAATCCAGGATAATGACGGGTTGAACTTGACTAGAACTCTTTGATTTGTTAACTGTGTCAAGGTCACTTGGGTCCTAGGGGTAAAAACACACATCGGGAGTTTCTAAAGAAACTGAAACTTGCCAGGCATGCGCATACCTTCTGGAGTGTGATAACTTGAGTGGATTCCGTCACGTTATCATGCGATGATAGTTGGATCCCGATTCCCACTGATGAGTTGGTTTACTCCTCGGGTGATCCCGGCTAATTCTTCTTTCAGGTTTGGAGGAAAATTTGAGGTTACAGTGGGAGGTTTCCTGATTAGATAAATTGGTAACCATTCTGATGTAGGTTAGTGTACACGCTGAGTGTTTCTTTTCTCTCTCTCTCTTTGGCAGCGACCATGACCCGACCCTATACTATGACTCAGTGACCAAGCTGACCGAACCTTCTTAAAACACTGGCTTTTGGATTGTCAGAGTTGCATACCTCATTGCCACTCCTACTTTTACCCTTTTCTCCAGGACACCCCATATTACTACGAACGTCTACTTCCATTGGACAAAACCATCGTATGGTTATATACGAACTCGAAGGAATTTATTCGAGGACGGTTTCCGGTTCTGGAGAAATGAATAGGACTATTCAGTTTTCTTTTCCTTTTACCTTCTCTCAGGTTGCGAGTACTCCTTTGTTTAGGAGATAGTAAACCTATTACGCAAATTGGATAGTCTTCTTCCAAACCTTAGGCTGGTGGCGAACGGTGGGGAATGAAGAAAACCAATTAGCATAACGATGGTGTACAGAAGATATTAAGTAAAGACATATCAAGGGATTAGTAAGAGGGCAAAGTAAACTGCGACTGCTATTCACGACCAAACCAAGTATTTCATTACCACTCCCACTTCACCCTTGTATTTCTCCAGGACACTCCGTATCACAACGAAGATCCACAGTTTATTGGATACTCCATCGTATGGTTATATACGAACTCGAAAGGAACTTGTTCCAGTTCGGGGATGGATTTTGGTTCAGGAGAAATATGAATAAGGTTTATTCGGTTGTCTTTTATCTTCACCTTCTCTCGCATTGCGAGTGCTTCTAGGATTAGGACAGTACACCCATTATGCTTATTGGATAGTCTTCTTCCAAACCATAGGCTGGTGCCGAACGGTAGGGAAGGAAGAAAACCATTTAGCCTAAGAGGGTGTACAGAAGGTAATGACTAAAGACATATAAAGGGATTTGGAGAGATGGCAAAGAATTATACGGTTACAGTTGTGAATATGGATAATGGAAGAGGCATTACTATGGATACTGGGATACCCCATCGAAACATTTCAATGTTTCAGTTTCACTGTGTACTGTTAAAAGAAAACTGATTTCCCAATTAGAAACTTGCTCCAGAGTATGTATTTACCAGGTTTGATTCTCACATCTGTATAGTTTTACAGATGATGAGTAGGAGTAAGTTATTGGGAATTAGGTGATCATCCTCATTATATCGAAATTCGTTGTAATTGGTGATATTTGAGGAAGTCACCTGGGTTGTTTGCCGGACGACAAATATTTGGTTTTGAATATTCGTTGTTATGCACCAATTTAAAATTGATATATCTGTACGTCCATTTTTATAGAGTGAGATATACCTTTTTGAAATTATGTCTATGACATTTACCTATATCAATGGATGGTTAGGTAAGGAGCATTGAACAGCGGTGTAATTCTTCTTAACCATAAGTACAGTTTTTAACCTACGACACACAGTGAATGAGTCACTAGACTCAGGGGACTTATACAGAGTATTGTATATTGTCCAGTGTCCATTAGTACAGAGGGATTGGTCCTCGTACTATATTCGGTTTACTTATGACTTCTCTAGTTTTTAGACAAATGTTTCGTAGAAACACAGGGTCCAAGTTTTGAGAAGTTATAGGTATAAGAATAGAGTAGAGAACCAGGTGTTGCAAGTATCGGGATTCTTCAAGGTGATTGAAGATGTAGATACTTGTGCATGGTATTCAGTTGATAGTAATGATTAAGAGAACTTGCTTCTCTTTCAGGTTACTCATAATTGGAAGCATTCCTAAGTTGAGTAACGCTGATCGGCCTCCTTCCATTTAGTTGACATGCACTGAAGACGGCTGCATGATTTGAATCAGGTTTAATTAAATCAGTGCCTCTATTTCTATATTGGATATAGAACAGTTCATATCTTAACGATGTTAAGGTACGGGGAGTTGTCCGGCTTATGCTTCAAACCAGACACTGGACAACTCAAGGCATGTTTCTGTAATGGCTGTTTGTGGGTTGACCCAGGCTATGACGAGGGTTGACTTTCTACCATCTGGAAGATCAATAGTGATATTGTTCTAGACTCGCCACAGTTTTAATAAAAAATGGATTTTTTCAGAAAACTGTAGTGGGAGTATAGTAGAACTGGAAGTGATTCCAGAACAACAAACGATTACGGAAAATTTGATGAGAACCTAATGATTCATTCTGATTTGACATTCCATTAGCCACTCCGCAGATATGGTGGGTAACCTCAGGCGCTCGAGAGGTACTTCGGTATGCTAAAGGACAGTGGCAGGGAGGTTCTTGTTTACCCAGACTTGCCATTGCTGTTGTTCCAGACTGTGAGACCCGGCAGGAGGATGTGTATAGCGTCGTTCTAAACTAGCTTTAGAAGTGCACGTGTATATGACTCTGCCAGAGGGTTGTCGTGGTCAGTGGGAGCAGCGGAAGCATTTGTAGACAAGTGGCTTATGTCTATTTATAGACTAAAGCAGATATAGCGGAAATAGATCATCTATTTCTGATGTGACAGTCATAGGTCTGACTTCATCAGAATGGGGGATGGATCTATTAAGATGGTAGTAGGGTGTGATGTCCTGGTATTTGGATGACATACACAGAGTAGGAAGTAAAATTCATATACTACGATCGGTTATACTTTGGTTGTCACACAGTGGTTTCTCCTAAAAGGATATGGACATTATATCAGACAGTCTGGTTACTAGACCTATGGTTTTAGATCTAGATTTGGGTAGTTTCCTAATCTGGGTACTTAGACAGCATTCTAAAGGTATTTAGAATGGACGACTCCAAGCATGGTAGTGTACCTGCAGGTGATGGAGTCACCCTCTCTAAAGGTGTCTTACAGACTAAAGGGGAGAGGGATGTGCATGATTGGCAGATCACTTGCTTAGGCAATTGAGTCAATCATGAGATGTCAAGTACCACACCAAATGTTGTTTATGCAGTAGATGCAATAAGTTGATAATAATCCAATCCTGGAAAACCAATCGGAAGCAGTTTTAGAACATATGTAGATGTTCTAGGGATATGATAACGACGACCACATTCGGGAGACGGTTATCATTCCAAGCTTATCATTCCAGGCTTCCAAGGTGACATGGATGACAGAGTGGCTGTCAGAGTTATAGTTTTCCCTCTGACGAGGGGAAGTATTTTGGAAAGGTGGTCCAGGCGGATACTGAGGGAGGCATGACACAGGATACTGATTAAGTTCAGTTGACGATACAGTCTAAGAAGTTTGGATTTGGAGTTCATTTATGAGCTAGATCCCATCAGATATCCAGACACATTCTAAGACAGGTATTGCTCATTTCGGGAGATGGGTTTCTCCGCGAACTTGAGATAAAGAGAGACATAGAAAGAAACATCAGAGAGGATCCACTGACTGAGGCTATTCCTCGAACGCAATAGTTTCGCAAACGAGTTTTACGAAACTGATTAGTAGAGGAGTTGGATGTTCGGTTTCACACGGGCTGTGAGTATGCGACATCGCAATAATTAACCTTGAGCAAGTGCGAGATTGTTGGAGATAGTGCCCTCAGAGTCAATTATTGGATCACAGGCACGTGATTGCAATGATTGAGGGAGGACCTATACTGGTAGGACAGTCTTACTCAAGATGATAGTATGCTATCTGGTTTATCTTTATCATCATGTACTGCTTTAGGTGACCTTACAGGTCACTAATGCACGTTGATAAAGCCTCTAGGATTCTTGCTTGACTGCCAGCAGTATGAGGGCGATCATATACATGGGAGCTGGGGTCTATAAGCACATCCTTAAAAGGTCCCTAGTCGTGGGAGTTTTCGAGACAGGGCATCGATACTCCAGAGTAGACTAGTGTATACAGTTGAGACCTCTACGAGGGGCGGTGGCTCGTCTCACAAGCCACTGGTGTCAGTTGGTTCACCTAAGATGTATACAGGTGCTCATTGGGTTATGAGTACACCGGACAGGACTCGCCGGGAACATGCTAGTTGGGATTATACCAGACGTCAGATAGCAGTTCCCTGGTGACATGTGTACAGGTTAGTTCATCGACCTGAGATCGTCATTTGTCTCGTGTGAGTTCCCACTGTGCTTTGATTACTACCCTACCACAGCTCAAAGGAGTCATGCAAACAGGTTTTAGTTGGGTACAGTCCCGAGCCATATGGAGGCAGTGAGCGGATCTGCAGGGGTTCGTCTCTCCCTGTATTGGGGGTGAGGTCGCGCTGTGTCTAGGAGAGCCATTACACAAAGCCCTTGGCCGAGGCAGGAGATTTACTGGTAGGCATTCCAGTAGTACCTCAGGGTGTTCTGGGCTACACTCCGACACGACTTGTACCGCTTTTGGGGGTCTGACTTTTACCAACACCTTAGGCCCGCCATGCGATGCTCATAGACGAACGGACCGGACTGTACGGATATTGTCACTGACAGGCTCAGTAGGGTGTCAGGATGAGTTCGCTCATCGACGTCCCTTTTGGTCAATACTTGGTAGCCCGTTATGTATGGCTAATACCTTTGACGTGCTAGTGGTTAAATCTACAGCCAAAGTATTGACGAGTCTTTAGAGTCCCTCACAGACAGTTTCTCAAGTTTCGGGCGAAACGTTGTAGAGGCCGTATGATATATGGCAGGGTTCGATCTTATACGTGCGGTATTGCACGGATCATGATCGGACGGATCATACTAGTGGACTTTGGTTTAAGCCAGATCCTAGTATTAGATTTGTTGGATTACTTTAGTCTCATTGCATTCGCATTCAGTCGGAATGCAAGTGCAGGTATGTATATACAGGTGAAGGGTATCCTTATGATCCGTCACGAGTTTACTTTAGATGTTGCCGGATTTTCTTTGTTATGGCAAACATTTGGATTAATGTTTGCTTAAGGAAATAATGAGCTAGAAATCATCATGACAATGCATTAATGTGACATAGACTTATACTAAGACTCATGGTCTCTTTTTTAGCAAAAATGTCACATTAGTGAATTGTTTAATGTATTGAAATGAGATGGAGAGAGAGAGGGGCTGCCAAGGTTGGTATGATTGGTCTTGTATTTTGATAATCTCTCACTCTCACTCTCATTAGAACAAAAGAATAGAAAAGTAAAAGAAATCCTTCTCTTGTTCTTCTTCTTCCTCTAACTCATCATCTCCTCTAATGGCAACACCTTCAACCTACATCCAAATTAATGGATGCAAGAGACAAAGTGATCACAACATTCTCTAGAACACCTTGGACGCGTCGGCTAGCACACTTCGCGCCCGAGTTGCTTCGGATGAAGCGGGAGCCCGTAAAAAGAACCGATGATGTGGTGCCATTTCCGACGAGGAGATCGGGACCGGAGTTGCCGCGGGAGCTTGGGATGGTGGCCAAAGATCGAAGGACACGGATCGCTCGGTATAGCTTCCTACCCATTCTCATGTTAGCTAGCATTAGGTTAATGGTTACGATCCGGGGTTTTAGGATGCGGTAGTGCCGGTTTAAAGTTAAGAAAAATTTTCGTTTCCGCATTTTGGCCTCGGATAGACGGCCGGGGCGCTACCGTAGTCCTACATGAACTTCATTGCATATAGTTACTTGTTGTTCCTGAACCTGTACCCATTGTACACTGCACTATTATTGACAGTCCATGTTGCACGAGCACTCATTGTATGCTACACACACACTGTCGGTAATTGCCATGATACGCACAACACATATGCATATCTGATATTGTATTTATTAGTGACATTAAGGCATTGATTCTCGTGCGATTGCGCATATGAAATATAGCATACATGCATACCTACATGCTTACACATATACCTTGCTATAGCTACTTGTTCACTTATATGATGTTGCGTTGGATTTGGATAATTGGAAACCGCGTGATATATTTAATGACTTGATGCATTTAAATAGCGGATTTTCCCTTGATATGCTCATATTGTTGTTCTATGTTGCATACATCATATTACATAGATTTACGCATTGAGATATAGATTTCATGTGATTTTCCGGATTTAAGAACCGCGGGGATATTTCAAGAAATGTGTATTGTTTTGAAAACCCGGTTTCTCTGGATTTGGGGATTTCGAGTGTCGATGTTGGGCACTTAGGTTCCGAGAGATATATAGATTTGGTGATTTCGAGTGGGGATTTCGAGTGTCGATAGTAGGCACTTATGTTCCGAGAGATATATGGATTTGGGGATTTCGAGTGTCGATGTTGGGCACTTATGTTCCGTGAGATGTATGGATATGGGGATTGCAAGTGTCGAGGTTGGACATTCAGGTTCCGAGGATTTCGAGTGTCGGGTTGGACACTCAGGTTCCGTGAGATGTACAGGTACAATATGTGGATTTACGTGTCGATGTTGGACACGAGTATTTCATGATGTTTTCAAGTGCCGATGTTGGCACTAAGGTTCCATAAGACTTATAGGTTATGAGGGCCGATCTGAGGGCCGATTTGAGGAAATTTGGGAATTTGATTGTCTTGATGGACACTGGTCTTGCCACGATGAGGATTCCGTGAGGATGATATGTCATCTACGTTTTTGATGAAGTCAAACTCATTGACTACCACATCAAAACAGATGTTCCAACTCCGCGATGCCTGCTTTAACCCGTAGATGGATTTAAGCAGCTTGCACACCTTTTCGATGATCCCACTGTCCATGAAGACTTTGGCTAAGTCATGTACACAGTAATCACCATTTAGAAAGGCGGTCTTAACATCCATTTGCCAGATTTCATAGTCATGGTATGCAACGATGGCAAGTAGGATCCGGATGGACTTAAGCATAGCCACTGGAGAAAAGGTTTCATCATAATCCACACCTGGTCGTTGACGAAAACCTTTTGCAACAAGTCTAGCTTTGAAAGTCTCAACTTTTCCATCTACACCAAGTTTTTTCTTGAAGATCCACTTTCTCCCGATGGGTTTTACCCCTTCAGGAGCATCTTCCAAAGTTCATACTTTGTTGGTGTACATGGATTCCATCTCAGATCACATTGCATCCAGCCATTTCACAGAGTCCCCACTCGTGATGGCCTGCTCGAAGCTAGTTTGGTCATCATCTTCCATGATGCAATCCTCGCTCCTACCATCAACGAGAAAACCGTAGTATCTCTTAGGTGCATAAGGAACCCTACTAGATCGGCGGAGAGGCTGAGGTTCATTAGGAACTATCGAATCCTCTGGTTAACACTACTACAAATAAGGGTTGCCCCTACGGATTTATCCATAGGAACAAACCACTGCCCTACGGATATATCCGTATGGGAAAGAAAATACCCTGTAGGTACAAACGCCGTAGGTGCAAATCGCAGCCTTGAACATGCCCCTATGGACTAAAAATTGCCCCTACGGAGTTATGTGTAGGTCCAGTTGTCCCTACGGCCTAATCCGTAGGGACAAAAAATTTATTTAATTTATGATTTTATAAAATAAATTAGGTGTCCCTACGGACTTATCCGTAGGGCCAAGTAGTTGCCCCTACGGATAAGTGCGTAGGTATAAATCCGTAGGGACAAAATATCAACTATCCTGATATTTTGTCCCTACGGATACCTGTGTAGGGGCATTTGTTTTCCCTTACGGATATATCCGTAGGGGCATGCGTAACCCCTAATATTGAGATCATAGGGGAAAAATATCAGGTATCCTGATATTTTGCCCCTACGGATAAATCTGTAGGTACATTGTTGGGCCCTACGGATTAATCCGTAGGGGCAATGTTGGGCCCTACGGTTAAATCCGTAGGTACATATTATCAGGGTTTTTTTTTTATAAAAAAGGGCTGCCTATTTTTTTTCTCGCCCTGTGCACAATAATATATACATCATATATAAAATTAATCATCACACAGAACATATATCGCAGTATTCATAATCACATCACACATAATATACAAAAGAAACCAACAAGCAGAATATGATATCAATATTAACACGAAAACACCACCAATATCAATATCGTCCAAAATGTAGTACAATATGTATCATATAAATAAATACATGTTTAAAATATAAGAATAAAAAAGCTACCCTAGCTCGGTCCAGCTCCACCTCTAATAAACGCCAGAATCTGGCGCGCCTGCTCCTCGGTCAATAAATCATGCAATGCGGAGCGTGCGGGAGTCTGAGCGGGCTGTGGAGCTGGCGATGTGGTCTGCACAGCCGTCTTCGAGGTAGTGTCTTGCGGAGCCGCGGCTGCGGGAGTCTGAGCAGGCGGTGGAGCTATAGGAGCTGTCTGTGGAACCGCAGCCGATGTAGTGGCTTGCGGAGCCGCTGCCGAAGGAGATGCATATGGATGCTCGGTCAATGTACCCTGTCGCGTCTGGACCTACATGTGTAATAAGCGAGTAAGAACTGTGTATTATTCGAATTCGTATCATTATCAAGTTATTTCGAAACCCCAATCTATGTATACTTAGGGACTTAGGCCTCTTTTGGATATCTAGTTTGGAAACCGATAGTTTATTTAATTAGATATGTATGTATGATTAATCAAAGCTAAGTCTACAATCAAATAAGCTCAGGCTACGTACTAATATTGGATATGTTGCTATCTATAATATGACATAATATTTTACTATTAAGTAGTATACATACCAGCATCTCCTTCAACTCCTGAACGGTGGCCTTCAAGCTCTCAAATTCCTGCTGGAAACGTCGCTCACTGGAGACGGAGGAAGTAACCGCCGGGGTGGAGTCCAGCCTCATATAGGCCCTGCTAGGGCCCAGTCCCCAGCTTCTCTCCCAACCTCCATGGTGCCCTCCGTGTGCGGCGTCCAGGACTGGGGTCAGCAGTATAGGATCGCTCTATCTGGTAAAATCGATCCCCGATGCCTCGGCCTGTTCAACCACTCGCTCCTACACCCACATTAACCAGTAAAATATAAGTATATCATTTAAATTTGAACCTTTCAAAACTAAAATTTCAAATAGGGGTTGAATAAATATTAACACTTACGCAATACTCCTGGGTATCGACGTCGGGGTATCGAAGCTCGCCCGTGGCGGGATCTGTCGAGGTGCCGTGGACGGCAAGATATGCGGACAACACGCTCGGTGTACCACCTTGCGCCAGGGTCTGAGCTCTCTGCAATATTAGAAAATAACTCTTAATAATAGATATATAAGAAAATAACTCTTAATATTGCATTATATCATAAAGGCCGGTCTATTGTAATTTACCGATAACTCCATGGCTCGAGTAATATTCCTCGAGCCATCTGTATAAGTGGGGCGACCACTCTTCGCCGACTTCCTATTCTCTATATTTTGAGCGGCCTGTTTCTGCACAACACATTCACATTTAGTTTTCTAATTAAGGAACACAAAAAAATAAATTATATACTAAACAATAAATTACATTTAAAATACATACCTGTTTGAGTTGAGAGTCGAAATATTCGCACAATAGAGGCCATGTCTCTACGTCGACTCTCGCAAAGGCCGGACTAGATAGGAGGGCCGCTCTTTCTGCCTCGGGGGTGTCCATCCACATGGAGTAGCAGTCGGCCATCAACTCATTCCTGTTGTATCGGACCTTGGTCTGCATGTTCTTCGGAATCCGTTGGGGCATCTAAATTGGGATTTTGTGTCGTAGAAACCCCTTCTTTTGTCGTAGTTTGTGCTGTTGTAATCTCTTCCAGTTCTACCTCATTGCCACTAATTTCTTTCATAAGAAAACCCTTTTCTAAAAAGGTGGCATGTCGAGAAACAAACACCTTTTGTTCCTCGGATTGGTAGAAGATATACCCTCACGAATGTTTGGGATATTTTATAAACTTGCACAGAACTGACCTTGCCTCAAGCTTGTCCGGATTTTGTGTCTTGACATAGGCCGGACAACCCCATATCTGAATAAAATTAAGATATGGCCTTTTCCCATTCCATATCTCATATGGAGTGGTAGGCACTGATTTGATTGGAACTCTATTCAATAGGTATGCTGCTGTCTCAAGCGCATAACCCCAAAAGGAAATAGGTAAATCATCGGTGCTCATCATAAAGCGCACCATATTCAATAGGGTGTGATTCCTCCGTTCCGATACACCGTTGTGCTATGGTGTATACGGAGGAGAAAGCTGAGAGAGAATCCTATTCTCTTTTAGATAGTCCAGGAACTCATTGCTCAAGTATTCTCATCCTCGATAAGATCGAAGGATTTTAATACTTTTACCCGTCTGGTTCTCAACTTCATGCCTATATTCTTTGAATTTCTCAAAAGCTTTAGACTTGTGTTTCAACAGGAACACATGTCCGTATCTTGAGAGATCGTCGGTGAATGTAATGAAGTATGAGGAACCATTCCTGGCATGTGTAGACATGGGACCGCATACATCACTATGTGTAACGTTTTGAAAATCGTTTCGGTGAAATTTCGAAAAATCGGTAAAATAAGGGGGTTTTCTGTAAAAAGTCAAAATACAAATATCTTATTATAAAAATTAAATATACATATTCTAGCTATGTAATTGCTATTATTTGGTGTTTATTGAGCCGCTGGTGAAATTTCAAATTTTCTGAAAAAAATATTATTTTATTATTATTTAAGCCGTCACTAATACATTTAATTAGGGAAAATTACAAATTGGAATGAGTTGAAACAAATTTTGTGCATCATAAAACATTAAATAAAATTTTATCATGTGGTTTTTGGAACGAAATTATTTTCTAAAACGGTTTAGAAATTATTGAAGAAAAAAGGCTTTTTTTTAGCGTAAATGGACGTTTGGGGTATTGTATTTATCATTTTTCATCACCCCACACCCGTACCCACACCCACACACCCCCACTTACTCCTCCCCATGGCTGAATACAGCAACCCCCATATTTTTCCCCACTTGATTTTCAAAGGAAAAGATATGAAAGAAAAGAAAAGAAAATGGGTGAATTAGGTGGACTTTTGACTTTGGTTGACTTTGACTTCTTCCCCCACTTTCTCTACCTCCCTCTCTCTCCTCTCCCACTCCAATTCCAGCAGCCCTCCCCTCTCCTACTGCAGCAACAGCCCCCCCTTTCCCTTCTCTTTTCTCTTCAAAACTTCTTCAAAAATTGCCCCAAAATCCATCAACCAAACATGTATTTATTGAGATAGAGACCATTGTTGTTTATTCTTTCGACCTTAGAGTCGCTCGTTATATTTCTGGTGGTTTTGAGTTTCCTTTTGAGTTTTGATCCTCGCCGTTGGCGTTGCATATTATATTGCTTGTGTGGTTGTGACCGTCGATTGACGAAGAGCTAGCTCCCGCTTAGGGATGCCTTTTTCTTGATTTCGTATACTATTCATGTTGTATCCCGTTTGGGGGCCAGTTTTTACAAAGGAGACTCTGCCGAAATTTTCAGTAAATTTTTGATGTTTTAAAAACCGCATAATTCGGCTTATGCTATTGAAATTACTTGCTTTAAGTTGGTTATTCCTGCACTCTACTACTTTTCTTGGTTTGGATTTCTGGGTTTTCGGTTTACTTAGATTACGTACGTCTCGAGACGTTCGTAGTTTAAGTGCCGGTCATGTTCCGTACTTTCGGGTCGTGACACTATGTATCAGTCCCAAGAGTTCCGTAATACTTTCTCCGTGTCCAGTAAATGGAGTTTTGGTCATCTTTCCTTTGAGACATAAATGGCAAGATTCATAAGATGATAATTCGAACGGATTCAAATATCCATCCGTATGTAACTTAGCTAGTCGTGTCGCAATGATATGACCTAGTCTACAATTCCATAAGAAGGATTCGTTCATTTCTGAACTCTTCCTCTTGTGTGTGTTCTGTACGTTAAGAAATGTGTTTTGATTCAGAACGTATAACCCGTTACATAACGCACCAAACCCAATCATCATGTGATTTAGGTAAATGTTCATAACTGTCACGACCCGAAGGTACGGAATGTGACCGGCACTTAAATTACGAAACGTCTAGAGGCGTATCGTAATCTAAGCAAGCCGAAGCCCAGAAATCTAAACCATTTAAAAGAAGAAGTAAAGGAAAACATGTTTTAAAAACAACATCAAATTTCTCAAAAATTTCGGCAGAGTCTCCTTTGTAAAATTTGGCCCCAAACGGGTACAAATAAGAATATATACATATGCAATAATAAAAAGGCATCCCCAAGCGGGAGCTAGCTCCACGCAAAATAGCGGAAACAACCATACAATGCACTATAATATACAAGGCCGAAGGGCGAGGCTCAAAACTCAAAAGAAAACCAAATCACCAGAAAACCATAATAGTACAAGAGCGACTCTAAGGTCGAAAGAATAAGCAACAGGTCTGCAAAATTATCAAGTAATACAAGTCTGGTTGATGAAGCTTACTAAATACAAATGAAATAATAAACGTACAACGGCGGTTCTGATACAAGTGAACCAACCTACCAAGCAAATCACCCTAAATGAAATGAAGTGCCAGCAAGCTGCCAAGGAAACATGTACATCGAAACCTGTAGGAAAAATTTGGCACAACGGGGGTGAGTTGCCAACTTGTGAGTAGAAGACATCTGCAAGTAGAAATCGCATGCACGACGCTCTCCTAGGTCATAATAATATATTTAATATAACACTAGTCATCTAGTAGTGGCAGGGTAATAATCTATGCGTAAGTGCAATGCCCAGTGCTCGTGTCAGTGCCTCAAGTAGTGACATGTCATGTGTATGAGTATGCATGCACCATGAATGTAAAACAATCAACCATGAAATCTGGATATATCTGTATAAGAAATCTGTAATTTTATCATAGTAAAATTTGTACGGTAATCCGAAACATCATCAATGAAATCCATGAAAATCCATGTCAAGTATCGACACAAAACATGTAAATCTCAAAGTCTCAATATCTCATAGTCTCAATATCTCATAGTATCAATATCTCGGGCTCCGTCAGTCCGGATCGGCCCATATCACCAAATCTCACGACAACGGTCGGTATCCTCTGGATATCCGCCGCGCCAGACATCACCGGTAGGTAGTCTTCCCCTGCAAGGCTCATCATCTACAACTCGATCTTCTTGCCCCGGGGTACCATACCGGGCCCACCATGTAACCGAGACGGTTCATCCACTCCTCGAATCGGGTCTCGAAATCCAACAGAAAACATGAAATCTCATGGTGGATGACACATTTGTTGGATATAGTGCCCTTAGTGTCAATTATTGGATCACAGGCATATGATTGCAATGATTGAGAGAGGACCTATGCCGGTAAGACAATCTTACTCCAAGATGATAGTATGCTATCTGGTTTATCTTTATCATCGTGTACTGCTTTAGGGGACCTTACAGGTCGCTATTACATGTTGATAGAGCCCTTAGAATTCTTGCTTGACTGCCAGCAGTATGATGGCGATCATATACGTTGGAGCTGGCGTATATAAGCACATCCTTAAATGGTCCCTAGTCATGGGTGTTTCGAGACTGGGCATCGATACTCCATTAGTAGACTAGTGTATACAGTCGAGACCCCGACGAGGGGCGGTGGCCGGTCTCACAAGCCATTGGTGTCAGTTGGTTCACCTAAGATGTATACAGGTGCTCACAAGGTTATGAGTACACCGGACAGGACTCGCCGGGAACATGCTAGTTGGTATTATACCTGACGTCATATAGAAGTTCCCTGGTGACATGTGTACAGGTTAGTTCATCGACCTGAGATCGTCATTTGTCTCGTATGAGTTCCCACTGTGCATTACTACCCTACCATTAGACTTCATTTTGTGCATTTAATGTGACATAGACTTCATTAGTGACTCATGGTCTCTTTTCTTGTGCTGATGTCACATTATGTGATTGATTTGTGGTTTGAAATGAGAGAAAGAGAGAGAAGGGCATCCATTGTATCATGTTGGGTCTTGTATTTTTGAGACTTACTCTCATTTTTGATAGCATAACAAAAGAGAGAAAATGGCTCCTCTTCTTCTTCTTCCTCTAGCTCACAAATTCCATTAAAGGCATCATCTTCAACCTCCATCCATACACTCTCATGTGATGAGAATCAATGGATGCTTGAGACAAAGTTATCACACACATTATCTACATCGCCTTGGACACGTCGGCTAGCGAACTTCGTGCCCGAGCTGCATCGGATGAAGCGGGAGCCCGTAAAAATACTCGATGATGTGGTGCCCTTTTCGACAAGGAAACCGGAGCTCGGAGATGCCGTGAGGAGCTTAGGATGGTGGCCAAAGACCGAAGGACACGGATCGATCGGTATAGCTTTCCAACCCTTTCTCTAGTTGCTAGTTATATGTTAATGGTTCGATCCGGGTTTATAGTGTACGATAGCGCCGGTTTCAAGTTTTGAAAAAGTTTTCGTTTCTGCATTTTGGCCTCGGACAGACGGCCGAGGCACTACCGTAGATTTACATAGTATCAGAGCTACGCCATTAACCTTTACTAGCTTGCTCTAACGTATTTAGAACTTCGATCGAACGAAATTTCCAAAACCGCGATTCCAATTTGTGCAGTTTCTGTCGATATTTTTTTGTCATCGAAAAATTATTTTGATTATTGCAGAAAATCATGCAGGCTTTTTTAAGAACACTGCAAAAATTTCTAAGCATGATTGCACTGTAGCGTCGCGGAACCGTGGCCGTACCCACGTTTTGGCCGCGGTTCCGCCACCGCACTGTAGCAACACTGTATAAAATTTTCTACAGTGGTCTCTGTGTTGGAATTGAGGTTTCTGGTATTTTTTGTTTTGGCCCAGATTATTTTGAGTACTGGATTTGTGCTTGGGGCCCACTTCGGTAAATTTTGTCGATCGAAAATTTAAATATGTTAGTTACAGTGCTTTACATTATATCTGTGACCGTGAATGTCATTCGAGCGGTAAATCTTGTCTAATTGCTATAGTTCTTTTAGACGGATTTGCGAACGTGACATTCACGTTGATGTTCTGTGTTGTGCTGTGATGTTGCGGATATATCGTGGTGGATATCCTGGATGCAATGGTAGTACAGTTTGGTTGTATTTGTACATTTGATATTGCGGGGCGAGCGTCCGACATGTGGACTGCCGTCACTGCCTGTTTGTATATTATTCTTTTGGGGGCACGACAGGGCTGAGGTCGATGTATCCGTTGTATATATTTTACTTTCTGTACTAAGGTTACCCCACGGAGGGGTGCATGGGTAGCCGGGTTCTAGAGGGCAACGAGCCTGCATCTCATGGCTTTGAGACGGAGAGAGCTTTACTCTAGAATTGGCAGGCTATTCGCCGCACTCGTAGGGGGTACAGGTTGACCCAAGGAGGGGTGCTCAAGTTACCGGATTCCGTGAAGTGCTGGGTGGTCCATTCACTTTGTTGAAGGGGGCTGCCTCGCTTCAGGTTTTGGCGGGTAACTTGCCGCGCCCGTAGGGGTCTAGGATCTCATTGCACAGGCTATCCACACGACCAGGGGAATGTCGGGTTTATGTAGCGGCTCTATGAAACCCGGGGATCCCAAATTATCTGTATTGTTCTGTGATGCTTATTACATTTCTGTGATGTTGCATTTTATCACGCCATGAGAGAATATTATATATTGATATATATACTAGTAGATGTTGTATATGTTTTACACCCGCGCTAATCCAGTCCCCGCTCTGTCGTTAGTTAAGTAACCTAACGGGTGATGACGGGACCCAGTGGCGAATGCGGATGGCATATACGTACATCATATTTTCGTTCTTTTGTGGTGTGATCAATTGATGGGACTGCATTGATTCGGATCAATGCAAGCTAAACAAAACTGTTTGATGTTGTTGGAACATTTTTGAAAAAGCTGTTATTGCAAGGACGTTCTCTTTTGTTTTGCAAAGTGGTATTCGGTTATGAATATCCAGCACCTCAGTCGACGAGGCAAGGGCCGAGATCCCTTCACCGGGAGTGACCCCTTGGACAGAAGTTTGTGTCAGGGTAATAACTTCACTATAGCCGATTGACTTTTTTCTTTGCATCGCGGTATTCAGTTGGAATATCCTGCACCTCATTCTACGGGGAAAGAGCCGAGATCCCTTTACCGGGAGTGACCTCTTTAGCGAAGGTTTTCGCCACTATATTTTTATAAAGAGCTATGCAGTTCCTGTCAGGCTTTTTGCAGTAGTTGGAGCGGGCTTGCTTGCTGATCTTCTGATCGCTCAATACCCGGGTATCCGTTACGTCCAGCTAGTACCACTGACGGCTTGTGGGTGCTTGATATGATCATCACCTACTGCCTGCGTATTGACGAGTCTTTAGAGTCCTACATAAAGGTTTTACTGGCTCAGGCAAAACGAAATAGGAGCGCATATGTGATATGTGCGGGACCGAGAATAATGCATGTATGTGATACCGTATTCTATTCTCGCGACTATTGTATCGGCCGGTTATATGTGATATAACCGGGTTATCCAATCAAGTGTTGATTCGATATGTTGGTACATTTTGTGTTAGTCGGTTATATGTGATATAACCGGATTATTAAGTCAAGTGTTGATTTAATAATTTAGTGTATAATTGTATATGTGATATACTAATTTACATTAACTAACATTGGTTCACTTAAGCATTTGTTTTTCTCACTTGTGCACAACTTAATATATATGTAATATATATTTATTTGTGTTCTTTTTGTATCATGATTGTTGATACACTCTACATGGGTGTATGAGACATATACCATTATAATTATATTGGTGTGGTTTTAATATACAAAGTAAATACAAAATTAGTGGATAATTGTTCAAGTGCATGAAGCTTCATGAAGCTTGTGAGTGCATTGACCAAAGTCCACTAGTTTTGTTTTACTCAGGATATTAATAAACCTAACCACTATAATGAGCCATGTATATGATACCCACTCACCCATGGTTAGCTCTCTCTCTCTCTTTAGTTAGTTTTCATTCTCATTTTTGAGCTCATCTTCTTCCTCCTTTAAATTCTTGCTAGGGTTTGATAAAGAGAGAGAAACATTGTGAGAAAAGAAATTCTAAAGTGTACCCATTTCCTATTTCATCATCCTCTACTAGACTAGCACTTTAGTTTAGTGTGTTTGCTTCACTAATTCTCTAGTTAGTGAAGTAGAAGCTTGAGTTCGTATTCCCTCGACGTAGATCATCTTCGGCCTCGAAGACTTCAAGCAAAACCTTTGCCCTCTTCTCATGGAGCCGTCCGAGAGTCCGGGAGCACGATGATCGCAGCGAAGACACAACTACAAGGAGTATAAGAAGTGAAGGACCGATCTACAAAGGTTGTATTTCGTATTCACTTAGATGTAAATGTTATTTACTTACATGTGTTACCCTAATTATCAAGCAAAGATCTTGTTTAGGGTTATTCGGCACGGCTAAAATTTTAATCGGGCATGGTTGATACCTTGTAGAACCTTATTAGAGTGCCTAGTAACCCTACAGTGGTATCAGAGCCTAGCTAGAGCATCAGGCGACGTGTATACGAAGTTAACACTCCGAACGAACTCCGAATCGACGAAATATACCTTTCTCTGGAAATTTTTTAAAAACTGTGATTTTTCTGTATTAAAAATACCTAAAAAATTCAGCAGGGAAATATAAACATTGCAGTGAGAAACGAGAGCATAATCCGTACAAACCGCCGCGGAACCGCTGCCGTACCGTGCTTGGGCCGCGGACCCGCGGCCGTAAAGAGGATTTATACACTCGTTTTAGCACAGTAAAGTCCGTAGGCAAAATTGCTAATTTCTGGGTATTTTTAATTTGACTCAAGTGTTGAGTGTTCTGGGGTTTATTTTGTATTCGTTGATTCGATCGGAAAATTTAATTTCGTTATGTTTTTCCGGATAATTTAGAAAGTATTAAAAACTTCGAACGGATATCAATAACTCACTTTTTCCCGATCGAAAAATTTCCAAGTGTTGGATTTTTCCATTGTTTAAGAACGTCTAAATCATGCAAGTTAAGCAATGGACCCTCTAGAAGACAACAAACCTTAACTCAATTATGTGACCGTCTTAAACTGCCTTTTGAACCTTAGGGTTTGGGGCAGTACGGCGCTGCCACATGTGAGGCGTTGGCTTGACCCTTCTACGGCTGGACCATTGGTACTGTGGCATGTGATGGATGTTCTTAAACTCCTCTCAAGTGTTGAGAACTATTTGGAAAAACTTGGGTGTTTGATCATTCGATCGGAAAGTTTAACATTGTCTATTTATCTGGAAGGTGATACAATATTTGGAATCCACAAGTAGTTATGAGATAACTAATTTGAATGTTATAAACCTAGCAGTTTAGTCTCAAATGATCGGTTGCCACGGGATTTTGATGCGATCAAAAGTCCGTTGCAATCACGTAGCGTACGTGGATACTCGTCGGGTAAACTTAATAGACAGCCATGCCCCATAGCCCCGACCAAGCGACTGTAGGAGAACCCCGTCGCCAAAAGCATCTGTTTGGGTGCTCGCGGCAGCGGTGTTCCGCCTTAGTGCACTTCGTCGACGGCATCCGGGGGTGCGGCCGTCTATTAATGTTTGCGACGAGCATTCGATCAGGATATCGGGAATCTTGTTGAATTGCCCGACTACATATGGAAAAGTGTTTTCGATATAGAGACTAAAAGTCGGGGTTTATAATTGTTGGGCATGCGTTGTCTAAGGAGGTTGCGGATTCCAACTGTTATAGTTTTACACTTTCTTTTCTGCGACCGTAAGTATAATATGTGTTATCGCCGGTTTCGTTGCAACGACAATTGGGATGCGCATATTTACTTACGTAGATGACATGTGATGTTATGTGTTGTTGGATATGTTATATTGGATCATCGCATTTTGAATAGCCGGGGGTTTTATGTGAGATGAGGGTTTTTATTTTCATTCATGTAAAATTAAATGTATGTGATATTCTTTTATTGGGGCACTTCCGGGATGAGGTTGATGTCACCATTTGTATATTATTTACTTTTCCGCACTAGGACAGACCCAAGGAGGAGAGCACAAGTAACTGGGTTCTAGAGTCCAGTGGGAGACCAACTCGAGAAGTCGAGTCCGGGTCTCCTAACTCTAGAATTGGTAGGGTTGCTTGCCGCTTTCGTAGGGGTCTAGGGGTATGGGTTTGGCTATTCATCGCGACCGTGGAATCCGTGTTTTATAGAGGCTCAAAATAAAACACGGGCGTCCTAGTATATCCAATGTTTCATATGTTTCTTCTGCTGCGATATCTGTGATGTGATCATTTGATATGTTATGATAAATACTGTATATAGTATATATGATATATTATATAGACGTTACTTATGTTTTACACCCGCGCTAGTCCTGCCCCGCTCTGCCGTTGTTACCTAACCTAACGGTGCACGAGGGGACATCAAGGCAAATGCGGATGGCATAAGTGTACGTCGTATTTATCTGTGATGTTTAGGTGATTGAAATGATGGGACTTCATTAATATGATTAATGAAAGAAAAGAAACCTAAAAGATGTTGTAGAATCAACTTTTTAAAAAGTGTAGCTACAGTTTTTTGCTTTGCATAGCGATATATATGATATATCCTGCACCTTATTCGATGAGGAAAGTGCCGAGATCCCTTCACCGGGAGTGACCTCTTTAGTAAAACTGGCAGATGCTACAACACTCGGTTTCTTTTTGATTGCTTTTGGAGTTTTTGCTTTGCATAGCGATGTATATGATATATCCTGCACCTTATTCCATAAGGAAAGAGCCGAGATCCCTTCACCGGGAGTGACCTCCTTAGCAAAACTAATGAAAGCCTCAAAATCACTCCATTTCAAAATTCACTCGATTCTACAACGATATCAAGTTCATTACGCAATAGGTTTTCAGAAAAACCTGTCGTAGCCCTCCGTCATTTCAGATAAGTCCTGCTTAGTATTCGTGCTGCGTTTGTTGACCTTCTCATGGCGTAGTGAGCGGTAGCTGACCAGTATTTATCTGTTTATGCATATGATGCAGATTGGATTAGGGTAGTCGTACGGCCTTGTTGACCTTGTCAAGGGTCGTGCGGGTGGGTTTAATTTAATCAAGAAATGACGGGTTGAACTTGACTTACGGTTTATGATTTGTTGACCTTGTCAAGGTCATAGATCGTTTGGGGCAAAATATTATCGGGAATTTCAAGTGTTGAAATTTGCAATGAGATTGCATGGCTTCTATGAGATAGTTGGATCCCGATACCCACTGCGAGTAATGGTTACTCCTGGGAGAGTTTTACACAGTACAATTAGCCGATCGTGTAGGTGTCAACGGGGTTACGACTCTGGGAAAACGAGGTTTACTTTAATTAGGTCCGTGCGAAAGCACAGGGAACCTCCCTCAAAGTACCGACACTGGCCTGGCTGAAAGATTGGCGAAATTGTATGGTGTAATTAATCTCGGCTAGTCTTTCCATTTAGGGTTTGAAGGAAGATTTGACAAAAACAGTGGGAGCCATCCTGATTAGATAAAAAGATAACCAATCTAATCTTGCAAGAGCATACGCTGAGTGTTTTCTTCTCTCTCTCTCCAGGTAGCGACCATATCATGCCTTAATCAAGATAATAATACGGATGTTTTGACCGAACCTGCTTGTTATACTGAGCTGGGGAACGTTGGTCCCGCTCCAACTTATAAATGTTATAAGACAGAGCAGGAAATAGGGGATTACCAGAATTCCCGTGCCGCCCAAACGAAGAAAGTGCATGATGATGCATCTTCTTCGGGTGTGTTCATTACAGAGAACTGTTTCTCAGTATCCTTTACGTCCTGGGTATGAGATACCGGATCAGAATCCCACATATGTAATTTGTTACATGGGCTATTGATAGGCAGAGAACTAAGATCGGGTGATAAGTTTCATTGATAGAAACAGTGCAAGTGTTGCAGCCAAGTCTGTTGGTAGTTATCACCCTGTATTACCAGAATACATTGATTCTGAACGAATGTCATTAGATACCGAACCTGATATACAACATCATATCAGTCTCTTTATTAGTAAAAAGGATATAATTTTGTATTGTTGGATAATGTTTTGAACATTTCCTATATCAAGAGTTGATCGGTTCAGGCACGTTATCTAAAAGCATTGACGTTCTAAATCAAACTACAGTTCTTAGTAAACAGAACACACACAAGAGGAAGAGTTCAGAAATGAACGAATCCTTCTTCAGGTATTGTAGACTAGGTCATATCAATGTGACCCGACTAGCTGAAGTTACATATAGATGCATATTTAAATTAGTTTGAATTTACATCTTGTGAAACTTGCCGGTCATGTCACAGAGATAAGATGACCATAGCTCTGTTTTTAGGAAACAGAGAAAGAGTTAGTGAACACTTGGGATGATACATGTTGATGTATGAAGGTCCCATGTCTACACATGCCAAGACCGGTTCTTTGTACTTCATTACATTCTCTAATGATCTCTCAAGATTCAGACATATGTTCCTGTTGAAACACAAGTCCGAACCTTTTGAGATATTCACAGAATATAAGTTAGAAAGTAGAGAACCAAAACGGGTATCAGTATTATGTCCTTTGATGTGATCAAGGAGGAGAATACTTGAGCACGGAATTCCTGGATTATTCTAAAGGAGAATGAGATTCTCTCTCAGCATTATTCCTCCGCATACACCACAGCATGTCGGTGTATCGGGGCAGAGAAATCACACCCTATTTGATATGGTGCGCTCTATGATGAGTAATACTGAGTTTCCTATTTCCTTTTAGGGAGTTATGCACTTGTGAAGTTGCATACCTATTGAATAGGGTTCCGATCAAATCAGTTGCCTACCACTTCATATGAAATATGGAAAGGGAAGAGCCTATATCTTAAGTTTGTTAAGATTTGGGGTTGTCCAGCCTATGTCTAAAAGCATAATCCGGACAAGCTCGAGGCAAAGTCAGTTCTGTAGAAGTTTGTTGGATATCCAAAGCATACGCAAGAGAATATCTTCTACCAAACCGAGGAACAAAAGATGTTTTGTTTCTCAATATGCCACCTTTGTGGAAGGGAATTTCTTGTGAAGAAATTAATGGTCATAAGGTAGAACTGGAAAGAGTTCCAGCTATACAAACTGCAGCTGATGATTTAGTAGAACCAAAGGATTCAATAGTAACCAACGAACCTCAACTTCTCCGCCGATCTAGTAGGGTTCCTAACCCACCTGAGAGATACTTCGAGTTTCTCTATGACAGTGGGAGCGAGGAATGCATCATGAGATGATGACCCAACTAGTTTCGAGCTGGCCATCAGGAGTGGGACTCTGTAAGAATGGTTGGATGCTTAACGATCTGAGATGGAATCCTTATACACCAACAAAGTATGGACTTTGGTTGCCTTATCTGAAGGATTAAATCCCCATCAGGAGCAAGTATATCTTGAGAAGATTACTTGGTGTACATGGAAAAGTTGAGACTTTCAAAGCTATGCTTAAGTCCATCCAGATCCTACTTACCATGACTATGATATCTGGCGGTTGGGTGTCATGACTGCTTTTCTAAATGATGTTTTAGAAGAGAGAGTCTATAAGTACACAGTCAAAGGGCTTCGTAGACAGTGGGAGCAGCGGAAACGTGTGCAAGATGTTTTATGTGATAAAGCAGGCATCGCGGAGTTGGAACCTCTGTTTTGATGTGTTAGTCAAAGAGTTTGACATCATCAAAATGGTAGATGAACCTTGTATATACAAAAAGGTAGTAGGGAGTATGGTGATGATCCTTGTAGAGTACGTGGATGACATACTCATGATAGGGAAGGAATTTCCTATGCTACGCTCGGTCAATCTCCGCTTATCACAAGGATTCTCCATATAGGATAAAAGTGATACCTCATAAATCCTGAGTTTTGATCTATGAGATAGATGTAATTGGATGTTAGGATTCTCACTAGTTGTAGTGAGATGGTATCAATCGATCCTGGGGAGAATCACTGGAAAGGTTCCAGAGTGATAAGGACGACTGAAAGTCAGTCACAGGCATTGTCTTTACTCTCAGTAGAGGGACGGTATGTTGGAAGAGTTCCAAGACAGATACCGTGGCATACTAGACGATAAAGGCTAGATACATCGCTACCAAAGATGCTACCAAAGAGGCAGTCTGGGTGTATATTAGTTCATGAGATGAACTTCGTTCCTTCCATTATGTGACAATGGAGTTGTGGCTTATGCCAAGGAACGCCCGTCCCATCAGTTATCCAGACATATTCTAAAGCAGTATCACCTGATCATGGAGATGGTTGATCTCCAGGGGATCGAGGTCAGGAGAGTAGACTCAGAGGACAACACGGAGGATCCACTCACAAAGGCCTTTTCCCAGAGAGAGACTTTTATGGGATGGTTGAGTATGAGATACTACAACCACTATTATCAGATGGCCCTAGTGCAAGTGGGAGATTGTTAGTTATATGTATGCCCTAGAGGCCATTACTATACATGAGATGTATATTATAGTGGATGCTTGGACACATATAGGGAGGACTTTCTTGCTCGACAAGATAGTATGCTATCTGGTTACTCTTTACCTTAACGTATACACTGATTGTCTCTCTGTTACATGTTGGTAAAGCCCTTAGGATGTGTACTTGACTACATGGACAATGATGCGGATCATACTAGTGGGGACATGGTAGTCCATAAGTACTATCAGAGCTACTAGGCATTAGATATCGACCTATGAGGGGTTCTCACTGTGTGACAGTGTGGCGAAGCATAGGCACTTACCCCTAGGGTGTCCCGAGACCGGAAGGTGTTCCGGCGGGTTGTAGTCCTCGCGAGGGGGCATACGTAAAAAGTAGCTGCTGAGGGACCCGTTGGTGCCACGGTGACCCCATTAGATGGGGTGGCTGCCTGACCAACAATGGTATCAAAGCCTAGCTAGAGCATTAGGCGATGTCTTAACGAAGTTAAAACCCCGATCGAACCCGAATACGACATTTCAAACCCCTCTCTGTACAATTTTTAAAATCTGGGTTTTTCCAGAATTAAAAATACCTAAAAAATTCAGATGACTAATATAAGAATTATGGTGAAAATCATGCCCCCAATTCCTCAACATGGCCGCGGAACCACGGCAGTTAGCCCCTTTTAGCGGCGGTTCCGCGGCAGGGTAAGGGTATTAGGGACAGAATTTTGCACAGTAATTCTTGTCTCTGTGGTTACTATTTTATGGGTATTTTTAATCTGACTCAAGTGTTGAGTATTCTGGGGTTTATTTTGTAATCGTCGATTCGATCGGGAATTTTAAATTCGTTATTGTTTTTCCGGATATTTAGAAACTGTTAAAAAGTTCGAACGGATATCATTAACTCACTTTTTCCCGACACGAAAATTTTTCAAGTGTTGAATCTTTTCTCGAGTTTAAATCTTTCGCAAATGCGTGCAAGTTTTGTGGTGGACCCTATAGAAGACAACAAACCTTAACTCGATTATGTGACAGTCTTGAACTGCTTTTTGAACCTTCGGGTTTGGGGCAGTACGGCGTGCCACATGTGAGGCGTTGGCTTGACCCTTCTACGGCTGGACCGCTACTACTGTGACACATTCCGGATTATTTGAACTCCGCTCAAGTGTTGAGCAATTTAGGAAATTTTGGGTATTTGATTATTTGTTCGGAAATTTTAATACTGTCTATTTATCTGGAATGTGATACAATATGTGGAATTCATTGTGTTAGGCATGAAATGCGAAGTATGTGATATTTCGGATTTACAATGTCTAAAGTGATTGTGGATTCCAAATATTGTAGTTTTACAATTTCTTTTCTGTGACCGTAAGTATAGTATGTAGTTGTATTGCCGGTTTTCGTTGCTATACGACAACGACGATCGGTGAATGCATACTTACTTACGTTGATGATATGTGATATTATGTGTTGCTGAGATATGATGTGCAGGATTGTCGCGATTGAATAGCGGGGGTTTTATGTGAGATGAGAGTTTTATATTTTCATTCATGTAAATTCAAATGTAATGTAATATTCTTTTATTTGGGGCACTTCCGGGTTGAGGTTGATGCCACCAGTGTTGTATATTATTTACTTTTCCGCATTAGGATGGACCCAAGGAGGGGAGCACAGGTGACCGGGTTCTGGGGTTTAGTGGGAGGCCATCTCGAGGAGTCGAGACCGGGTCTCCTAAACTCCAGAATTGGTAGGGTCGCTTGCCGCTCTCGTAGGGGTCCACGGTGTGGGCTTGGCTATTCATCGCGACCGTGGAATCCGTATTTTCTATTGTTGGCTAAATACTAAATACGGACGTCCTAGTATATCCCATATTATATATATGTTTCTGCTGCGATATCTGTGATGTGATCATTTGATATGTTGTGATGGATACAGTATATAGTATATATGATATATTATATAGACGTTACTTATGTTTTACACCCGCACTAGCCCTGCCCTGCTCTGTCGTTAGTTACCTAACCTAATGGTGCACGAGGGGACATCGAGGCGAATGCGGATGGCATAAGTGTACGTCGTATTTATCTGTGATGCTTAGGAAGCATAAGCTGATGGGATTTTTTATTAATGAGATTAATAAAAGGAAAAGAAACCTAAAAGATGTTGTAGAATCAAAACTTTATAAAAAAGGGTAGCTACAGTTTTGCTTTGCATAGTGGTATATATGATATACCCTGCACCTTATTCGATGAGGAAAGAGCCGAGATCCCTTCACCGGGAGTGACCTCTTTAGCGAAACTGGTAGATGCTACAAGACTCGGTTTGTCTTTTGATTGCTTTTAGAGTTTTGCTTTACATAGTGGTATATATGATATACCCTGCACCTTATTCGATGAGAAAAGAGCCGAGATCCCTTCACCGGGAGCGACCTCTTTAGCAAAACTAATGAAAGCCTAAAAAACACTCCATTTCAAAATTTCACATGATTCTACGACGATATCAAGTTCATTACGCTCATGGTTTTCTGAAAAACCTACGTAGCCCTTCGTCATTTCAGATAAGTACTACTTAGTATTCGTGCTACGGTAGTTTGGCATATATCAAGGCGTAGTGTACGGTAGCTAACTAGTATTTATCTGCTTATGCATATGATGCAGATTGGATTAGGGTATTCGTACGGTATTGTTTGGCATTCATCAAGGGTCGTGCGGGTGGGTTTAATTCAATCAAGAAATGTACGGGTTGAACTTGACTAGTGGACTATAGGTTGTTTGGCATTCGTCAAGGTCATAGAACACTAGGGGTAAAATGTTTTTGGGAATTTTAAGTGTTGAAATTTGCAATGAGATTGCATACCTTCTATGAGATAGTTGGATCCCGATACTCACTGCGAGTAAGAGTTACTCCTGGGAGAGTTTTACACAGGACAATTAGTCGATCAAGTAGGTGTCTAGAAAAGTGTTAACGGGGTTACGCCTCTGGGAAAACAAGGTTTACTTTAGTTAGGTCCATGCGAAAGCACGTGGAACCTCCCTCAAAGTACCGACACTAATCTGGCTGAAAGATTGACGAAATTGTAGGGTGTAATTAATCCCGGCTAATCTTACCTTTTAGGGTTTGAAGGTAGATTTGATAAAAACGGTGGGAGACATCCTGATTAGATAAGATAATAACCAATCTAATCTTGCAAGAGCATACGCTAAAGTGTTTTCTTCTCTCTCTCTCCAGGTAGCGACCATGTCAGGCCATAATCAAGATAATAATATGGATGTATTGACTGAACCCACTTATTATACTGAGCAGGGGAACATTGGACCCGTTCTTTCTTATAAGAGTTATAAGACTGAACAGGAAACAGGAGAATATCTGGATTTTCACGCCGCCCAAAAGAACATGCATGTTGATGCATCTTCTTCAGGTGTGTTAGTTATTGAGAACTGTTTCTCAGTTCACCCTACGTCCTGGGTATTAGATACCGGATCAGGATCCCACATATGTAAACTGTTACATAGGCTACGTAATGGTAGAGAACCGGGAAAAGGTAATCATTCCGTTCAAGTACGGAACGGTGCAAATGTTGCAGCCAAAGCAGTTGGCGAATATCACATAGTATTACCAAGTAGTGATACACTGATTCTGAATGAGTGCTATTATATACCGAACATGATGTGCAACATTATATCAGTTTCTTTATTGAGTAAAGAAGGATATAATTTTGTAGTACAGGATAATGTTATGAACATATTCCTAGATCAAAAGTTGATTGCATCAGGCTCGTTACATAATGGCATATGCATTCTCAATCAAAATACAGTCCTCAATATACAAAACACGCACAAGAGGAAGAGTTCAGAAATGAACGAATCCTTCTTGTGGCATTGTAGACTTGGTCATATCAATGCAACACGATTGGCTAAGTTACATAAGGATGGTTATTTGAATCCATTTGAATTATCATCTTATGATACTTGCATTCATGTCTCAAAGGAAAAATGACCAAAGCTCCGTTTAGTGGACACGGAGAAAGAGTTACGGAACTCTTAGGACTGGTACATAGTGATGTATGCGGTCCCATGTCTACACATGCCGGGAACGGTTCTTCCTATTTCATTACATTCACTGACGATCTCTCTAGATACGGGCATGTGTTCCTATTAAAACACAAGTCTGAAGCTTTTGAGAAATTCAGAGAATATAAGCACGAAGTAGAGAACCAAACGGGCAAAAGTATTAAGATCCTTCGATCTGATCGAGGAGGAGAATACTTGAGCAATGAGTTCCAAGATTATCTAAAAGAGAATGGGATTCTCTCTCAGCTTACTCCACCTTATACACCACAGCAAAACGGTGTATCGGAACGAAGGAATCGCACCATATTAGATATGGTGCGTTCAATGATGAGTACAGCTGAGTTACCTATTTCTTTCTGGGGGTATGCGCTTGAGACAGCCATACACCTATTGAATATGGTTCCTACCAAATCAGTGCCTACCACTCCATATGAGATATGGAAAGGGAAGAGACCATCTCTTAAGTATGTTAAGATATGGGGTTGTCCAGCCTATGTCAAAAGACAAAATCCGGACAAACTCGAGGCAAGATCTGTCTTATATAAGTTTGTAGGATATCCCAAAAATTCACAAGGGTATATCTTCTACCACCCCGATGAACAAAAGGTGTTTGTTTCTCGACATGCCACTTTCATAGAAAAAGTTTTTCTCATGAAACAAATTAGTGGCATTGAGGTAGAACTGGAAGAGGTTCCAGCGACACAAACTATAACAGAAGACTTGGAAGAACCAGAGGATTCAGTAGTACCCGACGAACCCCAGCCTCTCCGCCGATCTAGCAGGGTTTCTCATCCACCTGAGAGATACTACGGTTTTCTCATTGATGGTGAAAGCGAGGATTGCATCATGGAAGATGATGACCCGACTAGTTTCGAGCAGGCCATCACGAGTGGTGACTCTGTGAAATGGCTGGATGCAATGCGATCTGAGATGGAATCCATGTACACCAATAAAGTATGGATTTTAGAAAATGCTCCTGAAGGGGTAAAATCCATTGGGAGCAAGTGGATTTTTAAAAAGAAAATTGGTGTAGATGGAAAAGTTGAGACTTTCAAAGCTAGACTTGTAGCAAAGGGTTTTCGTCAACGACCAGGTGTGGATTATGACGAAACTTTTTCTCCAGTGGCTATGCTTAAATCCATCCGGATCTTACTTGCCATTGCTGCATACCATGACTACGAAATCTGGTAAATGGATGTTAAGACCGCCTTTCTAAATTGCGATTTCGAAGAGTGCGTGTACATGACTCAGCCAGAGGGCTTCGTAGATAGTGGGAGCAGCGGAAAGGTGTGCAAACTGCTTAAATCCATTTATGGGTTGAAGCAAGCATCGCGGAGTTGGAACATCCGTTTTGATGTTGTAGTCAAAGAGTTTGACTTCATCAAAAATATAGATAAACCTTGTATCTATAAGAAGGCGGCAGAGAGTAAGGTTGTCTTTCCCGTATTGTACGTGGATGACATACTCTTGATAGAAAATGATATTCATATGCTGCAATCAGTCAAGCTCTTCTTATCACACAGATTCTCAATGAAAGATCTAGGTGATGCCTCATGCATATTGGGGATTAGGATCTATAGAGATAGATCCAAACGGATACTGGGATTGTCCCAATCCAGGTACATTGACACCATACTAAAGAGATTTAGTATGGAAGAATCCAAGCGTGGAAACTAACCCATGATCTCTGGACTCACTCTCTCTAAAGAGATGTCTCCCAAGACTGATTTGGAGAGAGCTCGCATGCAAGGGATACCCTATGCTTCGGCAGTAGGTTCTATCATGTATGCGATGCTATGTACCAGACCCGATGTTGCATACTCACTAAGTGTAGTGAGTCGGTATCAAGCAGATCTTGGAGAGAGTCACTGGACAGCTGTGAAGAACATTCTCAAGTACTTGCGAAAGACTAGAGATATGTTCTTGGTGTATGGTAACGGAGAACTCCGGGTGGAGTCCTTTACCGATTCCAGCTTCCAAAGTGATAAGGATGACTCTAAGTCACACTCGGGATTTGTCTTTACCCTCAATGGAGGGGCGGTATGTTGGAAGAGTTCCAAACAGGATACCGTTGCAGACTCGACGATGGAGGCTGAATACATCGCTGCCAACGATGCTGCCAAAGAGGCTGTCTGGATGAAGAAGTTCATCACTGAACTTGGTGTGATTCCATCCATTGAACATCCAATACCTCTGTATTGCGATAACAATGGAGCTGTGGCTTTGGCCAAGGAACCCAGATCCTATCAGAAGTCCAGACATATTCTGAGGCGGTATCACCTGATCAGGGAGATAGTTGATCGCCGGGAGATCGAGGTCAGGAGAGTAGATACGAAGGACAACACCGCGGATCCACTCACGAAGGCCATTCCTCAGATACAGTTTGAGAGATTATTAGGGATGCTGGGTATGAGATACTACAGCAGCTGGCCTGTAACGTTTTGAAAATCGTTTCGGTGAAATTTCAAAAAAATCGGTAAAATAAGGGGTTTTTCTGTAAAAAGCCAAAATACAAATATCTTATTATTAAAATTAAATATACATATTCTAGCTATGTAATTGCTATTATTTGGTGTTTATTGAGCCGCTGGTGAAATTTCAAATTTTCTGAAAAAAATATTATTTTATTATTATTTTAAGCCGTCACTAATACATTTAATTAGGGAAAATTACAAATTGGAATGAGTTGAAACAAATTTTGTGCATCATAAAACATTAAATAAAATTTTATCATGTGGTTTTTGGAACGAAATCATTTGCCAAAACGGTTTAGAAATTATTGAAGAAAAAAGGCTTTTTTTTAGCGTAAATGGATGTTTGGGGTATTGTATTTATCATTTTTCATCACCCCACACCCGTACCCACACCCACACACCCCCATTTATTTCTCCCCTTGGCTGAATTCAGTAGCCACCATCTTTTTCCCCACTTGAATTTCAAAGGAAAAGAAATGAAAGAAAAGAAAAGAAAATGGAGAAATGAGGTGGACCTTTGACCTTGAATTGACTTTGACTTCTCCCCCCACTTTCTCTACCTTCCTCTCTCTCCTCTCCCACTCCCATTCCAGCAACCCCCCCTCTCCTACAGCAGCAGCAGCCCCCCCTCTCCTACAGCAGCAGCCCCCCCCATTCCCCTTCTCTTTTCTCTTCAAAACTTCATCAAAAATTGCCCCAAAATCCATCAAAAAAATCCCAAAACCCAAATCCGACTCCTACCCATTTTAGCTTAGCCCGTATAGCATGGATCTTTGTGAAAAGAGAGCATTTTGGGAGGCCATGAATGCTTGTGGATCTTCAAATGTTTTTGGGTATAATTCTAAAACATTTTTGCTTAATTTGTTACAAATTTCTTAAAGCTAAACTACTTAAGTGTTAATTAGGCTTAAGTTGCAAGTTTTGGAATTCAAGTTAGGAATTTGAATGCAAGTTAGGGTTTTATAAAATTGGTGTATGGTTGTGTGTTATATTTAGGCTTTTTGTCATGTTAATACAAGATTAGTAGCTTGTGCTAATGGTTAGTTTAAAAATTGTGTTAATTTGCTAATTTGCTTACTAGGTTTTTGAAATTGGTTAAATACTTGGGATTAAAAATGTGTTTAGGTTTTTCATGACTTCATTAACTTTATTAAGTGTGGTTTAATGTTTCAGATCATGCAAATCTAAGCTAGATTGTAGTTTGTGCATTTTTGCTTTGAAATTGCTAAATTTTAGGTATTTTGTAAACTAGAATATTAGGGTTTTTGGAATTTAATGAGATTAAATTCCGGGAATTGTTTATATGACTTATTTAAGATATTTAATAAGTATATTGGCCGCTACATTCATTTAAACATCATGTTTTGTACAAAACGGCGAATTGTGCTTGCTAGATTTACGGAAAAATGACTTTTTAAGTGAAATTGGGGTTTTTGTGACTTTTAACCTAGTTTATATTAAAATTAGTGTTCGTGAATGTGCAAATGAGTGTGATTGGATTTTTCTCGATGGTTTGACGTTTGTACATCGACATCGAGGGTTGGTTTGACTATTCTTGCATGCGTAGGCGATAGGTTTGGACCTATGCGTGATACGCGTGCCGATTTGATTTTCGTATGCCGTTTCGATTTCGAATTTAGTTTTAATGCGATATGGTGCGTTATGATATGTAGGTACCTCCATGTAGACTTCGAGACGACAAGCAAACGCGTGGCGACGTCGGCACCGGCTAGTGAGGACCAGGTGAGTAGATTTATATCTACGGGGAGAAGTCGGGTGGATGGCGTATAGCACCCCCGCAGTCCGTGGTGGTGTATACGGATGCGTATACACACCAACAATTATTATTTGTTTTTGGGATTAATAACGATGCTTAGGATGGATATTGGTGTGTTGGATTACTTTAGTGTTGCGAACCCTAGGGTAGTGTTCACTACACACACACACACCCATATTTGCATACATTCTTCTTTCATATGTGCGTACATGGGATTATATATTGATGTGTATATTTACACATGGGTATTGGACTATGTGTTTATATACTGGATTTGAGGATAGTAATTGGGATTTGAGATGAGTCGATGATATTGGGCTTGAGGCCAGAAGATCCGTGATGTGTTTTGGTTCATATTGAGATACGACATGATGTTTTAGCGGGTCTTTTAACGTAGTGATTCTTATACATGCATGCATACATAGATGGTATCAATATTGTACTAGACGTAGATTAGTACCCCGATCATGATATTTGATAAAGAGGATATCAGATGAATAGTATGATGAATGTGATATTGACCCGTACCCAGATTTGGGATGCCGTACGACGGATTTACGTACGAGCTATATATTGATGATTGATCCGCACTCTTGACTTGGGATTCCTGATTATAGATATGGTATCGGATATGATATTATTGAGGCGGGATCACCGACTATACATATACAGGTATGTATATGTATCGACTCAGATGATAGGCGGTTTCCTTACCTGTAGTTCAGCCGTATAGTTTAGTGTAATTGTTAGACTAGATTAGATTTCTTACCTATTTCAAAAACTAACGAATCGTGGGTATTTTAAAAGACAGCCCAAGGGATCCTGCGGATATTTCAAAAGACGTATCTTTTCATAAAAACACCGTAGCCCCTATTTTCAAAACCCCATGATTCGTGTTATTTCAAAAGGCACCATTTATAGGACTTATATTAGATTAATACAGATTAGTTATAGTTGCGTCTAGTTTTCAGCTCCCGCTCCTTATTGTGGTTCGCTTCGCATCGCATGCTTATATTATGTTTCATACTCCATTATTGATATCATGCTGTTAGGACACCAGCACCATTACCGATGATGCGTCTGTACCACGTACACTTACTTCCCGGCTCACACACATCTTCATCGGTAATTGCCATGTCACGTACACCTTAGAAAATATTATTGCTTGACATAGCATGTTAACTAATAGTTTAGACATTGTAGTTATTACCTGCTACTTCATGCATACTATTATTCATTGTTATGCCGTATTCATGGATTCTCATGCTTATATTCATGGTCTTACATGCTATTGATGATTCGGATTCCCATGATATTTTATGGATTTGGAGGAAAACCGCAAAACATATATAAACTGCTTTCTTTCTTTTTAAATAAAAAAATGCGGTTTTCCTATGATGTATGAGTCGTCCCCCATGAGTTTGCTGATGGATTTCGAGACCCGATTCGAGGAGATGGATGAACCGTTTCGGGTACATGGTGGGCCCGGTGCGGTACCCCGGGGCAAGAGGAATGTGTTGTTGACGTTGAGCCTGGCAGGGGAGCACTACTGACCGGTGATATTACCGACGCGTCGGATATCCGGAGGATCCCGTCGTGGTCTTGAGATGGATGGTAGGGGCCGGTCTGGATTGATGGCACCCTAGATATTGATTTTTAGATATTGAGGTACAGAGATTGTGATACAGAGATATCGAGATATTTGGACACTTGTTTTGTGTCGATGCTGGGCACTGTTTTATGCTGATTTCATTTATGGTACCTCACTTTAAAAATACAGAAATCTCACTGATTTATGAAAGAAGTTTTCGTCAGTACATGCATTCTGTTCCGTGCATTCATACCTCATTCATATGATATATTGCTACCTGAGGCACTGACACAGGCATATGAGATTACATTCGGGTTAGATATTTACCCTAGCCTTGTTATAGGCTGCTGGTTATATTTGAGGATATATTATGATCATTGACCCAGGTTGCGTTATTTATGCGATTTCTGTTCGTAGATGTTTTTCTATTCACGAGTTGGCAACTCACCCCCGTTGTGCCCCAGTTTCTTGCAGGTTTTGCCGTACTTGTTTCTTTACGGCTTTGCGGGCTCAGTTTCATTCGGGTGACTTGCTAGTAGGTGGGTTTTTTTTGTATCGTACCCATCATATTACCTTGTATAATATTATTCCGTTGTATCTAGTAAATTCCATCAACCAAACATGTATTTATTGAGATAGAGACCAGTGTTGTTTATTCTTTCGACCTTAGAGTCGCTCGTTTTATTTCTGGTGGTTTTGAGTTTCCTTTTGAGTTTTGATCCTCGCCGTTGGCGTTGTATATTATATTGCTTGTGTGGTTGTGACCGTCGATTGACGAAGAGCTGGCTCCCGCTTGGGGATGCCTTTTTCTTGATTTCGTATACTATTCATGTTGTATCCCGTTTGGGGGCCAGTATTTACAAAGGAGACTCTGCCGAAATTTTCAGTAAATTTTTGATGTTTTAAAAACCGCATAATTCGGATTATGCTATTGAAATTACTTGCTTTAAGTTGGTTTTTCCTGCACTCTACTATTTTTCTTGGTTTGTATTTCTGGGTTTTCAGTTTACTTAGATTACGTACGCCTCGAGACGTTCGTAGTTTAAGTGCCGGTCATGTTCCGTACTTTCGGGTCGTGACATGGCCTTAGTGTAAGTGGGAGATTGTTAGTTATGTATATGCCCTAGAGGCCATTGTTGTACATATGGTGTATATTATGATGGATGCTTGGATATATACAGAGAGGACTTTCTTGCTCGTCATGATAGTATGCTATTTGGTTTCACTTTATCTTAACATGTTGACTTGTATTGGTTTACTTTCGGACACTCACATGTTGATAAAGCCCTTAGGATCTGTACTCGACTACTGGGACTATGATAAGATCATACTAGTGGGGCCATAGTAGTCGATGAGTACATCCTATAACTGTTCCTAGTCGAGGGTATATCGAGACAGGGCATCGATACACCAGAGTAGACTAGCTATGCGCATCTTGACCCATATGATGGGCGATGGATGATCCCATATCCATCGGTGTTTGACATCAAGGATGGTGTACGGGTGTTCAGTGGAGACTGGGTAAACTGGACGGACTCGCCGAGAACTCCCAGATGGTGATATACCACACGTTAGATGGCAGTTCTCCGGTGACACTGGTACAGGGTAGTCTGTAGACCCAAGCTCGTCATAGAGTCTTGTGTGATTCCCACTGTGCTTTGATTTCCACCTTACCACGTCCAAGAGGGCGTGCAAAACGGTGGCTTTTGGGTACAGTCCTGAATCACATGGAAGCAATGAGCGATAGGAGGG
This sequence comes from Agapanthus africanus, assembly GCA_030015575.1. Lineage (NCBI taxonomy): Eukaryota > Viridiplantae > Streptophyta > Magnoliopsida > Asparagales > Amaryllidaceae > Agapanthus > Agapanthus africanus. The sequence continues at coordinate 351,883,142 of JASDDO010000031.1, read as the reverse complement.
GATTCATCTCTCCCGGTATAGGGAGTTGATGTTGTGCTGTGTTCGATTGGCTATAACTGGAAGTCCCTGGCCAGTGCTGATATAGAGATATACTGGTAAGTGTTACCAGTAGTTTCTTGACCTGTTATGAGCCTCATATCGACACGACTTATCGGTTACTGGTGTCTGACGTATACCACCCCTAGACTTGATATGCGACATATCAGACGAACAGACCGGACTGTACGGGAGTGTTACTGATTGGATTCATAGGAGAATGGACATGCTAGCTTGTTGATCTTCTGATCGCTCAATACCTGGGTGGTTGTTACGTTTAGCTGACCGCTTGTAACTTGTGGGTGTTTGATATGATCATCACCTGCTACCGGCGTATTGACGATTCTTTAGAGTCCTACATAGAGGTTTCTTGGCTCAGGCAAAACGGAGTAGAGACACATATGTGATATGTGCAGGACCGAGGATAATGCGATATGAGATACCGTATTATATTCTCGCGATATTTAGAAATGAACTGGGACATCGAATCAAGTGTTGATTCGATGAATCGGTACATGATATATTAGTCGGTTATATTCGATATAGCCGGATCGTTGGATCAAGTGTTGATTCGATGTTTTAATGTATAAAGATATATATGATATATTGTATTACATTATCTAATATTGGCTCGCTTTATTATTTCATTTTCTCACCGGATTAATACATTGATATATATGCGATATATGTTAATTGTATTATTTTCTTTTGTTACAAATATATAATATATATGTGATATATATTATTGTGACATGATATGATTTATTATAAAACATGTTTAAGGATGATAAAAAGGGATTAGGGTTTGATTAGGGTTAGCTCTTTCGTGCACTTTCTAGAAAAGTTCTCTTTTGTTTTGGTTAAGATATTATGGTTGATCCTTATTCTTAACCTAACCAAACTCTAACTCTGGTTTATTCTCTACAAAGTTTAAGCCTCTCATCCTTGACAATGGTTTTGATAATCAATCATATATCCTTGACTACTATTCATCACAAAAGGATAATTCTTTTCATTTCTTCATCTTCTTCTCTCTTGAGTTTGAGAGAGAGCTCACTAGAAATTCCTTGTGTGATGATTTATTGTGAGAAAGTGAATTAAAAAGATAGCATAAATACTACTCTATCATCCTCATCTAATCTAACCCATTAGATTAGGGTGTTCATCTCTTTAAAGTGAGAAAGCTTGGGTTATAGCAATTTCGATGTAGATCATCGGAGAAGCGGAACACTTCAAGCTAGCATGGATCGTTCGAGTTGTGGAGCCTCTCTTGAGTCCAGGAGATCATGGATCGCGGTGAAGGGACTTCTACTCAGAGCTTGTGAAAGGAAGGAGCAGACTCCAAAGGTTGTAATCCCCCACACTTAGCTTTAAAGATGTTATCTTGCATGCTAAACCCTAATAATCTAGCAAAGATCCCGTCTTTGGGTTGTTCGGCACATGTAAAATTTTATTCAGGCATGTTTGATGCTTTATGAACCTTCACAAGTGTGCCTAGGAACCCTACAAGTACATCCTTCAAGGTCCCTAGTCGTGGGTGTATCGAGATGGGGCATCGATATACCAGAGTAGACTAGCGTATACCTTCTCGACCCATGTAGATGGGCGATGGATGATCCGATATCTATTGGTGTTTGACATCATAGATGATATACGGGTGCTCAGTGGAGACTGGGTACACTGGACGGACTCGCCGAGAACTCCCAGATGGTATTATACCTTACGTCAGATGGCAGTTCTCTGGTGACACTGGTACAGGTTAGTCTGTAGACCTGAGATCGTCATAGAGTCTTGTGTGATTCCCACTGTGCTTTGATTTCCACCTTACCACATCCAAGAGGGCATGCAAAACGGTGGTTTTTGGGTACAGTCCCGAGTCACATGGAGGCAATAAGCGATAGGAGGGGTTTCGTCTCTCCCGGTATTGGGGGTTGATGTTGCGCGATGCTCGATTGGCCATAACAGGGAAGTCCCTGGCCAGGGCTGGTTTAGAGATTTACTGGTAAGTGTTACCAGTAGTTTCTCGACCCGTTATGAGCCTCGTATCGGCATGACTTATCGGTTATTGAGGTCTGACGTTTACCACCCCTAGACTTGATATGCGACATATCTGACGAGGAGACCGGACTGTACGGTAGTGTCACTGTCAGGCTTTTTGCAGGAGTTGGAGCGGGCTTGCTTGCTGATCTTCTGATCGCTCAATACCCGGGTAGCCGTTACGTCCAGCTAGTACCGCTGACGGCTTGTGGGTGCTTGATATGATCATCACCTACTGCCGGTGTATTGACGAGTCTTTAGAGTCCTACAAAGAGGTTTTACTGGCTCAGGCAAAACGAAATAGGAGTGCATATGTGATATGTGCGGGATCGAGAATAATACGTGTATGTGATACCGTATTCTATTCTCGCGACTATTGTATCGGCCGGTTATATGTGATATAGCCGGGTTATCGAATCAAGTGTTTATTTGATATGTTGGTACATTTTGTGTTAGTCGGTTATATGTGATATAACCGGATTATTAAGTCAAGTGTTGATTTAATAATTTAATGTATAATTGTATATGTGATATACTAATTTACATTAACTAACATTGGTTCACTTAAGCATTTGTTTTTCTCACTTGTGCACAACTTAATATATATGTGATATATATTTATTTGTGTTCTTTTTGTATCATGGTTGTTGATACACTCTACTTGGGTGTATGAGACATATACCATTATAATTATATTGGTGAGATTTTAATATACAAAGTAAATACAAAATTAGTGGATAATTGTTCAAGTGCATGAAGCTTCATGAAGCTTGTGAGTGCATTGACCAAAGTCCACTAGTTTTCTTTTACTTAGGATATTAATAAACCTAACCACTATAATTAGCCATGGTTATGTCTCTACATGAGTTAGTATATGATACCCACTCACCCATGGTTAGCTCTCTCTCTCTCTTTAGTTAGTTTTCATTCTCATTTTTGAGCTCATCTTCTTGCTCCTTCAAATTCTTGCTAGGGTTTGATAAAGAGAGAGAAACATTGTGAGAAAAGAAATTCTAAAGTGTACCCATTTCCTATTTCATCATCCTCTACTAGACTAGCACTTTAGTTTAGTGTGTTTGCTTCACTAATTTTCTAGTTAGTGAAGTAGAAGCTTGAGTTCGTATTCCCTCGACGTAGATCATCTTCGGCCTCGAAGACTTCAAGCAAAACCGTTGCCCTCTTCTCATGGAGCCGTCCGAGAGTCCGGGAGCACGATGATCGCAGCGAAGGGACTACTACAAGGAGCATAAGAAGTGAAGGACCGATCTACAAAGGTTGTATTTCATATTCACTTAGATGTAAATGTTATTTACTTGCATGTTTTACCCTAATTATCTAGCAAAGATCTTGTTTAGGGTTATTCGGCACTGCTAAAATTTTAATCGGGCATGGTTGATGCCTTGTAGAACCTTATTAGAGTGCCTAGTAACCCTACAGTTCCTTCAATTATATCAAGTTCATTACGTTAAAGGTTTTTCGCCAAAAACCAACCGTAGCCCTCCGTCATTTCTTACGGGTATTATTTAGTATTCGTCCTGCGATTGTTGACCTAGTCAAGATGTAGTGTTCGGTAGCTAAGTGGTGCTTGTTTGTTGCATAAATAAGATTGGTTAAGACAGTCGTGCGGCCTTGTTGACTTAGTCAAGGGCACGTAAGGGTGGGTTTAATGCAGTACAAATTAATGACGGGTTGAACTTGACTAGCGGTTTATGGTTTGTTGACCTAGTCAAGGTCATAAGCCGCTTGGGGTAATAAAAATCATATCGGGGGTTTTTAAAGAAACTGAAACTTGCCAGGCATGCGCATACCTTCTGGAGTGTGGTGACTTGAGTGGATTCCATCAAGTTATCATGCGATGATAGTTGGATCCCGATTCCCACTGATGAATTGGTTTACTTCTCGGGTGATCCCGACTAATTCTTCTTTTAGGTTTGGAGGAGAATTTGAGGTTACAGTGGGAGGTTTCCTGATTAGATAAAGTGATAACCATTCTGATCTAGGTTAGAGTGCACGCTGAGTGTTTCTTTTCTCTCTCTCTTTAGCAGTGACCATGACCCGACCCTTGACTATGACTCAGTGACCTAGTTAACCGAACCTTCTTAAAACACTGGCTTTTGGATTGTCTGAGTTGCATACCTCATTGCCACTCCTTCTTTTACCCTTTTCTCCAGAACACCCCGTATTACTACAAACATCCACTTCCATTAGATAAAACCTGTTAGTTATATGTATGCCCTAGAGGCCATTACTAAACATAGATGTATATTGTAGTGGATGCTTGGACATATATAGGGATGACTTTCTTGCTCGATATGATAGTATGTTATCTGGTTACTCTTTACCTTAACGTGTACACTGATTGTCTCTCTGTTACATGTTGGTAAAGACCTTAGGATGTGTACTTGACTACCTGGACTATGATGCGGATCATACTAGTGGGGACATGGTAGTCCAAAAGTACATCCTTCAAGGTCCCTAGTCGTGGGTGTATCGAGACAGGGTATCAATATACCAGAGTAGACTAGCGTGTACCTTCTCGACCCATATAGATGGGCTATGGATGATCCCATATCCATTGGTGTTTGACATCAGAGATGATATACGGGTGCTCAGTGGAGACTGGGTACACTGGACGGACTCGCCGAGAACTCCCAGATGGTATTATACCTTACGTCAGATGGCAGTTCTTTGGTGACACTGGTACAGGTTAGTCTGTATACCCGAGATCGTCATAGAGTCTTGTGTGATTCCTACTGTGCTTTGATTTCCACCTTACCACGTCCAAGAGGGCGTGCAAAACGGTGGTTTTGGGGTACAGTCCCGAATCACATGGAGGCAATGAGCGACAGGAGGGGTTTCATCTCTCCCGGTATAGGTAGTTGATGTTGCGCTGTACTCGATTGGCTATAACAGAAAGTCCTTGGCCAAGGCTGCTTTAGGGATTTACTGGTAAGTGTTACCAGTAGTTTCTCGACCCGTTATGAGCCTCATATCGACACGACTTATCGAGTTATTGGGGTCTGACGTTTACCACCCCTAGACGAGATATGTGACATATCAGACGAAGAGACCGGACTGTACGGTAGTGTTACTAATTGGATTCATAGGAGTGTGAGCAGGCTTGCTTGTTGATCTTCTAATCGCTCAATACCCGGGTGGCCGTTACGTTTAGCAGACCGCTTGCGGCTTGTGGGTGTTTGATATGATCATCACCTGCTGCCGGCGTATTGACGAGTCTTTAGAGTCCTACACAGGGGTTTCCTGGCTCAAGCGAAACGAAATAGGACCGCATATGAGATATGTGCGGGACCGAGAATAATACTAGTATGTGATACTGTATTCTATTCTCGCGATTTGTGACATTGATCGGTTGTATGCGATATAGCCGGGTTATCGGATCAAGTGTTGATTCGATAAGTTGTTACTATTGATATTAGTCGGTTATATGCAATATGACCGGATCGTTAAATCAAGTATTGATTTGATGATTTAATGTATAATTATATATTTGATATGTTACTTTACATTAACTAGTATTGGTTCACTTAAGATTGATTTTCTCACTTGAATGTGCACATTGTTTATATGTGATATATGCAAGTGTACAAGTTTGTATCATGCTTGATGATACATACAAGTTGTTTGTATGAGAACTAAACCAAATCAAGGTTAAATTAGGGTTTACTATTTTCCTAACAAATAACAAAAGAAATGAGACTTTGGTCAAAGTTATCATGCTTCATGAAGCTTGATAATCATTGACAAAGTCAACTCTTTTGTCATTTGTTTAGGATATTAGTTAACCCAACCTTTAACCTAATACTTTGGTTAATTCTCTACATGAGTTAAGCATGAAGGCTTAACTCAACCATGGTGCCATAATTAAAAGGATAAGTTTCATTTTGATATTTATTCTATTGATTCTTTTCTTCTTCTTCTTCATCATCAAGCTCTACAAAAGCTTGCTAGCTCCAATGGTGCCATGAGAAAAAGAGTGAGAAATCCAATTCTAAAGTGAACCCACTTCCTATTTCTTCATCCTCTACTACTTGTCATGAAGTATAGGGTGTTCTCTTCACAAAGTTTTTGACCAAGTGAAGGAATAGCTTGAGTTTGAGTCTCCCCGACGTAGATCATCTTCGGCCTCGAAGTCAACGACCTAGCCCACTCATTTCTCCGAAGAAACCAACGCTAGGGTCCGGGATCCCGATGATCGCAGCGAAGGGGCGTCAACACGGAGCTATTGAAGTGAAGGACCGGATCTACAAAGGTTGTAATCCCTTTCACTTACTAGTAAAGTTGTTTACTAGCTTTTCGTTTCGCCTAATCTCTAGTTAACGATCTTGCATAGAGTTGTTAGGAACAAAAAAAATTTGAATTGGCATGGTATATGTCTTGTGGAACCTCTTGAGTGTGCCTAGTAACCCTACAGTGGTATCAGAGCCTAGCTAGAGCTTTAGGCGAAGTGTAGACGAAGCTAGAAGTCCGATCGAACCCGATATCCCCCGATTTCACCCCTCTCTGTACAATTTTTGAAACTGTAGATTTTTCCTAATTAAAAATGCTCAGAAAATAGTGCAGGTAAATATAAGGTTAACTGTACAAAACGAGACACTGAATCACTTATACGGCCGCGGAACCGCGGCAATGACATGCCATTGGTTGCGGTTCCGCGGCGCAATTGAAGGGTTAGGGTTTCATTTTTGTACAGTTTCCCCCGTATGTGATTCCTGATGTTTCTGGGTGCTTTTAAATATACTCAACATTTGAGTTTTCTGGGGTGTATTGGGGACTCGTTGATTCGATCGGATATTCTAACCTCGTTTATTGTTTTCTGGATAATTAGAAAATATTAAAAGGTTCGAACGGATATCAATAGCTCACTTTTTCCCGACCCGGAAAATTTCCAAGTGTTGGATTTTTCCGTTGTTTGAGAACGTCTAAATCGTGCAAGTTACGCAATAGACCCTCTAGAAGACAACAAACCTTAACTCGATTATGTGACCGTCTTGAACCGCCTTTTGAACCTTAGGGTTTGGGGCAGTACGGCGTGCCACATGTGAGGCGTTGGCTTGACCGTTCTATGGCTGGACCATTGGTACTGTGGCATGTGATGGATGTTTTTAAACCCCCCTTCAAGTGTTGAGCTATTCGGGAAAACTTGGGTGTTTGATCATTCGATCGGAAAGTTTAACATTGTCTATTTATCTGGAATGTGATACAATATTTGGAATCCACAAGTAGTTATGAGATAACTGAATGTATGTTATAAATCTAGCAGTTTAGTCTCACTTGATCGGTTGCCATGGAATTTTGATGCGATCAAAAGTCCGTCGCAATCACGTAGCATACGCGGATACTCGCCGGATAAACTTAATAGATAGCCATGCCCCATAGCCCCGACCAAGTGACTGTAGGAGAACCACGTCGCCGAAGCATCCGTTCAGGTGCTCGCGGCAGCGGTGTTCCGCCTTAGTGCACTTCGTCGACGGCATCCGGGGGTGCGACCGTCTACTAAAGTTTGCGACGAGCATTCGATCAGTATATCAGGAATCTTGTTGAATTGTCCGACTTGATATTGAAAAGTGTTTTCGATACTGAGACTAAAATGCGGGGTTTATAACTGATAGGCATGCGATGTCTAAGGAGGTTGCGGATTCCAACTGTTGTAGTTTTACACTTTCTTTTCTGCGACCGTAAGTGTAATATGTGATATCGCCAGTTTCGTTGCTATACGTCAACGACAATTGGGATACGCATATTTACTTACGTTGATGACATGTGATGTTATGTGTTGCTGGATATGTTATATTGGATCGTCGTGTTTGAATAGCCCGGGGGTTTTTATGTGAGATGAGTGTTTTTCATTTTCATTCATGTAAAAACTTGTATATAATATTCTTTTATTGGGGCACTTCCGGGTTGAGGTTGATGTCACCATTTGTATATTATTTACTTTTCCGCACTAGGATAGACCCAAGGAGGAGAGCACAAGTAACCGGGTTCTAGAGTCCAGTGGGAGACCAACTCGAGGAGTCGAATCCGGGTCTCCTAACTCTAGAATTGGTAGGGTTGCTTGCCGCTTTCGTAGGGGTCTAGGGGTGTGGGTTTGGCTATTCATCGCGACCGTGGAATCCGTGTTTTATAGAGGCTCAAAATAAAACACGGACGTCTTTGTATATCCAATGTTTCATACGTTTCTTCTGCTGCAATATCTGTGATGTGATCATTTGATATGTTGTGATAAATACTGTATATAGTATATATGATATATTATATAGACGTTACTTATGTTTTACACCGGCGCTAGCCCTTCCCCGCTCTGTCGTTAGTTACCTAACCTAACGGTGCACGAGGGGACATCGAGGCGAATGCGGATGGCATAAGTGTACGTCGTATTTATCTGTGATGTTTAGGTGATTTAAATGATGGGACTTCATTAATATGATTAATGAAATAATAGAAACCTAAAAGATGTTGTGGAATCGAATTTTCAAAAACAGGTAGCTACAGTTCTTGCTGTGCATCGTGGTGTTCCTTGTAGAACATCCTGCACCTTATTCGATAAGGAAAGGGCCGAGATCCCTTCACCGGGAGTGCCCCCTTTAGCAATGACTGGCAGATGCTACACCCCTCGGTTTGTCTTTTGATTTCTCCTATAGTTCTTGCTTTCCACAGCGGTATATATGATATATCCTGCACCTTATTCGATGAGGAAAGGGCCGACGATCCCTTCACCGGGAGTGACCACTTTAGCAAAACTAGAAAAGCCTCAAAAACACTCCATTTTAAAATTATTTGATTCTACAACGATATCAAGTTCATTACGCAATAGGTTTTCAGAAAAACCTGTCGTAGCCCTCCGTCATTTCAGATAAGTAGTAGTTAGTATTCGTGCTGCGTTTGTTGGCCTTTGTCAAGGCGTAGTGTGCGGTAGCTGACTGGTGCTTATCTGCTTATGCATATGATGCAGATTAGGTTAGGGTAGTCGTGCGACCTTGTTGGCCTTTGTCAAGGGTCGTGCGGGTGGGTTTAATTCAATTAGGAAATGACGGGTTGAACTTGACTAGCATCCTATGGTTTGTTGGCCTTTGTCAAGGTCATAGGAGGTTAGGGGAAAAATTATCGGGAATTTCAAGTGTTGAAATTTGCAATGAGATTGCATACCTTCTATGAGATAGTTGGATCCCGATACCCACTGCGAGTAATTGTTACTCCTGGGAGAGTTTTACACATTACAATTAGCCGATCAAGTAGGTGTCTAGAAAGGTGTCAACGGGGTTACGCCTCTGGGAAAACGAGCTTTACTTTAATTAGGTCCGTGCGAAAGCACGAGGAACCTACCTCAAAATACCGACACTGGCCTGGCTGAAAGATTGGCGAACTTGTAGGGTGTAATTAATCCCGGCTAGTCTTTCCTTTTAGGGTTGTAAGGAAGATTTGATAAAAACAGTGGGAGCCATCCTGATTAGATAAAATAATAACCAATCTGATCTTGCAAGAGCGCACGCAAAGTGTTTTCTTCTCTCTCTCTCTCCAGGTAGCGACCATGTCACGCCTTAATCAAGATAATAAAACGGATATATTGACCGAACCCGCTTGTTATACTGAGCTGGGTAACGTTGGTCCCGCTCCAACTTATAATTGTTATAAGACAGAGCAGGAAATTGGGGATTACCAGAATTCCCGTGCCACCCAAACAAAGAAAGTGCATACCGATGCATCATCTTCGGGTGTGTTCATTACAGAGAACTGTTTCTCAAATGTCCTTTACGTCCTGGGTATATGATACCGGATCAGGATCCCACATATGAAATATATTACATGGGCTACAGAAAGGTAAAGAACTGAGAACGGGTGATACGTTTCATGAGGCAAAAAACGGTGCAAGTATTATAGCCAAGTCTGTTGGTCACTGTCACCCTGTATTACCAGAATACATTGATTCTGAACAAATGTTATTAGATACCGAACCTGATATACAAAATCATATCAGTCTCTTTATTTAGATAAAGAAGGATATAATTTTTTATTGATAGGATAATGTTTTGAACATTTCCTATATCAAGAGTTGATCGGTTCAGGCACGTTATCTAAAAGCATTGACGTTCTAAATAAAACCACAGTTCTTAGTATATAGAACACACACAAGAGGAAGAGTTCAGAAATGAACGAATCCTTCTTGAGGTATTGTAGACTAGGTCATATCAATGCGACCCGACTAGCTGAAGTTACATATAGATGCATATTTAAATTAGTTTGAATTTACATCTTGTGAAACTTGCCAGTTATGTCACAGTGATAAGATGACCATAGCTCTGTTTATTGGAAGCAGAGAAAGAGTTAGTGAACTCTTGGGATGATACATATTGATGTATGAAGGTCCCGTGTCTACACATGCCAAGACCGGTTCTTTGTACTTCATTACCTTCTCTGATGATCTCTCAAGATTCAGACATATGTTCCTGTTGAAACACAAGTCCGAACCTTTTGAGATATTCACAGAATATAAGTTAGAAGTAGAGAACCAAAAACGGGTATAAGAATTATGTCCTTTGATGTGATCAAGGAGGAGAATACTTGAGCACGGAATTCCAGGATTATTCTAAAGGAGAATGTGATTCTCTCTCAGCATTACTCCTCCGGATACACCACAGCACCTCGGTTTATCGGGGCGGAGCAATCACACCCTATTTGATATGGTGCGCTCTATGATGAGTAATACTAAGTTTCCTATTTCCTTTTAGGGAGTTATGCACTTGTGAAGTTGCATACCTATTGAATAGGGTTCCGATCAATTCAACTGCCTACTGCTTCATATGAGATATGGAAAGGGAAGAGCCCATATCTTAAGTTTGTTAAGATTTGGGATTGTCCGGCCTATGTCTAAAAAGCATAATCCGGACAAGCTCGAGGCAAAGTCAGTTCTGTGGAAGTTTGTTGGATATCCCAAGCATTCGCAAGGGAATATCTTCTACCTAACCGAGGAACAAAAATGTTTTGTTTCTCAGCATGCCACCTTTATGAAAGGAAATTTCTTGTGAAGAAATAAGTGGACATGAAGTAAAACTGGAAAGATTTCCAGCTATACAAACTGCAGCTGCTGATTTGGTAGAACCAAAGGATTCAATAGCAACCAACGAACCTCAGCCTCTCCGCCGATCTAGTAGGGTTCCTCACCCACCTAAGAGATACTTCGGTTTCTCTATGACAGTGGGAGCGAGGATTGCATCATGAGATGATGACCCAACTAGTTTCGAGCTAGCCATCAGGAGTGGGACTCTGTAAGAATAGCTGGATGGTTATCGATCTGAGATGGAATCCTTATACACCAACAAAGTATGGACTTTGGTTGCTTTATCTGATGGGTTAAATCCCCATCAGGAGCAAGTATATCTTGAGAAGATTACTTGGTGTACATGGAAAAGTTGAGACTTTCAAAGCTAGACTTGTTAAAAGTTTGCATCATTGGCCAGGTATGGATTATGATGAAACCTTTTCCGGTGGCTATGCTTAAGTCCATCCAGATCCTACTTGCCACGGATACATACCATGACTACGATATCTGGCGGTTGGGTGTCATGACTGCTTTTCTAAATAAATATTTAGAAGAGAGAGTCTATAAGTACACAGTCAGAGGGCTTCGTAGACAGTGGGAGCAGCGGAAATGTGTGCAAGATGTTGTATGTGATAAAGCAGGCATCGCGGAGTTAGAACATCTGTTTTGATGTGGTAGTCGAAGAGTTTGACTTCATCAAAATGGTAGATGAACCTTGTATATACAAAAAGGTAGTAGGGTGTATGGTGGTGATCCTCGTATAGTACGTGGATGACATACTCATGATAGGGAAGGAGTTTCCTATGCTACGCTCGGTCAATCTCCGCTTATCACAAGGATTCTCCATATAGGATCAAAGTGATACCTCCTAAATCATGGGTTTTGGATCTATGAGATAGATCTAATTGGATGTTAGGATACTCACAGTTGTAGTGAGATGGTATCAATCGATCCAGGGAAGAATCACTGGAAAGGTTCCAGGGTGATAAAGACGACTGAATGTCAGTCGCAGGCATTGTCTTTACCCTCAGTGGAGGGACGGTATGTTGGAAGAGTTCCAAGCTAGATACCGTGGCATACTAGACGATAAAGGCTGGATACATCGCTACCAAAGATGCTACCAAAGAGGCAGTCTGGGTGTATTTTAGTTCATGAGATGAACTTCGTTCCTCCCATTGTGTGACAATGGAGTTGTGGCTTATGCCAAGGAAGGCCCATCCCATCAGTGATCCAGACATATTCTTAGGCAGTATCACCTGATCGTGGAGATGGTTGATCTCCAGGGGATCGAGGTTAGGAGAGTAGACTCAGAGGACAACACGGCGGATCCACTCACAAAGGCCTTTTCCCAGAGAGAGACTTTTATGGGATGGTTGAGTATGAGATACTACAACCACTGCTACCAGACTACCCTAGTGCAAGTGGGAGATTGTTAGTTATATGTATGCCTTAGAGACCATTACTAAACATAGGATGTATATTGTATTGGATGCTTGGACATATATAGGGATGACTTTCTTGCTCGATATGATATTATGCTATCTGGTTACTCTTTACCTTAACGTGTACACTGATTATCTCTCTGTTACATGTTGGTAAAGCCCTTAGGATGTGTACTTGACTACCTGGACTATGATGCGGATCATACTAGTGGGGACATGGTAGTCCATAAGTACATCCTTCAAGGTCCCTAGTCATGGGTGTATCGAGACAGGGTATCGATATACCAGAGTAGACTAGCGTGTATCTTCTCGACCCATATAGATGGGCGATGGATGATCCCATATCCATTGGTGTTTGACATCAGAGATGATATACGGGTGCTCAGTTGAGACTGGGTACACTGGACGGACTCGCCGAGAACTCCCAGATGGTATTATACCTTACGTCAGATGGCAGTTCTCTGGTGACACTGGTACAGGTTAGTCTGTATACCCGAGATTGTCATAGAGTCTTGTTGGATTCCCACTGTGCTTTGGTTTCCACCTTACCACGTCCAAGAGGGCATGCAAAACGGTGGTTTTTGGGTACAGTCCCGAATCACATGGAGGCAATGAGCGATAGGAGGGGTTTCGTCTCTCCCAGTATAGGGAGTTGATGTTGCGCTGTGCTCGATTGGCTATAACAGGAAGTCCTTGGCCAAGGCTGCTTTAGGGATTTACTGGTAAGTGTTACCAGTAGTTTCTCGACCCGTTATGAGCCTCATATCGACACGACTTATCGAGTTATTGGGGTCTGACGTTTACCACCCATAGACGAGATATGCGACATATCAGACGAAGAGACCGGACTATACGGTAGTGTTACTAATTGGATTCACAGGAGTGTGAGTAGGCTTGCTTGTTGATCTTCTGATCGCTCAATACCCGGGTGGCCGTTACGTTTAGCAGAGCGCTTGCGGCTTGTGGGTGTTTGATATGATCATCACCTACTGCCGGCGTATTGACGAGTCTTTAGAGTCCTATACAGGGGTTTCCTGGCTCAAGCGAAACGAAATAGGACCGCATATGAGATATGTGCGGGACCGAGAATAATACTAGTATGTGATACTGTATTCTATTCTCGCGATTTGTGACATTGATCGGTTGTATGCGATATAGCTGGGTTATCGGATCAAGTGTTGATTGGATAAGTTGTTACTATTGATATTAGTCGGTTATATGCAATATGACCGGATCGTTAAATCAAGTGTTGATTTGATGATTTAATGCATAATTATATATTTGATATATTACTTTACATTAACTAGTATTGGTTCACTTAAGATTGATTTTCTCACTTGAATGTGCACATTGTTTATATGTGATATATGCAAGTGTACAAGTTTGTATCATGCTTGATGATACATACAAGTTGTGTGTATGAGAACTAAACCAAATCAAGGTTATATTAGGGTTTACTATTTTCCTAACAAATAACAAAAGAAATGAGACTTTGGTCAAAGTTATCATGCTTCATGAAGCTTGATAAACATTGACAAAGTCAACTCTTTTTTCATTTGTTTAGGATATTAGTTAACCCAACCTTTAACCTAATACTTTGGTTAATTCTCTACATGAGTTAAGTATGAAGACTTAACTCAACCATGGTGCCATAATTAAAAGGATAAGTTTCATTTTGATATTTATTCTATTGATTCTTTTCTTCTTCTTCTTCATCATTAAGCTCTACAAAAACTTGCTAGCTCCAATGGTGCCATGAGAAAAAGAGTGAGAAATCCAATTCTAAAGTGAACCCACTTCCTATTTCTTCATCCTCTACTACTTGTCATGTAGTATAGGGTGTTCTCTTCACAAAGTTTTTGACCAAGTGAAGGAATAGCTTGAGTTTGAGTCTCCCCGACGTAGATCATCTTCGGCCTCGAAGTCAACGACCTAGCCCACTCATTTCTCCGAAGAAACCAACGCTAGGGTCCGGGATCCCGATGATCGCAGCGAAGGGGCGTCAACACGGAGCTATTGAAGTGAAGGACCGGATCTACAAAGGTTGTAATCCCTTTCACTTACTAGTAAAGTAGTTTACTAGCTTTTCGTTTCGCCTAATCTCTAGTTAACGATCTTGCATAGAGTTGTTAGGAACAAAAAAAAATTGAATTTGGCATGGTAGGTGCCTTGTGGAACCTCTTGAGTGTGCCTAGTAACCCTACAAAACCATCGTATGGTTATATACGAACTAGAAGGAACTAATTCGAGGATGGTTTCCGGTTCTGGAGAAAATGAATAGGACTATTCAGTTGTCTTTTCCTTTTACCTTCTCTCAGGTTGCGAGTGCTACTTGGATTAGGACGGTACACCTATTATGCTAATTGGATAGTCTTCTTCCAAACCATAGGCAGGTGTCGAACGGTGGGGAATGAAGAAAACCAATTAGCCTAATGACGGTGTACAGAAGGTAATAAGTTAAGACAAATAAGGGGATTAGAAAGAGGGCAAACTAAACTGCTACTGCTATTCATGACCAAACCAAGTATTTCATCGCCACTCCTACTTCACCTTTTGTATTTCTCCAGGACACTCCGTATCACTACGAAAATCCACAGTTATTTGGATACTCCATCGTATGGTTATATACGAACTCGAAGGAACTTGTTCCAGTTCGGGGATGGATTCTGGTTCAAGAAAAACAGGAATAAGGTTTTTTTCAGTTGTCTTTTATCCTCACCTTCTCTCAGGTTGCGAGTGCTCCTAAGATTAGGACAGTACACCTATTACGCTTATTGGATAGTCTTCTTCCAAACCATAGGCTGGTGCCGAACGGTAGGGAAGGAAGAAAACCATTTAGCCTAAATGGGTGTACAGAAGGTAATGACTAAAGACATATAAAGTGATTTGGAGAGATGGCAAAGAAATACACGGTTACAGTTGCGAATCTGATAATGGAAGAGGCATTACTAGGAATACCTGGATACCCTTTCGAAACATTTATATGTTTCGGTTTCACTGTGTATTGTTAAAAGAAAACAGATTTCCCAATTAGCCCTTGCTCCTGGGTATGTATTTACCAGGTTTGATTCTCACATCTGTATGGTTTTACAGATGCTGAGTGGGAGTAAGTTATTAGGAATTGGATGATCATCCTCATTATATCGGTATTCGTTGTAATTGGTGATATTTGAGGAAATCGCCTGGGTTGTTTGCCGGACGACAAATATTTGGTTTTGAATATCCGTTGTTATGCACCAATTTCAAATTGATATATCTGTACGTTTATTTTTATAAAGTGAGATATAACTTTTTGAAATTATGTCCATGACATTTACCTATATCAGTTGATGGTTAGGTAAGGAGCATTAAACAGCGGTGTAATTCTTCTTAACCATAAGTATAGTTTTCAACCTACGACACACAGAGAATGAGTTATTAGACTCAGCGGACTTATACAAAGTATTGTATGTTGTCCAGTGTCCATTAGGACAGAGGGGTTGGTACTCGTACTATATTCTGTTTACTTATGACTTCTTTAGTTCTTAGACAAGTGTTTCGTAGAAACACAAGGTCCAAGTTTTGAGAAGTTATAGGTATAAGAGTAAAGTAGAGAACCAGATGTTGCAAGTATCGGGATTCTTCAAGGTGATCGAAGATGTAGATACTTGTGTATAGTATTCAGTTGATAGTAATGGTTTTGAGAAACTTGTTTCTCTTTCAGGTTACTCATATCTGGATGCATTCCTAAGTTGAGTAACGCTGATTGGCCTCCTTCCATTTAGTTGACATGCACTGGAGACAGCTGCATGATTTGAATCTGGTTCCAATTAAATCAGTGCCTCTGTTTCTATATTGGTTATAGAACGGTTCATATCTTAACGATGTTAAGGTACGGGGAGTTGTCCGGCTTATGCTTAAAACCAGACTCTGGATAACTCAAGGCACGTTTCTGTAATGGCTGTTTGTGGGTTGACCCGGGCTATGAAGAGGGTTGACTTTCTACCATCTGGAAGACAAATAGTGATATTGTTCTTGACTCGCCACAGTTTTAGTAAAATGGATTCTTTTTCCGAAAACAGCAGTGGGAGTATGGTAGAACTGGAAGTGATTCCAGAACAGTAAACAATTACTGAAAATTTGATAAGAACCTAAAGATTCAATCTGGTTTGACATTCCATTAGCCACTCCGCAGATATGGTGGGTAACCTCAGGCACTCGAGAGGTACTTCGGTATGCTCAAAGACGGTGACATGGAGGTTCTTATTTACCCAGACTTGCCATTGCTGTTGTTCCAGACTGTGAGACCCGGCAGGAGGATGAGTATAGTGTCGTTCTAAACTAGCTTTAGAAGTGCACGTGTATATGACTCTGCTAGAGGGTTGTCGTAGTCAGTGGGAGCAGCGGAAGCATAGTGGATAAGTAGCTTATGTCTATTTATAGAGTAAAGCAGATATAGCGGAGATAGATCATCTATTTCTTATGTGACAGTCATAGGTTTGACTTCATCAGAACAGGGGATGGATCTGTTAAGAAGGTAGTAGGGTGTGATGTCCTGGTATTTGGATGACATACACAGAGTAGGAAGTGAAATTCTTATAGTACGATCGGTTATACTTTGGTTGTCACACAGTGGTTTCTCCACATAGGATATAGATATAATATCAGACATTCTGGTTACTAGATCTATGGTTTTAGATCTAGATTTGGGTAGTTTCCCAATCTGGGTACTAAGACAGCATTCTAAAGGTGTTTTAGAATGGACGACTCCTGGCACGGTAGTATACCTGCAGGTGATGGAGTCACCCTCTCTAAAGGTGTCTTACAGACTAAAGGGGAGAGGGATGTGCATGATTGGCAGATCACTTGCTTAGGCAATTGAGTCAATCATGAGATGTCATGTACCACACCAGATATTGTTTTTGCACTAGCTGCAATAAGTTCAGATATTAATCCAATCCTGGAGAAACATTCGGAAGCAGTTTTAGAACATAAGTGGATGTTCTAGGGATATGATAACGGCAGCCTCCTTCGGGAGACGGTTATCATTCCACGGTTCCAAGGTGACCTGGATGACAGAGCGACTGTCAGAGTTATAGATTTCCCTCTGACGAGGGGCAGTAGTTTGGACAGATGGTCCAAGTGGATACTGAGGGAGGCATGGCGCAGGGTACTGATTAGGTTCAGTTGACGATACAGTCCAAGAAGTTTGGATTTGGAGTTCATTTATGAACTAGGTCCCATCAGATATCCAGACAAATTCTAAAACAGGTATTGCTCATTTCGGGAGATGGCTTTCTCCGCGAGCTTGAGATAAAGAGAGACATAGAAAGAAACAATAGGGCGAATCCACTCATTGAGGCTATTCCTCGAACGCAATAGTTTCGCAAACGGGCTTTGTGAGACTGATTAGTAGAGGAGTTGGGTGTTCGGTATCACACGGGCTGTGAGTATGCGACATCGCAATAATTAGCCTTGAGTGCAAGTAGGAGATTGTTGGATATAGTGCCCTCAGAGTCAATTATTGGATCACATGCACGTGATTGCAATGATTAAGGGAGGACCTATGCCGGTAGGACAATCTTACTCAAAGATGATAGTATGCTATCTGGTTTATCGTTATCATCGTGTACTACTTTAGGTGACCTTACAGGTCGCTATTACACGTTGATAGAGCCCTTAGGATTCTTGCTTGACTGCTAGCAGTATGATGGCGATCATATACGTGGGAGCTGGGGTCTATAAGCACATCCTTAAATGGTCCCTAGTCGTGGGAGTTTCGAGACTGGGCATCGATACTCCATTAGTAGACTAGTGTATACAGTCGAGACCCCGACGAGGGGCGGTAGCCGGTCTCACAAGCCATTGGTGTCAGTTGGTTCACCAAATATGTATACAGGTGCTCATTGGGTTATGAGTACACCGTACAGGACTCGCCGGGAACATGCTACTTGGTATTATACCTGACGTCAGATAGCAGATCCCTGGTGACATGTGTACAGGTTAGATCATCGACCTGAGATCGTCATTTGTCCCGTGTGAGTTCCCACTGTGCTTTGATTACTACCCTACCACGGCTCAAAGGAGTCGTGCAAATAGGTTTTAGTTGGGTACAGTCCCGAGCCACATGGAGGCAGTGAGCGGATCGGAAGGGGTTTCGTCTCTCCCGGTATTAGGGGTGAGATCGCGCTGTGTCTAGGAGAGCCCTTACACAAAGTTCTTGGACAAGGCAGGAGATTTACTGGTAGGTATTCCAGTAGTTTCTCAGGGTATTCTGGGCTACACTCCTACACGACTTGTACCGTTTTTGGGGGTATGACTTTTACCAACCCCCAAGGCCTGCCATGCGATGCTCATAGACGAACGGACCGGACTGTATAGATATTGTCACTGACAGGCTCAGTAGGGTGTCAGGATGAGTTCGCTCATCGACCTCCCTTTTGGTCAATACCTGGTAGCCCATTACGTACATCTAGTACCACTGACGTGCTAGTGGTTAAATCCATAGCCAAAGTATTGACGAGTCTTTAGAGTCCCCCACAGACAGTTTCTCAAGTTTCGGGCGAAACGTTATAGAGACCGTATGATATATGGCAGGGTCCGATCATATACGTGCAGTAGTGCACGGATCATGATCGGGCGGATCATACTGGTGGGCTTTGGTTTAAGTCGGATCCTAGTATTAGATTTGTTGGATTACTTTAGTCTCAGCGCATTCGCATTCAGTCGGAATGCGGATGCAGGTAAGTATATACAGGTGAGGGGTATCCTTGTGATCCGTCACGAGTTTACTTTAGATGTTGCCGTATCTTTTTGTTGTTGTAAATATTTGGATTAATGTTTACAAATGGAAATTGTGAGCTTAAATCATCATTTTGTGCATTTAATGTGACATAGACTTCATTAGTGACTCATGGTCTCTTTCTTGTGCTAATGTCACATTGTGTGATTGATTTGTGGTTTGAAATGAGAGGAAGAGAGAGAAGGGCAGCCATTGTATCGTGTTGGGTCTTGTATTTTTTAGACTTACTCTCATTTTTGATAGCATAACAAAAGAGAGAAAATGACTCCTCTTCTTTTTCTTCCTCTAGCTCACAAATTCCATTAAAGGCATCATCTTCAACCTCCATCCATACACTCTCATGTGATGAGAATCAATGGATGCTTGAGACAAAGTTATCACACACATTCTCTACATCGTCTTGGACACATCGGCTAGCGAACTTCGTGCCCGAGTTGCTTCGGATGAAGAGGGAGCCCGTAAAAAGACTCGATGATGTGGTGACCTTTCCGACGAGGAGACCGGAGCTTGGAGAGGCCGCAAGGAGCTTGGGATGGTGGCCAAAGACCGAAGGACACGGATCGATCGGTATAGCTTTCCAACCCTTTCTCTAGTTGCTAGTTATAGGTTAATGGTTCGATACGGGATTATAGTGTACGATAGCGCCGGTTTCAAGTTTTGAAAAAGTTTTCGTTTCCGCATTTTGGCCTCGGACAGACGGTCGGGGCGCTACCGTAGACTTACAACATACATCACGAGAAAACCGCAACATGTATTTTAAAATGTGAGGGGGAGAGAGAGAGAAGTTTCTTTATATATTCTTGCGGTTTTCCCCAAAATCCAGAAATCCCATAGAAATCCAAAATCCCAAAATCATAAGTAAATAATAAATATCGGCATAAGCCCCACAATACTCCATGATAACATGAAAATGTGAATACATGAAGTGTCTAAGTAATAAATGCAATGTCTAAACTAGCACATGAGAGTAATCACACAATATTATATTGGTCTAGCATTTAGCTGATTATATCAATAAAAGATAATATGTTCTAAAGTGTACATGACATGGCAATTACCGATGATGATGTGTGTGAGCCGGCAAATAAGTATACATGTAACATGCACATCATCGGTAATGGTGTTGGTGTCCTAACAGGCAGAGTTTCATATTAGCTAAAGAAACATATGTATGAATATGTAATGCGATGAATACAACATGAATATAACGGTGAATGTGTAGTAAATGCACAACTAGAAAATACATACTAATTACGAGTCATACAGTTTTTTGTTTGAAAAAAAAGCACGATTCATTAGTATTGAAAATAAGTATGACTCAAGCCTAAACTAAGACGTACCTAACCAACTAAGGAACTAACTAAAGATACTAGTCGAAAGGTAAAAAGAATTCTCCTAACGTCTGAGTCGATATTACAAGTAGTCGGCGATCCAGCCTCAATAGCGTCACGTACATAGTACGACTTCCTCAAGACAAGATTGAGGATCAATCATCTCATATATACATCATCGTTCGCATAGTATCATCGTCAAACAATATCATGATCAAGGATATTATACTATAATTGCATACATCCCAATATCATCAAAAATATATCATCGTCAGTGTAAATATACATTGTCAAATGATCTACTAAAATATCATGTCATATGTCATATCGTGATTAAGCCACATATTATAATCCGGGTTCTATTCTAGAGTCTCGTTCATTCCAATGTCATCAACACATATTATCGCTTATATAAATATATTTTATATAATCTCATTGCCCAACGATCCGCTACTATCATAACACATCTCATGTCATAACTCGATCATATATCCAATAAATCATGGCATCAAACCTAGTCATATCGACTCACCACATGTATTATATAACCTCCTCATATCACATGTATATGTTGTATACACACACACACATTCCTATATGTACACACAAACACACACACACACACACACACACATATACACCAAGTCAAATTTGTGTGTGTGTGCGTGTGTGTGTGTCTACATGAAACCTATGAATTCCCTCCAAGGCAGTCATCCTCATGGTTAAGTCTTTCTAAATCAGTCTAGTCCAACCTAAAGTCTTCAATAAGACCCTACTCGCCAATAATCTAAGGTCATGTCTGACTTCCTAATAACAGTACGTAATATCCCTATTCTACGTTTGTGGGGGTGCTATACGCCATCCACCCGACATCCCCCGTAGATATACATCTACTCACCTGGTCCTTATCTGCCGAAGTCGATACCACATTCCTCTTCTTCATCGTCCGAAGTCCACGTGAGGGGTACCTATACGCAAACATATATAATATCGTAAACCGAAATCGCGGACAAAACCAAAACAGTGCACGAAACTCGCATAGGTTAAAACCTATGACCCGCTCATGCAACATAACCAAATAATCCTCGACATCGGCGAACAAATGCCGATTGACCGAGATAAAACACGAACGTACAAGTCGTAGTTTCAAAACTCCCTAATTATAATATAAATAGGGTTTAAATCATAAAAACCTTAAAATCAATCAAATCGTTCTATTTCGCAAAAACCTAGAAAGCGTCAATTAACCGTTTTACTTCAAAACTTGATATTTAAACGAAACTAATGGACATAATATTCACTAAATATCATAACTAGGTTATATAAACCATTTCTATAATTTAATCTCATCAATTTGAACTAAGTCCAAAATTCTAGTTTGCAAAAATATCAAATTTTAACACTTTTTAAAGCAAAATTCACAATTCAACAACTAAGCTAGATTTTTCCTATTTTAAATTTTTAAACCACTCATGGAAACCTTAATGGTGTGCTAAAACCCTAACTATATTTTTAATCCCACATTTTAAATAAATTTCTAAAACCTAGTTTGCAAAATAGCATATTTATCACAATATTTTAAACTAACAAATAGCAACTAGTAACCAAATTTGGTTTTTCATTCAATTAACATGTTAATCTCCTCATTAAAACCATAATCTAATGATAGCAACCCTCATCATAATTTTATCTCACCAAAATACATGATTTATAAAAATCTAGTTTGCGAATAGCTTAATTTGAACAAGTAAAATGTAACAATTAGTAATTTGACAACTAAATTTCATTTTGCATACCCTAAGATATTACACTACACTTTCAAACCATGATTTCATGATAAGAACACTAATTAGAATTTTATCTCACCAATATATATCTTTTACAAAAACCTAGTTTGCAAAAATTAAGCAATTTGGACAATTAAAGTGTAACAATTTACAATTTAGCTTCTAGATTAGGTTTAGCATTACCTAACATGTTAAACTACACATTAAGATTAATATCCAATGATAAAAACCCTAATTTTATTTAAAAACCCTTTCTAGAATTTTCAATCAAGCAATTGGAACCACTTTAAAACCAAACTAAACACTTAATAAGCTAATTTAAAGTGATTAACTAAAAATTAAACTAAGGGCTTAGGATTATACCTCAATAAACATGAGATCAAACATGCAAACTTGTCTCCAAAATGCTAACTTTGCTCCAAGATCCTTGCTTGTTTGGAAAAAGAATGAAGGGTAGAGATTTAATTAGGAATTGGTGGGTTTTTATTTGGATTTTTGATGAATTTTTGGATGACTTTTGAGAAGAATTGAAGTGGAGAAATGGGGGGGGGGGGGGCTGCCCATGAGGTATTTTCGGCCATGGAGAGAGAGAAAAAGATGTGAGGAGTTGTGTAGAAACTTCTCCAAATAATACATCTTTTAATTATCTTCATCAATTTCTTTATTTAATTAATTTTCTTTTCAAAAAAAAACCTAGAAAAATCTAGAACCATGGAGCGATTTTGAGAAGGAATTTTGCATATGACACACTTGTTTTAAATTGTCATGGCTCACTTTGTAAAATTAACCCATTACTAATTTGTAATTTGCACTAATTTAATGTATAATTAAAGCTTATGTTAATATTTGAATTTAATTAATTATGGAAAATATTTTAGTAAACTAATAATTTATAAGTCTCTAAATAAACACCATTTACTAGTAATTACATAGTTAAAATAGGCGTATTCAATTCTATATTGAAAAATAATTATAGTTGAGTTTTATGGAAATTACGGTTTATTTTACCGATTATCCGAAAATTCACCTAAAGGATTTTATTTATTTATTTATTTATTTTTAAAACGTTACAATCATCCCCCCTTAAAGAAATTCGGTCCCCGAATTTAAATTAAAACTCCCCCAAATACTAAAACATTTAGCAAAACACTCAAATCGTCGGTGCTCCGAAATCATCAATACATAAAACACCTCTTAGCGCATTGCATATGCATGAAAAACAAGTACATAACTCAAAATCAAAACTCCGTCAAGCATAACGCAATCATCGGAGTCATGGTAAAAACATAATGTCAAAGTCCAATACGAAACCAACATGATATACATCAAAATCCCAGGTACTGTTCTTAGAACAGTCCTGCTCGGTTACTACACCAAATAGTAAATATCATAAAAACGTACTGCTCAAAATGAAATCAATCTCAAATACAGTATACGAAGAACCACGTGCGTTCGGTGCGCACGGAAATCGAAATCAAATACAGATGCCATGAATACGCACAGAAACAAAACTGAGTGCAACGGGTGTGCACCAAAAACATCTGTCAAGTGCAACGGGCGTGCACGACAATAATATCAGGTGCATCTAATCTGCACAAAACCCCGATTTAGTGCATCTGTTGTGCATAAATTGCATCAAGTGCGCCAAGTGTGCACAAGAATCTCAATCAACTGCACATGGTGCACGAAAACATATACCGAATATCAAAATCGAAATCACAGTACAAAAAGTGCATGAAAACTATGTCGAAGCATACGTCAAAATCATGTGCAAACCATATGCACGAAATCAAATCAATATCTCAAAATGTATAAAACCAAATCGAGTGCACTGGGTATGCACAAAACAACATCAATACCACTGATATATGAAACACGAATAGAGTGTAATGAATGTACACATAGGAAATACCAATCATAGAACAAAATCCTCAAATACGAAAATCCAAAAAACGGAAATATGAAATTCAAATCACCAAATCGCACTCGTAAACACTATCGTTAATGTGCTCCTCTTTCCTCTGGTGTCAACTGATTCGAACTCGTCTCTTCGTAGCTGTGCTGACTGCGCTACAAACGGCTATACTCATATCTAGAGTATCCCAAGTAATCTATCCTTTCACCTGATATCCGGACTACGTTAAACTTTTCGATCGACTTATCAAAGTTCTAAAATCCCCCGAGAGCTCAACACTTGAGTATAGTTTAAAATTATCTAGTACATGCCCCAGCATCTGCGGACCCGCCGTAGAAAACCAAACTCAAGCCTCACTAATGGCACCGCAGAACTGCCGTAAACCCTATGGTTCAAAGGCGTTCTCATGGTCATTATGTCGAGTTAGGGTTTCATTCTTCTAGAGGGTCCATAGAAATACCTACATGTTCTTCCGAATACCTTAAACTTGGGAAAATAGGTTTCTGACATTCGTTCGAACCTTTTAATTTCGTCTGGACGACATGTGAATACCCTTCGTCCGCACGCTAAACAATGATTCAACCCTCCAGAATAGACAATACCCTAACGGTAATCGTGTTCGAACCGCAGCTCCCTCTGCCCGTGCGACCGTGGTAACAGAAACTACCATCCAACATTGACGAAGATAGATCAAAGGAACGAATAGAATACGATGCAAAGAAATGTACATCGTAAGGTTTCCTAAGCGAAGTAGCGTATCGTAAGTATGCCGCTGATCATACCCACGGTACGTCACTCTACCTAAGTCACCTACACCATCAACCAAGGTCAACCTAGACTCGGAAAAAGTTAAACCTAGCGCTCTGCCAACTTTGTCACGACCTGAAGGTACGGAACGTGACCGGCACTTAAATTACGAAACGTCTAGAGGCGTATCGTAATCTAAGCAAGCCGAAGCCCAGAAATCTAAACTATTTAAAAGAAGAAGTAAAGGAAAACATGTTTTAAAAACAACATCAAATTTCTAAAAAATTTCGGCAGAGTCTCCTTTGTAAAATATGGCCCCAAACGGGTACAAATAAGAATATATACATATGCAATAATAAAAAAGCATCCCCAAGCGGGAGCTAGCTCCACGCCAAATAGCGGAAACAACCACACAATGCACTATAATATACAACGCCGAAGGGTGAGGCTCAAAACTCAAAAGAAAACCAAACCACCAGAAAACCATAATAGTAGAAGCATGGCTCTAAGGTCGAAAGAATAAGCAACAGGTCTACAAAATTATCAAGTAATACAAGTCTGGTTGATGGAGCTTACTAGATACATATGAAATAATAAACGTACAACGGCGGTTCTGATACAAGTGAACCAACCTACCAAGAAAATTACCCTGAATGAAATGATGTGCCAGCAAGCTGCCAAGGAAACCTGTACATCGAAACCTGTAAGAAAAATTTGGCACAACGGGGGTGAGTTGCCAACTCATGAGTAGAAGACATCTGCGAGTAGAAATCATATGCACGACGCTCTCCTAGGTCATAATAATATACTTAATATAACACTAGTCATCTAGTAGTAGCAGGGTAATAATCTATGCGTAAGTGTAATGCCTATTGCTCGTGTCAGTGCCTCAAGTAGTGACATGTCATGTATATGAGTATGCATGCACCATGAATGTAAAACAATCAACCATGAAATTTGGATATAACTGTATAAGAAATCTGTAACTTTTATCATAGTAAATTTGTATGGTAATCCGAAACATCATCAATGAAATCCATGGAAATTCGTGTCAAGCATCGACACAAAACATGTAAATCTCAAAGTCTCAATATCTCATAGTCTCAATATCTCGGGCTCCGTCAGTCCGGATTGGCCCATATCATCAAATCTCACGACAACGGTCGGTATCCTCCGGATATCCGCTGCGCCAGACATCACCGGAAAGTAGTCTTCCTCTGCCAGGCTTATCGTCTACAACTCGATCTTCTTGCCCCGGGGTACCATACCGGGCCCACCATGTACCCAAGACGGTTCATCCACTCCTCGAATCGGGTCTCGAAATTCAACAGAAAACATGAAATCTCATGGTGGACGACACATACATCACGAGAAAACCGCAACTTGTATTTTAAAATGAGAGGGAGAGAAAGAGAAGTTTTTTTTTTATATATTCTTGCGGTTTTCCCCAAAATCCAGAAATCTCATAGAAATCAAAAAATCCCAAAATCATGAGTAAGTAAATAATGAATATCGGCATAAGCCCCACAATACTGCATGATAACATGAAAATGTGAATACATGAAGTGTCTAAGTAATAAATGCAATGTCTAAACTAGCATATGAGAGTAATCACACAATATTATATTGGTCTAGCATTTAGCTGATTAAATCAATAAAAGATAATATGTTCTAAAGTGTACGTGGCATGGCAATTACCGATGATGATGTGTGTGAGCCGGAAAATAGGTGTACGTGTAACATGCGCATCTCGGTAATGGTGCTGGTGTCCTAACAGACTGAGTTTCATATTAGCTAAAGAAACATATGTATGAATATGCAATGCGATGAATACAACATGAATATAACGGTGAATGTGTAGTAAATGCACAATTAGAAAATACATACTAATTACGAGTCATACAGTTTGTTGTTTGAAAAAAAACACGATTCATTAGTTTTGAAAATAAGTATGACTCAAGCCTAAACTAAGATGTACCTAACCAACTAAGAAACTAACTAAAGATACTATTCGAAAGGTAAGAAGAATTCTCCTAACGTCTGAGTCGATATCACAAGTAGTCGGCGATCCAGCCTCAATAGCGTCACGTACATAATACGACTTCCTCAAGTCAAGATTGCGGATCAATCATCACATATATACATCATCGTTCGCATAGTATCATTGATTGATATAGAATTAAAGTTAACCGCAATCAAGACGGTGTCGCTATGCAGCTAGCCGGTTGAGCACGGGTCGATCCACAGGGAGATGGTTGTATGTCCTTTCTTGTCTTAGACGAGACAATAAAGAATTTTTATGAGTTTGTTCAATCTAACCTATGTGTATTCTTTGCAAGTATAAAGTTGTTAAGAAAAGATACGAGATTGTAAGCTAAAGAAATCCGTACTCAAAACCTTTGAGCCGAGTCTTGACCAATTGAAGCTAGAGCAATCGGCAACAACGTGGATTAGGGGATTTAAGCGCGGTATTCGTGGAATCCGGCTTATTTACCCTTGTCCTTCCGTTCTTGTCTCTTGCTTTCTCCTCCGGCCAAACAAAACACAACCGGTCGCGGTTAGGAATCACTGTTACCTTGTTAGGGTAGGGTGCCTAACGGAGCGCTTGCGTATCGTTTGGGCGGAGTTCAATGGAAAATACGGGAAAAGGAAATGAGCAAAGAAACGTTAACTTACAATTCCGTATTTATTCTTAACAACGGTAATTACATTCATTCACAAAAAGAACCAAAAAGAGAGAACAAAAAGAACAAAGAAAAGAAAAGATTACAAGCAAGTAATTAAAGTGCATGGTAATAAATTGCAAGTAATTAAAGACAAGAATGAAAAATACAAGAAAGTAATTACAAGAACCATAGAACTCAAAACAAGCATGGGATCAATAGCCAACCCTTAAACTTGCAAGCTCAATCAAGAGGTTGCAAGATCAAGAGAAGGGTAAAGAACTCATGTGAAATGAAGCACTAAAGAGAGAACAAAATGATACAACCCCTTGAGACCAATGACCAAAGCTTAAACTTGCAAGCTCACTTAAGAGGTTGCAAGATCAAGTTAAGGTAGAGAGCTCAAGGGGGAAGCTAAGCAAAAACAATAATACAAAAACCCTCATCTTCATTTCATCATCCACTCAAAAAGCTCTCACTACAATTTTCATGGAGGAAAGAATGAAGAAGAAGAAGAAGAAGAAGAAGAAGAAGAAGACTAAAACCTAACAAAAAGAGGCTAAAGAATTTAACACCTTGGCTTGGCTCAGATCTGGGGTATTTATAGGAAGGGAACTGGAAACCTAGGGCAAGAATATGCCTCTATATATAAATTCCAAACTACCCTAAAAACCCACCACCCACCGACACAATACGGCCGCGGTTCCGCTGCCTAAGCATGCTTAGGCCGCGGTTCCGCGGCCCTTTAGGGGTGTTAGGCTACCAAATTTTGTCGTATCCCCTGGTTCACTTTTTCCTCGTGTTTTCAAACTTTAAACTGCACAAAATCTTCTAGAATATCTTCAGACTTCTTAGTCGAAGATTGCTTTATTTTCTTTACTTTAGACTTCTATCTCCCTCGAGCTCCGCGCACCCATTGATTCTTGTGCTGCCCCCCTCGTGCTCTGTGCTTGTCCCAGACATGAATGACCACTGTCATATGTCTTGTCTCTAGAACTGGTACTCGGCACTGGACGGATATGGATGACCGGAACCCGGCTTTTATCTGCTGTCAACAGATGTTCTGTATTTGGCGTAACTGTGGAGATTTTGTCTTGATTTGCAATAATTGTACTGGAAACCTGTACTCTGTAAATATGTAACAAACACGGATTAAAAGCACCTACCTATAAACACACGAGCATAAGAATGGGCGGTATAAAATGCAGTATTCTGTTATGAACAATCATCGTCAAACAATATCATGATCAAGGGTACTATACTATAATCGCATACATCCCAATTTCATCAAACATGTATCATCGTCAGTGTAAATATACATTGTCAAATAATCCACTAAAATATCATGTCATATATCTTATCGTGATTAAGCCACATATTATAATCTGGGTTCTATTCTAGAGTCTCGTTCATTCCAATGTCATCAACACATATTATTGTTTATATAAATATATTTTATATAATCTCATTGCCCAACGATCCGCTACTATCATAACACATCTCATGTCATAACGCGATCATATATCCAATAAATCACGGCATCAAGCCTAGTTATATCGACTCATCCCCATGTATCATATAATCTCCTCATATCACAAGTATATGTTGTATGTGTGTGTGTATACACACACACACATACACATTCCTATATGTATATACACACACACACACATATACACCAAGTCAAGTTTGTGTGTGTGTGTGTCTACATGAAACCTATGAATTCCCTCCAAGGCAGTCATCCTCATGGTTAAGTCTTTCTAAATTAGTCTAGTCCAACCTAAAGTCTTCAATAGGACCCTGCTCGCCAATAATCTAAGGTCACGTCCGACTTCCTAATAACAGTACGTAATATCCCTATTCTACGTTTGCGGGAGTGCTATACGCCATCCACCCGACTTCCCCCGTAGATATACATCTACTCACCTGGTCCTTGTCTGCCAAAGTCGATGCCACCATCCTCTTCTTCATCGTTCGAAGTCAACGTGAGGGGTACCTATACGCAAACATATATAATATCGTAAACCGAAATCCCAGACAAAACCAAAACGGCGCACGAAACTCGCATAGGTTAAAACCTATGACCTGCTTATGCAACATAACCAAAGAATCCTCGACATCGACGTACAAACACCGATTGACCGAGATAAAACACGAAAGTACAAGTCGTAGTTCCAAAACACACTAATTATAATATAAATAGGGTTTAAATCATAAAAACCTTAAAATCAATCAAATCGTTCTATTTCGCAGAAACCTAGAAAGCATCAATTAACCGTTTTATTTCAAAACTTGATATTTAAACGAAAATAATGGCCATAATATTCACTAAATATCATAACTAGGTTATATAAACCATTTCTATAATTTAATCTCATCAATTTGAATTAAGTCCAAAATTCTAGTTTGCAAAAATATCAAATTTTAACACTTTTTAAAGCAAAATTCACAATTCAACAACTAAGCTAGATTTTTCCTATTTTAAATTGTTAAACCACTCATGGAAACCTTAATGATGTGCTAAAACCCTAACTAGATTTTTAATCCCACATTTTAAATAAATTTCTAAAACCTAGTTTGCAAAATAGCATATTTATCACAATTTTTTGAACCGACAAATAGCAACTAGTAACCAAATTAGGTTTTGCATTCAATTAACATGTTATTCTCCTCATTAAAACCATAATATAATGATAGCTCATCATAATTTTATCTCACCAAAATACATAATTTATAAAAATCTAGTTTGCGAATAGCTTAATTTGAACAAGTAAAATATAACAATTAGTAATTTGACAACTAAATTTTATTTTGCATACCCTAAGATATTACACTACACTTTCAAACCATGATTTCATGATAAGAACACTAATTAGAATTTTATCTCACCAATATATATCTTTTACAAAAACCTAGTTTGCAATAATTAAGCAATTTGGACAATTATAGTGTAACAATTTACAATTTAGCTTCTAGATTAGGTTTAGCATTATCTAACATGTTAAACTACACATTAAAATTAATATCCAATGATAAAAAACCTCATTTGATTTTAAACCCCTTTCTAGAATTTTCAATCATGCAATTGGAACCACTTTAAAACCAAACTAAACACTTAATAAGCTAATTTAAAGTGATTAACTAAAAATTAAACCAAGGATTTAGGATTATACCTCCATAAACATGAGATCAAGCATGCAAACTTGTCTCCAAAATGCTAACTTTGCTCCAAGATCCTTGCTTCTTTAGAAAAAAAATGAAGGGTAGAGATTTAATTAGGAATTAGTGGGTTTTTATTTGGATTTTTGATGCATTTTTGGATGATTTTTGAAAAGAATTGAAGTGGAGAAATGGGGGGGGCTGCCCATGAGGTATTTTCAGCCATGGCATGGGGAAAAGAGAGAGAGAGAAAGATGTGAGGAGTTGTGTAGAAACTTCTCCAAATAATACATCTTTTAAGTCTTTTCATCAATTTCTTTATTTAATTAATTTTCTTTTCAAAAAAAAACCTAGAAAAATCTATAACCATGGAGAGATTTTGAGAAGGAATTTTGCATATCACACACTTGTTTTAAATTGTCATGGCTCACTTTCTTAAATTAACCCATTTCTAAATTGTAATTTGCACTAATTTAATGTATAATTAAAGCTTATCTTAATATTTGAATTTAATTAATTATGGAAAATATTTTAGTAAACTAATAATTTATAAGTCACTAAATAAACACCATTTACTAGTAATTACATAGTTAAAATAGGCGTATTTAATTCTATATTGAAAAATAATTATAGTTGAGTTTTATGGAAATTACGGTTTATTTTACCGATTATCCGAAAATTCACCTAAAGGATTTTATTTATTTAATTATTTATTTATTTATTTTTATAACGTTACAATAACATTATTCTCTACTACAAAGTTATATCCTTCTTTATCTAACAAAGAAATTGATATTAAATTGCATATTATAGAGGGCACGTAATAACATTCGTTCAAGATCAAAGTATTGCCATTTGGTAATACAAGGTGATATTCACCAACTGCTTTAGCTGCAACACTTGCACCATTCCCTACTTTTAAAGAATGATCACCTATACCAAGTTCTCTACTTTTCCTTAGCCCATGCAATATATTACATATGTGGGATCCCGATGCAGTATCTAATACCCAGGACGTAGAGTGTACTGAGAAACAGTTCTCGGTAACTAACACACCCGAAGAAGATGCATCAATATGCTTATTCTTCATTTGGGCGGCATGAGAATCCGGATATACCCCTATTTCCTGCTCGGACTTATAACAATTATAAGTTGGAGCGGAACCAACGTTCCCCTGCACAGTATAACAAGCGGGTTCGGTCAATACATCCATATTATTATCTTGATTAAGGCCTGACATGGTCACTATCTGGAGAGAGAGAAGAAAACACTTAGCGTATGCTCTTGCAAGATTAGATAGGTTATTATCTTATCTAATCAGGATGGCTCCCACTGTTTTTATCAAATCTTCCTTCAAACCCTAAAAGGTAAGATTAGCCGGGATTAATTACACCCTACAAGTTAGCCAATCTTTCAGCCAGGTCAGTGTCGATACTTTGAGGGAGGTTCCCTGTGCTTTCTCATGGACCTAATTAA
Organism: Agapanthus africanus; assembly: GCA_030015575.1. Classification (NCBI taxonomy): domain Eukaryota; kingdom Viridiplantae; phylum Streptophyta; class Magnoliopsida; order Asparagales; family Amaryllidaceae; genus Agapanthus; species Agapanthus africanus. The sequence continues at coordinate 351,850,710 of JASDDO010000031.1, read as the reverse complement.
AATAAAACTCGTTTTCCCAGGGGCGTAACCCCGTTAACACATTTCTAGAAACCTACTTGATCGGCTAATTGTGATGTGTAAAATTCTTCCAGGAGTAACTCTTACTCACAGTGGGTATCGGGATCCAAATATCTCATAGAAGGTATGCAATCTCATTGCAAATTTCAATACCTGAAATTCCCAATAATAGTTTTTACCCCTAGCATCCTATGATCTTGACGGAGGCCAAACTACCCATAGGGCGCTAGTCAAGTTCAACCCGTTCATTTCTTGATTGAATTTAGACCCACCCGCATGACCCTTGATGGAGGCCAAACAACTCCGTACGAATACCCTAATCTAATTGCATCTCATGCTACAGATAAGTACTAATCAGCTACCGTATACTACGCCTTGACGGAGGCCAAACTACCGTAGCACGATTACTAAAATAGCACTTATCTGAAATGACGGAGGGCTACGCAGGTTTGTAAGAAAACCTTTTGCATAATAAACTTGATATCGTTGTAGAAACAAGTTATTTTTGAAAAGGTGTGTTTTTTAGGCATTTTGCTAAAGAAGTCACTCCCGGTGAAGGGATCTCGGCTCTTTCCTTATTGAATAAGGTGCAGGATATTTCACAAATACCTTTACGCAAAGCAAGAACTAAAGAAGCAATCAAAAGACAAAATCGAGTGGGTTGTAGCATCTTCTAGTTTCGCTAAAGAGGTCACTCCCAGTGAAGGGATCTCGGCTCTTTCCCTGTCGAATGAGATGCTGGATATTCTACAAGGAATACCGCTATGCAAAGCAAAAACTGGAGCTACCCTTTTTGAAAATTTGATTCCACGATATCTTTTTAGGTTTCTTTCTTTTTCATTAATCTCATTAATGAAGTCGCATCATTTAAGCTTCCTAAGCATCACAGAAGAAACGAAAATACAAAGTACGCTTATGCTATCCGCATTCACCATAGTGTCCCGTTATGCACCGTTAGGTTACTTAACTAACGACATAGCGGGGCAGGATTAGCGCCGGTGCAAAACATAAGTAATGTTTATTATATATCATATATATAATAATAAAACATTCGTTTCACGCATATAAAGTGATCACATCACAGAGTATCAGCAGTTGAAGATAACATATGAAATATTGGATATACTAGGAATTCCGTGTTTTAAATTAAGCCAGTATAAAACACGGATTCCACGGTCGCGATGAATAGCTAAACCCACATCCATAGTGTTAGAGATAGTGCCCTCAGAGTCAATTATTGGATCACAGGCACGTGATTGCAATGATTGAGGGAGGACCTATCCCGGTAGGACAGTCTTACTCGAGATGATAGTATGCTATCTGGTTTACCTTTATCATCGTGTACTGCTTTAGGTGACCTGAGAGGTCGCTATTGCACGTTGATAGAGCCCCTAGGATTCTTGCTTGACCACCAGCAGTATGAGGGCGATCATATAAGTGGGAGCTGGGGTCTATAAGCTTTTCCTTAAAAGGTCCCTAGTCGTGGGAGTTTCGAGACTGGGCATCGATACTCCATTAGTAGACTAGTGTATACAGTCGAGACCCCGACGAGGGGCGGTGGCCGGTCTCACAAGCCACTGGTGTCAGTTGGATCACCTAAGATGTATACAGGTGCTCATTGGGTTATGAGTACACCGGACAGGACTCGCCGGGAACATGCTAGTTGGTCATATACCAGACGTCAGATGGCAGTTCCCTGGTGACATGTGTGCAGGTTAGTTCATCGACCTGGGGATCGTCATTTGTCTCGTGTGAGTTCCCACTGTACTTTGATTACTACCCTACCACGGCTCAAAGGAGTCGTGCAAACAGGTTTTAGTTGGGTACAGTCCCGAGCCACATGGAGGCAGTGAGCGGATCTTCGGGGGTTTCGTCTCTCCCGGTATTGGGGGTGAGGTCGCGCTGTGTCTAGGAGAGCCATTACACAAAGACCTTGGCCAAGGCAAGGAGATTTACTGGTAGGTATTCCAGTAGTATCTCAGGGTGTTCTGGGCTACACTCCGACACGACTTGTACCGCTTTTGGGGGTCTGACTTTTACCAACCCCCTAGGCCCGCCATGCGATACTCATAGACGAACGGACCGGACTGTACGGATATTGTCACTGACAGGCTCAGTTGGGTGTCGGGGTGAGCTTCCTCAACGACGTCCCTTTTAGTCAATAGCTGGTGGCCCGTCACGTATTGGCTTATACCTCTGACGTGCTAGTGGTTAAATCCACAGCCATAGTATTGACGAGTCTTTAGAGTCCACCACACTTTCAGTTACTCAAGTTTCGGGCGAAACGCTGTAGAGGCCGTATGGAGATATGGCAGGGTCCGATCAGATACGTGCGGTATTGCACGGATCAGGATCGGACAGGTTTGTACTAGTGGCCGTATGGTTATATGGCAGGGTTCGATCAGATACGTGCGGTATTGCACGGATCAGGATCGAACGGATATTACTAGCCGGTTTTTGTTTAAGCCGGTCCTAGTTTAGTACAGTGTAGATTCTGTCTCATTGCATTTGTATCCGGACGGAATACAAATGCGGGTGTGTATGCACAGTGTGGGGTTATCCTGTAATTTATTACGGGACCAGTTTTCTAGGGTTGCCATTTTGTTTTCCGTTCCGGCCGGTTTTTCTTTGTTCTTTCCCGGCCGGACTTTTCCGATGGAGGGGGTAATTTGCAGTTTTGCAAATTACTTTTGTGGAGGGGTTTTCTTGCATAATGGATTGATTATGATAGCTTTCTTTTCTTTGCACCATGACTTACTTTGACTTGTGATTTGATGAGGGTATGGTTTGATTAAAGTGAAGCATGGTTGTATGCTTTCTTGTCCCTTGATATGGTCACCTCTTCCATTCTCCTACACTCACCTCCCTTAAGGTTTGCTATTACCTCCTCCACCATTCTCTTTTGCAAGGGGATCATTCATTATTCAAGAGAGAAAAAGAAAGAGAGAAGAAGAAGAAAAGAGAAGGAGAGAGCTTCACCTTTGAGAGAGTAGCATTCTTGATCTCATTTTTACATGCTAGAAAAATGCAAGCACCATTTTTCTTCTTGATTCCTCCATCATCTTTCAAATGGCAACCAACCCCAAAGTGAGACATACAATCTACACTATATTCCTACAGCAAATCTTGGACGCGTCGATTCGCCAGCTTCGCGCCCGAGTTGCCTCGGTATTGAGGTGGGAGCCCGTAAAAGCTACAGGCGATGTGGTGCCCTTTCCGACGAGGAGGAGACGGACGGAGATCCCGCGAGGAGATCGGAGTGGAGATGAAGACCGGAGGACTTGGATCGTCGGTATATATCTCTAACCCGTATTCTAGTTGCTAGAACTAGTTTAATGGTCACGATCCGGGGTTTAGTGCGCGGTGGTGTCGGTTTGCAAAGTCCGCAAAATTAAAAGTTTACCACCGTTTCCGCGTTTGGCCGTCGGGTTGACGGCCGGGGCGCCGCCGTGCACTTACAGTGGTATCAGAGCCTCGCCATTAACTTCGTCTAGCTTTTGTGTAATGTGTTTTACGTTTCCGATCGAACAAAATCCCGAAAACCCGTATTTTGTGCACATCAGTTTCTGTCGAATTTTTTTTAAGTCCAAAAATTTTTCTGGTTGTCTCAGTGTGATGTGCAGGGAATTATAAGGTTACTGTAAAAATTTGGTACCCCGATCTCACTATTCCGCCGCGGAAGCGCCGCGAAACCCCACCTAGTGCGGCGCTTCCGCCGCGGAATTTACTGTTCACCCCCCCAAATTTTTCCAGTATTTTCCTGAGTTGAAAATGTGGGTTTTAGGAAATTAAAGTTGGGCCAATTATTTCTGTGTGTGCTACAGTTTTCTTTGGGGCCCACTTGTTAATTGTTTGATCAATCGGAATATTTTAAAACACATTTTTCACAGTATTTACATTATATCTGCGACCGTGAATGTCACTCGATCGGTAAATCCTGTCTAACTGCTATAGCCCGGTTAGACGGATTTGCGAACGTGACTTTCACGTTGATGTTCTATGTTTATGCTGTGATGTTGCGGATCGGTCGTGGGGATAGCCTGGATGCAATGCTAGTACAGTGTTGTTGTATTATGTACTTTTGATATTGCGGGGCGAGCGTCCGACATGTGGACTGCCGTCACTGCCTGTCTGTATTATTCTTTTGGGGCACGACCTGGTTGCGGTCGATGTACCCGGTGTATGTATATTTTACATTCTGTACTAGGATTACCCCGCGGTGGAGTGCACGGATAGCCGGGTTCTAGAGGGCAACAAGCCCGCATCTCATGGCATTGGGACGGAGGGGGCTTCACTCTAGGATTGGCGGGCTATTCGCCGCACTCGTAGGGGGTACAGGTTGACCCAGGAGGGGTGCCCAAGTTGCCGGATTCCCTGGAGTGCTGGGTGGTCCATTCACGGAGCTGAAGGGGGCTGCCTCGCTTCAGGTTTTGGCGGGTGACTTGCCGCGCCCGTAGGGGTCTAGGATTTCATTGCACAGGCTATCCACACGACCAGGGGAACGTCGGGTTTCAGTAGTGGCTCTGTGAAACCCGGGGATCCCAGATATCTGTATTGTTCTGTGATGCTGTACATTTCTGTGATGTTGCATTTCTTTTCACGCCTTGAGCGAAATATAATATATTGGTATATATATTAGTAGATGTTGTATATGTTTTTCATCCGCGCTAGTCCAGTCCCCGCTCTGTCGTTAGTAAGCTAACCTAACGGGTGATGACGGGACCCAGTGGCGAATGCGGATGGCATATATGTACGTCAGTATATTTTCGTTCTTTGTGGTGTGATCAATTGATGGGACTGCATTGATTCGGATCAATGCAAGTTTAAAAACAAACCTATTCTGATGTTGTTGGAACACTTTTCAAAAAGCTGTTATTGCAAGGACGTTCACTTTTGTTTTGCATCGTGGTATTCATTTGGAATATCCTGCTCCTCAGTCGACGAGGCAAGGGCCGAGATCCCTTCACCGGGAGTGACCCCTTGGACAGAAGTTTGCGTCAGGGCATTAACTTCACTATAGCCGATTACTTTTGCTTTGCACCGTGGTATTCAGTTGGAATATCCTGCACCCCATTCTACGGGGAAAGAGCCGAGATCCCTTCACCGGGAGTGACCTCTTTAGTAAAGGTTTTCGTCACTATATTTTCTAAAAAGCTATCCGTTCCTTCAACGATATCAAGTTCACTACGTTAAAGGTTTTCGCCAGAAACCATTCGTAGCCCTCCGTCGTTTCAGACAGGTAGCACGTAGTATTCATGCTATGTTTGTTGACCTTCGTCAAGGCATAGTGTATGGTAGCTGCTTGTTACTTTTCTGCTGCATAGATAGATGCGTTGGTTTGGGACAGTCGTATAGCCTTGTTGACCTTCGTCAAGGGCTTGTACGGGTGGATTCAAATTAACCTGGATAATGACGGGTAGAACTTGACATGTGACTTATGATTTGTTGACCTTCGCCAAGGTCATAAGAGCATGGGGCAGAAATCACATCGGGAGTTTCAAAAGAACTGAAACTTGCCAGATATGCGCATACCTTCTGGAGTGTGATACCGTGAGCGGATTCCGTCACGTTATCGTGCGATGAGAGTTGGATCCCGATTCCCACTGATGAGTTAGTATACTCCTCGGGTGACCCCGACTAATTCTTCTTTCAGGTTTGGAGGAGAATTTGAGGTACAGTGGGAGGTTTCCTGATTAGAAAAAGTGATAACTATTCTAATCTAGGTTAGAGTGCACGCTGAGTGTTTCTTTTCTCTCTCTCTCTGGTAGCGACCATTGACCCGACTCTAAGACTATGACTCAGTGACCAAGTTGACCGAACCTACTTAACACTGGCTTTTGGATTGTCAGAGTTGCAGACCTCATTGCCACTCCTACTTTTACCCTTTTCTCCAGGACACCCCGTATTGCTACGAACGTCCACTTCCATTGGACAAAACCATCGTATGGTTATATACGAACTCGAAGGAATTTATTCGAGGATGGTTTCCGGTTCTGGAGAAAACGGATAGGATTATTCAGTTGTCTTTTCTTTTCACCCTCTCTCATGTTGCGAGTACTCCTTAGTTTAGGAGTAGTACACCTATTACGCAAATTGGATAGTCTTCTTCCAAACCATAGGCTGGTGCCGACCGGTAGGGAAGGAAGAAAACCAGTTAGCCTAAACGGTGTACAGAAGGTATTAAGTTCAGACAAAGCAAGGGATTAGTAAGAGGGCAAAGTAAATTGCGACTGCTATTCACGATCAAACCAAGTTTTTCTTCGCCAATCTTAAATCACCTTTGTATTTCTCCAGGACACTCCGTATCATTACGAAGATCCCATTTTATTGGATAATCCATCGTATGGTTAGATACGAACTCGAAAGGAACTTGTTCCAGTTCGGGGATGGATCCTGGTTCAGGAGAAATAGGAATAAAGTACATTCAGGTGTCTTTTATCTTCACCTTCTCTCGCGATGCGAGTGTTCCTAGGATTAGGACAGTACACCCATTATGCTTATTGGATAGTCTTCTTCCAAACCATAGGCTGGTGCCGAACGGTAGGGAAGGAAGAAAACCATTTGGCCTAAGGGGTGTGCAGAAGGTAAAGACTAAAGACATATGAAGGGATTTGGAGAGGTGGCAAAGAACTATACGGTTACAGTCGTGAATCTGGAAGAGGCATTATTAGGAATACCAGGAAACCCCAACGAAACATTTCAATGTTTCAGGTTCACTGTGTACTGTTAAAAGAAAACTGATTTCCTGATTAGATACTTACTCCAGGGTATGTATTTACCAGGTATGATTCTCACATCTGTATGGTTTTACAGATGATGAGTGGGAGTAAGTTATTGGGAATTGGGTGATCATCCTCATTATATCGGGATTCGTTGTAATTGGTGATATTTGAGGATGCCACCTGGGTTGTTTGCCGGTCGGCAAATATTTGGTTTTGAATATCCGCTGTTGTGCACCAATTTCAAATTGATATATCTGTACGTCTATTTTCATAGAGTGAGATATACCTTTTGATATTATGTCGATGACATTTACCTATATCAGTGGATGGTTAGGTAAGGAGCATTGAACAGCGGTGTAATTCTTCTTAACCATAAGTACAGTTTTCAACCTACGACACACAGTGAAAGAGTTGTTAGACTCAGCGGACTTATACAGAGTATTGTATGTTGTCCAGGGTCCATCAGGACAGAGGGGTTGGTCCTCGTACTGTATTCTGTTTACTTATGACTTCTCTAGTTCTTAGACAGGTGTTTCGTAGAAACACAGGGTCTAAGTTTTGAGGAGTTACAGGTATTTGAATAGAGTAGAGAACCAGGTGTAGCAAGTATCGGGATTCTTCACAGTGATCGAAGATGTAGATACTTGTGTATGGTATTCAGTTGATAGTAATTACTTCTCTTTCGGGTTACTCATAATTGGAAGCATTCCTAAGTTGAGTAACGCTGATCGGCCTCTCTCCATTTAGTTGACATGCACTGGAGATAGCTGCATGATTTGAATCTGGTTCAATTAAATCAGTGCCTCTGGTTCTATATTGGATATAGAACAGTTCATATCTTAACGATGTTAAGGTAAGGGGAGTTGTCCGGCTTATGATTAAAACCAGACTCTGGATAACTCAAGGCACGTTTCTGTAATGGCTGTTTGTGGGTTGACCCAGGCTATGACGTGGGTTGATTTTCTACCATCTGGATGAACAATAGCAATATTGTTCTAGACTCGCCACAGTTTTATTAAAAATGGATTTTTTCAAAAACAGCAGTGGGAGTATGGTAGAACTGGAAGTAATTCCAGAACCGCAAACGATTACTGAAGATTTGATAAGGAACCTAAAGATTCAATCTGTTTTGACATTCCATTGGCCACTCCGCAGATAAGGTGGGTAACTTCAGGCACCCGGGAGGTACTTCGGTAGCCTCAAGGACGGTGACAGGGAAGTTCTTGTTTACCCACACTTGCCATTGTTGTTGTTCCAAGCTGCGAGACCCGGCAGGAGGATGAGTATAGCGTCATTCTAAACTTGCTTTAGAAGTGTACGTCTATATGACTCTGCCAGAGGGTTGTCGTAGTCAGTGGGAGCAGCGGAAGCATTGGTGGACAGGTAGCTTATGTCTATTTATAGACTAAAGCAGATGTGGCGGAGATAGATCATCTATTTCTGACGTGACAGTCATGGGTTTGACTTCATCAGAATAGGGGATGGATCTGTTGAGAAGGTAGTAGGGTGTGATATCCTGGTATTTGGATGACATACACAGAGTAGGAAAAGAAACTCCTATACTACAATCGGTTATACTTTGGTCGTCACACAGTGGTTTCTCCACAAAGGACTTGGACATTATATTAGACATACTGGTTACTAGATCTATGGTTTTAGATCTAGATTTGGGTGGTTTCCCAATCAGGGTACTTTGACAGCATTCTAAGAGTATTTAGAATGGACGACTCCTGGCACGGTAGTGTACCTGCAGGTAATGGAGTCACCCTCTCTAAAGGTGTCTTATAGACTAAAGGGGAGAGGGACGTGCATGATTGGCAGATCACTTGCTCAGGCAATTGAGTCAATCATGAGATGTCAAGTACCACACCAGATGTTGTTCTTGCACTAGATGCAATAAGTTGATATTGATCCAATCCTGGAGAAACAGTCGGAAGCAGTTTTAGAACATAAGTGGCTGTTCTAGGGATATGATAACGGCTGCCTCTTTTAGGAGACGGTTATCATTCCAGGCTTCCAAGGTGACCTGGACGACAAGGAGGTTGTCAGAGTTATAGTTTTTCCCTCTGACGAGGGGCAGTATTTTGGACGGATGGTCCAAGGCAATACTGAGGGTGGCATGGCGCAGGATACTGATTAAGTTCAGTTGAAGATACAGTCTAAGAAGTTTGGATTTGGAGTTCATTTATGAGCTACGTCCCGTCAGACATCCAGACATTCTAAGGCAGGTATTGCTCATTTCGGGAGATGGCTTTCTCCGCGAACTTGAGATATAGAGAGACATAGAAAGATACATCAAGGCGGATCCACTCGCTGAGGCTATTCCTCGAACGCAATAGTTTCACAAACGGTTTTTGTGAGACTGACTAGTAGAGGAGTTGGGTGTTCGGTATCGCACGGGCTGTGAGTATGCGACATCGCAATAATTAGCCTTGAGTGCAAGTGGGAGATTGTTAGAGATAGTGCCCTCAGAGTCAATTATTGGATCACAGGCACGTGATTGCAATGATTGAGGGAGGACCTATCCCGGTAGGACAGTCTTACTCGAGATGATAGTATGCTATCTGGTTTACCTTTATCATCGTGTACTGCTTTAGGTGACCTGAGAGGTCGCTATTGCACGTTGATAGAGCCCCTAGGATTCTTGCTTGACCACCAGCAGTATGAGGGCGATCATATAAGTGGGAGCTGGGGTCTATAAGCTTTTCCTTAAAAGGTCCCTAGTCGTGGGAGTTTCGAGACTGGGCATCGATACTCCATTAGTAGACTAGTGTATACAGTCGAGACCCCGACGAGGGGCGGTGGCCGGTCTCACAAGCCACTGGTGTCAGTTGGATCACCTAAGATGTATACAGGTGCTCATTGGGTTATGAGTACACCGGACAGGACTCGCCGGGAACATGCTAGTTGGTCATATACCAGACGTCAGATGGCAGTTCCCTGGTGACATGTGTGCAGGTTAGTTCATCGACCTGGGGATCGTCATTTGTCTCGTGTGAGTTCCCACTGTACTTTGATTACTACCCTACCACGGCTCAAAGGAGTCGTGCAAACAGGTTTTAGTTGGGTACAGTCCCGAGCCACATGGAGGCAGTGAGCGGATCTTCGGGGGTTTCGTCTCTCCCGGTATTGGGGGTGAGGTCGCGCTGTGTCTAGGAGAGCCATTACACAAAGACCTTGGCCAAGGCAAGGAGATTTACTGGTAGGTATTCCAGTAGTATCTCAGGGTGTTCTGGGCTACACTCCGACACGACTTGTACCGCTTTTGGGGGTCTGACTTTTACCAACCCCCTAGGCCCGCCATGCGATACTCATAGACGAACGGACCGGACTGTACGGATATTGTCACTGACAGGCTCAGTTGGGTGTCGGGGTGAGCTTCCTCAACGACGTCCCTTTTAGTCAATAGCTGGTGGCCCGTCACGTATTGGCTTATACCTCTGACGTGCTAGTGGTTAAATCCACAGCCATAGTATTGACGAGTCTTTAGAGTCCACCACACTTTCAGTTACTCAAGTTTCGGGCGAAACGCTGTAGAGGCCGTATGGAGATATGGCAGGGTCCGATCAGATACGTGCGGTATTGCACGGATCAGGATCGGACAGGTTTGTACTAGTGGCCGTATGGTTATATGGCAGGGTTCGATCAGATACGTGCGGTATTGCACGGATCAGGATCGAACGGATATTACTAGCCGGTTTTTGTTTAAGCCGGTCCTAGTTTAGTACAGTGTAGATTCTGTCTCATTGCATTTGTATCCGGACGGAATACAAATGCGGGTGTGTATGCACAGTGTGGGGTTATCCTGTAATTTATTACGGGACCAGTTTTCTAGGGTTGCCATTTTGTTTTCCGTTCCGGCCGGTTTTTCTTTGTTCTTTCCCGGCCGGACTTTTCCGATGGAGGGGGTAATTTGCAGTTTTGCAAATTACTTTTGTGGAGGGGTTTTCTTGCATAATGGATTGATTATGATAGCTTTCTTTTCTTTGCACCATGACTTACTTTGACTTGTGATTTGATGAGGGTATGGTTTGATTAAAGTGAAGCATGGTTGTATGCTTTCTTGTCCCTTGATATGGTCACCTCTTCCATTCTCCTACACTCACCTCCCTTAAGGTTTGCTATTACCTCCTCCACCATTCTCTTTTGCAAGGGGATCATTCATTATTCAAGAGAGAAAAAGAAAGAGAGAAGAAGAAGAAAAGAGAAGGAGAGAGCTTCATCTTTGAGAGAGTAGCATTCTTGATCTCATTTTTACATGCTAGAAAAATGCAAGCACCATTTTTCTTCTTGATTCCTCCATCATCTTTCAAATGGCAACCAACCCCAAAGTGAGACATACAATCTACACTATATTCCTACAGCAAATCTTGGACGCGTCGATTCGCCAGCTTCGCGCCCGAGTTGCCTCGGTATTGAGGTGGGAGCCCGTAAAAGCTACAGGCGATGTGGTGCCCTTTCCGACGAGGAGGAGACGGACGGAGATCCCGCGAGGAGATCGGAGTGGAGATGAAGACCGGAGGACTTGGATCGTCGGTATATATCTCTAACCCGTATTCTAGTTGCTAGAACTAGTTTAATGGTCACGATCCGGGGTTTAGTGCGCGGTGGTGTCGGTTTGCAAAGTCCGCAAAATTAAAAGTTTACCACCGTTTCCGCGTTTGGCCGTCGGGTTGACGGCCGGGGCGCCGCCGTGCACTTACACATAGACCCCTACGAGAGCGGCAAGCAACCCTACCAATTCTAGAGTTAGGAGACCCGGTCTTGACTCCTTGAGATGGTCTCCTACTAGACTCTAGAACCCGGTTACTTATGCTCCCCACCTTGGGTCTATCCTTATGCGGAAAAGTAAATAATATACAACAATGCTGACATCATCCTCAACCCGGAAGTGCCCCAATAAAAGAATATTACATGGATGCAAATAAAAACTCTCATCTCACATAAAACCCCCGGCTATTCAAAACACGACGATCCAATATAACATATCAGGCAACACATAACATCACATGCCATCAATGTAAGTAAATATGCCTATCATAATTGTCGTTGACATATAGCAACGAAAACGGCGATACACCACATATTACACTTACGGTCGCAGAAAAGAAAATATCAAACTACAACATTTGGAATCCACAATCACCTTAGACATCATAAACCCGAAATATCACATACTTCGGATTTCATGCCTAACAATATGAATTCCAAATATTGTATCGCATTCCACAAATAGCTAGACGATATTAAACATTCCAATCGAATCAACAAATACCCAAAACATCCCAAAAAGCTCAACACTTGAGCACAATTTAAAAATACTCAGAACATGCCATAGTACCTATGGACCAACCATAGAAGGGTCAACTTTTGCCTCAACTATGGCGCCGCGGAACTATCGCAAACCCTAGGGTTTGGTGGTGGTTCTTACGGTCATAGAATCGAGTTAGGGTTTCGTTCTTCTAGAGGGTCCATCGCATTACTTGCATGATTTTTGAATGTTCTTTAACTTGAAAAAATCCAACTCTTAGAAAATTTCTAGCGAGGGAAAAATTTGGTTATTGATATCCTTTCGAACTTTCTAACGCCGTCTAAATACCCCGAAATAATGTTAGAATTATGACTACGAAACACTCCAAATTACCTTTATAGAAAATTAACATCTCATGCAATTTTAGAGAAAACAAGCAACACCTGAAACACCAAAACCCATAGTCTAGAACACAGAACGAAAACGAACCCAAACTGACATGAGGGGGCCGGCCAGCTCGGAATTTTGAGGTATCTCGCCGGGTGAAAACCGGTCAATTGTGTTCGTTTTTGTCTAGTGTTCATGTTATATCTCATATAACATTTTGCAGTTGCTTAAAAAAAATTTCGGCGACTTAAAAAATTTGACAGAAACTAGGTTATGGTTTCGAGTGTTTCGGAGTTGTTTCTGTTTCGTAATTCTTCAAACATTGTCTAATTCTCTAGCTTGGCTCTGATACCACTGTAGGAATGCCTAGCACAGCAGCAAGGTTTCGGGAGGCATCGTCCATGCCATTTTATAAAATTTGCCATGCTAAACAATCCTAACCCTAGAATCTAAACTAGAGATTTAGACAATACAACATGTAAACAACTTTACATCTAAGTGAATATGGAATACAACCTTTGTAGACCGGTCCTTCACTCCAATAGCTCCGTGTAGTAGTCCCTTCGCTCCTAGTAGTGATCTTCCGGACTCTAGAATGGATCAACAAGACGAAAGGAACAAGCTTGCACGAAGTCTTCGAGGCCGAAGATGATCTACGTCGAGGAGAAACTAACCTAAGCTACCTCTTCACTAATTAGGGATTAGTGAAGCTAACACCCTAAACTATATGGCTAATTTAGTAGAGAATGATGAAGTAGGAATTTTTCTCACTTTAGAATTCTTTTTCTCATTATTTTTCCCCACCTCTCAAAAATCTAGAGAGCTCTCTCATGAGCAAGAAGAAGATGAAGCAAATAATGGATGAGAGAGTGAATGGCAACCATGGGTGAGAAAATATCTCATATAACTCATGTAGAGACTTAACCATGGCTTAAATTAATGGTTGGGTTAATAAATATTTAGTGTAAGATAAAACTAGTGGACTAAGTCAATGGTTCTACAAGCTTCCACTAAGCTAACCCATGTGACTAATTTCCAACTAATATTTGATTTATTTTAAATAAATATATAGGACTTCTTGGCACTACAGCAAAGGTTCGGGAGGCATCGTCCATGCCATTTTAAAAATTTTGCCATGCTAAACAATCCTAACCCTAAAATCTTAACTAGAGATTTAGACGATTCAACATGTAAACTACTTTACATCTAAATGAATATGGAATACAACCTTTGTACATCGGTCCTTCACTTCAAATGCTCCGTGTAGAAGTCCCTTCACTCCAAGTAGTGATCTTGCGGACTCTAGAACGGCTCCACAAGATGAAAGGAACAATCTTGCATGATGTATTCGAGGCCGAAGATGATCTACGTCGAGGAGACACTAACCCAAGCCACCTCTTCACTAATTAGGGATTAGTGAAGTTAACACCCTAAACTAAATGGCTAATCTAGTAGAGGATGATGAAGTAGGTTGTTTTCTCACTTTATAATTAATTTTCTCACTAATTTTATTCTCCTCTCAAAAACCTAGAGAGCTCTCATGAGCAAGATGAAGATGAAGCAAATAATGGATGAGAGTGAATGGCAACCACGGGTGAGAAAATATCATATATTAACTCATGTAGAGACATAACCATGGCTAATGAGAATGGTTGGGTTAATAAATATCTTAAGTAAAACAAAATTAGTGGACTAAGTCAATGCATCTACAAGCTTCCACAAGCTTCATGCCATGTGACTAATTTCCAACTAATTTGTATTTACCTTAAATAAATAAACCTTGCATTATCATGAGCATGGTGTGAGTCTCATACACCCATGTAGTGTGTATCATCAAGCATGGCAGAAAAAAGAAAACACAATTAATATATATCACATATATATTACGTGTGCACATTTGAGAAAAAGAAATGCTTAAGTGAGCAATTATTAGTTAATGTAAATTAATATATCAAATATATAATTATACATTAAATCATTAAATCAACACTTGATTTAATAATCCGTCTATATCACATACAACCGACTAATATTATTTGTATCAACGTATCGAATCAACACTTGATTCGATAACCCAGCTATATCTCATATAACCGACCGATAACATAAATCGCGAGAATAGAATACGGTATCACATACTCGTATTAATCTCGATCCCGCACATATCACATATATGCTCCTACTTCATTTTGCCCGAGCAATTAAAACCTCTGTGTAGGAATCTAAAGACTCGTCAATACGCCGACAGTAGGTGATGATCATATCAGGCACCCATAAGCCGTCAGCGGTACTAGCTGGACGTAATGGCTACCCGGGTATTGAGAGATCAGAAGATCAACAAGCAAGTCTGCTCTTACTCCTGAAAAGCCTGTCAGTAACACTACTGTACAGTCCGGTCTCTTCGTCTGATATGTCGCATATCTAGTCAAGGGGTGATTAACGTCAGACCCCAATAACCGATAAGTCGTGCCGATGTGAGGCTCATAACGGGTCGAGAAACTACTGATAACACTTATCAGTAAATCTCCGTACCATCCCTGGTCAGGGACTTCCTGTCATGGCCAATCGAGCACAGCACAACTTCAACCCCCAATACCGAGAGAGACGAATCCCCTCCTATTGCTCATTGCCTCCATGTGATTTGTTAGTGTGATATGCCCTAGAGGCCTTTATGGTATCGTACTAGTTTGTATATTACATTTTGGAAGCTTGGGATATACACGGATTGACATTCTTGCTCAATATGGTAGTATGCTACCTGGTTTGTATCTATCTTAATATGTGTATGTGTTTCTTTTGAAATATTGCTAATACATATTGATAGAGCCCTAAGGATCTTTTGCTTGACTACCAGCGTTGTGATGGCAGTTACACTAGTGGGGGCTGGGTAGTCTATAAGCACATCCTTATACAGGTCCCTGGTCATAGGATTATCGAGACAGGGCATCGATACTCCAGAGTAGGCTAGTGTATACGCTTCTCATCCCGGGAGGGGAGATGGTCTGTCCCACAGCCATCAGTACATCGTACTGGAGATAGTATGAAGGTGCTCGTTAGGTTACGAGTACACTGGATAGGACTCGCGGGGAACTGTTGGTTGGTATTATACCTATCGTCAGTTATCAGTTCCAAGGTGACATGAGTACAGCTTAGTCCGTTGACTTGACACTTTCACTTCGCCTTGAGTGTGTTCCCACTGTTCTTAGATTACTACCCTACCACGGCTTTATTGAGTCGTGCAAACAGGTAGTAGTTGGGAGCAGTTCCGAAGAACTTGGAGGCAGTGACGGTTAGAAAGGATTCGTCTCTCCCGGTATTGAGAGTTGATATCGCGCTGTGTCTAGGAGAGCCATTACACAAAGTCCCTGGCCAGGGCAAGCGAGATTTACTGGTAGTGTTTCCATCATTTTCTCAGGGTGTTCTGGGCTACAATCCGACATGACTTGTACCACTATTAGGGACTGACGTTTACCGCCCCCTAGGCCTAACATGCGATACTCTCAGACGAACAGACCGGACTGTACGGAGATTGTCACATTCAGGCTCAGTAGGAGTTCGGATGGGTTCACCTCATCGGTCTTCTTATCGGCATCTACCTGGGGACCGTTACGTATAGCTAGTACCGCTTGCGCCCTGTAGTTAAACCCACTGCCAGCGTAGTGTCGAGTCTTTAGAGTCCCACACAGAGGGTTGTTCACCTTTCGGTAAAATAGAGTAGAGGTCGTATGGTTTTACGACGGGGTTCGTTCACATACGCGCACTTCTGCACGTTTGGTGTCCGGGCAGTTATTACTAGTGGGCTTTGGTTTAAGCCAGATCCTAGTATTTGTTTTGGGATTGGTCTTGTCTCATTGTATTCATGTTTTTTCGGAACACCAATGCGGGTACGTACGTACAGTTGACAGAGGCGGAGAGGGAGAAACCTCATTAGGGTTTTTGACCATTGACTTGATCAAAACCCTAATGAGAATGACAAATATGATTAATAATATTAATTAAGGATAATTGTATCATGGTTAGGGTTGGGTTGACCATTTGACTTGTTGACTTTCATTGACCTTGATATTTTCTTTTGTTAAGCAAAAGATGATTCTTGAAGCTTGCTTAGCATTAAATGTGAAATGATAATGGTCAAATCAACTAACCATCACAATTTCCTTAATTATTATTATTATCATTTATCTCTAATATGAGAGCAAGGTTCCTTCTTCACTCTCATTCTCTCATATGTTTTCTCTCTCATGGTTTGCTCTCCCTCTTCATCTCTCTCAAAAGCTTAAGTGTTTCATGTATTGAAAATCCAAGCTTTGAGACTAAACCACCAAAATACTCCTCTACTCACTCTAGGGTTCTTAGTCTAGCAAGCCAAGCACTCTAGTTACTTCTTTGTTGAGGTAGGAGCTCAAGGTAGAGGCCTTCGGGTGGATCTTTCTTTGGCAAGGAGAATACGAAGAGGAGAAGCCGTCTACACCGCTCAAAGGAACACACAAGAAAGGGAATGAACACAAGAAGAGAAGGAGTTCAAGAACTAGGTATAACCTTCTAACCTAGTAGTTAGAACTTGTAAATAGTTTGTTAGTTCATGTTTAGCAAAGATCCTTCATGGTATGTCTATGTTTCCTTGTGATAAAAATTTGATTTTTACTCTTTCCGCCTCTCCGTATATACCGGGGTGGGTAACATAGACTTACAGTGGTATCAGAGCCTAGATAAACAACAACTAACATGTTGGCAAAGTATTTAGAACTTCGATCCCGAAAAAAAATCGCAAAAAACATCAAAATCTAGTGTTTTCTGCCGATTTCAAAAACAGGTCTAAAAATATTTTCAGAGACCAGAAAAATTCGTGCATGGTTTTTTAAGGACACCCAAGAAAAATGTGCTCATGATTCGGTCAGACAGCCGTGGAAGCGCTGCGAAACCATGCGTTTCGCCACGGATCCGCAGCCGGGTCGACTCGGAGTCAACTCGTTTTTCCTGCAGAATGTCCAGCTTGATGTTTTGTGATTTTTTAGATGCTTTGTTTCTGCCCAGATTCTTCTGAGAACAGTGTTGTATTTGGGGTAGTTTCAAATTGGAATATTGATCGAAATTCTATAAATTTTAGCTAATTTATTATATCTGTAATGTGATATATGTACTGAACGTCGACTAATCGCTATACGTCGATTAGTGGGGGTTGTACATATCTGTGATCCGTGATGTTGGATTGTGTATATGAACTTGTTGGATTATCGCGGATGAATAGCCGGGGTTGTGAGATGAGTGTTTATTTATCTTTCATTTGATGTAAATTGTAAATTGATGTCATATTATTTTTTGGTCGCACATCCGGGTTGAGGTTGTAGCCACCATTGTATATTATTTCTTTTACTGTTTTTGCTCCTAGGATAGACCCAAGGTTGGGTGCACAAACTACCGGGTACTTTGAAGTGCTGAGTGGCCTACTCACGTCGTTGAGGGAGGCTGCTTCACTTCGGGTATTTGGCGGGTAGTTTGCCGCACCCGTAGGGGTCTAGGGTGGGGTTTGGCTATTCATCGCGACTGTGTAATCTGTCTTTCGTTACAGGCTCGAACGAAACGCGGATTCCTAGCATATCCAATGTGTTCATCTGTGATCTGGAATGGCTATCATTGCGTCTGACGAATGTATATATCTATATATGATATCTAGTAGGCGTTGCTAATGTTTTGCATCTGCGCTAGTCCAGCCCCCGCTCCGTCGTTAGTTAAGTAACCTAACGGGTGATGACGGGGCCCCGTGGCGAATGCAGATGGCATAAGCGTACGTCATATTTTCGTTGTTTTCTGCAATGGTAGGATTAATTGATGGGACGCATTATATTAATGCAAAGAAAATAAACCAAAGATAAATCGTTGGAACAATTTCAAAACCACTCGGTTTTTTCCAAAACAGAAAACTTTTTAAAACGCGGAGCTTAAACCACTCCTTTTAAAAGCTATCAGGCTCCTTCGATTATATCAAGTTCACTACGTTCACGGTTTTGCCAAAACCATTCATATCCCTCCGTCATTTCATATGGATAGTCAATAGTATTCAAGCTATGTTTGTTGGCCAAAATCAAAGCATAATGATTGGTAGCTATTGGATATTCATATGCAGAATAGATAGATGCGTTGGTTTGGGACAATTATACTGCTTTGTTGGCCAAAGTAAAGGGTAGGTACGGGTGGGTTCAAATTAACCTGGAAAATAACGGGTAGAACTTGACATGTGACTTATGATTTGTTGGCCAAAGTCAAGGTCATAAGAGCATGGGGCAAAAATCCACATAGGGAGTTTCTAAAGAAACTGAAAATTGCTAGTGTTGCATACCATTTGGATTGTGATGATCTTTGTAGGATTACTTCAGCTTTATCACACGATGATATTTAGATCCCGATCCTACTGTGAGTATATGCTACTCCTCGGGGAACTTTCTCACTTAACGATCAATGCAATAAACCAAGTATGTGTCTAGAAAGTTGTTAGCGGGGCTATGCCCACAGGGAAAAGAGGTTATTTAATTAAGGAACTTCGCGAAAGCGTCGTAAAACCTCCCTCGAAGTACCGACACCGGCCTGGCTGGACGGTTAAGCAAGTATTGTACGGTGAGATCATTCCCGACTAGTTCTTCTTTTATGGTTTGAGGAAGGATTCGAGAAACAGTGGGAGCCATCCTGTTTAGACAAACTAAAAACCACTCTAAACTTGCAAGAGCGTCATGCTAAAGTGTTTCTTCTCTCTCTCCTAATTGCAGCGACCAAACATCATGACCGGCCTTAAGTTACTATTAGATAAAAATATACTGACAGGGCCAAACTACAAAGATTGGCTCAGGAATGTCAAAATGGCAATCACTTATGACAAGTTGGGATATCTCCTTACCACTAAAGCCCTCGCCGTCCCAGGTCCAGAATCCAGTGTCGCGGATAAGGAAATCCGTAAGACCTGGGAGATTGACTGCGCGAAGGCCAAGTGCCTCGTGCTTGCCTCTATGGACATTGAACATCAGAGGAGGCACGAGAATATAGACCTTGAATCCATATTTCTCCATACTAAGGAACTATATGGAGAGCAATCCCGTATCGCCATATACGAAACCTCAAAAAAACTGTTTCAAGCGAGGTTGGCCGTCGGAACATCTGTGGCGGAACACGTGCTTAAGATGATTGGCTACATTGAGGAGCTCGCGGACCTCGGGACCACGTTAGAGAACGAGCTCTACAATGACTTGATTCTCCAGTCCCTTCCTTCCACCTACGCCCAGTTTATCCTGAACTTCAACATGAAAGGAAAAGAAGTTGAACTTCCGGAACTCCTTAACATGTTGAGGAGTGCAGAGGGCACCCTACAGAAAATCAGGGAAACACCCGCTTTGTTTGTTGGAGGAGCTTCCTCTTCTAGGTCCAAGGCGAAAGCCAAAGGAAAGAAGAAGAAGGCCCCCACCAAACCAAGGGGCGGTGTTAGTAAGGTGGAAGCCAAGGGAAAGGCAAAGGTAGCAAAGGTAGCGGGACAGATTTTGGGGAAGGAAGAATGCTTTTATTGTCACAAGAAAGGACACTGGAAGAAAGACTGCAGGGCTTGGAAGGCTAAGAACCTGGACCCGAAGCAAGTTATGGCTTCAGCTTCAGGTGTGTATGTTATTGAAAACTGTCTGTCAATCAACTCTACTTCATGGGTATTAGATACCGGATCAGGATCTCATATCTGTAATTCTTTGCAGGCACTGAGAAGGCGTAGAGCTTTGAAGGCAGGTGATATAACCTTCAGAGTTGCAAACGGAGCAAGCATGGATGCTGAGTCCGTGGGGGACTATCACTTAGGGTTGACAGATGGACATGTTTTGGTTTTGCGCAACTGTTATTTTGTACCCAGTTCGACTTGTAATATCATATCTGTATCTTTAATGTGTAAAGAAGGTTATGATTTTGCATTTGTAAGCAATGTTGTAGACATTCACCTTAATCATGTTTTGATTGGGTCGGGTACATTAAGCAACGGTATATACGTATTAAACCAACCGCAGATTTTCAATATCCAGAATACACACAAAAGAAAGTCTCCAGAAATAAATCTTGCTTTCTTATGGCATTGTAGACTAGGTCACATCAATGAGACAAGGTTAACTAAGCTACATAAAGAAGGATATTTGGATCCTTTCGAATATCAATCATATGCAACTTGTCAATCATGTCTCAAAGGAAAGATGATAAAGACTCTGTTCACTGGACACGGAGTAAGAGCGAGCGAGCTCTTAGGACTCGTACACAGCGATGTCTGTGGTCTAATGTCTACACATGCGCGAAGTGGTTATTCTTACTTCATTACTTTTACGGATGATTTTTCAAGGTATGGACATGTCTTCTTAATGAAGCATAAATTTGAAGCTTTTGAAAGATTCTGGGAATACAAGAATGAAGTAGAAAAACAAACAGGCAAAAGTATCAAGACACGGAGATCCGATCAAGGTGGTGAATACTTGAATGTCGAGTTCCTGGATTACCTAAAAGAGAATGGGATTCTCTCTCAACTTACTCCTCCATACACACCACAACACAATGGTGTATCGGAGAGACGGAACTGAACCCTTTTGAACATGGTACGTTCCATGATGAGTAACGCTGAGTTACCGCGATCTTTCTAGGGATATGCACTAGAATCAGCTACATATCTTTTGAACCGGGTTCCAACTAAGTCAGTGCCTACCACACCATATCAGATGTGGAGTGGGAAGAAACCCTATGTTAAACACATTAAGACATGGGGATGTTCAGCTTTTGTCAAAAAGCAGCATACGGACAAACTCGAGGCACGCTCAGTACAGTGCAAGTTTATGGGATATCCAAAGAACTCCAAGGGATATTTCTTCTATTACACAGAGGAACAAAAGGTATTTGTTTCTCGTCATGCCTGCTTCTTGGAAACTGAATTTTTGGAAAATCAGATAAGTGGGAGCGCAATAGAACTGAAAGAAATTCCAGAACCACGAGCTATTGCTGAAAGCTTAGTAGAACCAGAAGTTTCGAAATGACAGGACATTCCTGCGCCGCTCCGCAGGAGTAGTAGGCTTTCTCATCCACCTGAGAGATACTACGGTTTTCTTATAGACGGGGATAGAGAGGATTGCATCATTGATAATGATGAGCCTACTATCTTCCAGCAGGCTATTCAGAGCACTGACTCGGTAAAATGGCTGGATGCAATGCGGACCGAGATGGAGTCCATGTACACCAACAAAGTATGGACTTTGTACGTTGCTCCAGAAGGGGTAAAACCCGTAGGCTGCAAATGGATCTTCAAAAGAAAGATTGGTGTAGATGGACAGGTTGAGACCTATAAGGCTAGACTTGTTGCAAAGGGTTTTCGTCAAAGACCTGGTTTGGACTATGACGAAACCTTTTCTCCAGTGGCTATGCTCAAATCCATTCGGATCCTTCTTATTATTGTTGCCTTCCACGATTATGAGATTTTGCAGATGGACGTAAAAACCGCTTTTCTAAATGGTAATTTAGAGGAGTGTGTCTATATGGACCGGCCAGAGGGTTTCATTCAGAGTGGGAGAAGCGAGAAGGTGTGCAAGTTGCTTAAGTCCATTTATGGATTGAAGCAGGCATCGCGGAGTTGGAACATCTATTTTGATGAGACGGTCAAAGAATTTGGCTTTATAAAAAATCCAGATGAACCATGTATTTATAGTAAGATTGTAGCGTGAACTGTCGTATTCCTCGTTTTATACGTGGATGACATTCTCTTGATTGGAAATGACATTCCTATGCTACAATTTGTTAAAGGGTTCTTGTCACACAGGTTCTCCATAAAAGACCTAGGTGATGCCTCTTACATTCTTAGGATCAGGATCTATCGTGATAGGTCCAAAAGGATATTAGGACTTTCACAGTCCAGGTACATCAACACCATACTGAAAAGATTCAGTATGGAAGATTCCAAGCGTGGTAATTTACCGGCTTTTCACGGGATCACCCTCTCCAAAGAGATGTCTCACAAGACTTATTTAGAAAGGGATCGCATGTCTATTATACCTTACGCCTCTGCGGTAGGCTCTATAATATATGCGATGTTGTGTACCAGACCAGATGTAGCTTATACACTGAGTGTAGTAAACCGGTATCAGTCATACCCTGGGGAGAAACACTGGATAGCGGTAAAGAACATTCTGAAGTACCTGAGAAGGACTAAGGATATGTTTTTGGTTTACGGCGGGAAAGACCTACAGATCGAGGCCTTTGCTGACTCCAGCTTCCAGAGTGACAAGGATGACTCCAAATCCATGTCGGGTTATGTATTTACTCTCAATGGAGGGGCGGTGTGTTGGAAGAGTTCCAAACAGGAAACCATTGCTGACTCGACGATGGAAGCGGAATATATCGCAGCATCTGATGCCACAAAAGAAGCCGTCTGGATGAGGAAGTTCTTGACAGAACTTCAGGTGGTTACGTCCATTGTTGATCCAATACCTCTGTATTGTGACAACAACGGGGCTAAAGCTTTAGCAAAGGAACCCAGGTCCCATCAGAAGTCCAGACACATCTTGAGGCGGTATCACCTGATCAGGGAGATCGTGGATTGCCGGGAGATCGAGGTTCGGAGGGTTGCTACAGAAAATAACACTGCAGATCCATTCACAAAAGCCATTCCTCAGACGCAGTTCGAGAAGCTATTCGAGATGACAGGTCTGCGATATGCCAACACATGGCCTTAGTGCAAGTGGGAGATTGTTAGTGTGATATGCCCTAGAGGCCATTATTGTATCGTACTAGTTTGTATATTACATTTTGGAAGTTTGGGATATATACACGGATTGACATTCTTGCTCAATATGGTAGTATTCTACTTGGTTTATATCTATCTTAATATGTGTATGTGTTTCTTTTGACATATTGCTAATACATATTGATAGAGCCCTTACGATCTTTTGCTTGACTACCAGCGTTGTGATGGCAGTCACACTAGTGGGGGCTAGGTAGTCTATAAGCACATCCTTATACAGGTCCATGGTCGTAGGATTATCGAGACGGGGCATCGATACTCCAGAGTAGACTAGTGTATATGCTTCTCAGCCCAGGAGGGGAGATGGTCTGTCCCACAGCCATCAGTACGTCGTACTGGAGATAGTATGCCGGTGCTCGTTAGGTTACGAGTACACTGGATAGGACTCGCTGGGAACTGTTGGTTGGTATTATACCTATCGTCAGTTCCCAGGTGACATGAGTACAGCTTAGTCCGTTGACTTGACACTGTCACTTCGCCTCGAGTGTGTTCCCACTATTCTTAGATTACTACCCTACCACGGCTCTATTGAGTCGTGCAAACAGGTAGTAGTTGGATGCAATCCCCAAGCACTTGGAGGCAGTGACGGTTAGACAGGATTCGTCTCTCCCGGTATTGGGAGTTGATATCGCGCTGTGTCTAGGAGAGCCATTACACAAACTCCCTGGCAAGGGCAAGCGAGATTTACTGGTAGTGTTTCCATCATTTTCTCAGGGTGTTCTGGGCTACACTCCGACACTACTTGTACCGCTATTAGGGGACTGACGTTTACCGCCCCCCTAGGCCTGACATGTGATACTCTCAAACGAACAGACCGGACTGTACGGATATTGTCACATTTAGGCTCAGTGGGAGTTCGGATGGGTTCACCTCAACGGTCTTCTTATCGGCATCTACCTGGGGACCGTTACATACAGCTAGTACCGCTTGCGGCCTATGGTTAAACCCACTTCCAACGTAGTGTCGAGTCTTTAGAGTCCCACACTGAGGGTTGTTCACCTTTCGGCAAAACAGAGTAGAGGTCATATGGTTTTACGATGGGGTTCGTTCACATACGCGCACTTGTGCATGTTTGGTGTCCTGGCAGTTATTACTAGTGGGCTTTGGTTTAAGCCAGATCCTAGTATTTGTTTTGGGATTGGTCTTGTCTCATTGTATTTGTGTTTCTTCGGAACACCAATGTGGGTACGTACGTACAGTTGACAGAGGCGGAGAGGGAGAAACCTCATTAGGGTTTTTGACCATTGACTTGAGCAAAACCTAATGAGAATGAGAAATATGATTAATAATATTAATTAAGGATAATTGTATCATGGTTAGGGTTGGGTTGACCATTTGACTTGTTGACTTTCATTGACCTTGATATTTTCTTTTGTTAAGCAAAAGATGCTTCTTGAAGCTTGCTTCGCATTAAATGTGAAATGATAATGGTCAAATCAACTAACCATCACAATTTTCTTAATTATTATTATTATTATCATATATCTCTAATATGAGAGCAAGGTTCCTTCTTCACTCTCATTCTCTCATATGTTTTCTCTCTCATGGTTTGCTCTCCCTCTTCCTCTCTCTCAAAAGCTTAAGTGTTTCATGTGTTGAAAATCCAAGCTTTGAGACTAAACCACCAAAATACTCCTCTACTCACTCTAGGGTTCTTAGTCTAGCAAGCCAAGCACTCTAGTTACTTCTTTGTTGAGGTAGGAGCTCAAGGTAGAGGCCTTCGGGTGGATCTTTCTTTGTCAAGAAGAAGACGAAGAGGAGAAGCCGTCTACACCACTCAAAGGAGCACACAAGAAAGGGAAGCAACACAAGAAGAGAAGGTGTTCAAGAACTAGGTATAACCTTCTAACCTAGTAGTTAGAACTTGTAGATAGTTTGTTAGTTCATGTTTAGCAAAGATCCTTCATGGTATGTCTATGTTTCTTTGTGATAAAAATTTGATTTTTACTCTTTCCGCCTCCCCGTAAGTACCGGGGTGGGTAACATAGACTTACATGATTCGGGACTGTACCCAAAAGCCACTGTTTTGCACGTTCTCTTAAACGTGGTAAGGTGGAAATCAAAGCACAGTTGGAATCACACAAGGCTCTATGACGATCTTGGGTCTACAGACTCACCTGTACCAGTGTCACTAGAGAACTGCTATTTGACGATAGGTATAATACCAACAAGGAGTTCTTGGCGAGTCCGTTCAGTGTACCCAGTCTCCACTGAGCACCTGTATACCATCTTTGATGTCAAACACCAATGGATGTGCGATCATCCATCGTCCATCATATGGGTCAAGATGAGTATACGCTAGTCCTCTATGGAATATCGATGCTCTGTCTCGATACACCCTCGACTAGGAATAATTATAGGATGACTTATGGACTACCCTTAGCCCCACTAGTATGATCTCCATCATAGTCCTGGTAGTCAAGTACACATCCTAAGGGCTTTATCAACATGTGAGAGCAAGACAATATCACAATACAAGTCAACATGTCAAGACAAAGAGCAACCAGATAGTATACTATCATGTAGAGCAAGAAAGTCCTCTCTCTATATATCCAAGCATCCACTATAATATACATCACATGTACAATAATGGCCTCTAGGGCATACATATAACTAAAAAAATAAGCCTCACATTATCATGAGCATGGTGTGAGTCTCATAGATCCATGCAGAGCGTATCATTAAGCATGACACAAAAAAGAAAACACAAATAACATATATCACATATATATTAAGTGTGCACATGTAAGAAAATAAATGCTTAAGTGAGCTAATATTAGTTAATGTAAATTAATAGATCAAATATATAATTATACATTAAATCATTAAATCAACACTTGATTTAATAATCCGGCTATATCTCATATATGACCGACTAATATTATTTGTAACAACTTATCGAATCAACAATTGATTCGACAACCCGGCTATATCTCATACAACCGACCGATATCATAAATCGCGAGAATAGAATACGGTATCACATACTCGTATTAATCTCGGTCCCGCATATATCATATATGTGCTCCTACTTCGTTTTTCCTGAGCCAGTAAACTTCTGTGTAGGACTCTAAAGACTCATCAATACGCCGGCAGTAGGTGATGATCATATCAGGCACCCACAAGCCGACAGCGGTACTAGCTGGACGTAACGGCTACCCGGGTATTGAGCGATCAGAAGATCAACAAGCAAGCCTACTTGTTAGTTATATGTATGCCCTAGAGGCCATTACTGTACATATGATGTATATTGTAGTGGATGCTGGGACATATATAGGGAGGACTTTCTTGCTCGACATGATAGTATGTTATCTGGTTACTCTTTACCTTAACGTGTATACTGATTGTCTCTCTGTTAGATGTTGGTAAAGCCCTTAGGATGTGTACTTGACTACCTGGACTATGATGCGGATCATACTAGTGGGGACATGGTAGTCCATAAGTACATCCTTCAAGGTCCCTAGTCGTGGGTGTATCGAGACGGGGCATCGAATTACCAGTGTAGACTAGCATATACCTTCTCGACCCATACAGATGGGCAATGGATGATCCCATATCCATTGGTGTTTGACATCAGAGATGATATACGGGTGCTCAGTAGAGACAAGGTACACTGGACGGACTCGCCGAGAACTCCCAGATGGTATTATACCTCACGTCAGATGGCAGTTCTCTGGTGACACTGGTACAGAGTAGTCTGTTGACCCGAGATCGTCATAGAGTCTGATGTGATTCACACTGTGCTTTGATTTCCACCTTACCACGTCCAAGAGGGCGTGAAAAACGGTGGCTTTTGGGTACAGTCCCGAATCACATGGAGGCAATGAGCGATGGGAGGGGATTCGTCTCTCCCGGTATAGGGAGTTGAAGTTGCGCTTTGTTCGATTGGCTATAACCGGAAATCCCTGGCCAGGGTTGCTGAGATTTACTGGTAAGTGTTACCAGTAGTTTCTCGAACTGTTATAGACCTCATATCAATACGAATTATCGAGCTATTGGGGTCTGACGTTTACCACCCTAGGCGAGATATGCGACATATCAGACGACGAGACCGGATTGTACGGTAAGTGTTACTGGTTGGATTCACAGGAGTGTGAGCGGGCTTGCTCGTCGATCTTTTGATCGCTCAATACCCGGGTGGCCGTTACGTTTAGCAGACCGCTTGCGGCTTGTGGGTGTTTGATATGATCATCATCTGCTGCCGGCGTATTGACGAGTCCTTAAAGTACTACACAGAGGTTTCCTGGCTCAAGCGAAACGAAATAGGAGGGCATATGAGATATGTGCGGGACCGAGAATAATGCGTGTATGTGATACCGTATTCTATTCTCGCGAAGAATGTATCAAATGGTTGTATGCGATATAGCCTAGTTATCGAATCAAGGATTGATTCGATAAGCCGATACATTGGATACTAGTCGGTGATATGCGATATGACCAGATCGTTAAATCAAGTGTTGATTTAATGATTTAATGTATAATTATATATTTGATATATTACTTTGCATTAACTAGTATTGGTTCACTTTAAATGGATTTTCTCACTTGAATTGCACAAGTTGTATATGTGATATAATTTTGTGCACTTGATTGTATCATGTTTGATGATACATGAATGCTAGGGTTTGTGTAAAGAATTAAACCTTGGTTAAGTAAATGGTTAGGGTTTTTATTTATTCATTGATTTATCTTTTTAATTTGGATTAAAAAGAAATGGGATAAGAAAACAAAATGGTTTCTTTCATTCTTGAAGCTTGTTGAAGCTTCATGAAGCTTTGACCAAAGTGACCATTTTGTCTTCATGCTTAACCCTAACCATTCATCTAACCTTAGTCAATTCTCTACACCTAACTATGGTTCATATTATGATAAGTATTCATTTTCTTTTGTATTTTTAATTAACTTATCATAATATTCTATCATATTCTTCTTCTTCTTCATCTTCATCAAGAAGAAGAAACCCTTCTACCTCCAATGGTGAAATGATCAAATTAGTGAGAAATCCAAATCTAAAGTCAACCCACTTCCTATTTCTTCATCCTCTACCTCTTCCCAAGTAGTATAGGGTGTTTTCTTCACAAGTTTAATGGCTTGGTGAAGTTGGAGCTTGATCTTGTGATGCCTCGACGTAGATCATCTTCGGCATCGAAGTCGACGACCTAGCCCGCCCATTTCTCCGATGAAGCCGATGCTAGAGTCATGGATTCGATTTGGACAGCGAGGAGACATCATCACGGAGCTATGGAGGTGGAGGACCGGATCTACAAAGGTTGTATTTTCCGTTCACTTAGTTAAGTTGTTAACTAGCTTCTTGTTTCGCCTAAAATTCTAGTTAACGATCTAGTCTAGGGTTTCTCGGCACCGTAAAATTTGAAATTGGCATGGTTGATGCCTTGTGAGACCTCCTTAGTGTGCCAAGGAATCCTACAGTGGTATCAGAGCCTAGCTAGAGCCTAGGCGAAGTCTAGACGACGTTTGAAACCCGAATGAACATCGAAACCCTAAACCAAATTGCTCTCTGGACTTTTTTCAAAAACTGGGTTTTTTCCAGATTAAAAATGCTTAAAAAATTCAGCAGGGAATTATAAGAATTACGGTGCAAAATTTGACCAATGATACCTCAAACTTGCGGCGGAACCGCGGCAGAAGCCTAGCTTCTGCGGTGGTTCGGCGGCCCTCTGATGACGTCAGCCCTCCACATTTGCACAGTAATTCCTCTTTCACAGTGCTGAGTTTTATGGGAATTTTTAATATTTATTCAAGAGTTGAATTTTCTGGGGTTGTTTTGGGGATTCGATGATTCGATCGGATTATCAGATTTTGTCTATGTGGATTCCGGATAATTTTTGAATATGTTAAAAAGTTCGACCGGATATAAATACCCACTTTTTCCCCTGCCGGGAAATTTCCAAGTGTTGGATCTTTCCGTGGTTTAATAACGTTCTAAGTAGTGCAAGTAACGCGATGGACCCTCTAGAAGACAACAAACCTTAACTCGATTATGTGACCGTCTTGAACTGCCCTTTGAACCTTCGGGTTTGGGGCAGTACGGCGTGCCACATGTGAGGCGTTGGCTTGACCCTTCTACGGCTGGACCGTTGGTACTGAGGCACGAAGTGAATGTTTTTAAACCTATTTCATGTGTTGAGCTGTTTCGGGAAAACTTGGGTGTTCAATTGTTCGATCGGAAAGTTTAACATTTTCTATTTATCCGGAATGGGATACAATAATTGGAATTCACAAACAGTTATGAGATAGCTGAATGAATGTTATAAGCATAGCACTTTAGTCTCACTTGATCGATTGCCACGGAATTTTGATGCGATCAAAACTCCGTCGCAATCACGTAGCGTACGCGGATACTCGCCGGATAAACTTAATAGATAGCTACACCCCATAGCCCCGACCAAGTGACTGTAGGAGAACCCCGTCACCGAAAGCATCCGTTCGGGTGCTCGCGGCAGCGGTGTTCCGCCTTGGTACACTTCGTCGACGGTATCGGGGATGCGGCCGCCTACTAAAGTTTGCGACGAGCATTCGATCAGGTTATCGGGAATCTTGTTGAATTGCCCGACTTGATATTGAAAAGTGTTTTCGATTTTGAGACTAAAATACGGGGTTTATAATTGTTAGGCATGCGATGTCTAAGGAATTCATTTGGCTAGGCATGCGATGTCTAAAGAGTTTGCGGATTCCAACTATTGTAGTTTTACATTTTCTTTTCTGTGACCGTAAGTGTAATATGTGATATCTCCGGTTTCGTTGCTATATGTCAACGACAATTGGGATGCGCATATTTACTTACATTGATGACATGTGATGTTATGTGTTGCTGGATATGTTGTATTGGATCGTCGTGTTTGAATAGCCGGGGTTTTTTTTATGTGAGATGAGTGTTTTTCCTTTTCACTCATGTAAAAACTTGTATGTAATATTCTTTTATTGGGGCACTTCCAGGTTGCGGAAGTTGTCACCGTTGATGTATATTATTTACTTTTCCTCACTAGGATAGACCCAAGGAGGAGGGCACAAGTAAACGGGTTCTGGAGTCCAGTGGAAGACCAACTCGAGGAGTCGAGTCCGGGTCTCCTAACTCTAGAATTGGTAGGGTTGCTTGCCCCTCTCGTAGGGGTCTAGGGGTGTGGGTTTGGCTATTCATCACGACCGTGGAATCCGTGTTTTATACTGGCTCGTATTGAAAACACGGACGTCCTAGTATATCCAATATTTCATATGTTTCTTCTGCTGCGATATCTGTGATGTGATCATATGATGTTCTGTGATAGATACAGTATACAGTATATATGATATATTATATAGGCGTTACTTATGTTTTACACCCGCGCTAGCCCTGCCCTGCTCTGCCGTTAGTTACCTAACCTAACGGTGCACGAGGGGACATCGAGGCGAATGCGGATGGCATAAGTGTACGTCGTATTTATCTGTGTTGTTTAGGTAGCTTAAATGATGGGACTTCATTAATGTGATTAATGAAAGAAAAAGAAACCTAAAGATGTTGTAGAATCGAATTTCAAAATAAAAAAGGTAGCTACAGTTCTTGGTTTGCATCGCGGTGTTCCTTGTAGAACATCCTGCACCTTATTCGATAAGGAAAGGACCGAGATCCCTTCACCGGGAGTGACTCCTTTAGCGATAACTGGCAGATGCTACAACACTCGGTTTGTCTTTTGATTGCTTTTAAGAGTTCTGCTTTGCACAGTGATATATATGATATATCCAGCACCTCATTCGACGAGGAAAGGACCGACGATCCCTACACCGGGAGTGACTCCTTTAGCAAAACTAGAAAAGCCTAAAAAACACTCCATTTTAAAATTCATTCGATCCTACAACGATATCAAGTTCATTACGCAATAGGTTTTCAGAAAAACCTGTCGTAGCCCTCCGTCATTTCAGATAAGTCCTGCTTAGTATTCGTGCTGCGTTTGTTGACCTTGTCAAGGCGCAGTGTGCGGTAGCTAACCTGTATTTATCTGCTTATGCATATGATGCAAATTGGGTTAGGGTAGTCGTGCGGCCTTGTTGACCTTGTCAAGGGTCGTGCGGGTGGGTTTGATTCAATCAAGAAATGACGGGTTGAACTTGACTTGCGGTCTATGGTTTGTTGACCTTGTCAAGGTCATAGATCGTTTGGGGCAAAATATTATCGGGAATTTCAAGTGTTGAAATTTGCAATGAGATTGCATACCTTCTATGAGATAGTTGGATCCCGATACCCGCTGCGAGTAAGAGTTACTCCTGGGAGAGTTTTACACATTACAATTAGCCGATCAAGTAGGTGTCTAGAAAGGTGTCAACGGGGTTAAGCCTCTGGGAAAACGAGGTTTACATTAATTAGGTTCGTGCGAAAGCACGGGGGATCTCCCTCAAAGTACTGACACTGGCCTGGCTGAAAGATTGGCGAACTTGTAGCGTGTAATTAATCCCGGCTAGTCTTTCCTTTTAGGGTTTGAAGGAAGATTTGATAAAAAGCAGTGGGAGCCATCCTGATTAGATAAAATAATAACCAATCTGATCTTGCAAGAGCGCACGCTGAGTGTTTTCTTCTCTCTCTCTCCAGGTAGCGACCATATCACGCCTTAATCAAGATAATAAAACGGATATATTGACCGAACCCGCTTGTTATACTAAGCTGGGGAACGTTGGTCCCGCTCCAACTTATAATTGTTATAAGACAGAGCAGGAAATTGGGGAATACCAGATTTCCCATGCCGCCCAAACGAAGAAAGTGCATATGATGCATCTTCTTCGGGTGTGTTCGTTACATAGAACTGTTTCTCAATGTCCTTTACGTCCTGGGTATATACCGGATCAGGATCCCAGATATGTAATCTGTTACATGGGCTACAGATAGGTAAAGAACTGAGAACGGGTGATAAGTTTCATGAGGCAGAAAACGGGGCAAGTGTTGCAGCCAAGTCTGTTGGTCACTGTCACCCTGTATTACCAATACATTGATTCTGAACAAATGTTATTAGATACCGAACCTGATATACAAAATCATATCAGTCTCTTTATTAGTAAAGAAATGATAAAATTTTGTATTCATGGATAATGTTTTGAACGTTTCCTATATCAAAAGTTGATCGCTTCAGGCACGTTATCTAAAAGCATTGATGTTCTAAATCAAACTACAGTTCTTTAGTATATAGAACACACACAAGAGGAAGAGTTCAGAAATGAACGGATCCTTCTTGAGGTATTGTAGACTAGGTCATATCAATGCGACCCGACTAGCTAAGTTACATTTAGATGCATATTTAAATCAGTTTGAATTTACATCTTGTGAAACTTGCCAGTCATGTCACAGAGATAAGATGATCATAGCTCTGTTTACTGGAAACAGAGAAAGAGTTAGTGAACTCTTGGGATGATACATGTTGATGTATGTAGGTCCCCAGTCTACACATGCCAAGACCGGTTCTTTGTACTTCGTTACATTCTCTGATAATCTCTCGAGATTCAGACATATGTTCCTGTTGAAACACAAGTCCGAACCTTTTGAGATATTCACAGAATATAAGTTAGAAGTAGAGAACCAAAATACGGGTATAAGTATTATGTCCTTTGATGTGATCGAGGAGGAGAATACTTGTGCATGGAATTCCTGGACTATTCTAATGGAGAATGAGATTCTCTCTCAGAATTACTCCTCCGTATACACCACAGCACATCGGTGTATCGGGGCGGAGCAGATACACCCTATTTGATATGGTGTGCTCTATGATGAGTACTGCTGAGTTACCTATTTCCTTTAGGGAGTTATGCACTTGGGAAGTTGCATACCTATCGAATTGGGTTCAAATCAAATCAGTTGCCTACCACTTCATTTGTGATATGGAAAGGGAAGAGCCCATATCTTAAGTTAGTTAAGATTTGGGGTTTTCCGGCCTATGTCTAAAAGCAAAATCCGGACAAGATCGAGGCAAGGTCTGTTATGTAGAACTGGAGATGTTCCAGCTATTCAAACTACAGCTGATGATTTGGTAGAACCGAAGGATTCAATAGTAACCAACGAACCTCAGCCTCTCCGCCGATCTAGTAGGGTACCTCACCCACCTGAGAGTTACTTCGGTTTCTCTATGACAGTGGGAGCAAGGATTGCATCATGAGATGATGACCCAACTAGTTTCGAGCTGGCCATCAGGAGTGGGACTCTGTAAGAATGGCTGGATGCTTCGCGGTCTGAGATGGAATCCTTATACACCAACAAAGTATGGACTTTAGTTGCTATATCTGAAGGGTTAAATCCCCATCAGGAGCAAGTAAATCTTGAGAAGATTACTTGGTGTAGATGGAAAAGTTGAGACTTTCAAAGCTAGACTTGTTAAAAGTTTGCATCATTTACCAGGCGTGGATTATGATGAAACCTTTTTCCAAGTAACCAAGCTTAAGTTTATCCAGATCCTACTTGCCACGGCTACATACCATGACTACGATATCTGGCAGTTGGGTGCCATGACTGCTTTTCTAAATGATGTTTTAGAAGAGTGCATCTATAAGTACACAGCCAGAGGGCCTCGTAGACAGTGGGAGCAGCGGAAACGTGTGCAAGATGTTTTATGTGATAAAGCAGGCATCGCGAAGTTGGAACATCTGTTTTGATGAGTTAGTCAAACAGTTTGACATCATCAAAATGGTAGATGAACCTTGTATATACAAAAAGGTTGTAGGGAGTATGGTAGTGATCCTCGTAGAGTACGTGGATGACATACTCTTGATAGGGAAGGAGTTTCCTATGCTACGCTCGGTCAATCTCCGCTTATCACAAGGATTCTCCAAAAAGGATCAAAGTGATACCCACTAAATCCTGGGTTTTGGATCTATGAGATAGATCTAATTGGATATTAGGATACTCACTAGTTGTAGTGAGATGGTATCAATTGGTCCTGGGGAGAATCACTGGAAAGGTTCCAGGATGATAAGGACGACTGAATGTCAGTCACAGGCATTGTCTTTACCCTCAGTGGAGGGACGGTATGTTGGAAGAGTTCCAAGCTAGATACCGTGGCATACTAGACGATAAAGGCTGGATACATCGCTATATAAGATGCTACCAAAGAGGCAGTTTGGGTGTACATAGGTTCATGAGATGAACTAGGTTCCTACCAATGTATGATAATAAAAGTGTGGTTTTAGCCCAGGAATTCCGGTCCCATCAGTGACCCAGACGTATTCTGAGGCAGCATCACCTGATCATTGAGATAGTTGATCTCCAGGGTGATCGAGGCTAGGAGAGCAGACTCAGAGGATAACACGGCGAATCCACTCACGAAGGCCTATTCCCAGAGAGAGTCTTTTATAGGATGGTTGAGTTTGAGATACTGTAACCACTGCTACAGATGGCCCTAGTGCAAGTGGGAGATTGTTAGTTATATGTATGCCCTAGAGGCCATTACTGTACATATGGTGTATATTGTAGTGGATGCTGGGACATATATAGGGAGGACTTTCTTGCTCGACATGATAGTATGCTATCTGGTTACTCTTTACCTTAACGTGTATACTGATTGTCTCTCTGTTACATGTTGGTAAAGCCCTTAGGATGTGTACTTGACTACCTGGACTATGATGCAGATCATACTAGTGGGGACATGGTAGTCCATAAGTACATCCTTCAAGGTCCCTAGTCGTGGGTGTATCGAGACGGGGCATCGATATACCAGTGTAGACTAGCATATACCTTCTCGACCCATACAGATGGGCGATGGATGATCCCATATCCATTGGTGTTTGACATCAGAGATGATATACGGGTGCTCAGTAGAGACTGGGTACACTGGACGGACTCGCCGAGAACTCCCGGATGGTATTATACCTCACGTCAGATGGCAGTTCTCTGGTGACACTGGTACAGAGTAGTCTGTTGACCCGAGATCGTCATAGAGTCTTATGTGATTCACACTGTGCTTTGATTTCCACCTTACCACGTCCAAGAGGGCGTGCAAAACGGTGGCTTTTGGGTACAGTCTCGAATCATATGGAGGCAATGAGCAATGGGAGGGGATTCGTCTCTCCCGGTATAGGGAGTTGATGTTGCGCTTTGTTCGATTGGCTATAACCGGAAATCCCTGGCCTGGGTTGCTGAGATTTACTGGTAAGTGTTACCAGTAGTTTCTCGAACTGTTATAGACCTCATATTAACACTACTTATCGAGCTATTGGGGTCTGACGTTTACCACCCCTAGGCGAGATATGCGACATATCAGACGACGAGACCGGACTGTACGGTAAGTGTTACTGGTTGGATTCACAGGAGTGTGAGCGGGCTTGCTCGTCGATCTTCTGATCGCTCAATACCCGGGTGGCCGTTACGTTTAGCAGACCGCTTGCGGCTTGTGGGTGTTTGATATGATCATCATCTGCTGCCGGCGTATTGACGAGTCTTTAGAGTCCTACACAGAGGTTTTTTGGCTCAAGCGAAACGAAATAGGAGCGCATATGAGATATGTGCGGGACCGAGAATAATGCGTGTATGTGATACCGTATTCTATTCTCACGAAGAATGTATCAAATGGTTGTATGCGATATAGCCTAGTTATAGAATCAAGGATTGATTCGATAAACCGATACATTGGATACTAGTCGGTGATATGCGATATGACCGGATCGTTAAATCAAGTGTTGATTTAATGTATAATTATATATTTGATATATTACTTTGCATTAACTAGTATTGGTTCACTTTAAATGGATTTTCTCACTTGAATTGCACAAGTTGTATATGTGATATACTTTTGTGCACTTGATTGTATCATGTTTGATGATACATGAATGCTAGGGTTTGTGTAAAGAATTAAACCTTGGTTAAGTAAATGGTTAGGATTTTATTTATTCATTCATTTATCTTTTTAATTTGGATTAAAAAGAAATGGGATAAGAAAACAAAATGGTTGCTTTCATTCTTGAAGCTTGTTGAAGCTTCATGAAGCTTTGACCAAAGTGACCATTTTGTCTTCATGCTTAACCCTAACCATTCATCTAACCTTAGTCAATTCTCTACACCTAACTATGGTTCATATTATGATAAGTATTCATTTTCTTTTGTATTTTTAATTAACTTATCATAATATTCTATCATATTCTTCTTGTTCTTCATCTTCATCAAGAAGAAGAAACCCTTCTACCTCCAATGGTGAAATGATCAAATTAGTGAGAAATCCAAATCTAAAGTCAACCCACTTCCTATTTCTTTATCCTCTACCTCTTGCCAAGTAGTATAGGGTGTTTTCTTCACAAGTTTAATGGCTTGGTGAAGTTGGAGCTTGATCTTGTGATGCCTCGACGTAAATCATCTTCGGCATCGAAGTCGACGACCTAGCCCGCCCATTTCTTCGAGGAAGCCGATGCTAGAGTCATGGATTCGATTTGGACAGCGAGGAGACATCATCACGGAGCTATGGAGGTGGAGGACCGGATCTACAAAGGTTGTATTTTCCGTTCACTTAGTTAAGTTGTTAACTAGCTTCTTGTTTCGCCTAAAATTCTAGTTAACGATCTAGTCTAGGGTTTCTCGGCACCGTAAAATTTGAAATTGGCATGGTTGATGCCTTGTGAGACCTCCTTAGTGTGCCAAGGAACCCTACACTACTCATACCCCTGTAAAGCATGTCAATAACACTACTGTACAGTCCGGTCTCTTCATCTGATATGTCGCATATCTAGTCTAGGGGTGGTAAGCGTCAGACCCCAGTAACCGATAAGTCGTGTCGATGTGAAGCTCATAACGGGCCGAGAAACTACTGATAACACATACCAGTAGATTTCCGTATCAGCCATGGCCAGGGACTTCCTGTTATAGCCAATCGATCACAGCGCAACATCAACCCCTAATACCGGGAGAGACGAATCCTCTTCTATCGCTCATTGCCTCCATATTTTTCGAGACTGTACCTAAAAGACACCGTTTTGCACGTTCTCTTGAACGTGTTAAGGTGGAAATCAAAGCACAGTGGGAATCACACAATACTCTATGACGATCTCGGGTCTACAGAATAACCTGTAACAGTGTCACCAAAGAACTGCTATCTGACGATAGGCATAATACCAACTAGGAGTTCTCGGCGAGTCCATTCAGTGTGCCCAGTCTCCACCGAGCACCCGTATACCATCTTTGGTGTCAAACACCAATGGATGTGGGATCATCCATCGCCCATCATATGGGTCAAGAAGCGTATAAGCTAGTCTACTCTGGAATATCGATGCCCTGACTCAATACACCCTCGACTAGGAACAATTATAAGATGTACTTGTGGACCACCCTGTCACCACTAGTATGATCTCCATCATAGTCCTCGTAGTCAAGTACACATCCTAAGGGCTTTATCAACATGTGAGAGCATGACAATATCATAATACAAGTCAACGTGTTAAGACAAAGAGCAACCAGATTGCATAATATCATGTCGAGCAAGAAAGTCCTCTCTATATATCCAAGCATCCATTATAATATACATCACATGTACAATAATGGCATCTAGGGCATACATATAACTAACAGCTTTTGATGTATATTGTCCATCGAAGCTAACGTGGGGCATTTGGCTGTGGCACAATCAATATCCCATGTCTTGCCAATCTCCTTATCCGCAATAGAGGAATCAGGGCCTGGTATGGAAGGGGCTGGAGTAGTGAAGACATATGCAACCTTATCGTATGTAAGGGCAATGTTCACGTTCTTCAGCCAGTCTTTATAATTGGGTCCCATCAGTTTATTTTTCTCTAATAGAAGCATAAGTCCAGAGATTGGTATCTGCCATTAGGAGAGAGAAAAGAATACACTCAGTAAAAGCTCTTGCATGATTAGATTGGTTATTTATCTTATTTAATCGATGTCTCCCACTGCTTATATCAAATTTTTCTTCAAACCTTAAAAAGAAAATTACCCAGGATTAATTACATTCCACAAGTTTGCTAACCGGTCAGCTAGGCCAGTGTCGGTACTCCGAGGGAGGTTCCCCGTGCTGTCGCACGGACCTATTTAAAATAAACCTCGTTTCCCTAGAGGCATAACTCCGTTGACACATTTCTAGACACCTACTGGATTAGCTAATTGTAAAGTGTAAAACTCTCCCCGAAGTAACTTTTACTCACTGTGGGATCGCGATCCAACTATCAATATAGAAGGTATGCAATCTCATCGGGAATTTCAACTCTTGAAATTCCCGATTCGGATTTTACCCCTAGCGTCTTATGACCTTAACTATGGTCAACAAATCATAAGCACTCGTCAAGTTCTACCCGTCATTTCGTGATTAATTAGACCCATTCATATGACCCTTAACTATGGTCAACAAAGTCATATGAATGTCCTAATTAATCTCATCATATGCAGTATAGGAAACATCACTTAGCTATCGTACACTACACCTTAACTATAGTCAACAAACGTAGCACGAATACTAAGTACTCTACTTCCTAAAATGACAGAGGGTTATGAATGGTTTCGATGAAAACCATTAACGTTTTGAACTTGATATCATTGTAGAACTAAATAATTTGAAAAGGAGTGGCTTAAGCCCCGCATTTTGAAATTTGGTTTTTCGTAAAAGGCCGAATGGGTTTCAAATTTGATTCTTTAACATATTTAGGTTTCTTTTCTTTACATTAATCTCATTAATGTAGTCCCATCATTTAAGTTTCCTAAACATCACAGAAAAAACGAAAATAGAACGTACGCTTATGCCATCCGCAATCGCCACAGGGCCCCTGCAGGGTTACCTAGGACGGCAGCAAGGTTTCGGGAGGCATCGTCCATGCCAAATTAAAATTTTGCCGTTCTAGCTAACCCTAAACATAAAATCGTTTACTAGAAATCGACGGAATATAATGCAAACAACTTTGCAAAGGAAAGTGAACAAGGAATACAACCTTTGTAGACCGGTCCTTCACTTCTAAAGCTCTGTGTTGACGTCCCTTCGCTGCAATCATCGATCTCCCGAACTCTAGTATGGGTTCCCTCGGAGAAATAAACAAGCATGCTCGTAGTCTTCGAGGCCGAAGATGATCTACGTCGAGGAGACTCGAACTCAAGCTAACCCTTCACTAGGTAATGAACTTTGTGAAGAGAACACCCTAAACTAAATGGCAAGTAGTAGAGGATGATGAAGTAGGAAGTGGGCTCACTTTAGATTTTATTTTCTCACTCATTTTCACCATTTTCCATGGAGCTAGAGAGCAAGAGGAAGAAGATGAAGAAAGCAAGTCAAGAAAATAAACCAAGGTGAATAATGAGAATAAGTTATGCAACCATGGGTGAGTTAGTATCATATACTAACCATTGTAGAGATATAACCATGGTTTAAGCTAATGGTTTGGTTAATAAATATCTTTAGTAAAACAAAACAAGTGGACTTGGTCAATGGTTATCACTAAGCTTCATGAAGCTTCATGCCATGACAAAATGCCACCAATTTTGAATTACAAAATAAATAAAACCCTAACCATTATCTTAAGTATGGTGTAAGTCATACACAAGCCCATGTTTGCATGTATCATCAAGCATGATACAAACATGTACACAAACATATATCACATATACACTATGTGCACATAAAGTGAGAAAACAATCTTAAGTGAGCCAATACTAGTTAATGTAAAGTAATATATCAAATATATAATTATACATTAAATCATTAAATCAACACTTGATTTAAGGATCCGGTCATATCATATATAGCCGACTAATATCAAATGTAACATCTTATCGAATCAACACTTGATCCGATAACCCGGTTATATCACATATAACCAATCATGTCACACATCGCGAGAATGGAATGCGGTATCTCATACACGCATTAATCTCGGTCCCGCAAGCCATCCTATATGTGCTCCTACTCCATTTCTCTTGAGCCAGGAAACCTCTGTGTAGGACTCTAAAGACTCGTCAATACGCCGGCAGTAGGTGATGATCATATCAAACACCCACAAGCCGCAAGCGGTTTGCTAAACGTAATGGCTACCCGGGTATTGAGCGATCAGAAGATCAATAAGCAAGCCTACTCATACTCCTGCGAATCCAATCAGTAACACTACCGTACACTCCGGTCTCTTCGTCTGATATGTCGCATATCTCGTATAGGGGTGGTAAACGTCAGACCCAAGTAACTCGATAAGTCGTGCCGATATGAGGCTCATAACGAGTCGAGAAACTACTGATAACACTTACCATTATATCTCTAAAGCAGCCCTGGTCAGGGACTTCCTGTTATAGCCAATCGTGTACAGCGCAACATCAACCCCCAATACCGGGAGAGACGAATCCCCTCCTATCGCTAATTGCCTCCATGTGACTCGGGACAGTACCAAAAAACCACCGTTTTGCACGTCCTCTTGAACGTGGTAAGGTGGAAATCAAAGCACATTGGGAATCAAACAAGACTCTATGACGATCTTGGGTCGACAGACTAACCTGTACCAGTGTCACCAGAGAACTTCCATCTGACGCGAGATATAATACCATCTGGGAGTTCTCGGCGAGTCCGTCCAGTGTACCATGTCTCCACTGAGCACCCGTATACCATCTCTGATGTCAAACACCAATGGATATAGGATCATC
The DNA here is from genome assembly GCA_030015575.1 of Agapanthus africanus. Lineage (NCBI taxonomy): Eukaryota > Viridiplantae > Streptophyta > Magnoliopsida > Asparagales > Amaryllidaceae > Agapanthus > Agapanthus africanus. The sequence continues at coordinate 351,809,959 of JASDDO010000031.1, read as the reverse complement.
CATCGTCCATCTACATGGGTCGAGAAGCTACACGCTAGTCTACTCTGGTATATCGATGCCCCGTATCGATACACTCACGACTAGGGACATTAAAGGATGTACTTACCAACTACCTTTATCCCACTAGTATGATCCGCATCATAATCTAGGTAGTCAAGTACGCATCCTAAGGGCTCTACCAATATGTAACAGAGAGACAATCAGTGTACATATTAAGATAAAGAGTATCCAGATAGCATACTATCATATCGAGCAAGAAATTCCTCCCTATATATGTCCAAGCATCCACTACAATATACATCTCAAGTATAGTAATGGCCTCTAGAGCATACATATAACTAACAGCCCCGTCATGCACCGTTAGGTTACTTATCTAACGGCAGAGCGCGGGCAGGACTAGCACGGTGCAAAACATAAGAAACGTTTATTATATATCATATATATAAATAGCATTTGTCTCACGCAGTTTATATGATCACATCACAGAGTAACAGCAGCAGAAGAAGATATATGATGTATAGAATATACTAGGAGGTCCGTATTTTAGATTAAGCTAATGATAAAAAATACAGATTCCACGGTCGTGATGAATAGCCAAGCCCACACCCCTAGAACCCTATGAGAGCGGCAATCAACCCTGCCAATTCTAGAGTTAGGTGACGGGTCTCGTCTCCTCGAGATGGCCTCCGACTGGACTCTAGAATCCGGTTACTTGTGCTCCCTATCTTGGGTCTATCCTAATGCGTAATATACATCAATGGTGACATCAATCTCAACCCGGAAGTGTCCCAATAAAAGAATATTACATATAATGATTTACATGAATGAAAAAGAAAATCTCTCATCTCACAAAAAAAAACTCGGCTATTCAATCACGATGATCCTATAGAACATATCAGTACAGCAACAGAATAATCATCACAGATCATCAACATAAGTAAATATGCGTATTCCTAATGTCGTCGACGTATAGTAACGAGATTAGGGATATACATATTATACTTACGGTCGCAGAAAAGAAATGAAAAACTTCAATAGTTGGAATCCGCACAATCCTTATACATCACAAATCCGGATTATCTCATATTCCGGATTTCATGCCTAACCCAGTAAATCTTACATTTAAGTCTCGAATTGAAAACAACTTTTCAAAAACGAAGTCGGGTAATTCAACAAGATTCCCAATTACATTAATGAGACTTAAATGTTAGATTTACAAACTAACAATTAATTTTCACGAAACTAAATAGTGTAGATTCCAAGTATTGTATCATATATAGAAATTGTCTAGACGATATTAAATATTTCGATCGACTTCATAAAATTTCTACAAACCACAGAGACCTCAACAACTTGAGCCTCACCAAAAATATCCAAAAAGTCATAAATGTTACAATGGAGTAGCACAAGAAGAACAAGTCCACTACTCAACAATGTTGCTGTCATGACCCGAAATGGCAGGTGACTGGCACTTGAATCATATGAAGTCTATAGGATCCCATCTAATTCAAGTAAGCCAAATGCCCAGAAATCTAAAACATTTTAAATAAGAAGGAAAGGAAAACTTGTTTAAAGCAAGTGGTTTAAATAACATAAATGGCATTAAATATTTAAAAGCAACATCATATTTTCCCGAAAATTTCGGCAGAGTCTCCTTTGTAAATACTAGCCCCAAACGGGTACAACACATGAAATATATATAAATGATGAATAAAGGCATTCCCATGCGGGAGCTAGCTCTTCGCCAATTGGCGGTCACAACCACGCAGCAATATAATATACAACGCCGAAGGGCGAGGATCAAAACTCAGAAGAAAACCAATAACCACCAGAAAACCATAAATATACAAGCGCGACTCTAAGGTCGAAAGAATAAACACTGGTCTTCTAAGTCTATCAATAATACATGTCTGGTTGATGGAGTTACTAGATACAACTGAATATAAATAAAATACAACGGTTGTCATGATGCAAGTGAACCCACCTACCAAAGCAATCACCCGAAAAGAAGCAGTGTTCCAGCAAGCCGCCAAGGAAACCTGTACGGCAAACCTGCAAGAAACTGTGGCACAACGGGGGTGAGTTGCCAACTCGTGAGTAGAAAACATCACCGAGAAAAAATCGCATGTATGACTCTATCCTAGGTCATACCAATATCTATATAATATATAACCTGAAACATCTGCTAATGGCCAGGGTGAGTGTAACACTAAGTTCTCGTGTCAGTGCTTCGGGTAGCAACATAATACAAATATGATGTATGAATGCATGAAAACAGAATGCAACTGAATGAGAAAACTGTTTTCATATCTCAGTGAGATTTATGTATAAAAATTGAAGTATCATCAATGAAATCAACAGAGAATCAGTGTCAAGCATAGACATAAAATATATATCTCGATATCTCAATATCTCAGGCTCTGGCAATCCGGACTGGCCTATATCATCAAATCTCAATACCCCAGGCTCCGGCAATCCGGACTGGCCTATATCATCAAATCTCAAGACTGCGTCGGTATCCTCTGGATATCCGCCGCGTCACAATAACCGGTCGGCAGTGCTCCCCTGCCAGGCTCAACGCCATCACCTGCGACCATCTTGCCCCAGGGTACCGCACCGGGGCCACCATGCACCCGCAGACGGTTCCTCCTCCTCCTCGAATCGGGTGTATGATACCGCTCAAGAGCCGAGAAAACTCATGATGGACACCTCTCAAATCATATCATGAGAAAACCACAATTTTCTGTCTTTAAAATGATAATAAGTTTATAAAATCCTTGCGGTTTCTCCAAATCCAGAAATCTCATGAAAATCCGAAATCCCAATCTCAGGAGTAAATAAACAATGAATTACCGGCAATAAGATCCATAATATTGCATGACAAATGAATATATGAATGCATCGGATATCAAGCAAAGAATGCAATAATTAAACTAGCATATAAAAGCAAGCGCACTAGTACTATGTCGAAACTATCAGCTAGAAATTTATACAATGAAATAGTGTTTTCGAATGTGTACGTGACATGGCAATTACCGATGATGATGTGTGTGAGCCGGAAAGCAGGTGTACGTAGAGCATACGCATCATCGGTAATGGTGCTGGTGTCCTGACAGCAAGATTTTATAATAACTAATGAAAACACAAATAAGCATGCAATTGTTAGTGTATATGCCCTAGAGGCCATTACTGTATCATACTAGTATGTATATTACTTGATGGAAGCTTGGGATATTCACAGTTGTACAGACAATCTTGCTCAATATAGTAGTATGCTACTTGGTTTGTCTCTGCTTTAATGTGTACATGTGTGTTTCTTTATTATATCACCTATACGCATTAGTAGAGCCCTTAGGATCTTTGCTTGATTACCGGCGTTGTGATGGGGATCACACTCGTGGGGGCTGGGTAATCCACAAGCACATCCTTATACACGTCCCTAGTCGTGGGATTATCGAGATAGGGCATCGATACTCCGGAGTAGACTAGCGTATGCGCTTCTCATCCCAGCACGGGAGACGGTCTGTCCCACAGCCGTCAGTACGTCGTACTTGAGATAGTATGCGGGTGCTCGTTAGGTTACGAGTACACTGGACAGGACTCGTCGGGAACTGATGGTTGGTATTATACCTATCGTCAGTTATCAGTTCCCAGTTGACATGAGTACAGCTTAGTCCGCTGACTTGACACTGTCACTTCGCCTCGAGTATGTTCCCACTGTTCTTTGATTACTACCCTACCACGGCTCTACTGAGTCGTGCAAACAGGTAGTAGTTGGGTGCAGTCCTGAAGCACTTGGAGGCAGTGATGGTTAGACAGGATTCGTCTCTCCCGGTATTGGGGGTTGATATCGCGCTGTGTCTAGGAGAGCCATTACACGAGTAGTCCCTGGCCAGGGCAAGCGAGATATACTGGTAGGTTTCCAGTATTATCTCAGGGTGTTCTGGGATTCACTCCGACACGACTTGTACCGCTATTAGGGGACTGACGTTTACCGCCCCCTTAGGCCCGCCATGCGATGTATCAGACGAACAGACCGGACTGTACGGAGATTGTCACATACAGGCTCAGTAGGAGTTCGGATGGGTTTACCTCATCGTCCTTCTTATCGGCATCTACCTGGGGACCGTTACGTACAGCTAGTGCCGCTTGCGGTCTGTGGTCAAACCCACTGTCAGCGTAGTGTCGAGTCTTTAGAGTCCCACACAGAGAGTTTCCCTGCACTGAGCAAAACGTGTAGAGGCCGTATGGTTTTACGGCAGGGCTGCGATCACTTACGTACACTTGTGTGCGTGTGGTGTTCGGGCAGGCAATACTAGTGGGCTTTGGTTTAAGCCGGATCCTAGTATTGCACGGATGGATTTGTTTTGTCTTCTGCGCATCCGCATTCTACGGAATGCGGATGCAGGTGTGTATGCATAGTTTTCCGGAGCGATGAAGGAGGAGGTACCTCATCAGGGTTTTGGCAGTTGGTTCGGCCAAAACTGTTATGTGGCAGGCTCATTAGGGTTTTGACAGTTGATTCGGTCAAAACCATTTTGAGGCGGACTCATTAGGGTTTTGACAGTTCGTTTGGTCAAAACCATTATGAGCCGCGGACATCATTTACTAATCCTTTTAGTGATAATTTTATGATGGCTAATTGCATTGACCATTTGACCCCATTGACCTCTCTTGACTTTGTTGACCGGTTGACCGTGTTGACCATTGACCTTCAAGAGAGGTCTACACTCTTCTTTTCTTTTTCTTTTTCGATTATGATAATGGTCATTTCAATATAGCCATCAAACTTTATCTTGATAGGATTGGTAATGATGGTTTAGTGCATTATTGAACCATGGTCCATTTTCTTTAGCTCATAGTTCTTTTCTCATTCTCTCTCTTGCTCTTTCTCATGAGAAGAAAAGAAATGTTCCATGGTTGCTAGCTCCTTCATCTTCCTCCTCTTGACAAATTCTTTTGATCTCATGTGTTGAGAGAAAAAGAATCCACATAGACAAACATCACCATCTTTCTCTTCTACACAACCTAGGGTACCAAGACTAGCAATCTTGTTGCCCTAGTTACCTCGGCTCGAGATGGAGCTCGGTGTACATCTCTCGGGTGGATCGTCTTCGACTCAAGGAGGCCGCGGAGGTGACCAAAGTCCGGATCAACCCTCGGAGAAAGCAAGGAGAAGAACAACAAGAAGAGAAGGAGTTCAAGTTGAGGTATAACCCCTAACCGAGTAGATAAATCTCTAGTTAGGATGCTAGTGTGTAGTTTAGCAAAGATCCGGCTTTTACGGTCCATGTTACCAAGTCTAGAATAATTTTTGTTTTTCCGTTTCCGCAATCCCGAAAGTACCGGGAGAGGTAACGTGGACCTAACAGCAATGCGATGCGAACAGCAAGAATATACGGAACATGAATAATAACGCAACATATAAGAATATACATTTATATATATGAGTCATATATCTTTGACATTTGAAATAACACGAATCGTGTGTTTAGAAAATAGGGGCTACGGTGTTTTTATGAAAAGGTACGTCCTTTGAAATATCCGTAGTAACCCTTAGCCTGTCTTTAAAATACTCACGATTCGTTAGTTTTGGAAATAAGTATGACTCGAGCCCAGTCTAACATCTACTAAGTAAACTACAGGACACAGCTAAGAGACTAATCAGAAGGGTAAGGAAAACCACCTAAGTCTGAGTCGATATATATATCTAGTAGTTGGTGATCCCGCCTCAATAGCGTCACATACGATAAAATATATAATACGACATCCTCAAGTCAAGAATGCGGATCAATCATCATATTTATATCTCGTACGGTAAATACATCGTACGGCATCCCAAAATCGGGGTACGAGTCAACTATCACATTTATCTCATTATTTATTTGGTATCATTATCATCATATCCTGAATTAAGGGTACTGATCTAAAGTCTAGTACATACCGATACCATCAACATATATCCGTGTGTGTATGAAAACACGTCGCTCAATGATCCGCTATAATATCATGTCGTATCTCATAATACGACCCAAGTCACATCACCGATCTCGTGGCATCATGCCCAATCACATCGACTCATCTCCAAGTATCATATATCATCCTCATCATACATGTATACGTATACATATATATATATATATATATATATATATATATATATATATATATATACACATACATACATACGCGCATACATATATGTATATATATATACCCATATACGCACAAGAAAATCAAATGTAGGCGTGTGCGTGCTTGTGTGCATAACTTTACTCTAGAGTTTCGCGACTAAGAAACTACACTATAAGCACTTTCCTACAATTACGCTAAACTAACCCAAAGTCACCTAAGCATTTCTTGCTAAGTATACACATCTCATAAAACACATACGTGTGTGTGTGTGTGTGTGTGTGTGTATTTGTATCATAACGCAATCGCGTGCTACACTATGAAACTGCGGGGGTGCTATACGCCATCCACCCGACATCCCCAGTAGATATATATCTACTCACCTTGATCCTAACTTGCCGAAGTCGATGTCACCATTCTCTTCCTCATCATCCGAAGTCCACACGGAGGTACCTACAATTCAATGAATATCGTATCGTAAACGAGAATCAAATACGAGAAATCCGGTACGGCATACGAAGGGTACATAGGTTAGAACCTACGAACTTCGCATGCAAGAAAGGCCAAACAAATCCTCGATGTCGATGTACAAATGTCAAACCATCGAGTTAAAACCCAAATACCAAAACCAAAGTTAAAACGAAGTCATAAAAACAAGGCAGCAACTCAAGAAAACACCTCCAGATTTTACCCTAGGTTGAATTAGCCAATTTTGCACATATAGAGGGTCTAGTTTACTGAAAATGGAGCTATGGACCAAGCACGAACCTAATTGGAAGTCCCCAGGCCGCAATTTGCGGCCAATGGGGTTAAATTTGCGGCCTGGATGAAGGAGTTGGGGCTTGGGTCTCTAGGTTATCTTCTAGGTCACCTGCACGACTCACAGTAATCGCTATAAAATTTTTTAGGTCCCCGGGTGATAGCAGATCTCCAATAACACCTCAATTCCTACACAAACCCGATATCCGGGATTTCTAAGTTTGGGGTTTGGGGTTCAAGTCTCTGGTTTCATTCTATAAGATTTACGCTACGGGTGTGTAAAGTCACTACTAAACCTCAATTTCACCATATCAATCCAAAACAAACACTAACCTCAATTTGGAATTTTCAAAGTTTACTAAACCATACTAAAAGGATTCTAAGCTAGTCTAGAGGCTATAGGAATTCAAATTCTATACTAAATGTGAAAGAATTACCTCATTTGGCAACTCAAGAATTTTCTTGAGTTGCCCCAAGTGCTCAAAATCCAATTTTGCTTGATCTCCCATGCTTGTAGTGAGCTTATGTATGATTTTAGTGAAGGGAATGAGGTGTTTTGATGAGGAAATGGAGGTGTGGTGAGGAGGTGAAAGAGGTGGAAGAAGAGGGCATCCATGGGTGAAGAGGAAGATGAGTGAAGAAAATGAAATGAACAAATGAGGCAATGGTCAATGAATCCCCCACCTCTCTCACTCTTCTCTCTCTTGCCCATACTCTTTTTTTTATTCTTTTTCCTTTTTCTTTTCTTTATTTTTTATTTCCTTTGGAATAACCAAATTAAAAACAAAGCCATGCTACAAATAAAAGAGAAAGTCATGGTAAATAAATGTAACAAATACTAGCAAATAAGATATGGTGCATGCTATATGCACCAAACACAATCAATGTGTGATTAGTGAACACTAATCAAGTTTAGAAATAAATTTGTATATAATTAATTATTAAGAATTTATAAAGTGTCTAAATTATATAGTATCCTTTCAAAATCAACATTCAAATGAAATTTTCCAATTTATCGTATATAATTGTACCATATCATTACAACTAAATTCCACACATTAAAATATTCATAATATTTATAATTTTAATTATATAAATTCCCAAAAATAATATTTTATTTTTCTAAAATGATACAGTCTTCCCCCCTTAAATAAATTAGGTCCCCGAATTTAAATTTAAACCCTTCAAATACTAAAACATTTCAGTAAAATGATTAATTCGTCGGGGCTCCGAAATCATAAATGCATAAAACACATCGTAGCGCAATGCATACGCATGAAAAGCGAGTATATAAACCAAAATCAAAACTCCGTCAAGAATCATGCAATCATCGGAGTCATGGTGAAGATACCAATGTCAAAGCCCAATGCGAAAACCAACATGATATACATCAAAACTATAACATACACATAGTACGCATCATTGTAAACTTATCAAAACATCTGGAAGAAATGCATGCCAAACCTTTTCAATCACTGTGCAATGCGCGTATCACGACACAGTGGCGGGCGTCCATTGTAAGAAAATAACTATATATATATATATATATCCTTTGTTTAACATACACGCCCCGCTGTTTTGAAAATAATTAGAAGGGTTTCCTTCGGAAAAAAATGTTTCGTGTCATCTCGGACACGTAGGTAAATACTGAGATTATAGCCCCCTTTTGGAAATCCCTTTGGTAACTATCGATGCATGCAAAAACATAATCAGGTACTGTCCTCGGACTAGTCCTGCTCAGTCACTATATCAAATAGTAAATATCATAAAACATACTTCTCCAAAAGAAACCAATCCCAAAATGCGTACAAGAATGCCACATGCGTTTGATGTGCACAGAAATCGAAATCAATGAATGTGCCATGCAAGTGCACAGAAACAAAATCTAAGTGCAACGGGTGTGCACGAAAACACCTGTCAAGGGCAACGGTGTGTGCCTGACAACAATATCAGGTGCATCTAATATGCACGAAGAATCCCGATTTAATGCATCTGATGTGCACCAAAATCGCATCAAGCGTCCAAGTATGCGCAAGAATCCAAATCAAGTGCATAAGTTGTACGAAAAAAATATCAAGTATCACAATCGAAATCGACGGTATACAACACATTTCAATCTATATCAGGTATACATTGGTATATAATCTCACAACCACGTGCATCAGCGTGTACAAAATCAAATCCAAATACTGAAAGTGCATGAAAACTATGCCGAAAGCACAAGTCAAATCACATGCATACCATAGGCATGAAATCAAAATCAACATCTCGAATGATATTTGTTCCCCTCCGAAATATAGAGACGCAACCGCGTAGGTCTGGCTTGCCTGAATTTGGGGGCAGATGCTAATTGGTGCTATCCGTCCACCTCTCCGAAGATGCCAAGTTGATTTATGACACAATATATCGAAGGTTTAAACGGATGCGGCCGATGTAGCAAACTTCGTCAGATTCCCCCTCGTTGAGGGGTTTTTTATTGTGGGGATGCATATCCCTACAGGCGCAAGCCCCTGCAGTTAATTATGCTACTGCATTGCGGTAACAACTTTCTCCTTCTCCAGATGGTCACTTTATGCCGTGTGTGTTTATTTTGTTTGTGGTTGCCCGTGGATTGTATACGGAGACTAATTTATGTTGTCGCCCATAGGGCATGGATTAGTCCAAATCCGTATTTTCTTAGATTTGGGTTTGGGGTTTGGGTTTAAAGATACGTTAGTCTCATTTGAGACTAAGATCAACTTAAACGTTTGTTAAGGATACGTTAGTCTAATTTCAGACTAAGATCAACTTAACGGGATCGTTTAGATCCAACAAGAGAGCATTTAGGCTCTATTGTTTAGTTTAGGGACATTGCGGTCGATTACCTGTTTAAGGACATGGTGGTCCATTACCAGTTTAAGGACATAGTGGTCCATCATTAATTTAAAGACATCACGGTCGAGGTTAAGGACATCATAGTCCGTGAGTTTAAAGACCTCACAGTCAAGGTTAAGGACATCATAGTCCGTGAGTTTAAAGACCTCACAGTCTAGGTTAAGGACATCATAGTCCGTGAGTTTAAGGACCCCACAGTCCAGTTTAGAGACGTCATAGTCTGCGAAGTGTGTGGTTATCGGGACCCGTCACCTCTCTGAAGACGTTGAAGGATTACAACGAAAAATATCAGAGGAGTGAAGAGATGTACCCTCGAACCAAAGTGGATTAAGTGATCTATAGTCCAATTTGGAAATAAGATCAATTAATTAGATTATGAGCACATTTGGGCTCAGTTAAGTCTGAATTGAGGACTTATGGCCAATTTGGGCTAAGTCCAATTAAGTTTGAAATGTTGGCCCTTTGTTGGACCATTAGACATTTGTCTGGGTTCATCCCCTCATCATTTAGCAGTGCTTAAACAAGAGTTTGAGGGTTTTGGTAACATTTTTATCTTTGATTTCCTCAATTTTGAGATTCAGTCGAAGGGGAGACTTTTGCCTCTAGAAAATTAGCCAATTTGGCTAAAAGTAGTGTTAAACAATAAAGAACAACAGTGTTAAACACTGGAAATATAGAATCCCAAATTAGTGTTAAATACTAGAAAATAACAGTGTTAAACACTGGAAATAAGGCTCTCGAATTAGTGTTAAACACTAAAGTAAAAGGGGTCACGTATGGACACGTGAGGGCGCCCAAAGGTGGGACCAGATTCCTTTCTTTGTTCTGCAATTAAGTGTTAAACACTTTTTATATTTTTATTTTGAGCATCACGTGTTGATACGTGATGGGGATTTATGCACTGATCATTAAAGCATTTACTAAGGGGTCACGTGAGAGCGCCCAAAGCTTTGCTTTAATTCTCGTCGTTTAGGAGGTCACGTGGGAAAACGTGAGGCATTGCCTCAAAGTTAATTCCTTCTTATTTCTGGGGATCTCTTCAGGGGTCACGTGGGAACACGTGACCTTAGTCTTTTGCATGCATGGAGATCTTTTGAGTTCTCTGTTATTTTTAAGAATTAAATTCTCTGTAGGGTTAAACCCTAATTATGACTTTGGAGGAATTAAATTCCTATAATGAAAGAATTAAATTCTTATGTAGGGTTAAACCCTAATTTCTTTTAAAGGAATTAAATTCCCATATATGCAAAAGAATTAAATTCTTGTATAGGGTGAAACCCTAATTTCATTTTAAGAGGAATTAAATTCCTATGAATTTGAGAGAATTAAATTCTCAATTAGGGTTAAACTCTAGTTCTTTCCATCTTGAAGGAATTAAAATCCTGTAATTTTGGGAGAATTAAATTCTCATTTAAGGTTAAACACTAATTTTATTTTTGGGAGAATTAAATTCTCTAAACTCAATTCCCCCTCTAAGTTTTGGATCTGCATGGCAGGTCCTCAATCCGATGAGAATTAAATTCTCAACTTATGGGGAGATGTGCTCTTTGCAGATCTTCAACCAGAGGAAGAACTAAGTTCTTTTTGCAGAAGAGTTAAACTCTTAGATTTTGAGAATTAAATTCTCTTTGTGAAATTTGATCCCCTTTATTTTCTCACCTAGGGTTTTCTTTGCTAAGAATTAAATTCTCCTCTCTTTTTTTTCTCTGTTGTTGTTATCTCCCAAAAAAAGTAGTCCTTTCTCTTCTCTTCTTGGCTCCTATTTATAGGAGAAAGAAAAGAATCAATTTATTTTGTGAATCTTTCATTGAAAGATTTTAATTGATTTTGTAACCAACATTATCTTTTAGATCACTCAGTGAATTTTATTCACCATTGGATTTTTAATCCAAAAGATCTTTTATCTGTTATTCAAATTTCAGGGAAATCTTTCCTTGTATAGAATCTTTACATAAATTGGTGATTTTTAATCACCATTGGATTTTTAATCCAACGGTGCTCCATTTTACAGAACACCATCCTTTTAGTTTGGAAAGATTTAAAGAAATATTTTTCCAGTTAGGGTTTTTGATTCCCTTAATTAGAATTTAATTCTATTATTTCAGAGATTTTAGGATCCCATCACGTGTTGACACGTGACCCTCTCGATTAAGCATTTAATTCTGTTGTTTTAAAGAACTCAGGAATTATCACGTGTCAGCACGTGACCCTTGGTCACGTGTGAGCACGTGATGCCCCATTGGGTTTTTCCTTGTTATTTTATTATACTTTAACTCTATTTAATAAGTTTAGAGGCCTATCACGTGTTGGCATGTGACCCCATTGTTTAGAATTTAATTCTTATTATTTCAGAGGGTTTAAGAGCCCATCACGTGTTAGCACGTGACCCCACTGATTAATTATTTAATTAGAATTTAATTCTATTAATTCAGAGAGCTTAGGAACCCATCACGTGTCTGCACGTGACCTTTGGTCACGTGTGGGCACGTGATGCCCAATTGGGGTATTCCTTGTTGTTTTATAATATTTTTTATTTCCTTTCAGTGGGTTTAAAGGCCCATCACGTGTGGTCACGTGACCCCTTTTAATTATTTATTTTATTAAGTGCCTACAGGCTTTGCCTGTAAATGGTCACGTGTGGGCACGTGATGACTCATAACTTTTGATCCCGGATGAATTATGAGGCCCATAATATATCAAATCGAAGGATTTTTTGAGACACTTTCGATTCCATCAGAATTTAGCTCTTTCTCATTCGGGTGTTTGTCAAAATACAGCCCGGAAAATACTGGTTTGCATTTTCTTAAGCGTATCGCTGCCATTTGATACCTTAGGCTCTTTGCGCAGAAATTTTTGGCGGGAACAATATCAAATCGAAACCGAGTGCAACTGTGGTGCACGAAAACTCAATCATGCAAATAAATCGCCCAAATTACCGAAATCCAAAATGACGGAAACAGTCCCGCTCTGGCACATCCTCTAAACATCTCTGGCCATCTATCATGGTTACTCATAACATGTCTCGTCGACGATGCCGAACTCTGGCCTACTGGGTGTGCGTAATAAGACCGATCCTGGGTCCAAATCTTCTCGTGTTTTATTCCAGAAATATCTTGTCAGTGTCCCTCCTAAATTTCGTTTCTGCTGAAGTGCCCGGAAGTTATCACCCTTTAATAAATCTATTTCTTGTTCCGGAACGGTTGCATACTCAACACGACTCCTTCTGGAAGTTATATCCATATTCAACGCCTCTGCATGCGTATCACATCTCTGGTGTCAATGGAGTGGAATGTCATCTCGTCGAAATCTCGTACGAATCTCTTACTGCACTTTTCTCTAATGTCGACTGATTCGGACTCGTCTCTTCGTAGATGTATGGACTGCGCTCCAAAGGCTATACTCATATCTGGAGTCTCCCAAGTACTGTATCCCATCATATGATATCCGGAAGACGTTGAACTTTTCGATCGATTCATCAAAGTCTCATAATTCCCCGAGAGCTTAACTCTTAAGTACAGTTTAATAATATCCAGTACATGCTACAGTACCTATGGACCAGCCGTAGAAGGGCAAACCCAAGCCTCATTAATGGCACCACGGAATCTACCGTAAACCCTAAGGTTCAAAGGCGCTTCCATGCTCATTTTGTCGAGTTAGGGTTTCATTCTTCTAGAGGGTCTACATAATTACTTGCATGTTTTTCCGAATACTTTAAACTTGGAAAAATGGGTTTCTAACATTCGATCGTTTTCTATCGACAATCAACGTACCTGCGTGAAGTCTTCTCAAGCTGGAATAAATCAATCTGATGACCTCGCATCGGGGTATGCAACGAACCACTTGTCCTAGTCATTCATCTTTCGGTGACTAGCGATCTTCTATCAAATCCCTAAGTATAACTCGTGCTGCAATAGCTTCAAACATCTAGGCGATATCTTGTCAGTCGCAGCAACAGCTGGCTCATTCGTCCGCACGCTAAACAATGCCTCAATCATCAAGAATAAACGGTGCATTGACGGTCATCACATTCTGGTTGGCCTCTAGCAGTGGCCCAATCGTCTGATGCTGATCTGAACGTTCGAGAAATTTTAGTAAAAGCAATCCATCTAACGCCCATGGCGCGAAAAACACAATAAAAGGACACATATATGCAATCGTGTGTCGCCGAAATTACGCCCCGATCAGTCCTCATCCAAGACGAGCTCATGCTGACCACAACTCTAGCTGCAGCTCTCTCTGACTATGGAATCATCGTAGCAAAACCACCAACCGATATCAATGAGGATAGATCATGAATGAATAGAATACTGTGCAAAGAAATGTACATCCAAAAGCTTCTTAAGCGGAGTAGCGTATCGTAAGTATGCCGCGGAACATACCCGCGGTACGTCATTCTACTTAAGTCACCTACTCCATCAACCAATGTCAACCTACAAGACGAAAGTTCAGGTCTAATACCCCCTCGATCAAGTCTAAGTTCCGTAAGGTCAAGCATAGGTTCCGAATAAATATACGCCCTAGACTCCGCATAGTCAAACATAGACTCGAAACAAGGTTAAACCTAGCGCTTTGATACCAACTTTGTCACGACCCGAAATGGCACGTGACTGGCACTTGAATCATATGAAGTCTATAGGACCCCATCTAATTCAAGTAAGCAAAAAGCCCAGAAATCTAAACCATTTTAAATAAGAAGTGAAGGAAAACTTGTTTAAAGCAAGTGTTTTAAATAACATAAATGACATTAAACATTTAAAAGCAATAATGAGAAGGATAATCATAATTTTAAACCATAGAAAATATCTTAGATATTTAAGAAGTGAGTGGAGAATAAAATAATGAGCTATCGTGGAGATATTTTTAGAAGAGTGTAGAAACCATGACTCATTACTTCAATTTCCATTTTCTCAAAAACATTTAAATATCTAATATATTTCCATGTGATTCTAGCATCCACCATGATACATACATACATACATACATACACACACACACACACATATATATATATATATATATATAAATACAAATATATATATATATATATGCACACACATAAAGAAAGGAATTATAAATGAGTAATTAGTCATTTTATTAAATCAACACTTGATTTAATAATCCGATCATATCACATATAATCCGACTAATAAAACCTGCTAGATTAAAGTACGGTATCAAATACTCGTATTTAATCAAGCACCCGCACATATCTCCATATGTGCCCCACTTCGTTTCGCATGATCTTGGAAACCCCTATGTGGGACTCTTAAGACTCGTCAATACGCTAGCAGTAGGTAATGATCATATCAGATACCCACAAGCCATCAGCGGTACTAGCTGGACCCAACGGCTACCCAGGTATTGTATGAACATATAAACAATAAGGGAAATTGTTCAAACTCCCGTAGAGCCAACAAGCAACACTTACCGTACATTCCGGTCTCTTCGTCTGATATATTGCATATTGAGTCTGGGGATAGAATCGTCAAGCCCTAATAACTCAATAAGTCATGCTGATGTGTGGCCTATAACAAGTCGAGAAATTACTGATAACATTTATCAGTAAATCTTATCAGCCCTGGCCAGGGACTTGCAGTTATAGCAATCGCGCATGGTACAACATAAACTCTCAATACCGGGAGAGACAAAACCCCTCCTATCGCTCACTTCCTCCATGTGTATCGGGACTGTACCCAAAATCTAACTGTTTGCATGACTCGATAGAGTTGCGGTAGGGTGGAAATCAAAGCACAATGGGAAACACACAAGACTCTATGACGATCTCGGATCTACAAACTAACCTGTATAAGCGTCACCAGAGAACTGCTATTCGAGGATAGGTATAATACCATATAGGATTTCTCGGCGAGTCCGTTCAGTGTACTCAGTCTCCAATGAGCACCTGTATACAATCTTTGTTGCAAACATTAATGGATATGGGATCATCCATTGCCACTATACTGGGTCAAGAAACATATACACTAGTCTACTCTGGAATATCGATGCCCCGTCTCGATACTCCCTCAACTAGGAAAAATTAAGGATACGCTTATGGACTATACATGCCCCACCAGTATGATCTGCATCATAGTCATGGTATTCAAGCTAATATCCAAAGGGCTTTATCAACATGTATCAAATGAACAGTAAACATAATCAAGTGAACATGTTAAGATAAAAAGAAACCAGATATCATAGTATCATGTCGAGCAAGAAAGTCCTCTATATATATACATGTCCAAGCATCCACTATAAAAATAATGGCCTTTAGGGCATACATATATCCAACACCCCAATCGTGCAAAACGGAGGAAGTTCGAGCCAAACTATGAAGGCCCGTACACCATAGATAAGGTCTACTAAAGTGGAGCTTATCTGCTCATGGATATGCATGGAGAAAGGCCATTCCGGCTGATAAATAGTCGATTCCTCAAAAAGTATTACACCTGAAAAGTCACGACTTAGGTCAATGATAGATGACGACGCTTGTGTCTGCTTGCTATCTTCCTGAGTCAAAATCCTGAAAGTGGTGTCAAATGAAATCCTTCCTAAATACGGGAATGATGGACCGTAACGTCCCTAAACTAAAAATGGACCGAAATGACCTTAAACTAATATTCGCCCCAAACACGGCGTTAATGGACCGAAACGTCCCTAAACTAAAAATGGACCACTACGTTCTTAAACTGGTAATGGACCGAAATTTCCCTAATGTTAGATATAGTGCCCGCAAGGCAATTATCATAATCGCAGGCAGGCGATTATGATGATTCAAGGAGGACCTATACTGATAGAATAGTCTTACTCAAAATGATAGTATGCTATCTGGTTCATCTCTATTATCATGAACATGTATTATGTGGTATTACAGATCACTAATACATGTTGATAGGGACCATAGGATTCTTGCTTGACTATCAGCATTATGATGGTGATCATATACGTGGGAGTTAGGTGGTCTATAAGCACATCCTTAAATGTACTTAATCGAGAGAGTATCGAGACTGGGCATCGATACTCCAGAGTAGACTAGTGTAAACTTTTCGAGACCCCGACGAGGAGCAGTGGTCGGTCTCACAAGCCATTGGTGTGAGTTAGTCACCTAAGATAGTACACAGGTGTTCATTTGGTTATGAGTTACACTGGACGGACTCTTCGGGAACATGCTAGATGGTAATATACCTATTGTCTGATAGCAGTTCTCAGGTGACATAAGTACAGGTTAGTCTGTCGACCTGAGATAGTCATTTGTCTCATGTGAGTTCCCACTGTGCTTTGATTACTACTCTACCACGGCTCAAAGGAGTCATGCAAACAGATTTCAGTTGGGTACAGTCCCGAGCCATATGGAGGCAGAGAGCGGATCGCCAAGGATTCGTCTCTCCCGGTATTAGGGGTAGATGTCGCGCTATGCACGGGTGTCCATCACCAGAAATCCTTGGCCAAAGTGGATGAGAATTACTAATTTGGATCAGTAGTTTCTCAGTGGGTGATGGGCTTCACACCGACACGAAATATCGCATTATTAGGGGTTTGACTTTATCCACCCCCTAGACCCGATATGCGATACTCTTAGACGAACAGACCGAACTGTATGGAGATTGTCACATACAGGCTTAGTAGGGGTTCAGAAGAGTTTGCTTGTTGGCCTTCTTTTCGTCCAATACCTGGGTAGCCGTTACGTATGTTGGTGATATATGCCCTAGAGGCCATTATTGTATAGTACTGGATTGTCTATTACATTTTTGAAGCTTGGGATGTATACAGATATAATAACAGTCTTGCTCAATATGATAGTATGCTAACTGATTTGATTCTATCTTAATATGCGTATATGTTTCTTTTAACGTATCGCTAATACATATTGATAGAGCCCTCATGATCTTTTCTTGACTACCAGCGTTGTGATCGCAATCACACTAGTGGAGGCTGGGTAGTCTATAAGCACATCTTTAAGATTGTCCCTAGTCGTAGGATTATCAAGACATGGCATCGATATGTTAGTTATATGTGTGCCCTAGAGGCCATTACTGTACATAGGATGTATATTGTAGTGGATGCTGGGACATATATAGGGAGGATTTTCTTGCTCGACATGATAGTATGCTATCTGGTTACTCTTTACCTTAACGTGTACACTGATTGTCTCTCTGTTACATGTTGGTAAAGCCCTTAGGATGTGTACTTGACTACCTGGACTATGATGCGGATCATACCAGTGGGGACATGGTAGTCTATAAGTACATCCTTCAAGGTCCCTAGTCGTGGGTGTATCGAGACGGGGGATCGATATACCAGAGTAGACTAGCGTATACCTTCTCGACCCATACAGATGGGCGATGGATGATCCCATATCCATTGGTGTTTGACATCAGAGATGATATACGGGTACTCAGTGGAGACTGGGTACACTGGACGGACTCGCCGAGAACTCCCAGATGGTATTATACCTTACGTCAGATGGCAGTTCTCTGGTGACACTGGTACAGAGTAGTCTGTTGACCCGAGATCTTCATAGAGTCTTGTGTGGTTCCCACTGTGCTTTGAATTCCACCTTACCACGTCCAAGAGGGCGTGCAAAACGTTGGCTTTTGGGTACAGTCCCGAATCACATTGAGGCAATGAGTGATAGGAGGGGATTCGTCTCTCCCGGTATAGGGAGTTGATGTTGCACTGTGGTCGATTGGCAATAACCGGAAATCCCTAGCCAGGGTTGCTGAGATTTACTGGTAAGTGTTATCAGTTGTTTCTCGAACTGTTATAGACCTCATATCGACACGACTTATCGAGCTATTGGGGTCTGACGTTTACCACCCCTAGGCAAGATATGCGACATATCAGACGACGAGACCGGACTGTACGGTAGTGTTACTGGTTGGATTCACTGGAGTGTGAGCGGGCTTGCTCGTCGATCTTCTGATCCCTCAATACCCGGGTGGCCGTTACGTTTAGCAGACCGCTTGCGGCTTGTGGGTGTTTGATATGATCATCACCTGCTGCCGGCGTATTGACGAGTCTTTAGAGTCCTACACAGAGGTTTCCTGGCTCAAGCGAAACGAAATAGGAGCGCATATGAGATATGTGCGGGACCGAGAATAATGCGTGTATGTGATACCGTATTCTATTCTCGCGATGAATGTATCGATTGGTTGTATGCGATATAACCTAGTTATCGAATCAAATGTTGAATTCGATAAGCCGATACATAGGATACTAGTCGGTTATATACGATGTGACCGGATCGTTAAATCAAGTGTTGATTTAATGATTTAATGTATAATTATATATTTGATATATTACTTTGCATTAACTAGTATTGGTTCACTTTAAATGGATTTTCTCACTTGTTTGTACAAGTTGTATATGTGATATATTTTTTGTGCAAATGATTGTATCATGTTTGATGATACAAGTTCTCTTGATTAGGTGTATGATTAAACCATGGTTAGTTAATGGTTAGGGTTTCATTTGGTTTATTTATCCCTTTATTTATTTTGTTTTGACAAAAGAAAATGAGATATGAAAACAAAAGGGTTGCTTTCAAAGATGAAGCTTCATGAAGGTTTAACCAAAGTGACCATTTTGTCTTCATATCTAAACCTAACCATTCACTAACCCTAGTCTATTCTCTACACCTAACTATGGTTGGAATTATGATAAGGATTCATTTTTCTTTTCAATTCTAATTAACTTATCATAATTCTTTCTTGATCTTCTTCTTCTTCTTCACATGAAGAAAGCTTGCCTCATCAATGGCAAGTGAAGAAAATGAGTGAGAAATCCAATTCTAAAGTCTACCCACTTCCTATTTCTTCATCCTCTACCTCTTGCCAAGTAGTATAGGGTGTTTCCTTCACAAGTTTTCATGGCTTGGTGAAGGTGGAGCTTGATCTAGTGATGCCTCGACGTAGATCATCTTCGGCACGAAGCCGACGACCATGCCCGCTCATTTCTCCGATGAAGCCGACGCTTGAGCCCGGGATTTCATTTGGACAGCGGAGAGGACTTCATTACGGATCCGTGGTGGTGGAGGACCGGATCTACAAAGGTTGTATTTCCGTTCTTTATTAGTAAAGTTGTTTACTAGTTATTGTTATCGCCTATATATCTAGCCAACGATCCGTATTAGGGTTTCTCGGCACCTCTAATTTTTGAAATTGGCATGGTTGATACCTTGTGAGACCTCCTTAGTGTGCCTAGAAACCCTACAGTGGTATCAGAGCCTAGCTAGAGCCTTAGGCGAAGTGTAGACGACGTTTGAAACCCGATCGAACCGAAACCCTAATTCTAAAATGCTCTCTGGACTTTTTTCAAAAACTGGGTTTTTTCCAGATTAAAAATTCTTAAAACATTCAGCAGGAAATTCTAAGAATTACGGTGCAAAAATTACCTAATGATCTGTCTAAAGCGCGGCGGAACCGCGGCATTAGCCGCCTATTGCGGCGGTTCCGCGCCCATTTACTCCCTTCTTCAGTTGATTTCTGCACAGTAATTCCTATTTTTCAGTGCTGGTTTTCCTGGGAACTTTTAATCTGAACTCAAGAGTTGAGTTTTCTGGGGTTGTTTTGGGGATTCGGTGTTTCGATCGGAGTATCAGATTTTGTCTATGTGGCTTTCCGGATAAATTTTAGAATATGTTAAAAAGTTCGACCGGATATAAATACCCAATTTTTCCCCTGTCGGGAAATTTCCAAGTGTTGGATTTTTCCGTAGTTTAAAGATGTTCTAAGTAGTGCAAGTAACTCGATGGACCCTCTAGAAGACAACAAACCTTAACTCGATTATGTGACCGTCTTGAACTGCCCTTTGAACCTTCGGGTTTGGGGCAGTACGGCGTGCCACATGTGAGGCGTTGGCTTGAACCTTCTACGGCTGGACTGTTGGTACTGAGGCACGAACTGAATGTTTTTAGACTTGTTTCATGTGTTGATCTGTATCGGGAAAACTTGGGTGTTCGATTGTTCGATCGGAAAGTTTAACATTTTCTATTTATCCGGAATGTGATACAATAATTGGAATTCACAGGAAGTTATGAGATAACTGAATGAATGTTATAAACATAGCAGTTTAGTTTCACTTGATCGGTTGCCACGGAATTTTGATGTGATCAAAAGTCCATCGCAATCACGTAGCGTACGGGGATACTCGCCGGGTAAACTTAATAGACAGCCTCACCCCATAACCCCGACCAAGTGACTGTAGGAGAACCCCGTCGCCGAAAGCATCCGTTCGGGTGCTCGCGGTAGCGGTGTTCCGCCTTGGTGCACTTCGTCGACGGTATCGGGGGTGCAGCCGTCTACTGAAGTTTGCGATGAGCATTCGATCAGGATATTGGGAATCTTGTTGAATTGCCCGATTATGTATTGAAAAGGGTTTTCGATTTTGAGACTAAAATGCGGGGTTTATAATTGTTAGGCATGCGATGTCTCAGGAATTCATTTGATCAGGCATGCGATGTCTGAGGTGGTTGCGGATTCCAACTGTTGTTAGGCATGCGATGTCTCAGGAATTCATTTGATCAGGCATGCGATGTCTGAGGTGGTTGCGGATTCCAACTGTTGAAGTTTTACACTTTCTTTTCTGTGACCGTAAGTGTAATATGTAATATCGCCGGTTTCGTTGCTATATGTCAACGACAATTGGGATGCGCATATTTACTTACGTTGATGACATGTGATGTTATGTGTTGCTGGATATATTATATTGGATCGTCGTGTTTGAATAGCCGGGGGTTTTTATGTGAGATGAGTGCTTTTCTTTTTCATTCATGTAAAAACTTGTATGTAATATTCTTTTATTGGGGCACTTCCAGGTTGCGGAAGATGTCACCGTTTGTATATTATTTACTTTTCCGCACTAGGATAGACCCAAGGTGGAGGGCACAAGTAACCGGGTTCTGGAGTCCAGTGGGAGACCAACTCGAGGAGTCGAGTCCGGGTCTCCTAACTCTAGAATTGGTAGGGTTGCTTGCCGCTCTCGTAGGGGTCTAGGGGTGTGGGTTTTGGCTATTCATCGCGACCGTGGAATCCGTGTTTTATACTGGCTCGTATTGAAAACACGGACGTCCTAGTATATCCAATGTTTCATATGATTCTTCTGCTGCGATATCTGTGATGTGATCATGTGATGTTCTGTGATAGATACTGTATATAGTATATATGATATATTATATAGATGTTACTTATGTTTTACACCCGCGCTAGCCCTGCCCCGCTCTGTCGTTAGTTACCTAACCTAACGGTGCACGAGGGGACATCGAGGCGAATGCGGATGGCATAAGTGTACGTCGTATTTATCTGTGATGTTTAGGTACATAAATGATGGGACTTCATTAATATGATTAATGAAATGAAAGAAACCTAAGATGTTGTGGAATCAGATTTTAAAAATAAAACAGGTAGCTACAGTTCTTGCTTTGCACAGCGGTATATATGATATATCCTGCACCTTATTCGATAAGGAAAGGACCGAGATCCCTTCACCGGGAGTGACTCCTTTAGCAATAACTGGCAGATGCTACACACTCGGTTTGTTTTTGATTGCTTCTATAGTTTCTGCTTTGCACAGTGATATATATGATACATCTCGCACCTCATTCGACGAGGAAAGGGCCGACGATCCCTTCACCGGGAGTGACTCCTTTAGCAAAACTAGAAAAGCCTCAAAGACACTCCATTTCAAAATTCATTCGATCCTACAACGATATCAAGTTCATTACGCAATAGGTTTTCAGAAAAACCTGTCGTAGCCCTGCGTCATTTCAGATAAATAGTAGTTAGTATTCGTGCTGTGTTTGTTGGCCTTTGTCAAGGCGTAGTGTGCGGTAGCTGACTGGTGCTTATCTGTTTATGCATATGATGCAGATTGGATTAGGGTAGTCGTACGACCTTGTTGGCCTTTGTCAAGGGCCGTGCGGGTGGGTTTATTTCAATCAAGAAATGACGGGTTGAACTTGACTAGCGGCCTATGATTTGTTGGCCTTTGTCAAGGTCATAGGAGGCTTGGGGCAAAATATTATCGGGAATTTCAAGCGTTGAAATTTGCAATGAGATTGCATACCTTCTATGAGATAGTTGGATCCCGATACCCGCTGCGAGTAATTGTTACTCCAGGGAGAGTTTTACACATTACAATTAGCCGATCAAGTAGGTGTCTAGAAAGGTGTCAACGGGGTTACGCCTCTGGGAAAACGAGGTTTACATTAATTAGGTTCGTGCGAAAGCACGGGGCACCTCCCTCAAAGTACCAACACTGGCATGGCTGAAAGATTGGCGAACTTGTGGCGTGTAATTAATCCCGGCTAGTCTTTCCTTTTAGGGTTTGAAGTAAGATTTGATTAAAACAGTGGAAGCCATCCTGATTAGATAAAATAATAACCAATCTATTCTTGCAAGAGCGCACGCTGAGTATTTTTCTTCTCTCTCTCTCCTGGTAGCGACCATGCCACGTCTTAATCAAGATAATAATACGGATTATTGATCGAACCCGCTTGTTATACTGAGCTAGGGAACGTTGGTCCCGCTCCAACTTATAATTGTTATAAGACAGAGCAGGAAATTGGGGAATACCAGATTTCCCGTGCCGCCCGAACGAGGAAAGTGCATATGATGCATCATCTTCGGGTGTGTTCGTTACAAAGAACTGTTTCTCAGTATCCTTTGAATCCTGGGTATTTGATACCGGATCAGGATCCCAGATATGTAATCTATTACATAGGGCTACAAAAAGGTAGAAAACTGAGAACGGGTGATAAGTTTCATGAGGCAGAAAACGGGGCAAGTGTTGCAGCCAAGTCTGTTGGTCACTGTCACCCTGTATTACAAATACATTGATTCTGAACGAATGTTATTAGATACCGAACCTGATATACAAAATCATATCAGTCTCTTTATTAGTAAAGAAATGATAAAATTTTGTATTGATGGATAATGTTTTGAACATTTCCTATATCAAAAGTTGATCGGTTCAGGCACGTTATCTAAAAGCATTGATGTTCTAAATCAAACTACAGTTTTTTAGTAAACAGAACACACACAAGAGGAAGAGTTCAGAAATGAATGAATCCTTCTTAAGGCATTGTAGACTAGGTCATATCAATGCGACCCGACTGGCTGAAATTACATTTAGATGCATATTTAAATTAGTTTGAATTTACATCTTGTGAAACTTGCCAGTCATGTCACAGAGATAAGATGACCATAGCTCTGTTTACTGGAAACAGAGAAAGAGTTAGTGAACTCTTGGGATTGATACATGTTGATGTATATAAGGTCCCCTGTCTACATATGCCAAGACCGGTCCTTTGTACTTCATTACATTCTCTGATAATCTCTCAAGATTCAGATATATGTTCCTGTTGAAACAAAAGTCCGAACCTTTTGAGATATTCACAGAATATAAGCTAGAAGTAGAGAACCAATACGGGTATAAGTATTATGTCCTTTGATGAGATCAAGGAGGAGAATACTTGAGCATAGAAATCCTGGATTATTCTAAAGGAGAATGAGATTCTCTCTCAGAATTACTCCTCCGTATACACCATAGCACGATGGTATATCGGGGCGGAGCAGACACACCCTATGTGATAAGGTGTGCTCTATGATGAGTACTACTGAGTTACCTATTTCGTTTTGGGAGTTATGCACTTATGAAGATGCATACCTATTGAATAGGGTCCCGATCAAATCAGTTGCCTACCACTTCATATGTGATATGGAAAGGGAAGAGCCCATATCTTAAGTTAGTTAAGATTTGGGGTTGTCCGGCCTATGTCTGATAAACAAAATCCGGACAAGCTCGAGGCAAGGTCTGTTATGTAGAACTGGAAATGTTCCAGCTATACAAAATGCAGCTGATGATTTGATAGAACCAAAGGATTCAGTAGATTCCAACGAACCTCGGCCTCTCCGCCGATCTAGTAGGGTTCCTCACCCACCTGAGAGATACTTCGGTTTCTCTATGACAGTGGGAGCGAGGAATGCATCATGAGATGATGACCCAACTAGTTTCGAACTGGCCTTCAAGAGTGGGACTCTGTAAGAATGGCTGGATGCTTAGCGATCTGAGATGGAATCCTTATACACCAACAAAGTATGGACTTTGGCTGCTATATCTGAAGGGTTAAATCCCCATCAGGAGCAAGTGTATCTTGAGAAGATTACTTGGTGTAGATGGAAAAGTTGAGACTTTCAAAGCTAGACTTGTTAAAAGTTTGCATCATTTACCAGGCGTGGATTATGATGAAACCTTTTTCAAGTAGCTATGTTTAAGTCTATCCAGATCCTACTTGCCACGGCTACATACCATGCCTACGATATCTGGCGGTTGGGTATCATGACTGCTTTTCTAAATATTGATTCAGAAGAGTGAGTCTGTAAGTACACAGCCTGAGGGCTTCGTAGACAGTGGGAGCAGCGGAAACGCGTGCAAGATGTTTTATGTGATGTAGCAGGCATCACGGAATTGGAACGTCTGTTTTGATGTCTTAATCAAAGAGTTTGACTTCATCAAAATGGTAGATGAACCTTGTATATACAAAAAGGTAGTAGGGAGTATGGTGGTGATCCTCGTAGAGTACGTGGATGACATACTCTTGATAGGGAAGGAGTTTCCTATGCTACGCTCGATCAATCTCTGCTTATCACAAGGATTCTCCATATAGGATCAAAGTGATACCTCCTAAACCATAAGTTTTGGATCTATGAGATAGATTTAATTGGATGTTAGGATTCTCACTAGTTGTAGTGAGATGGTATCAATCGATCCTGGGGAGAATCACTGGAAGTGTTCCAGGTTGATAAAGACGACTGAATGTCAGTCACAGGCATTGTCTTTACCCTAAGTGTAGGGACGGTATGTTGGAAGAGTTCCAAGCTAGATACCGTGGCATACTAGACGATAAAGGCTGGATACATCGCTACTTAAGATGCTACCAAAAAGTAAGTCTGGGTGTATAATAGTTCATGAGATGAACATAGTTCCTCCCATTGTGTGACAATGGAGTTGTGGCTTATGCCAAGGAACGTCCGTCCCATCAGTGATCCAGACATATTCTAAGGCAGTATCACCTGATCATGGAGATGGTTGATCTCCAGGGTGATCGAGGTTAGGAGAGCAGACTTAGAGGATAACACGGCGGATCCACTCACGAAGGCCCATTCCCAGAGAGAGACTTTATGGGATGGTTGAGTATGAGATACTATAACCACTGCTACAGATGGCCCTAGTGCAAGTGGGAGATTGTTAGTTATATGTGTGCCCTAGAGGCCATTACTGTACATAGGATGTATATTGTAGTGGATGCTGGGACATATATAGGGAGGACTTTCTTGCTCGACATGACAGTATGCTATCTGGTTACTCTTTACCTTAACGTGTACACTGATTGTCTCTCTGTTACATGTTGGTAAAGCCATTAGGATGTGTACTTGAATACCTGGACTATGATGCGGATCATACCAGTGGGGACATGGTAGTCTATAAGTACATCCTTCAAGGTCCCTAGTCGTGGGTGTATCGAGACGGGGCATCGATATACCAGAGTAGACTAGCGTATACCTTCTCGACCCATACAGACAGGCGATGGA
This sequence comes from Agapanthus africanus, assembly GCA_030015575.1. Classification (NCBI taxonomy): domain Eukaryota; kingdom Viridiplantae; phylum Streptophyta; class Magnoliopsida; order Asparagales; family Amaryllidaceae; genus Agapanthus; species Agapanthus africanus. The sequence goes on along the minus strand of JASDDO010000031.1, from coordinate 351,783,608 downwards.
TGATCCCATATCCATTGGTGTTTGACATCAGAGATGATATACGGGTGCTCAGTGGAGACTGGGTACACTGGACGGACTCGCCGAGAACTCCCAGATGGTATTATACCTTACGTGAGATGGCAGTTCTCTGGTGACACTGGTACAGAGTAGTCTGTTGACCCGAGATCGTCATAGAGTCTTGTGTGGTTCCCACTGTGCTTTGATTTCCACCTTACCACGTCCAAGAGGGCATGCAAAACGGTGGCTTTTGGGTACAGTCCCGAATCACATGGAGGCAATGAGCGATAGGAGGGGATTCGTCTCTCCCGGTATAGGGAGTTGATGTTGCACTGTGTTCGATTGGCTATAACCGGAAATCCCTGGCCAGGGTTGCTGAGATTTACTGGTAAGTGTTATCAGTAGTTTCTCGAACTGTTATAGACCTCATATCGACAAGACTTATCGAGCTATTGGGGTCTGACGTTTACCACCCCTAGGCAAGATATGCGACATATCAGACGACGAGACCAGACTGTACAGTAGTGTTACTGGTTGGATTCACTGGAGTGTGAGCGGGCTTGCTCGTCGATCTTCTGATCACTCAATACCTGGGTGGACGTTACGTTTAGCAGACCGCTTGCGGCTTGTGGGTGTTTGATATGATCATCACCTGCTGCCGGCGTATTGACGAGTCTTTAGAGTCCTACACAGAGGTTTCCTGGCTCAAGCGAAACGAAATAGGAGCGCATATGAGATATGTGCGGGACCGAGAATAATGCGTGTATGTGATACCGTATTCTATTCTCGCGATGAATGTATTGATTGGTTGTATGCGATATAACCTAGTTATTGAATCAAGTGTTGAATTCGATAAGCCGATACATAGGATACTAGTCGGTTATATGCGATGTGACCGGATCGTTAAATCAAATGTTGATTTAATGATTTAATGTATAATTATATATTTGATATATTATTTTGCATTAACTAGTATTTGTTCACTTTAAATGGATTTTCTCACTTGTTTGTACAAGTTGTATATGTGATATACTTTTTGTGCAAATGATTGTATCATGTTTGATGATACAAGTTCTCTTGATTAGGTGTATGATTAAACCATGGTTAGTTAATGGTTAGGGTTTCATTTGGTTTATTTATCCCTTTATTTATTTTGTTTTGACAAAAGAAAATGAGATATGAAAACAAAAGGGTTGCTTTCAAAGATGAAGCTTCATGAAGGTTTGACCAAAGTGACCATTTTTTCTTCATATCTAAACCTAACCATTCACTAACCCTAGTCTATTCTCTACACCTAACTATGGTTGGAATTATGATAAGGATTCATTTTTCTTTTCAATTCTAATTAACTTATCATAATTCCTTCTTGATCTTCTTCTTCTTCACATGAAGAAAGCTTTCCTCATCAATGGTAAGTGAAGAAAATGAGTGAGAAATCCAATTCTAAAGTCTACCCACTTCCTATTTCTTCATCCTTTACCTCTTGCCAAGTAGTATAGGGTGTTTCCTTCACAAGTTTTCATGGCTTGGTGAAGGTGGAGCTTGATCTAGTGATGCCTCGACGTAGATCATCTTCGGCACGAAGCCGACGACCTTACCCGCCCATTTCTCCGATGAAGCCGACGCTTGAGCCCGGGATTTCATTTGGACAGCGGAGAGGACTTCATTACGGAGCCGTGGAGGTGGAGGACCGGATCTACAAAGGTTGTATTTCCGTTCTTTATTAGTAAAGTTGTTTACTAATTATTGTTATCGCCTATATATCTAGCCAACGATCCGTATTAGGGTTTCTCGGCACCTCTAATTTTTGAAATTGGCATGGTTGATGCCTTGTGAGACCTCCTTAGTGTGCCTAGGAACCCTACACGATACTCCAGAGTAGACAGGTGTATACGCTTCTCATCCCAGTTCGGGAGATGGCCTGTTCCGCAGCCATTGGTATGCGATACCGGAGATAGTATACAGGTGCTCATTGGGTTATGAGTTATATTATACAGACTCGTGGGGGAACTGATGGTTGGGGTTGGGTTACGCCAGCGCCCTGGCCATCTACCGTGGCCAGTGCGGAACAAAAACGACATTTAAAAAACTTGGCACTAACGAAACCCGCCCAAGATCGAACCATAAACCTTTACTAGCTAACTATAAAAGTGCTAAAATACAATGTTAGAATGGTTATACCGAATGAACCAAGTCCTTCGATCTTCTACCATCTTTCCAAGCTCCTTGAGGTGTCCTGAACTGAATTTGGTCGCCGGTCTTCCTTCGTCGATGATGATCCACCAGAAAGATATAGCTCTAGGCTCTAGCTCCACACCATAAACAAGTGAAGCATATAGGGACTTAAGATGGCTAGTCAAGAGTGCCTAGAATGTAGTGAATTGATCCAAGTGTTTATCTATCTCACCCCCTCTCGTGATTCTCAACTCATGAGATTGTAGAGAGGAGGTTAAGCTTGAAGGTGGTGGAACTCATGAAAAACCTAGAGAGGAGAGTGAAGCTAATGGTGAGAGTGAGAGAGCCTTCAAAAATGAACCATCACTTTTCTTTTTCATCAAGTGAGAAAATATCAAGCATGCTTGGTTTTGTAAAAACAATATTTTCCATTTTAAAATACAACCCATCCTTGAATAGTTTGCACAAATGAATTAATAATTCATTTGTGCACACTATGAAAGCATGGTTCTCACTATACTCCCCATCATTTCTTTTCCACCTCATTATCCATTTAAAATAAATGGTCAAACCCAAAATGAGGTGTCCACCTTCTAGAATGTTTTCCGGATAAATACGGATTACATTCTACTTATATACATACCTGTATTAGTACCGAAATACGAATAACCGAAGAGATAGAATAACACAAAGAACATAATACTAGAATATACATATCAAAATATATATACGTAAATTATTAAATCAATACCTGATTTAATAATCCGGCTCAAACCCGAGCCGTCTAGTATTATCAACTGTCCGATCGAAGGTTCGGGTACATAGTACAATCAATCGATCAGAACCCTGCACGTATCCAATATGACTACTACATCATTTCGTCTGAACCAGGGAAACCCTCTGTGTGGGACTCTAAAGACACGTCAATACGCTGGCAGTAGGTTTAACCACAAGCACGTCAGCGGCACTAGCTGTACGTAACGGCTACCCAGGTATTGAGCGAAAAAAGGCCGACGAGCAAACTCATCCGAACCCTTACTAAGCCTGTCCGTGACAATCTCCGTACAGTCCGGTCTGTTCATCTAAGTGTATCGCATATCGGGTCTAGGGGGTGGATAAAGTCAGACCCCTAATAACGCGATATTTTCATATCGGTATAAAGCCCATCACCCACTGAGAAACTACTGATCCAAATCAGTAATTCTCCTCTACCTTGGCCAAGGATTTCTGGTGATGGCCACCCGTGCACTGCGCGACATCAACCCCCAATACTGGGATAGACGAATCCCCGACGATCCGCTCACTGCCTCCATGTGGCTCGGGACTGTACCTAACTAAAACCTGTTTGCATGACTCCTTTGAGCCATGGTAGGGTAGTAATCAAAGCACCGTGGGAACTCACACGAGAAAAATGATGATCTCAGGTCGACAGACTAACCTATACTCATTTCCCCTGGGAACTGCTATCTGACAATAGGTATAATACCATCCAGCATGTTACCGGTGAGTCCGTCCAGTGTACTTATAACCCAATGAGCACCTGTATACTATCTTAGGTGACTAACTGACACCAATGGCTTGTGATACCGGCCACCGCCCCTCGTCGAGGTCTCGATAAGTATACACTAGTCTACTCCGGAGTATTAATGCCCAGTCTCGATACTCCCTCGACTAGGGACATTTAAGGATGTGCTTATGGACCACCCAGCTCCCACATATATGATCACCATCATAATGCTAGTAGTTAAGCAAGAATCATATGGGCTCTATCAACATGTAATAGTGATATGTAATACCACATAATGCATTTAATGATGATAAAGGAAAACCAGATAGCATACTATCATTTTGAGTAAGATTGTTCTACCCGTATAGACCCTCCCTCAATCATCACAATCGCATGCCTGCGATTACATTAATTGACTTGAGGTCACTATAGCCACAATCTCCCACTTTTACTTAAGGCTAATTATTGCGGTGTCGCATACTCACAGCCCGTGTGATACTGAACACCCAACTTCTCTACTAATCAGTCTAGCAAAGCTAGTTTGTGAAACTATTCGTTCGAGAAATAGCCTCAGTGAGTAGATCCGCTCTAATGTTTCTATCTTTATCTCTCTATATCTCAACTTCGCGGAGAAAGACTATCTCCTGAAATGAGCAATACCTGTCTTAGAATTTGTCTGGATATCTGATGGGACCCAGTTCATAAATGAACTCCAAATCTAACAAACTTCTTAGACTATATCATCCAATGAATTTAATCAGTATCCTGCGCCATGCCTTGCACAGTATCCGCTTGGACCACCTGTCCAACATACTGCCCCTCAAAAGAAGAAAAACGGTAACCCTGACAGTCACTCTGTCATCCAGGTCACCTTGGAAGCAAGAAATGATAATGGCCTCCTGAAGGAGGCTATCGTTACCATATACCAAGAACATCCACTTATGTTCATAACTGCTCCCTAATGTTTCTCCAGGATTGGATTAATATATACGCTTATTGCAGCCAGTGCAAAAGCAATAACTGGTGTTGTACTTAACATCTTATGATTGACTCAATTGCTTAAGCAAGTGATATTCCAATTATGCAAATCCCTCTCCTCATCAGTCTAGAAGACATCTCTTTAGAGAAGTTGACTCCATCACCTGCGGGTACACCACCACGCCAGGAGTTGTCCATTCTAAAACACTTTTAGAATAGTGTCAAGTACCCGAATTGGAACACTTCCCAAATCTAGATCTAAAACCATAGATCTAGTCACCAGAATCCCTGTTATTTTATCCAGATCCTATATGGAGAAAATCCTTGTGACAAACATAGTATAACCGATCGTAGTATAGGAAGATCGTTTCCCATCAAGAGCATGTCATCAAAATACCAGGACATCTCTCCCTACTACCTTCTTACCAGGTCTATATGTTGTTCTAATGAAATCAAACTCTATGATTGTCACATCAAAACTAGATGATTTATCTCCGATATACTTGCTCTAGTCTATAAATAGATATAAGCTACTTGCCCACCAAGCTTCCGCTGCTCCCACTAACTATAACAACCCTCTGGCAGAGTCATATACACGTGCACTTCTAAAGCTAATTTAGAACGACATTATACTTATCTTCCTGCCAGACCTCATAGTCTAGAACAGCAGTAGTAACAAGTTTGGGTAACCAAAAACCTCCCTGTCACCGTCTTTGAGGAGACCGTAGTACCTCTCGGGTGCCTGAGGTTATCCACCAAATTTGCGGAGTGGCTAATGGATCGTCGAATCCAATTGAATCTTTAAGTTCTACTAAATTTTTAGTAATCGTTTGTGGTTCTGGAATCACTTCCAGTTCTACCATACACCCACTAATGTTTTCTGAAAAGAATTCAATTTACTAAAAAAGTGGCGAGTCAAGAACAATATAACTATTGACCTTCCAAATGGTAGAATGTTAACCCTCGTCAATGCCCGGGATAACCCACAAACTGCCATTACTGAAACGTTCCTATAGTTTATCCGGATTCTGGTTTTAAGCATAAGCCGGACAACTCCATATACATTAACACTGTTAAGATATGAATCTATTATAAATCCAATATAGAAACAAAGGAACTAATTTATTTGGAACCAGATTCAAAATACATGCTGCCGTTTTCAGTGCATATTAACTAAATGGAAGAAGGCCAAGCAACATTACTCATCAACGAATACACCCACGTATGAGTAACCTGAAAAAGAAGCAAGTTCTCAAACTATTACTTACAACGGAATACCTAACACAAATATCTACATCTTCGATCACCTTGAAGAATCCTGGTACTTGCAACATATGGTTCTCTACCTTATTCTTGTACCTATAACTTCTCAAAATTTGGACCTTATATTTCAACAAAATATTGTCTAAAACTAGAGAAGTCATGAGTAAACAAAATATAGTACGAGTACCAACCCCTTTGTCCTAACGGACATCGGTCAACATAAAATACTTTGTATAAGTCCACTGAGTTTAATAACTCAAACCCTGTGCGTCGTAGGTTGAAAACTGTACTATGGTTAAGAAGAATTACACCGTTGTTGATTGCTCCTGCCCTAACCATCAACTGATATAGGTAAATATCATAAACATAATTTCAAAAAGTTATATCTCACTTTATAAAATAAACGTACAGATATATCATTTTGAAATTTGTGCATAACAACGGATATTCAAAACCAAATATTTGCCGTTAGGAAAAACCCAGGTGATTTCCTCAAATATCACCAATTACAAAGAATTCCGATATATATTGAGGATCTAATCACCCAATTCCCAATATCTTACTCCCACTCATCATCTGTAACGCCATACATATGTGAGAATCAAGTATGGTAAATACATACCCTGGAGTTAGAATCTAACTGGGAAAACAGTTTTCAATTAACACCGCACAGTAAAACTGAAACATGAAAATGTTTCGATAGGGTGTTGGGTATTCCTAGTAATGCCTTTTCCACTATCCAGATTCATGACAGTAACCGTATACTTTTTTCCCCCACTCCAATCCCTTTATATTTCTTTACTTATTACCTTTTGTACACCTCACTTAGGCTAATTGGTTTTCTTCCTTCCCTACCCATCGGCACCTGCCTATGGTTTGGAAGAAGACTATCCAATAAGTGCAATAGGTGTACCCTCCTAATACCAGGAGCCCTCGCAGCCTGAGAGAATGTGAAGAGAAAAGACAACTGAATAATCCTTATTCTATTTCTCCAGAACCAGAATCCATCCTCGAACTGGAATAAGTTTCTTTGAGTTCGTATGTAACTATACGATGGCATATCCAATAAATGTGGATCTTCGTAGTGATACGGGGTGTTCTGGAGAAACGCAAAGGGGAAGTAGGAGTGGCAGGGGTATACACGGCTTTGTCGTGAATGATAGTAGTCGCAATTTCCTTTGCCCTTAATCTAATCCCTTTATATGTCTTTACTTATTACCTTCTGTACACCACACTTAGGCTAATTGACTTTCTTCCTTCCCTACCTTTCAGCACCTGCCTAAGGTTTGGAAGAAGACTATTCAATAAGCGTAATAGGTGTACTCTCCTAATACCAGGAGACCTTGCAACCCGAGAGAAGGTAAAGAGAAAAGACAACCGAATAATCCTATTCAATTTCTCCAGAACCTGAATCCATCCTCGAACTGGGACAATTTCTTCGAGTTCGTTTGTAACTATATGATGGAATATCCAAAAAAAATATGTATCTTCGTAGTGATACAGAATGTTCTGGAAAAATGCAAAGGGGATGTAGCAGTGGCAATGATATATGCGACTAAATGACAATCCAATAGCTAAAGTGTTTTAAGAAGGTTCGGTTAACTTGGTTCATGAGTTTTAGTTTGAGGTCGGGTCATGGTCGCTGCCAAAGAGAGAGAGAGACAAAAGAAACACTCAGCGTGCACTCTACCCTTGGTTTGATTGGTTAATCACTTTATCTAATCAGGATGGATTCCATTATTTCCTCGAATTCTCCTTTAAACCCTAAAAAGAGAATTAGTCGGGATCACCTGAAAATCACCCGAGGAGTAATACCTACTCATCAGTGGGAATCGGGATCCAACTATCATCGTATGATAACTTGATGAAAGCCACTCAAATCACCACACTCCAGAAGGTATGTGCATGCCTGGCAAGTTTTCTTTTTGTTTGAAACTCCCGATATGATTTTTTCCCCTAGGACCTAAGTGACCTTGACACAGTCAACAAATCAAAAAGTCCTATTCAAGTTCAACCCGTCATTATCTTGATTTCATTAAACCCACCCGCACGAGCCCTTGACACAGTCAACAAGGCCGCACGACTGTCCTAACCAATCACATTGCATGCTACAAACAAGCACCACTTAGCTACCGCACACTACGCCTTGAAACAGTCAACAAACGCAGTATGAATACTAAGTACTACTCATAGGAAATGACAGAGGGCTACAGCTGGTTTTTGGCGAAAAACCATTAACGTAATAAACTTGATATCGTTGAACGTGTTAGATATGTATGCCCTAGAGGCCTGTATTGTATAGGATGCTAGGCATGTATATGTACAGAAACAATCTTTGCTCGAAATGAAAGTATGCTATCTGGTTTATCTTCATCTTAACGTGTGATGTGTTGTATTTCATATCTTTATATACATGTTGATGAAGCCATTAGGATTATGCTTGACTGCTAGGATTATGATGTAGATCATACTAGTGGGGCCTGGGCAGTCTACAAGCATATCCTTTAATAGTTCCTAGTCGAGGGTATATCGAGACAGAGCATCGATATTACCAGAGTAGACTAGTGTGTACGTTTCTTGACCCTGGAGGCGATGGTTGATCCCACAACCATTGGTGTTTGACGTCAAAGATTATACACAGGTGCTCATTGGAGAATGGGTACACCGAACAGGACTCGCCGAGAACTCCTTGATGGTATATATACCTATTTTCAGATAGCAGTTCTCTAGTGACACTTTTACAGGTTAGTCTGTAGACCCGAGATCGTCATAGTGTCTTGTGTGATTCCCACTGTTCTTTGATTTCCTCCCTACCATGGCTCTACTCAGTCATGCAAAGTGGATTTTGGGTACAGTCCCAAATCACATGGAAGCAGTGAGTGATAGGAGGGGTTTCGTCTCTCCCGGTATAGGGAGTTGATGTCGCGCTATACCTGATCGGCCATAACAGCAAATCCCTGGTAAGGGTTGTCGAGATTTACTGATAAGAGTTATCAGTAGTTTCTCGAATCGTTATGGGGCATAAATCAGCATGACTTATAAAATTACTGGGGTATGACATTTACCACCCCTAGACTTCATATGCGACGTATCAGACGAAGAGACTGGACTGTACGGTAAGTGTTACTTACAGGCTCGTTAGAGTTGTGATGAGTTCGTTTGTCGGCCACCTCTTCGTCATGTACCTGGGTAGCCGTTACGCACAGCTGTTGTCGCTGACGTGCTTGTGGTTAATCCCACTGCCAGCATACCGTCGAGTCTTTAGAGTCCCACACAGAGGGTTCCCTGGTTCAGGCAAAAGATGTAGATGTCGTAAGTTGTTACGACAGGGTTTCAATCATGTTCGTGTAATGGTTACAGGAATAATGATCGGAACGATAATACTGGTAGGATTTGGATTAAGCCGGATGCCGGTATTATATTATTGGATTATTTGTATTCGTATTTTTCAGAATTCGGATAACGGTATACTTATATGGTATACAGTGGAGAGGTATTCTTGTAATTGTACAAGAATACCTTCTAGAAGGGGACACCTCATAAATGGTTTTCATTTTGTGAAAATGGAAATTATGTGGTGGAATATGGAGAGAGTCAAAGCATGGATGAAGGAATGTCTTATATCATTTTATATTCATATGGAGTTACTATTGAAGCATGGTGCATTATTTTATTGCATGCTTCAATTATTTTCTTTTGAGCCATATCATTTTTTCCATGCTTGAATTTTTCATTCATCGCTCTCACATTCTCTCTCCTCATTTTCTCCTTCTTCCTCCTCTTAGCTTTATCCTTCACATGTGTTGTGAATCAAAAGCTCAAGAGACATATTAATCCACTACATGATCTCTATATCATCTAAGTGATCATTTCTAGCACACTTCATCTCTTAGTTAACTCTTGAGAAGAGTTTGAAGCTTGTTCCATAACTCTCGGGTGGATCATCTATGTCTTGAGGTGGCCAGAGATCGAGGTCATTGCAAGCATCCAAAGAGCATAGGAGTTACATCCAAAAAGAAGACCCGAAGGACCGGTTCATTAGGTATAACCCTTTCATAGTAGTTAAGAACTCTAGATAGGGTTTGCTAGTTAAGGTTTAAGTATAAGATCTTGGTTTTATGTGGGTGTTGCATGCAAGAAATTTTTTGATTGCCACTTCTGCCTCCACACAAGTGTTGTGAGGGTGTGCAACATCCACTAACAGAAGGAACCGAGTAGTTTTACAAATATATAGTGGCGTAAACTTTTGCCAATGAGGTCACTCCGTGTGAAGGGATCTCGGCTCTTTCGTCATCGAATGAGGTGCAGGATATTCCTAACAGAATACCACGATGCAAAGCAAAAGAATTGACTATAGTGAATTTATTACACTGACGAAAATTTTTGCTCAAGAGGTCACTCCCTTTGAAGGGATCTCGGCTCTTGCCTCGTCGAATGTGGTGCTGGATATTCATAATCGAATACCACTGTGTAAAGCAAAAGGAAACGTCCTGTAATAACGGTTTTTGAAAATTTGGTTCCAACAACATCATTTTAGGTTTATCTTTCCTTTCATTAATCAAAGTTAACGTAGTCCCATCAATTAATCCATATCACACCAGAAAAATGAACGAAAATACAATGTACGTATATGCCATCCGCATTCGCCACGGGGCCCGTCATGAACTATTAGGTTACTTAACTAACGGCAGAGCGGGGGCTGGACTAGCGCGGATGCAAAACATATACAACATCTACTAGCAGATATAAATATATATATATATATAACATAAGTCCCAGGCATGATATAAGCAACATCACAAAACATCAACAAGCAACACAGAATGGTGGATAATCTTGGAGCTTCGAGTTTCATTTGAGCCGCAAATGAGACCCGACGTTCCCGGTCGTGTGGATAGCCTGTGAAATGAAAACGTGGACCCCTACGAGCGCGGCAAGTTACAAGCCAATCTCAGAAGTGAGGCAACACCAATCAACAAAGTGAATAGGCCATCCAGCACTTCACGGAATCTGGTAACTTGAGCACTCCACCGTGGGTCATTATATACCCCCTACGAGTGCGACGAATAGACCGCCAATTCTAGAGTAAGGCCCCCTCCGTTTCAATGCCATGAGATGCGGGCCCATTGCCTTCTTAAACCCGGCTATTCGTGCACTCCACCGCGGGATAATCCTGAAAGTCGACCCTAGCACCACCATGAGGTTTTAGTAGCATCAAGCATGCCAAGTTCAAATTTTTATTGGTGCTAAGCTAGATAATACGAGATCTTTGCTAGAATATTAAGGTTTAGTAAAACTAGTAGAAATGAAAGATGGCTATACCCTCGTAGATCGAGTTCTTCACTTCACATGCTCCGTGTAGTAGTCCCGCGACTCCACTAGGCTCCACTTGAGGCTTTGGACGAGCTTGCTCTGATGACCTTCATGCCGAAGATGATCCAAGCGAAGTCCCTCCACCTCAAGCTACCTCTACACTAAACTCTTTAGCGTAGTAAATACGCTATACTCAATCGCCAGTCAAGTGTAGGATGGTGAAGTAGGGGATGTTAAAAGATCACAAGTTTGTGTTCAAGCTTCATGGTTCACGTCACATGTGAGGGTTGAAGCTTGAACTATAGCAATTGAGGAAGAAGAAGAAGCTAGAGAGCAACCATGTGAGCAACTCAAGAAAATGGCTAAGTGTTGAGAATGAGAAAAGAATGAATGGCAACTCTTGACCCCCACTTATTCAAGCATGGAATTTTGCAATATAAAATTGCAACCATGCTTGAATAGTGAGTCAAGATGAATAAACTACGAATAAACCCCATGCTTGCAACCATGCTCTCATTTTCTACCACTTTTCTTTTTTTCTCAAAAATAGAAATCATGCCATGCTATATATATATATATATATATATATATATTAATACATAAAATAAAATATTTAGTGAGCTAATGATATTAGTTAAGATATAATTATATCACATATAATATATATCACATTATTAAATCAACACTTTATTTAATAATCGGGTTATATCACATATGACCGACTAATATCATTTATCTGTGTATCACATTATCAAAACAACACTTGATTCGATAATCTGGTTATATCATATATAACCGAACCGATAACAGATAACTACCAGATTACAATACGGTATCACATACACGTATTTAATCAGGCCCACACACATATCACATATGTATCCTACATCGTTTTGCTTGAACCAGGGAATTTCTATGTGGGACTCTAAAGACTCGTCAATACGCCAGCAGTAAGCGATGATCACATCAGTCACCTACAAGCCGTCAGCGGTATTAGCTGGACGTAACGGCTACCCGGGTATTGAGCGATATAAAGATCAATAAGCAAGCTTGTCCATAGTCTCCATGAAGCCTATCAGTAATACTATCGTACAGTCCGGTCTCTTCATCTGATATGTCGCATATTATGTCTAAGGGTGGTAAACGTCAGACCACGGTAGAGTGATAAGTCATGCCGATGTCTGGCCTATAACGGTTCAAGAAACTACTGATAACACTTATCAGTAAATCTTATAAGCAGCCCTGGCCAGGTACTTCCAGTTATAGCCAATCGAGCATAGCGCAACATCAACTCCCAATACCGGGAGAGACGAAACCCCTCCTTTCGCTCATTACCTCCATGCGACTCGAGACTGTACCCAAAATCCACCTGTTTGCACATCTCCTTTGAACATGGTAGGGAGAAAATCAAAGCACAGTGGGAGCCGCACAAGACTCTATGACGATCTCGGGTCTATAGACTAACCTGTACCAGTGTCACCAGAGGACTGCTATCTGATGATAGGTATACTGCCACATAGGAGTCCTTGCCGAGTCCTGTTCGGTGTACCCATTCTCCAATGAGCACCTGTGTACAATCTTTGATGTCACACACTAATGGTTATGGGATCAGCCATCGCCTTCTAAGGGACAAGAAACGTACCCACCAGTCTACTCTGGAATATCGATGCCCTGGTCTCGATATTCCCTCGACTAGGAACTGATTAAAGGATGTACTTGTTGACCACCGTGGACCCACCAGTATGATCTCATCACAATCTTGGTAGTCAAGTACATATCCTAAGGGCTTTATCAACATGTAAGAGACAGACAGTATAAATACCAGTCTACATGTTAAGATAAAGGTAACCTGATAGCATATTATCATGTCGAGCAAGAAAATCCTCTATATATATATCCAAGCATCCACTATATCATCAATAATGGCCTCTAGGGCATACATATTCCTAACAAATCCTAGTACAGCAAATAAAAGTATATATACAATGGCGACACCGACATTAACCCGGTCGTGTCCCAATAAAAGAATATACAATCTGGCAGAGACAGCAGTCCACATGTCGGATGCTCGCCCCACAATAACAAATATACAAATGAATCTGAACTGTACTACTACCATTGTACCACTGGCTATCCACCATGACAATCCAACCACAATATTAGCACAATCATAGAATATCAACGTGAATATCATGTTCAAAAACCCATCTAATCGAACATATAGCAACTAGTCGGCTTGTACCGCTCAATGATATTCACGGTCACAGATATATTCACATGCACTGATAAACACGAACTTAAAATTTCGATCGACTAAACTTTTCAAAATTTTCCCCAAATGCAATCCAACACTCAAACAAATCTGGGCCAAAACCATACATCCTAAAAATCATATTTCCATGTATAAGAGTGCTAGAAGAAATTTTGAGGCAATTGGCCACAAAAGCATCGTGGAAGTGTCGCCAAATGGCATGTTTTACGGCAGTTACACGGCCAAAACGTTGGTTCAAGTGTCCAAATTTCTTATGGTGCTCTACAAATTCCTGCATGTATTTTTAAGACACTCTGAAAGATTTTTTGAACAGGTTTAAAAAACGACAGCAAGCATGACCAAATAGAAATACGATTCGGAAAAATTGGTCGATCGACATTTTAACCTCGTGCAAACTAGCTAGTAACGGTTTATTGTGTGGCTCTGATACTATGTTGGGTTACGCCAGTGCCCTGGCCATCTACCATAGCCGGTGCGGAACAAAAACAACGTTTAAAAAACATGGCGCTAACGAAACCCGTCCATGATCGAACCATAAACCATTACTAGCTACCTATAAAAGTGCTAAACTACAAGGTTAGAATGGTTATACCGAATGAACTAAGTCCTTCGGTCTTCTACCATCTTGCCAAGCTCCTTGAGATGTCCTGAACTGAACTTAGTTGCCAGTCTTCCTTCGTCGATGATGATTCACCAGAGGGATGTAGCTCTTGGCTCTTGCTCCACACCATAAACAAGTGAAGCATCTAGGGACTCAAGATGGCTAGTCAAGAGTGCCTAGGATGTAGTGAATTAATCCAAGTGTTTATCTATCTCACCTCCTCTCTTGATTCTCAACTCATGAGATTGTAGAGAGGAGGTTAAGCTTGAAGGTGGACGAAATCATGAAAAACCTAGAGAGTGTTAGTTATATGTATGCCCTAGAGGCCATTACTGTACATTGGATGTATATTGTAGTGGATGCTGGGACATATATAGGTAGGACTTTCTTGCTCGACATGATAGTACGCTATCTGGTTGCACTTTATCTTAACATGTATACTTTCTGTCTCTCTGATTACATGTTGATAAAGTCCTTAGGATGTATACACGACTTCCAGGACTATGATGTAGATCATACAAGTGGGGCCTGGATAGTCCATGAGTACATCCTTCAAATGTTCCTAGTCGAGGGAATATCGAGATGGGGCATCGATATTCCAGAGTAGACTAGCGCATATCTTCTCGACCCATGCGATGGGCGATGGATGATCCTATATCCATTGGTGTTTGACATCGAAGATGGTATGCGGGTGCTCAGTGGAGACTGGGTACACTGAACGGACTCGCCGAGAACTCCCAGATGGTATTATACCTCACGTCAGATGGCAGTTCTCTGGTGACACTGGTACAGCTTAGTCTGTTGACCCGAGATCGTCATAGAGTCTTGTGTGTCTTCCACTGTGCTTTGATTTCCACCCTACCACGGCTCTACTGAGTTGTGCAAACAGGTGGTTATTGGGTACAGTCCCGATTCACATGGAGGCAATGAGCGATAGGAGGGGATTCGTCTCTCCCGGTATTGGGGGTTGATGCTGCGCTATGCTCGACTGGCCATAACAGGAAATCCCTGGCCAGGGTTGCAGTGATATACTGGTAAGAGTTATCAGTAGTTTCACGAATGTTATGGACCTCACGTCGGCATGACTTATCAAGCTACTGGGGTCTGACGTTTACCACCCCTAGGCGAGATATGCGGCATATCAGACGAACAGACCGGACTATAAGGTAAGTGTTACTGGTTGGATTCACAGGAGTGTGAGCGGGCTTGCTCGTCGATCTTCTGATCGCTCAATACCCGGGTGGCCGTTACGTTTAGCAGACCGCTTGCGGCTTGTGGGTGTTTGATATGATCATCACCTGCTGCCGGCGTATTGACGAGTCTTTAGAGTCCTACACAGAGGTTTCCTGGCTCAAGCGAAACGAAATAGGAGTGCATATGAGATATGTGCGGGACCAAGAATAATGCGTGTAAGTGATACCGTATTTCATTCTCGCGATGAATGTGTCGAATGGTTGTATGCGATATAACCTAGTTATCGAATCAAGGATTGATTCGATAAGCCGATACATTGGATACTAGCCGGTTATATGCGATATGACCGGATCATTGAATCAAGTATTGATTTAATGATTTAATGTATAATTATATATTTGATATATTACTTTTCATTAACTAGTATTGGTTCACTTTAAATGGATTTACTCACTTGGTTTGTGCACATTGTATATGTGATATATTTTTTGTGCACATGATTGTATCATGTTTGATGATACATTCTAGCTTGGTTTTGTGTAAAGTATTAAACCATGGTTAGTTAGTGGTTAGGGTATCATTTCATTTGCTTATTCATTTATCTATTTATTTATTTTATTTATTTCATTTGAAAAGAAAAAGAGAAAAGAATGGTTGCTATTTTTGTTTTTATTTGAAGCTTCTTGAAGCTTTGAACAAGTCCACCATTCTTGTCTCTTCTCTAACCCTAACCACTCATCTAACCTTAGTTAAATCTCTACACTAAATCATGGTTGAAGTCATGATAAGTATTGATTTATTTATCAAATAAATTAACACTTATCATATCTTCTTCTTCTTCTTCATCTTCTTCAACATGAAGAAAAAGCTTGCCTCTTCAATTGCTACTAGCCAAAACAAGTGAGAAATCCAATTCTAAAGTCTACCCACTTCCTATTTCTTCATCCTCTACCTCTTGCCAAGTTGTATAGGGTGTTTCCTTCACAAGTTTTCATGGCTTGGTGAAGTTGGAGCTTGTTCTTGTGATGCCTCGACATAGATCATCTTGGCATCGAACCGACGATCAAGCCCGCCCATTCTTCGATGATGCGGATGCTAGAGTCATGGGTTCGATTTGGACAGCGGAGGGAGATCATCGCAGAGCTTAGGAAGTGGTGGACCGGATCTACAAAGGTTGTAGCCCCTTCCCTTTAGCTATATTTCCGTTTACTTGCTTGCTTTGCCTATATATCTAGTTAACGATCCGCATTAGGGTTTGTAGGCACAAGGAATTTTTGATTTGTGCATGTTTGATCACTTGTGAGACTCCATTAGAGTGCCTAGGAACCCTACAGTGGTATCAGAGCCTAGCTAGAGCCTTAGGCGAAGTCTAGACGGAATTAGAACTCCGGTCGAATCAAAACCCAAACCCTAATATTGCTCTCTGGACTTTTTCTGAAATCGTGGTTTTTTCGAAATTAAAAATATGCAGAAAATCCAGCAGGGAATTCTAAGAATTACGATGCAAAATTTTTTCATTGATACCTCTATTGCGCGGCGGAACCGCGGCAGAAGCCTGGATTCTGCGGCGGTTCCGCGGTCACGTGACTTGATTGGCCTTCAAACTTTGCACAGTAATTCATGTTTTCTGGTGCTGGTTTTCCTGGGAATATTTTAATATTTATTCCAGAGTTGTATTTTCTGGGTTGTATTGGGGACTCGGTGTATTCGATCGGACTGTCTAATTTTTGTCGGTGTGCTTTTCCGGATAAATTTTAGAATATGTTAAAAAGTTCGACCGGATATAAATACCCAACTTTTCCCCTGTCGGGAAATTTCCAAGTGTTGGATTTTTCCGTAGTTTAACGACGTTCTAAGTAGTGCAAGTAACGCGATGGACCCTCTAGAAGACAACAAACCTTAACTCGATTATGTGACCGTCTTGAACTGCCCTTTGAACCTTCGGGTTTGGGGCAGTACGGCGTGCCACATGTGAAGCGTTGGCTTGACCCTTCTACGGCTGGACCGTTGGTACTGAGGCACGAACTGAATGTTGTTAGACTTATTTCATGTGTTGAGTAGTATCGGGAAAACTTGGGTGTTCGATTGTTCGATCGAAAAGTTTAGCATTTTCTGTTTATCCGGAATGTGATACAATAATTGGAATTCACAAATAGTTATGAGATAACGGAATGAATATTATAAACATAGCAGTTTAGTCTCGCTTGATCGGTTGCCACGGAATTTTGATGTGATCAAAAGTCCGTCGCAATCACGTAGAGTACGCGGATACTCGCCGGGTAAACTTAATAGACAGCCTCACTCCATTGCCCCGACCAAGTGACTGTAGGAGAACCCCGTCGCCGAAAGCATCCGTTCGGATGCTCGCGGTAGCGGTGTTCCGCCTTGGTGCACTTTGTCGACGGCGTCGGGGGCGCGGCCGGCTACTGAAGTTTGCGACGAGCATTCGATCAGAATGTCGGGAATCCTGTTGAATTGCCCGACTTGATATTGAAAAGTGTTTTCGATTTTGAGACTAAAATGCGGGGTTTATAATTGTTAGGCATGCGATGTCTAAGTAATTCATTTGGTCAGGCATGCGATGTCTGAGGAGGTTGCGGATTCCAACTGTTGTAGTTTTACACTTTCTTTTCTGTGACCGTAAGTGTAATATGTGATATCGCCGGTTTCGTTGCTATATGTCAACGACAATTGGGATGCGCATATTTACTTACGTTGATGACATGTGATGTTATGTGTTGCTGGATATGTTATATTGGATCGTCGTGTTTGAATAGCCGGGGTTTTTTATGTGAGATGAGTGTTTTTTCATTTTCATTCATGTAAAAACTTGTATGTAATATTCTTTTATTGGGGCACTTCCAGGTTGCGGAAGTTGTCACCGTTGATGTATATTATTTACTTTTCTGCACTAGGATAGACTCAAGGAGGGGAGCACAAGTAACCGGGTTCTGGGGTCCAGTGGGAGACCAACTCGAGGAGTCGAGTCCGGGTCTCCTAACCCTAGAATTGGTAGGGTTGCTTGCCGCTCTCGTAGGGGTCTAGCGGTGTGGGATTGGCTATTCATCACGACCGTGGAATCCGTGTTTTATATTAGCTCGTATTGAAAACACGGAAGTCCTAGTATATCCAATATTTTGTTAGGTCCACGTTACCTCTCCCAGTACTTTCGGGGTTGCGGAAACGGTAAAACAAAAATTTTCTGAACTTTGTAACATGGACCGTAAAAGCCGGATCTTTGTTAAACAATACACTAGCTACCTAACATGAGATGTTATCTACTCGGTTAGGGGTTATACCTCAACTTGAACTCCTTCTCTTCTTGTTGTTCTTCACTCCTTGTTGTTCTTCTCTTCTTGTTGCTCTTCTCTTTGTTTGCTCAATGGTTGATCCGGACTTCGGTCACCTCCGCGGCCTCTTTGAGTCGAAGACGATCCACCCGAGAGATGTACACCGAGCTCCACCTCGAGCCGAGGTAACTTGGGCAAGGAGATAGCTAATCTAAAAGCCCTAGGTTGTGTAGAAGTGATGAAGGGATGGTTTTGTCTTTGTGAAATCTTTATCACTCAACACATGAGATCAAAAGATCAAAACAAGAGGAAGAAGAAGAAGGAGTTTTCTTGCAACCATGGAGCTTCTCATTTCAAGAGAGAGAATGAGAATAATATTATGATCAAAAGAAAAACAACCATGGTTGCAAATAATGCAAAACAACATCATTACTAATCCCATCAAGATAAAATTGATGGCTACTTTTGAAATGACCATTATCATAATCCAAAAGAAAAAGGAAAAGAAAAGAAAAGTGAGGAACCCTCTTGAAAGTCAATGGTCAACCCGGTCAACCGGTCAACAAAGTCAAGAGAGGTCAACGGGGTCAAATGGTCAATGCAATTAGCCATCATAAGATTATCACTAATAGGATTAGTAAATGATGTTCGCGGCTCATAATGGTTTTGACCAAACGAACTGTCAAAAACCCTAATGAGTCCGCCTCAAAATGGTTTTGACCGAATCAACTGTCAAAACCCTAATGAGCCTGCCACATAACGGTTTTGGCCGAACCAACTACCAAAACCCTAATGAGGCACCTCCTCCTTCATCGCTCCGGAAAACTGTGCATACACACCTGCATCCGTATTCCGTAAAATGCGGATGCACAGAAGACAAAACAAATCCATCCGTACAATACTAGGATCCGGCTTAAACCAAAGCCTACTAGTACTGCCTGCCCGAATACCATACGCACACAAGTGTACGTAAGTGATCGCAGCCCTGCCGTAAAACCATACGGCCTCTATACGTTTCGCTCAGTGCCGGGAAACTCTCTGTGTGGGACTCTAAAGACTCGACACTACGCTGGCAGTGGGTTTAACCACAGACCGCAAGTGGCACTAGCTGTACGTAACGTTCCCCAGGTAGATGTCGATAAGAAGGCCGATGAGGTAAACCCATCCGAACTCCTACTGAGTCTGTATGTGACAATCTCCGTACAGTCCGGTCTGTTCGTCTGATACATCGCATGTCGGGCCTAGGGGGGCGCAAGCGTCAGACCCCTAATAGCGGTACAAGTCGTGTCGGAGTGAAGCCCAGAACACCCTGAGATAACACTGGAACCTACCAGTATATCTCGCTTGCCCTGGCCAGGGACTACTTGTGTAATGGCTCTCCTAGACACAGCGCGATGTCAACCCCCAATACTGGGAGAGACGAATCCTGTCTAACCGTCACTGCCTCCAAGTGCTTCGGGACTGCTCCCAACTACTACCTGTTTGCACGACTCAGTAGAGCCGTGGTAGGGTAGTAATCAAAGAACAAAGGGAACACACTCGAGGCGAAGTGACAGTGTCAAGTCAGCGGACTAAGCTGTACTCATGTCACCTGGGAACTGATAACTGACGATAGGTATAATACCAACCATCAGTTCCCGACGAGTCCTGTCCAGTGTACTCGTAACCCAACGAGCACCCGCATACTATCTCAAGTACGACGTACCGACGGCTGTGGGACAGACCGTCTCCCGCACTAGGATGAGAAGCGCATGCGCTAGTCTACTCCGGAGTATCGATGCCCTATCTCGATACTCCCACGACTAGGGACGTGTATAAGGATGTGCTTGTAGATTACCCAGCCCCCACGAGTGTGATCGCCATCACATCGCCGGTAATCAAGCAAAGATCCTAAAGGCTCTACTAATGCGTATAGGTGATATAATAAATAAACACACATGTACACATTAAAGCAGAGACAAACCAAGTAGCATACTACTATATTGAGCAAGATTGTCTGTACAACTGCGAATATCCCAAGCTTCCATCAAGTAATATACATACTAGTATGATACAGTAATGGCCTCTAGGGCATATACACTAACAATCTCCTACTTGCACTAAGGCCATGTACTGGCGTATCGAAGACCTATCATCTCGATCAGCCGCTCGAACTGAGTCTGGGGTAAAGCCTTCGTGAATGGGTCCGCAGTGTTGTCCTTTGTGTCCACTCTCCGCACCTCGATCTCCTGTCGATCAATGATCTCCCTGATCAGGTGATACCGCCTTAAGATGTGCCTGGATTTCTGATGGGACCTTGGTTCCTTCGCTAAAGCTATAGCCCCATTGTTATCGCAATACAAAGGTATTGGGTCAACAATGGACGGAACCACCTGAAGTTCACTAATGAACTTCTTTATCCAGACCGCCTCTTTTGCGGCATCGCTTGCAGCAATGTATTCAGCCTCCATCGTCGAGTCTGCGACGGTATCCTGCTTGGAACTCCTCCAACATACCGCCCCTCCGTTGAGGGTAAACACAAAACCCGAGACGGACTTGCTGTCATCTTTGTCACTCTGGAAGCTTGAATCGGTAAAGGACTCGACCCTGAGGTCTCCATTACCGTAAACCAGGAACATCTCCTTAGTCCTTCTTAGGTACTTGAGAATGTTCTTCACTGCTGTCCAGTGGTCCTCCCCTGGGTCTGACTGATACCGGCTTACCGCGCTCAACGCGTAAGCTACATCTGGTCTTGTACATAGCATCGCATACATTATAGATCCTACCGCCGAAGCGTAGGGTATAGTGCTCATGCGAAACCTCTCCTCGTCAGTCTTAGGAGACATCTTCTTGGAGAGGGTAATTCCGTGCAATGCGGGTATGTTACCGCGCTTGGAACCCTCCATACTAAATCTCTTTAGTACGGTCTCTATGTACCGGGACTGCGAAAGTCCCAATAGTCTCTTGGATCTATCTCTATAGATCTTGATCCCCAGAATGTACGAGGCATCACCCAGGTCCTTCATGGAGAACCTTTGTGACATAAATAGCTTGACCGATTGTAGCATAGGAATATCACTTCCTATCAAAAGAATGTCGTCCACGTACAAAACTAGGAATACGACAGTTCGTCCTACAATCTTCTTATATACACAGGGTTCATCTTCGTTGTTGATGAAATCAAATTCCTTGATTGCCTCATCAAAACAGATGTTCCAGCTCCGCGATGCCTGCTTTAATCCATAAATGGATTTAAGCAACTTGCACACCCTTCCGCTGCTCCCACTGTCTACGAAACCTTCTGGTTGATCCATGTAAACGCACTCTTCCAAACAACCGTTTAGGAAAGCCGTCTTAACATCCATCTGCCATATTTCATAGTCATGGAAGGCAGCAATGGCAAGTAGGATCCGAATGGATTTGAGCATAGCCACCTGAGAAAAAGTCTCGTCATAGTCCAAACCAGGTCTTTGACGAAAACCTTTTGCAACGAGTCTAGCTTTATAGGTTTCCACCTGCCCATCTACACCAAGTTTCTTTTTGTAGATCCATTTGCATCCAACGGGTTTTACCCCAGGTGGAGCAATATCCAAGGTCCACACTTTATTGGCGTACATGGACTCCATTTCGGATTTGCATTGCTTCCTGCCACTTATCAGAGTCCCTACTGATAATGGCCTGCCTGAAACTGGTAGGGTCATCTTCTTCCAAGATGCAATCCTCTCGATCCCCGTCTATGAGAAAACCGTAGTATCTCTCGGGCGGATGAGAAATCCTACCAGATCTGCGGAGTGGCTGAGGTTCGTCAGGGGTTATAGAATCTAGCGGTTCCTCCAAATTTTCAGTTACATTTTGTGGTCGCTGAATTTCTTCCAGTTCTACCGAACTCCCACTAGTTTCTTTTGCAAGAAACTCCCTTTCTAAGAAGGTGGCGTGGCGAGATACAAACACCTTCTGTTCCTCAGTGTGGTAGAACAGATATCCCAGTGAGTTTTTAGGATATCCCATAAATTTACACAGAACTGATCGTGCCTCTAGCTTATCCGGTTTCTGTGTTTTCACATAGGTCGGACAACCCCATATCTTAATAAACTTCAGACATGGTTTCTTACTGCTCCATATTTCATACGGAGTTTTTGGCACAGATTTGGACGGAACTTGATTCAAAAGGTATGCCGCTGTCTGAAGTGCATGTCCCCAGAATGAAAGAGGTAACTCAGCACTACTCATCATGGAGCGAACCATATCCAATAGGGTACGATTCCTCCGCTCCGATACACCGTTGTGCTGTGGTGTATAAGGAGGAGTAAGCTGAGAGAGAATACCATTCTCTTTTAAGTAATCTAGGAATTCCGTGCTTAAGTACTCCCCTCCCCTGTCAGACCGGAGGATCTTGATACTTTTTCCTGTCTGGTTCTCTACTTCGTTTCTGAATTCCTTGAATTTCTCAAAAGCTTCAGATTTGTGTTTCATCAGAAACACATATCCGAACCTAGAGAGATCGTCAGTGAATGTGATGAAGTACGAGAACCCACCCCTTGCATGTATAGACATCGGACCACATACATCACTATGTACGAGTCCCAAGAGCTCTGCTGCTCTTTCTCCATGTCCGGTGAACGGAGATTTGGTCATCTTCCCTTTGAGACAAGACTGACAAGTTTCATAAGATGAAAACTCGAACGCATCCAAGAGTCCATCTTTATGCAACTTACTCAGTCTTTTCTCTCCGACTTGACCAAGTCTACAATGCCACAAGTAGGATTCATTCGTATCTGAATTCTTCCTCTTGCGTGTGTTTTGTATATTGAGAACTGTATTCTGATTTAGAACGTAGATACCATTACACAGTGTACCCTCTGCAACCAGTACCTTATCAAGGTAAATGTTCATGATATTCTTTTCAAGAACAAAGTTATATCCATCTTTATCGAGTAAAGAAACTGATATGATGTTGCAAACCATGGAGGGTACATAGTAGCAATCGTTCAAAATCATAGTCTTGCCATTTGGCAATACTAGGTGATATTCACCGACGGCTGCCGCATTAACTTGTGCTCGTTTCGCTACTCTGAGCGACATATCACCCGGTGCAACTCTCCTACTTTTTCTCAGTCCCTGCAATAAATTACAGATATGAGATCCTGATCCGGTATCAAGTACCCAGGATGTAGGGCTGACCGTAAAACAGTTCTCAATTACAAGAACACCTGAAGTAGATGCAAAACCATGCTTCTTCTTCAACTGGGTATCCTGGAAATCCATACAATCCCCTTTCCCATTCTCATACTCATGACTGTTGTCACAAGTTAGAGCTGAACCAACTTTCCCCAGTCCCGAATAAGAATCGGATCGGTCAAGCGATACATTTTATTATCTTGATTAGGGCGTGAAAAGGTTGCTGCCTGGAGAGAGAGAAAAGAAACACTCAGCGTATGCTCTTGCAAGATTAGATTGGTTTATTAATTTATCTAACCAGGATGTCTCCCACTGTTTACTCAAATTCTTCTTAAAACCTTTTAAAAGAAGAACTAGTCAGGATTTTAATTCACGTCACAATACTTGCTTAACCTTTCAGCCAGGCTAGTGTCGGTACTTCGAGGGAGGTTTTCCAACGCTTTCGCGAAGTTCCTTAATTATAGAACCTCCTTTCCCTGGGGGCGTAGCCCCGCTAACACCTTTCTAGACACCTACTAGGTTTATAGCATTGATCGTTAAGTGAAATAATCTCCCGAGAGTAAACCAACTCATCAGTGGGATCGGGATCCAACTGTCATTGTGTGATAACCTAGATGGAATCCACTCTAGTCACCACACTCCAGAAGGTATGCTAAATCTGCAATTTTCAGTTCTTTTGAAACTCCCGATGTGGTTTTTGCCTCTAAGACCCAAGTGACCTTGACGAATAATCAACAAATCAAAAGGTCCTAGTCATGTTCAACCCGTCGTTATCCAGGATTGCATTAGACCCGCCCGCATGATCCTTGACGAATAATCAACAAAATCATGTGACCGCCCTAACCAATCGCATCTATCAGTGCAACAGAGAATTATTACTCAGCTACCGTTCACTGTGTCTTGACGAATAATCAACAAACGCAGCACGAATACTAAGTATTAATTATCCGAAACGACGGAGGGCTACGGCTGGGTTTTTGGCGAAAAACCCGTTAACGTAATGAACTTGATATCGTTGAAGGAACCTGGTAATCTTTTTGAAAATATAGTGGCGAAAACTTTTGCTAAAGAGGTCACTCCCTGCGAAGGGATCTCGGCTCTTTCCGCATCGAATGAGGTGCAGGATATTCCAAACTGAATACCTCGATGCAAAGCAAGCATAATCGACTATAGTGAAGTTATTACCCTGACGCAAACTTTTGTCCAAGGGGTCACTCCCGATGAAGGGATCTCGGCCCTTGCCTCGTCGACTGAGGTGCTGGGAATTCACAACCGAATACCGCTATGCAAAACAAAAATGAACGTCCTTGCAATAACAGCTTTTTGAAAAACTTGTTCCAACAACGTCTTTTAGGTTTATTTTCTTGCATTAGTTCTTTTAATGCGTCCCATCATTTAAATCCTACCATTGCAGAAAACAACCAAAATATGACGTACGCTTATGCCATTCGCATTCGCCACGGGGCCCCGTCATCACCCGTTAGATTACTTAACTAACGACAGAGCGGGGGCTGGGCTAGCGCGGCTGTAAAACATAAGCAACACCTAAATAGTTATTATATATAGATATACTATAATGATAACCAATCCAGATCACAGATGAACACTTTGGATATACTAGGAACCCGCGATTCGTTCGAGCCTGCAACGAAAAGCGGATTACACGGTCGCGATGAATAGCCAAAACCCCACCCAAGACCCCTACGGGTGCGGCAAACTACCCGCCAAGTACCCGAAGCGAAGCAACCTCCCTCAATGCCATGAGTAGGCCACTCGGCACTTCGAGCTACCCGGTAGTTTGTGCACCCCATCCATGGGTCTATCCTAAGAGCAAAAACAGTAAAAAGAATTATACAATGACGGCTACAACCCCGACCCGGTTGTGCGGCCAAACAAATAATATTACATCAATTTACAAATTTATTACATGAATGAAAGAAAAAGAAACTCCCATCTCACATTGTAACGTCTTCAAAATAATAAAATATGATTTTTGGGAAATTTTATAATTTAATATTATTTTAATGAATATTTTAATATTCTGGTATAATTAAATACAGATAAATGGGGAAAAATTATGGAAAATTCTAAAATAAGGTATTTTAAGGAATTGCTTCGTTTTCTGTGCATGCCCCCCCATTTCCTCTAGTTTTGACCCTGAGTATGTCTAGTTTTGACTGATTCCATCTAGGGTGAAATCTGGGTTGATTTTCCTATGTTGGTGTATAATTTGGGACTTGTTTTAGCATGGATTTTGGTATTTGGTGATTCATTCCTGTCGGGTGGCGTTTGGACGTCAACGACAAGTGGATTTTGATTGTGTTTACATGCGAGTCGATAGGTTTTTACCTATACGGGTAGCGTGTGCTATTTTGGTTTCCGATGTGATTTTCATGTGCTTTAGCATTGTGATATACTTGTAGGTACCCCGCGTGATGTTGAGGCAAAGGAGGTGAAGATAGCGACATCGGCTTTGGCACACGAGAAGCAATGTGAGTAGATTTATATCTGTGGGGAGAAGTCGGGTGGATGGCGTATAGCACCCCCGCAGTCCGTGGTGATGTATACGAATACGTATACACACGAATATTTATTATGTGTTGTTTAGGGTTATTGATGGTAATAATGATATTTTGATGATAAGAATATATTGGTTTAGTTTAGTGCGAACCCTAGAGTAGTGGTTGCACTCACATACATTTACACACATACTTGCATTCATTCTTTCATTTATTAGAGTGCATATGATGGTGCGTATATCTACACATGGGTATGGGACTATGTGTTTATATACTGGATTTGAGGATAGTATTTGGGATTTGAGATGAGTCGATGAGATTGGGCTTGAGGCCAGGAGATCGGTGATGTGATTTGGTTCGTATTGAGATACGACACGATGTTTTAACGGGTCTTTTGACGTAGTGATTCTTACACCTGCATGCATACATAGAGGGTATCAATATTGTACTAGACGTAGATCAGTACCCCGATCATGACATTTGATAAAGAGGATACCAGATAAATAGTATGATAAATGTGATATTGACCCGTACCCAGATTTGGGATGCCGTACGACGGATTTACGTACAAGCTATATTTTGATGATTGATCCGCACTCTTGACTTGGGATGTCTGATTATAGATAGGGTATCGGATATGATATTATTGAGGCGGGATCACCGACTAATATATATACATGTATGTATATGTATCGACTCAGATGTTAGGCGGTTTCCTCACCCGTAGCTCTACTTGTTAGTTCAGCCGTATAGTTTAAGATGGTTGTTAGATTAGATTAAACTCCTACCTATTTCAAAAACTAACGAATCGTGGGTATTTTAAAAGACAGCCCAAGGGATCCTACGGATATTTCAAAAGACGTATCTTTTCATAAAAACACCGTAGCCCCTATTTTCAAAACCCCATGATTCGTGTTATTTCAAAAGGCACCAATTGTAGAGGTTATTTTAGATTAATGCAGATTAGTTATAGTTGCGTCTAGTATTCAGCTTCCGCTCATTATTGTGGTTCGCATCGCATCGCATGCTTATATTATGTTTCATACTCCATTATTGATGTTATGCTGTTAGGACACCAGCACCATTACCGATGATGCGTATGTACCACGTACACTTACTTGCCGGCTCACACACATCTTCATCGGTAATTGCCATGTCACGTACACCTTAGAAAATATTATTGCATCGACATAGGTTAGCTAATAATTTAGACATGATATTAGTGTACTTGCCTTATATGCTAGATTAGACATTGTAATTATTAGTTGTTACATCATGCATGTTATTATTCATGGATTTTTATGCCTGTATGCACTGTTTACATGCTATTGAGGATTGGATTCGGATTTCCATGAGATTTTCTGGATTTGGGGGAAAACAGCAAAACTTATATAAACTTCTTTTCTCTCTTTAAAATAAAAAGTGCGGTTTTCCCATGATGTATGAGTCGTCCACCATGAGTTTGCTGATGGATTTGGAAACCCGATTCGAGGAGACGGATGAACCGTTTCGGGTACATGGTGGACCCGGTAAGGTACCCCGGGGCAAGAAGCGCGTGGTGATGACGATGTGAGCCTGGCAGGGGAGCACTACCTACCGGTGATTTTACCCGACGCGTCGGATATCCGGAGGATACCGTCGTGGTCTTGAGATGGATGGTAGGGGCCGGTCTGGACTGACGGCGCCCTAGATATTATGATTGAGACATTGGGATTTCGAGATTTCGAGGTACAGAGACTGTGATACAGAGATATCGAGATATTGGGATTACGTTTTGTGCCGATGCTAGGCACTGTTTTATGCTGATTTCATTATGATACCTCAACTAAAAATACAAGGGAAATCTCACTAAATTATGAAAACAGTTTCTTCATTTACATGTATTCTGCTTTCATGCATTCATACCTCATATTCATGACATACTATTACCTGAGGCACTAGCACGAGCACTTGGCACTACATTCACGTATAGAGATTACATTGCCAGTTTAGCATGCTTCAGCTTTATTCATATTGAGGTTTCTTTATATCTGATCGTATTGACCTAGGTTGGGTCATGCATTCGATCTCTGCTTGTAGATATCTTTCTATTCACGAGTTGGCAACTCACCCCCGTTGTGCCCCAGTTCTTGCAGGTTTGCCGTACAGTTCTATAGCGGCATTTCTGGCACACTGCTTCCTTTTGGGTGATTTGCTTGGATAGGTGGGTTCTTTTGTATCAGAACCGCCGTTGTATTTATATTATTCATTGTATCTAGAATATCCATCAACCAAAACTCGTATATTGTTTCAGACCTAGACTAGTGATGTGTTATTCGACCATAGAGTCGCGCTTAGTAGTGTTGCGGTTTTCTTGTTGCTTTTGAGCTTTCTTTTGGATTTGATCCTCGCCACTTGGCGTTGTATATTATTGTTGCATGTGTGGTGGTGACCGTCGATTGACGAAGAGCTAGCTCCCGCTTGGGGATGCCTTTATCATTGCATATATTGTTATCCTTGTTATACCCCATTCGGGGCCAGTTTTACAAAAGAAACTCTGCCGAAATTCTTAGAAAAGACTGTACTGTTTTTAAAAATGCATATTCGGCTTAGTTATTTAAAAACCTTGATTTCAAACATGTTTTTCTTCACTTCTTTAAACCAGTTTCTTTACTTATTCTTAAAAATGGTTTTAGATTTCTGGGCTTTTGGCTTACTTGGATCAGATGGAGTCCTATAGACTTCATATGGTTCAAGGGCCAGTCACGTGCTCTTTCGGGTCGTGACAAAGTTGGTATCAGAGCGCTAGGTTGACCTTGGTTCGAGTCTAAGTTTGACTATGTGGAGCCTAGGGCGTTTATATATATACGGAACTTAGGCTTGACCTTACGGAACTTAGACTTGGTCGAGGGGGTATTAGACCCGAACTTTCGTCGTGTAGGATGACCCTTGGTTGATGGAATAGGTAACTAAAGTAGAGTGACGTACCGTTGGTATGTTCCGCGGCATACTTACGACACGCCACTCCGCTTAAGGAACCTTAGGATGTACATATTTTCGAGATCAGTGATCCTCTTTATATCCAGGATTATACATCCATTTGAGATCCCCGATTCTATTAGTTTCATGATCATACCTTTATTGATGCTGTTCCTTCCCATGATCATGTATCCACTTTGGATCTGTTGTTTCCTTTCTTGCCATTGATGTGCTCTCCTTGATACTCGATTGAGGTTCCTGTCACCATGTTTGAGGGCAGTTTGGGCTGCTGCTAGGGTTACGGCCGGTGTGAGCTCGTTTGGTACGAGGGCCGACCATTGTGTTTTCTGGTGACATGGGAACGTCTCGAGTTAGTGTTGGTGATTGTGACCTCTAGTGGAGGCGAGTGCTTGGTCTTGCACCGGATGATCGGGCCATTGTTAGAGCTGCCAGTTGAGAGAGGACTGTTGATGTACAGCATACCTCAGAGATTGTGATGTCGCCTACCGTGCAGACAGATGGACCAGCTGTTGCTGAGATTGACAGGATGTCGCTTCCGAAGCTTACGAGCTGAGATTGCCGTAGCTTTCAGGCAGATATGAGACAGATGATAGCTAGTCTACCCGATTTGAGAGACGAAGGTGATTCGTCCGATTTTGCGCCGGAGCGGGCCCTGATGAGTTTAAGATTTCCAGTGTGGAGAGTCTTACTCAGATCTAGAGCAGACCGACTCAGAGATGACCGCCTATGTATTGCCTTTCCTGGAGGATTGAGGCGCTGTTCGGCGTACAGGCGAATAAGCCAGTTGCTGCTGCAAATGACGAGATGTCGCCCAGATGGTTGGAGCTACTGCAGCGTGAGCATATACTTAGAGAGATGATAGCGAGTCGCTAGTCACCTGAGGATGAATGACTAGAACAGGTGGTTCGTTTGTTTACCGATGCGAGGTCATCAGATAGATTGTTTCCAGCCAGAGACGACTTCACGCAGGTTCGTTGAGAGTCGATAGAGACGATCGAATGTCAGGAGCCCATTTTCCAAGTTTAAAGTATACGGAAAGACATGCAGGTGATTCTATGGACTCTCTAGAAGAATGAAACCCTAACTCGACTTAATGACCGTGTGAAAGCCTTTGAACCTTCAGGTTTGCGGCGGTTCCTCGGCGCCATTAGTGAGGCTTGGGTTTGCCCTTCTACGGCTGGACCACCGACGCTGTGGCATGTACTCGATACTATTAAACTGTACCCATGATGTGATCTCTTGGGGGATTATGAGGATCTGACGAGTCGATCGGAGGGTTCGACATCTTTCGGATATCGTGATGGGACACTGCTTGGGAGACTCCAGATGCGAGCGTAGCCGTCGGAGCGCAGTTCGTGTAGCCACGATGAGTTAAGTCCGAATCAGTCGACATTGAGCAAGGTGGAGTAAAGAGTTCGTACGAGATTTCGACGAGATGACGTCCCACTCCGCTGACATTAGAGATGTGATATGCACCCCGAGGCGTGGTATATGGATGTATCTTCCAGAGAGAAGCGCGATAGGTATGCAGCCGTTCCGGAATAAGCTTTAGCTTCAGCATTGGATGATGACTTTCGGGCATTTCGGCAGGATTGAGATTTGAGAAAGGAACCTCGACAGGACCTTTCTGGAGTACGTTACGAGAAGACCTAGACCAGGAGTGGTCGTATTGCGCACACCCAGCAGGACAGAGTTCGGCATTGTCGACGAGGTAGTTGACCATGTTCGGATAAAGGAACTTACCCAGATGCGTTGCAGATTGATCAGGGACAGACGAGTGATGAGTATTCCTCCGATGGTTGGGACGTGTTCCTGAGGACCTGTTCGGCCTGACATCCTCTACAGAATGATGAAGCTACAGAATATGCGATTTCGAGTCCGTGCGAGAGACTTCAGATTGACCGTGGCCGAGAACAGTGCAGTGCGTAGTAGCTTGGCGTGACGTCATAGTGGACGACGATAGAGACAGTTGGAACAAGAGGTTCGTGTGAGACACTGATGAGCTGTCATTGCTTCCCGTCGAGACTAGAGACCTGATATGCTTACAGAGACGTTGGAATGTGACCAGTTTCCGAGAAAATATTGTGCTGAGGACACAGGTGTTTTTGAGCGAGAAGAGGTTGTGCAGGAAGCCAGCCTCTGTACAGATCGGCATAGGCATGATCGGAAGAGACCTTGAGCAGGATTCCTTCCAGGACATTGCTGCAATGATGTTTGCACCCAGGATCAGATGTGTGACGTGCTTTCAGAGAGCCAGAGGCCGACGCCAGTGATACGCTGCCTTACGAGCGGTCGTGAGGATTGACCGAAAGGTGACCAGGAAGTGCCAGAACGGAATCGTTCCTGTCAGTACTCCTGACCGGGCCGATGAGCCGATGGATTGCGAGATTGGTAATCTACAGGAAAGATCAGGAACCAGAGGCAGAGGACGCCAGCCGCGAGCAAGAGGCAAGTAGATATCTTGCGCAGCTAGCATCGGATGTTCCGGTACCTTCTCGACCCTGAAGGATGGTATACCGACGACGGTAATTATGATTTGTGATTTGATTATCACGTATCCGTTGCTTTGGATTTCGGTATTTTGGGCGATCTATTCACATGATTTAGTCTTGATGACTGAGTTTCATGATATTTGATTTTGTGCACCATGGTTGCATCTACTGGGTATTTATACCTTGTACATAGTTATTACTCTTGAGCTGTTGATTGCGATTTCATGCCTATTTTATGCTGGTGATTTGATTTACGCTTCCAGCAGAGTTTCATGTAATTTTAGTGTTTTGATTTTGCACTCGGTATAGCTTATATGTGCTTGTAGTGTATCGATATGTGTTTTGTGCCCGCAGCTGCACACGTTTATGATTTTCTTCATATCTGGATACACTTGGTGTTGCTGCTTACGTATTTGAGTTATTGCTTGGTATTTGTGCATGGGATGCACCAGTTCTATACTTCGTGCATTTGTCGCACCAGTTTTATGTTTCTTGCGTTTATCGCATCAGATTTATATTTCGTGCCTTTGTTGCACCGGATTTATATTTTGTGCATTACGATTGCACCTGACTTCGATTTGATGCCTTTCGGTATGTCGATTTTGATTGTGATATTGATGTGGATTCTTGCACTCCGTGCTTTTGACTGGACTTACGCATATTCGACGTTGCTATTGGATTTTGTGATTCCGTGCATATTGAGTGCGCAGGGTCTAGATTTTCATTCGTGCATGATGGATGCACCGATTTGGATTTTCGCGCATGTTGGGCGCATGTTTTGAGATACGATTTTGGGGCACACCAGATGCACTAAATCGAGATTCTTCGTGCATGTCAGATGCACCTGTTTTGGCTGCCAGGCACACGTTGCCTATGACAGATGCTTCGTGCACACCCGTTGCACCTAGATGTTGTTTTGTGCACATGTTTAGCACATATATGGATTTTGATTTCCGTGCGCACCAGACGCACAGGGTGGTGTTATGTGATTTTTGTGATTTATTCCTTTTGGAGCAGTACATTTTTATGATGTTGGATATTTGCTTTCATACTGAGCAGGACTAGTCAGTGGGCAGTACTTGGATATATTTTGCATGCATCGATAGTTATCGAAGGGATTTCCGAAAAGCGAGCTATAGTCTCAGTATATACCTACGTGTCCGATATGACACGAAACGTTTTAAAAACAAGGAAACCCTTCTAAACTGTTTTCAAAACGGCGGAACGTACCTATTAAACAAAGGATATATATACACATATATAGTTATTTTCTTATGAGAAACGTCCGCCACTGTGCAGTGTTACGCGCATCGCACAGCGACTTAAAAAGATTTGGCATACATTTGCATCAGCTATTTACATGTATAGATTGGATGTCTACATGTATAGTCTTGGTCCATATCATATTGATTTTGTATTGGATTTGACATTGTGTCGTTACCATGACTCCGATGATTGCGGATGCTTGATGGAGTGTTGCTTTTGAGTTATCTGCTCAGTACTCATGCGCATGCATTGCGCTATGATGTTTTATGTATAGATGATTTCGGAGCCCCGATGACTTGGAATTTGTATTGAAATATTTTAGTATTTGGGGGTTTAAATTTAAATTCGGGGACCGAATTTCTTTAAGGGGGGTAGATTGTAACGTCTTCAAAATAATAAAATATGATTTTTGGGAAATTTTATAATTTAATATTATTTTAATGAATATTTTAATATTCTGGTATAATTAAATACAGATAAATGGGGAAAAATTATGGAAAATTCTAAAATAAGGTATTTTAAGGAATTGCTTCGTTTTCTGTGCATGCCCCCCCATTTCCTCTAGTTTTGACCCTGAGTATGTCTAGTTTTGACTGATTCCATCTAGGGTGAAATCTGGGTTGATTTTCCTATGTTGGTGTATAATTTGGGACTTGTTTTAGCATGGATTTTGGTATTTGGTGATTCATTCCTGTCGGGTGGCGTTTGGACGTCAACGACAAGTGGATTTTGATTGTGTTTACATGCGAGTCGATAGGTTTTTACCTATACGGGTAGCGTGTGCTATTTTGGTTTCCGATGTGATTTTCATGTGCTTTAGCATTGTGATATACTTGTAGGTACCCCGCGTGATGTTGAGGCAAAGGAGGTGAAGATAGCGACATCGGCTTTGGCACACGAGAAGCAATGTGAGTAGATTTATATCTGTGGGGAGAAGTCGGGTGGATGGCGTATAGCACCCCCGCAGTCCGTGGTGATGTATACGAATACGTATACACACGAATATTTATTATGTGTTGTTTAGGGTTATTGATGGTAATAATGATATTTTGATGATAAGAATATATTGGTTTAGTTTAGTGCGAACCCTAGAG
Organism: Agapanthus africanus; assembly: GCA_030015575.1. Classification (NCBI taxonomy): domain Eukaryota; kingdom Viridiplantae; phylum Streptophyta; class Magnoliopsida; order Asparagales; family Amaryllidaceae; genus Agapanthus; species Agapanthus africanus. The sequence goes on along the minus strand of JASDDO010000031.1, from coordinate 351,749,511 downwards.
TAGTGGTTGCACTCACATACATTTACACACATACTTGCATTCATTCTTTCATTTATTAGAGTGCATATGATGGTGCGTATATCTACACATGGGTATGGGACTATGTGTTTATATACTGGATTTGAGGATAGTATTTGGGATTTGAGATGAGTCGATGAGATTGGGCTTGAGGCCAGGAGATCGGTGATGTGATTTGGTTCGTATTGAGATACGACACGATGTTTTAACGGGTCTTTTGACGTAGTGATTCTTACACCTGCATGCATACATAGAGGGTATCAATATTGTACTAGACGTAGATCAGTACCCCGATCATGACATTTGATAAAGAGGATACCAGATAAATAGTATGATAAATGTGATATTGACCCGTACCCAGATTTGGGATGCCGTACGACGGATTTACGTACAAGCTATATTTTGATGATTGATCCGCACTCTTGACTTGGGATGTCTGATTATAGATAGGGTATCGGATATGATATTATTGAGGCGGGATCACCGACTAATATATATACATGTATGTATATGTATCGACTTAGATGTTAGGCGGTTTCCTCACCCGTAGCTCTACTTGTTAGTTCAGCCGTATAGTTTAAGATGGTTGTTAGATTAGATTAAACTCCTACCTATTTCAAAAACTAACGAATCGTGGGTATTTTAAAAGACAGCCCAAGGGATCCTACGGATATTTCAAAAGACGTATCTTTTCATAAAAACACCGTAGCCCCTATTTTCAAAACCCCATGATTCGTGTTATTTCAAAAGGCACCAATTGTAGAGGTTATTTTAGATTAATGCAGATTAGTTATAGTTGCGTCTAGTATTCAGCTTCCGCTCATTATTGTGGTTCGCATCGCATCGCATGCTTATATTATGTTTCATACTCCATTATTGATGTTATGCTGTTAGGACACCAGCACCATTACCGATGATGCGTATGTACCACGTACACTTACTTGCCGGCTCACACACATCTTCATCGGTAATTGCCATGTCACGTACACCTTAGAAAATATTATTGCATCGACATAGGTTAGCTAATAATTTAGACATGATATTAGTGTACTTGCCTTATATGCTAGATTAGACATTGTAATTATTAGTTGTTACATCATGCATGTTATTATTCATGGATTTTTATGCCTGTATGCACTGTTTACATGCTATTGAGGATTGGATTCGGATTTCCATGAGATTTTCTGGATTTGGGGGAAAACAGCAAAACTTATATAAACTTCTTTTCTCTCTTTAAAATAAAAAGTGCGGTTTTCCCATGATGTATGAGTCGTCCACCATGAGTTTGCTGATGGATTTGGAAACCCGATTCGAGGAGACGGATGAACCGTTTCGGGTACATGGTGGACCCGGTAAGGTACCCCGGGGCAAGAAGCGCGTGGTGATGACGATGTGAGCCTGGCAGGGGAGCACTACCTACCGGTGATTTTACCCGACGCGTCGGATATCCGGAGGATACCGTCGTGGTCTTGAGATGGATGGTAGGGGCCGGTCTGGACTGACGGCGCCCTAGATATTATGATTGAGACATTGGGATTTCGAGATTTCGAGGTACAGAGACTGTGATACAGAGATATCGAGATATTGGGATTACGTTTTGTGCCGATGCTAGGCACTGTTTTATGCTGATTTCATTATGATACCTCAACTAAAAATACAAGGGAAATCTCACTAAATTATGAAAACAGTTTCTTCATTTACATGTATTCTGCTTTCATGCATTCATACCTCATATTCATGACATACTATTACCTGAGGCACTAGCACGAGCACTTGGCACTACATTCACGTATAGAGATTACATTGCCAGTTTAGCATGCTTCAGCTTTATTCATATTGAGGTTTCTTTATATCTGATCGTATTGACCTAGGTTGGGTCATGCATTCGATCTCTGCTTGTAGATATCTTTCTATTCACGAGTTGGCAACTCACCCCCGTTGTGCCCCAGTTCTTGCAGGTTTGCCGTACAGTTCTATAGCGGCATTTCTGGCACACTGCTTCCTTTTGGGTGATTTGCTTGGATAGGTGGGTTCTTTTGTATCAGAACCGCCGTTGTATTTATATTATTCATTGTATCTAGAATATCCATCAACCAAAACTCGTATATTGTTTCAGACCTAGACTAGTGATGTGTTATTCGACCATAGAGTCGCGCTTAGTAGTGTTGCGGTTTTCTTGTTGCTTTTGAGCTTTCTTTTGGATTTGATCCTCGCCACTTGGCGTTGTATATTATTGTTGCATGTGTGGTGGTGACCGTCGATTGACGAAGAGCTAGCTCCCGCTTGGGGATGCCTTTATCATTGCATATATTGTTATCCTTGTTATACCCCATTCGGGGCCAGTTTTACAAAAGAAACTCTGCCGAAATTCTTAGAAAAGACTGTACTGTTTTTAAAAATGCATATTCGGCTTAGTTATTTAAAAACCTTGATTTCAAACATGTTTTTCTTCACTTCTTTAAACCAGTTTCTTTACTTATTCTTAAAAATGGTTTTAGATTTCTGGGCTTTTGGCTTACTTGGATCAGATGGAGTCCTATAGACTTCATATGGTTCAAGGGCCAGTCACGTGCTCTTTCGGGTCGTGACACACATCCACCCCGGCTATTCATCCGCGACAATCCAACGAGTTCATATACACAAACCAACAACAACAATCACAGATCACAGATATGTATAACCCCGACTAATCGACATATAGCGATTAGCCGACGTTCAATACATAAGAACATCACAGATATAACCTTTATAGTCAAAGTATATTGAAGTTCGAAAAAATACGGATTTATAGGCCCCCAAAAAAAAATTTCTATTCTGGAAAATCTGGGCACATTTAAACCATCTTAAAAATCCTAAAACCAAGTCAGAAACACACTGCACCAAAATCGACGCAGCAACTCACCAAGATGGCCGAGGTTCCGCGGCAATAGCTTGCTATTGCCACGGAAACGCTGCTCTTTGGTCGAGTCGCTGTCTCGTTTTTGGTGTCTTTCTTATAAAAACCCTGAGATGATTTTTGGTGTATGACAAATTTTGTTTTGACCAGAAAAAAATTTAACAGAAACTCAGGTTTTCGTAACTTGTTTTTTCCGATTTTTCCGTTTCGAACATCGATACACTTCACTACCAAGCTAGTTTATGTTTAGTTAGGCTCTGATACCACTGTTAGGTCCACGTTACCTCTCCCAGTACTTTCGGGGTTGCGGAAACGGTAAAACAAAAATTTTTCTGAACTTTGTAACATGGACCGTAAAAGACGGATCTTTGCTAAACAATACACTAGCTACCTAACATGAGATGTTATCTACTCGGTTAGGAGTTATACCTCTACTTGAACTCCTTCTCTTCTTGTTGTTCTTCACTCCTTGTTGTTCTTCTCTTCTTGTTGGTCTTCTCTTTGTTTGCTCAATGGTTGATCCGGACTTCGGTCACCTCCGCGGCCTCCTTGAGTCGAAGACGATCCACCCGAGAGATGTACACCGAGCTCCACCTCGAGCCGAGGTAACTAGGGCAATGAGATAGCTAATCTAAAAGCCCTAGGTTGTGTAGAAGTGATGAAGGGATGGTTTTGTCTTTGTGAAATCTTTATCTCTCAACACATGAGATCAAAAGATCAAAACAAGAGGAGGAAGAAGAAGGAGTTTTCTTGCAACCATGGAGCTTCTCATTTCAAGAGAGAGAATGAGAATAATATTATGATCAAAAGAAAAACAACCATGGTTGCAAATAATGCAAAACAACATCATTACTAATCCCATCAAGATAAAGTTGATGGCTATTTTTGAAATGACCATTATCATAATCCAAAAGAAAAAGGAAAAGAAAAGAAAAGTGTGGAACCCTCTTGAAAGTCAATGGTCAACCTGGTCAACCGGTCAACAAAGTCAAGAGAGGTCAACGGGGTCAAATGGTCAATGCAATTAGCTATCATAAGATTATCACTAATAGGATTAGTAAATGATGTTCGCGGCTCATAATGGTTTTGACCAAACGAACTGTCAAAAACCCTAATGAGTCCGCCTCAAAATGGTTTTGACCGAATCAACTGTCAAAACCCTAATGAGCCTGCCACATAACGGTTTTGGCCGAACCAACTGCCAAAACCCTAATGAGGCACCTCCTCCTTCATCGCTCCGGAAAACTGTGCATACACACCTGCATCCGTATTCCGTAGAATGCGGATGCACAGAAGACAAAATAAATCCATCCGTGCAATACTAGGATCCGGCTTAAACCAAAGCCTACTAGTACTGCCTGCCCGAATACCATACGCACACAAGTGTACGTAAGTGATCGCAGCCCTGCCGTAAAACCATACGGCCTCTACACGTTTCGCTCAGTGCAGGGAAACTCTCTGTGTGGGACTCTAAAGACTCGACACTACGCTGGCAGTGGGTTTAACCACAGACCGCAAGCGGTACTAGCTGTACGTAACGGTCCCCAGGTAGATGTCGATAAGAAGGCCGATGAGGTAAACCCATCCGAACTCCTACTGAGTCTGTATGTGACAATCTCCGTACAGTCCGGTCTGTTCGTCTGATACATCGCATGTCGGGCCTAGGGGGCGGCAAGCGTCAGACCCCTAATAGCGGTACAAGTCGTGTCGGAGTGAAGCCCAGAACACCCTGAGATAACACTGGAACCTACCAGTATATCTCGCTTTCCCTGGCTAGGGACTACTTGTGTAATGGCTCTCCTAGACACAGCGCGATGTCAACCCCCAATACCGGGAGAGACGAATCCTGTCTAACCGTCACTGCCTCCAAGTGCTTCGGGACTGCTCCCAACTACTACCTGTTTGCACGACTCAGTAGAGCCGTGGTAGGGTAGTAATCAAAGAACAGTGGGAACACACTCGAGGCGAAGTGACAGTGTCAAGTCAGCGGACTAAGCTGTACTCATGTCACCTGGGAACTGATAACTGACGATAGGTATAATACCAACCATCAGTTCCCGACGAGTCCTGTCTAGTGTACTCGTAACCCAATGAGCACCCGCATACTATCTCAAGTACGACGTACCGACGGCTGTGGGACAGACCGTCTCCCGCACTGGGATGAGAAGCGCATACGCTAGTCTACTCCGGAGTATCGATGCCCTATCTCAATACTCCCACGACTAGGGACGTGTATAAGGATGTGCTTGTAGATTACCCAGCCCCCACGAGTGTGATCGCCATCACAACGCCGGTAATCAAGCAAAGATCCTAAGGGCTCTACTAATGCGTATAGGTGATATAATAAATAAACACACATGTACACATTAAAGCAGAGACAAACCAAGTAGCATACTACTATATTGAGCAAGATTGTCTGTACAACTGCGAATATCCCAAGCTTCCATCAAGTAATATACATACTATTATGATACAGTAATGGCCTCTAGGGCATATACACTAACATATTTCATATGATTCTTTTTGCTGCGTTTTCTGTGATGTGATCATGCGATGTTCTGTGCTCTGTTCAGACAGATGTAGTATATAGTATATATGATATATTATATAGACGTTGCTTATGTTTTACACCCGCGCTAGGCCTGCCTCGCTCTGCCGTTAGTTACCTAACCTAACGGTGCAGACGGGACATCGAGGCGAATGCGGATGGCATAAGCGTACGTTATATTTATCTGTGATGATTAGGTGGACTTAAATGATGGGATATTCATTAATGAGATTAATGAAAGAAAATAAACCTAATTGATGTTGTGGAATCCAATTTCAAAATAAAACAGGTAGCTACAGTTCTTGCTTTGCATCGCGGTGTTCATTATAGAACATCCTGCACCTTATTCGATGAGGAAAGGACCGAGATCCCTTCACCGGGAGTGACTCCTTTAGCAATAACTGGCAGATGCTACAACCCTCGGTTTGTAATTTGATCGCTTCTATAGTTTTCGCTTTGCACAGTGATATATATGATATATCCCGCACCTCATTCGACGAGGAAAGGGCCGACGATCCCTTCACCGGGAGTGACCCCTTTAGCAAAACTAGAAAAGCCTCAAAAACATTCCATTTAAAAACCATTTGATTCCGCAACGAGATCAAGTTCAAAGCGTTAAAGGTTTTCACAAAAACCATTCGCAACCCTCCGTCATTTTAGGAAGTAGAGTACTTAGTATTCGTGCTGTGTTTGTTGACTTTAGTTAAGGCACAGTGTACGGTAGCTAAGTGATGTCTTCCTACACCGCATATGATGCGATCAGTTAGGACAGTCGCGTGACTTTGTTGACCTTAGTTAAGGGTCATGTGGGTGGGTCTAATTAATCACGAAATGACGGGTAGAACTTGACTAGTACTTATGATTTGTTGACCATAGTTAAGGTCATAGGTGCTAGGGGTAAAAACCTTTATCGGGAGTTTCAAGTGTTGAAACTTGCAATGAGATTGCATACCTTCTATATGATAGTTGGATCCCGATACCCACTGCGAGTAATTGTTACTCCTGGGAGAGTTTTGCACTTTACAATTAGCCGATCAAGTAGGTGTCTAGAAAGGTGTCAACGGGGTTACGCCTCTGGGAAAGCGAGGTTTACAGTAATTAGGTCCGTACGAAATCACGAGGAACCTCTCTCAAAGTACCGACACTGGCCTGGCTGAAAGATTGGCGAACTTGTAGAGTGTAATTAATCCCGGCTACTCTTTCCTTTTAAGGTTTGAAGGAAGATTTGATAAAAACAGTGGGAGCCATCCTGATTAGATAAAATATATAACCAATCTGATCTTGCAAGAACGCACGCAGAGTGTTTTCTTCTCTCTCTCTCCAGGTAGCGACCATATCACGCCTTAATCAAGATAATAATATGGATGTATTGACCGAACCCGCTTGTTATACTGAGCTGGGGAACGTTGGTCCCACTCCAACTTATAATTGATATAAGACAGAGCAGGAAATAGGGGAATACCAGAATTCCTATGCCGCCCAAACGAAGAAAGTGCATATAATGCATCTTCTTCGGGTGTGTTCGTTAAACAGAACTGTTTCTCAGTATCCTCTGTATCTTGGATATATGATACCGGATCAGGATCCCAGATATGTAAGCTGTTGCATAGGGCTACAAAAAGGTAGAAAAACTGAGAACGGGTGATAAGTTTCATGAGACAGAAACCGGGGCAAGTGTTGCAGCCAAGTCTGTTGGTCACTGTCACCCTGTATTACCAGTACATTGATTCTGAACAAATGCTATTAGATACCGAACCTGATATACAAAATCATATCAGTCTCTTTATTCGTAAAGAAGGATATAGTTTTGTATTGTTGGATAATGTTTTGAACATTTCCTATATCAAAAGTTGATCGGTTCAGGCACGTTATCTAAAAGCATTGACGTTCTAAATCAAACTGCAGTTCCTAGTATACAGAACACACACAAGAGGAAGAGTTCAGAAATGAACGAATCCTTCTTGAGGCATTGTAGACTAGGTCACATCAATGCGACCCGACTGGCTGAAGTTACATTTTAGATGCATATTTAAATCAGTTTGAATTTACATCTTATGAAACTTGCCAGTCATGTCACAAAGATTAGATGACCATAGCTCCGTTTACTGGATACAGAGAAAGAGTTAGTAAACTCTTTGGACTGATACATGATGATGTATGTAAAGTCTCCTGTCTACACATGCCAGGACTGGTTCTTTATACTTCATTGTATTCTCTGATAATCTCTCAAGATTCAGTCATATGTTCCTGTTGAAACATAAGTCTGAAGCTTTTGAGGTATTCACAGAATATAAGTTAAAGTAGAGAACCAAAATACGGGTATAAGTATTATGTCCTATGATAAGATCAAGGAGGAGAATACTTGTGCATAGAATTCCTGGACTATTCTAAAGGAGAATGAGATTTTCTCTCAGTGTTACTCCTCTGAATACACCACAGCACAACGGTGTATCAGGGCGGAGCAATTGCACAATATTTGATATGGTGTGCTCTATGATGAGTATTACTGAGTTACCTATTTCCTTTTGGGAGTTATGCACTTGAGAAGATGCACACCTATTGAATTAGGTTTGAATCAAATCAGTGCCTACCACTCCATATGAGATATGGTATGGGAAGAACCCATATCTTAAGCGAGTTGAGATTTGGGACTGTCCGGCCTATGTCAAAAGCAAAATCCGGACAAGATCGAGGTAGGATCAGTTCTGTAGAACTGGAAAGGTTCCAGCTATACAAAACTGCAGTTGATGATTTGACAGAACCAAAGGATTCTATAGTTCCCGACGAACCTCAGCCTCTCCGCCGATCTAGTAGGGTTCCTCATCCGCCTGAGAGATACCTCGGTTTCTCGATGACAGTGGGAGCGAGGAATGCATCATGAGATGATGACCCAACAAGTTTCGAGCAGGCCATCGAGAGTAGGGACTCTGTAAGAATGGCTGGATGCTTAGCGATCTGAGATGGAATCCATATACACCAACAAAGTATGGACTTTGGTTGCTATATCTGAAGGGTTAAATCTCCATCAGGAGCAAGTATATCTTGAGAAGATTACTTGATGTAGATGGAATGGTTGAGACTTTCAAAGCTAGACTTGTTAATGGTTTTCGTCATCGACCAGGCATGGATAATGATGAAACTTTTTCCATGGAATATGCTTAAGTCCATCCAGATCCTACTTGCCACGGCTACATACCATGACTGCGATATCTGGTGGTTGGGTGCCATGACTCCTTTTCTAAATAATGATTTAGAAGAGAACGTCTATAAGAACACAGCCAGAGGGCTTCGTAAACAGTAAGAGCAGCGGAAACGTGTGCAAGTTGCTTTACATAATGAAGCAGGCATCGCGGAGTTGGAACGTCTGTTTTGATGAGATAGTCAAAGTGTTTGACCTCATCAAAATGGTAGACGAACCTTGTATATACAAAAGGGTAGTAGAGAGTAAGGTGGTCATCTTCGTATTGTACGTAGACAACATACTCTTGATAGGAAAAGAGTTTCCTATACTACGATCGGTCAATCTCCTATTATCACTAGGATTCTCCAAATAGGATCAAAGTGATACCTCCTAAATCCTGAGTTTTCATCTATGAGATAGATGTAATAGGATACTAGGATTCTCACTAGATGTAGTGAGATGGTATCAATCGATCCTGGGGAGAATCACTGGAAGAGTTCCAGAGTGATAAAGACGACTGAATGTCAGTCACGGGCATTGTCTTTACCCTCAGTAGAGGGACGGTATGTTGGAAGAGTTCCAAGCTAGATACCGTGGCAAACTAGACGATAAAGGCTGGTAACATCGCTATTGAAGATACTACCGAAGAGGAAGTTTGGGTGCATATTGGTTCATAAGATGAACTAGGTTCCTTCCATTGTATGACAATGGAAGTGTGGCTTCGGCCCTGGAACCCTGGTCCCATCTGTGACCCAGACAAATTCTGAGGAAGCATCACCTGATCATGGAGATAGTTGATCTCCAGGTTGATCAAGGTTAGGAGAGTAGACTCTGAGGACAACACGGCGGATCCACTCACGAAGGCCTTTTCCCAAAGAGAGACTTTTAGGGGATGGTTGAGTATGTGATACAGCAACCACTGCTACAGATGGCCCTAGTGCAAGTGGGAGATTGTTAGTTATATGTATGCCCTAGAGGCCATTACTGTACATTGGATGTATATTGTAGTGGATGCTGGGACATATATAGGTAGGACTTTCTTGCTCGACATGATAGTACGCTATCTGGTTGCACTTTATCTTAACACGTATACTTTCTGTCTCTCTGATTACATGTTGATAAAGTCCTTAGGATGTGTACTCGACTTCCAGGACTATGATGTAGATCATACTAGTGGGGCCTGGGTAGTTCATGAGTACATCCTTCAAATGTTCCTAGTCGAGGGAATATCGAGACGGGGTATCGATATTCCAGAGTAGACTAGCGCATATCTTCTCGACCCATGCGATGGGCGATGGATGATCCCATATCCATTGGTGTTTGACATCGAAGATGGTATGCGGGTGCTCAGTGGAGACTGGGTACACTGAACGGACTCGCCGAGAACTCCCCGATGGTATTATACCTCACGTCAGATGGCAGTTCTCTGGTGACACGGGTACAGCTTAGTCTGTAGACCCGAGATCGTCATAGAGTCTTGTGTGTCTCCCACTGTGCTTTGATTTCCACCCTACCCCGGCTCTACTGAGTTGTGCAAACAGGTGGTTATTGGGTACAGTCCCGATTCACATGGAGGCAATGAGCGATAGGAGGGGATTCGTCTCTCCCGGTATTGGGGGTTGATGCTGCGCTATGCTCGACTGGCCATAACAGGAAATCCCTGGCCAGGGTTGCAGTGATATACTGGTAAGAGTTATCAGTAGTTTCACGAATGTTATGGACCTCACGTCGGCATGACTTATCAAGCTACTGGGGTCTGACGTTTACCACCCCTAGGCGAGATATGCGGCATATCAGACGAACAAACCGGACTATACGGTAAGTGTTACTGGTTGGATTCACAGGAGTGTGAGCAGGCTTGCTTGCCGATCTTCTGATCGTTCAATACCCGGGTGGCCGTTACGTTTAGCAGACCGCTTGCGGCTTGTGGGTGTTTGATATGATCATCACCTGCTGCCGATGTATTGACGAGTCTTTAGAGTCCTACACAGAGGTTTCCTGGCTCAAGCGAAACGAAATAGGAGCACATATGAGATATGTGCGGGACCAAGAATAATGCATGTATGTGATACCGTATTTCATTCTCGCGATGAATGTGTCGAATGGTTGTATGCGATATAACCTAGTTATCGAATCAAGGATTGATTCGATAAGCCGATACATTGGATACTAACCGGTTATATGCGATATGACCGGATCATTGAATCAAGTATTGATTTAATGATTTAATGTATAATTATATATTTGATATATTACTTTTCATTAACTAGTATTGGTTCACTTTAAATGGATTTACTCACTTGGTTTGTGCACATTGTATATGTGATATATTTTTTGTGCACATGATTGTATCATGTTTGATGATACATTCTAGCTTGGTTTTGTGTAAAGTATTAAACCATGGTTAGTTAGTGGTTAGGGTATCATTTCATTTGCTTATTCATTTATCTATTTATTTATTTTATTTATTTCATTTGAAAAGAAAAAGAGAAAAGAATGGTTGCTATTTTTGTTTTTATTTGAAGCTTCTTGAAGCTTTGAACAAGTCCACCATTCTTGTCTCTTCTCTAACCCTAACCACTCATCTAACCTTAGTTAAATCTCTACACTAAACCATTGTTGAAGTCATGATAAGTATTGATTTATTTATCAAATAAATTAACACTTATCATATCTTCTTCTTCTTCTTCATCTTCTTCAACATGAAGAAAAAGCTTGCCTCTTCAATGGCAACTAGCCAAAACAAGTGAGAAATCCAATTCTAAAGTCTACCCACTTCCTATTTCTTCATCCTCTACCTCTTGCCAAGTTGTATAGGGTGTTTCCTTCACAAGTTTTCATGGCTTGGTGAAGTTGGAGCTTGTTCTTGTGATGCCTCGACGTAGATCATCTTCGGCATCGAACCGACGATCAAGCCCGCCCATTCTACGATGATGCCGATGCTAGAGTCATGGGTTCGATTTGGACTGCAGAGGGAGATCATCGCGGAGCTTAGGAAGTGGTGGATCTGATCTATAAAGGTTGTAGCCCCTTCTCTTTAGCTATATTTCCGTTTACTTGCTTGCTTTGCCTATATATCTAGTTAACGATCCGCATTAGGGTTTGTAGGCACAAGGAATTTTTGATTTGTGCATGTTTGATCACTTGTGAGACTCCATTAGAGTGCCTAGGAACCCTACAGAGAGGAGAGTGAAGCTAAAGGTGAGAGTGAGAGAGCCTTCAAAAATGAACCATCTCTTTTCTTTTCATCAAGTGAGAAAATATCAAGCATGCTTGATTTTGTAAAAACAATATTTTCCATTTTAAAATACAACCCATGCTTGAATAGTTTGCACAAATGAATTAATAATTCATTTGTGCACACTATGCAAGCATGGTTCTCACCATACTCCCCATCATTTTTTTCCATCTCATTATCCATTTAAAATAAATAGTCAAACCCAAAATGAGGTGTCCACCTTCTAGAATGTTTTCCAGATAAATACGGATTACATTCTACTGTATATGCATACCTGTATTAGTATCGAAATACGAATACCCGAAGAGATAGAATAACATAAAGAACATAATACTAGAATATACAAATCAAAATACATATACGTAAATTATTAAATCAATACATGATTTAATAATCCGTCTCAAACCCGAGCCGGCTAGTATTATCACCTGTCTGATCGAAAGTCTGGGTACATAGTACAATCAATCGATCGGAACCATGCACGTATCCAATACGGCTACTACATCATTTCTCCTGAACCAGGGAAACCCTCTGTATGCGACTCTAAAGACTCATCAATACGCTGGCAGTGTATTTAACCACAAGCACGTCAGCAGCACTAGCTGTATGTAACAGCTACCCGGTTACAATAACTTACAGCTTAGTTCATTGACTTAACATCACTATTCGTCTCGAGTGTGTCCCACTATATTTAGATTACTACCCTACCATGGCTGAAATGAGTCGTGCAAACAGGTAGTGGTTGAGAGCAGTCCCAAAGCACTGGGAGGCAGTAGTGGTTAGATAGGATTCGTCTCTCTCGGTATTGGGAGTTGATATCGCGTTGTGTTCGGATAGCCAATACACAAAGTCCCTGGCCAGGAAAAGCGAGATTTACTGGTAGGTACTCCAGTAGTTTCTCACTATGTATTGGGCTCTACACCGACATGACTTATTGCGCTATTAAGGGTCTGACAGTTACCGCCCCCTGGGCCCGATATGCGATACTCTGTACGGAGATTGTCACAGATAAGCTCAATAGGAGTTCAGATGAGTTTGCTCTTCGGCATTCTTTTTGACAGATACCTGGGTAGCCATTACGCACAGCTAGTGCCACTGACGAACTTGTGGTTAAACCCACTGCCGACGTACTGTCGAGTTTTTAGAGTACTACATAGAGGGTTTCCCTGGTCCAGGCGAAACGATGTAGAGGCCGTATGGTATTATGGCAGGGTTCCTATTATATACGTGTACTAGTTGCACGGATGTTGTTAGGACGGATAATACTAATGGGCTTTGGTTTAAGCCGGATCGTAGTATTAGATTATTGGATTGTTATCATCTCATTGTATTCGTATTTTTCGGAATACGAATACGGGTATGTATATATGGTGAGGGCATTCTTGTAATTTCACAAGAAATGCTTCTAGAAGGGGACATCTCATTATTTGGATTTATCTATTTTGGAAATAGATTAATAAGGTGGAAAATGGAGATATTTGATGCATGGGAGTGAAGCATGGCTTATGCATTTGTTTATTAGTTTGGATACACTATTGAAGCATGGTTGTTATTTTCTATATGAAAATAATCCATGCTTCATGAGTGAGGTAGTATGAGACATTCTTCACTTGGCAAAACACTTACTCATTTGCAAAAATCCTTTCTCTCTCCATTTTCTCCTCCTTCTTCCTCAAAAACCATAACCTTCACATGTGTTGTGAGCCATAGGGTTATATGAGATAAATCACTCCTTTAAACTCTCTACATCTCCTAAGCTACCTAGTTTAGCGAGCTAGGCACTTTAGGTTTCCTCGGTTTAGAGGTTGGAGATTGAACCATAATCTCTCGGGTGGATTGTCTTTGATGCGAGGAGGCCGACGTTTCAAGAGTGATCCGATCTTTGAGAAGCTCAAGAATAGGAGGAGAAGAGGAAGACCCGAAGGACTTGTTAACAAGGACGTATAAACCCTAACATAGTAGTTAGAACCTCCTAGTAGAAATAGCTAGTTAAGGTTTCCGTATAGATCATGGAGTTAAAGTCGGTGTTGCGAAGCTTGAAAAATTATTTTTTGTAAATTTTGCCTCCCCGCGAACCCGCAGGGTACGCGACATCGAATTACAGTAGTATCAGAGCCTACTAAACCTTAACTAGATTATTAGAAAGTGATTAGAACTTCGATCGACGAAAAATTGCCCGAAATCAAATTTTCAAACATGCTTGCTGTCGATTTTCAAAACTGCTTAAAAAATTATTTCAGTGATCTTAAAAATACATGAAGGCATTTCTAAGACCTATAAAAAAATATGAGCACCTAACTCATCAACTTTGCGGCGGAACCGCCGCCAAATAGGTCATTTGGCAGCGGAACCGCCGCCGAGTTGTGGCCGAGTTGCTACCAATTTTTTCTGTGGTTTTGATTCTTGGAATTATGATTTTTGGTATATTTGGTTTTTACCCAGATTGTTTGTGTACTGGTTTGTGCATGGGGTAAACACGGATAAGTATTATCGATCGAAATTCTATGTTCTTAGCTGATATGTGATTCTATATTTATATATGTGTTACTAAACGTCTGCTAATCGCTATATGTCGATTAGTGGGGGTTGCACATATCTGTATAGTGATAGTTTGTGTGTTAGTGTATATTCCTTAGGGGCCATTATTGTATCATACTAGCTTGTATATTACTTAATAGAAGCTTGGGATATTCACAGTTATATAACAGTCTTGCTAAACATTATAGTATGCTACTTGGTTTTATCTATCTTAATATGTGAGTATACGTATTGATAGAGCTCTTAGGATCTTGCTTGACTACCAGCGTTGTGATGGCAGTCACACTAGTGGGGGCTGGGTAGTCTACAAGCACATCCTTTTTCAGGTCCCTAGTCGTAGGATTATCGAGACAGGGCATCGATACTCAGGAGTAGACTAGTGTGTACGCTTCTCATCCCAGTTGGGGAGATGGTCTGTCCCACAGCCATCAGTACGTCGTACTGGAGATAGTATACAGGTGCTCATTGGGTTACGGGTACACCGGATAGGACTCACGGGGAACTATTGGTTGGTATTATACCCGTCGTCAGTTAACAGTTCCCAGGTGACATGAGTACAGCATAGTCCGCAGACTTGACACTGCTACTTCGCCTCGAGTGTGTTCCACTATTCTTAGATTGCTTCCCTACCATGGCTCAAAGGAGTCATGCAAACAGGTAGCAGTTGGGTGCAGTCCCGAGCACTTGGAGGCAGTGGCGGTTAGACAGGATTCGTCTCTCCCGGTATTGGGAGTTGATATCGCGCTGTGTCAGAGAACCATTACGCAAAGTCCCTGGCCAGGGCAAGCGAGATTTACTGGTAGGTTCCAGTTGTTTCTCAGGGTGTAATGGGCTATGCTCCGGCACGACTTATACCGCTATTAGGGGACTAACACTTGCCGCCCCCTAGGCCCGATATGCGATAGTCTTAGACGAACAGACCGGACCGTACGGAGATTGTCACATCAGACTCAGTAGGAGTTCGGATGGGTTTCCTCATCGGCCTTCTTATCGACATCTACCTGGGGACCATTACGTACAGCTAGTGCCGCTTGCGGTCTGTGGTTAAACCCACTGCCAGCGTAGTAGTCGAGTCTTTAGAGTCCCACACAGATAGTTTCCCTGCTACGGGCGAAATGATATAGAGGTCGTATGGTTTTACGACAAGGGTTCGGACGCATACGTGTGTTTACGCACGTACGACATTCGGACAGTTTTTACTAGCCGGCTTTAGTTTAAGCCAGTTTCTAGTATCGGGTTATTGGATTTATACAGTCTAAAGTTTTTCCGTGTTTTCACGGATAGGAGGGGCGTTCTCGTAATTTCGCGGGAAGCTTCTAGAAGGATGGTGACTTGAGGGTTTAGGTGACATTAGCATTAATTGATTTTGTGACTCATGAGATGAATCATTCAAGTGAGTTAATGAAGCATTTATTGCTTAATGACTCACTTGATGATTCATTGCACATATTAAATGAAGCATGATGATAAATCATTTGATTTATATTATTTGATTTTTTTATATGCTTCATGATATATTAGAAGTGAGAAACAATTTCAATTCATTATCATTCTCACCTTCTCTCTCCTCAAGCTCTCTCTCTTCAAACTCTAATCCTCCCCTCTCATGTGTTGAGACCAAGGATTAGAATATACTATTTAATCCATAACCCTTCTCTATATCACTTAGGTTACTTAGATTAGCACTTTAAGAAACCTAGTTACCTCAAGTTAGAGGTGAAGCTTGGAGTATAGCTCTCGGGTGGATCATCTATTACGTGGAGGAGGCCGAGAAGGACGTGGATAACGAAAAGGAGAAGGACATGGTTCATTAGGTATAATCACTTATCATAGTAGTTTACAACTTCTATGTTTCTTGTTAGTTATAGTTTAGCAAAGATTCTCGGTTAGTCGATGTTTATGCAAAGAACAAGATCGTTTTTCAATTTTCCGCCTCCCCGCAAGTCATGGGGTGTTGTACATCGACTTACAGTGGTATCAGAGCCTCGCTAAATAATAATTAACTCATTAGCAAAGTTGTATGAATTTCTAACGCAAAACAAACCGGAAAAAACATCGATATCACTAAGTTTCTGTAAAATAGGCCGTAAAAATTTTTCAGGGACCTCTAAAATAACAAGAAAAAAATCATAAGGTTACTGAAGAAAAATGGGTTCCTGAATCGGCCATACAGCCGCGGAACCGCGGCCGATCCCACCGATCCGCCGCGGATCCGCGGCCGAGTTGAAGCCGATTCAACCCAGTTTGCTCCAGTAACTCTTCTGTGATATTTTTGTGTTTTCTGGAATATTTATTTTTCTGCTCAAGTCTCAGGTGCACAGAGAAGTTTTGGAGTAGAATCTAAAGTGTTTGCTCGATCGAAATCTTACGATGTTTTCTAATTTGATTATATCTGTGATTGTATAATGTGTTCGTAAACCTCCCCTAACTGCTAGTATGTCGGTTAGCAAGGGGTTGCATATTTATGTAATGGTTTTTACTGTTTGTGGTTATGAACTGTATTGGGCTGTTGTGATGATTAACCGGGGTTTGAGATAGGTTGTTATATTCATTCATTCGATGTAATTGTAATATGTTGTAATATTATTTTGCGGGGCACATCCAGGTTGCGGTTGTTGCCACCGTTGTATTATTTCGTTTTACTGTTTTTCCTCCTAGGATAGACCCAAGGCGGGGTGCACAAACTACCGGGTACTTTGAAGTGTTTAGTGGCCTACTCACGTTGTTGAGGGAGACCGCTTCACTTCGGGTATTTGGCGGGTAGTTTGTCGTACCCGTAGGGTCTAGGGTGGAGTAATGGCTATTCATCACAACTGTGTAATCCGTCTTTTGTTGCAGGCTCTAAACAAACGCAGATTGCTTGCATAACCAATAATGTTCATATGTGATCTGGAATGCCTATTATTGCGTCTGACGAATGTACAATATCTATATATGATAGCTATTTAGACGTCACTTATGTTTTACACCAGCGCTAGCCCAGCCCCCGCTCTGCCGTTAGTTAAGTAACCTAACGGGTGATGACGGGACCCAGTGGCGAATGCGGATGGCATAAGAGGACGTTGTATTTTCGTTGTTTTCTGCAATGATAGGTTAATGATGGGACGCATTATTATTAATGCAAAGAAAATAAACCAAAAGTTGAATCGTTGGAACAATTTAAAAGAAACCACTCGGTTATTTTAAAACAGATGATATTTTTAATTGCGGAGCTTAACCACTCCTTTTAAAAGCTATCAGGTTCCTTCGGTCATATCAAGTTCACTACGTTCATGGTTTCGCCAAAACCATTCGTAGCCCTCCGTCATTTCATTTGGGTATTCAGTAGTATTCAAGCTATGTATTTTGACCAACGCCAAGGCATAGTGTTTGGTAGCTGCTGGGTATTCATTTGTTGCATAGATAGATGAGTTGGTTTGGGACAGTCGTTCTGCCATTTTGGCCAACGTCAAGGGCATGTGCGGGTGGGTTCAAATTGACAAGATAGTGACGGGTAGAACTTGACATGTGACTTATGACATTTTGACCAACGCCAAAGTCATAAGAGCATGGGGCAAAAATTTATATCGGGAATTTCTAAAGAAACTGAAATTTGGAAAGAGATGCATACCATTTGTAGTTTGATGAATGTTGGTAGGATTCCTTCAACATTATCATACGATGATATTTGGATCCCGAACCTACTGTGAGTATATGCTACTCATCAGGAGATTCGTCACTTAACGATCAATGCTATAAACCAAGTAGGTGTCAAGAAAGGTGTCAGCGGGGTTACGCCCCCAGAGAAAAGAGGTTATTTAATTAAGGAACTTCGCGAAAGCTTTGGAAAACCTCCCTCGAAGTACCGACACCAGCCTGGCTGAACGGTTAAGCATGTATTGTACAGTAAGAATAGTCCTGGCTAATTCTTCTTTTATGGTTTGAGGAAGGATTCGAGAAACAGTGGGAGCCATCCAGTTTAGATAAATTAAAAACCACTCTAAACTTGCAAGAGCATCATGCTAAAGTGTTTCTTCTCTCTCTCCTACTTGCAGCGACCCTGAAAATGACTGGACTTAAGTTACTTTTAGAGATAAATATACTGACAGGGCCAAACTATAAAGATTGGCTGCGGAATGTCAAAATGGCTTTAACCTATGACAAATTGGGGTACGTCCTCACCGCTAAGGCACCTGCAGTCCCAGGTCCCAAATCCAGTAATGCGGATAAGGAAATCTGCAAAACCTGGGAGTATGATTGCGCGAAGGCCAAGTGCATCGTGCTTGCCTCGATGAACAATGAACATCAGAGGAGGCACGAGGATATGGATCTTGATGCCATATTTCTCCATACAAAGGAACTTTATGGAGAGCAATCTCGTATAGCAAGATACGAGACCTCTAAGAACTTGTTTCGAGCGAGGTTGGCCGTCGGATCATCGGTAGGAGAACATGTCCTAAAGATGATTGGCTATATTATAGTGCTCGTAGACCTTGGGACGACTTTGGATAATGAGCTCTATACAGACCTTATTCTCCAGTCCCTTCCTTCCACCTATGCCCAGTTTATTCTGAATTTCAACATTCAAAGAAAAGAAGTTGAACTTCCAGAACTCCTTAACATGTTGAGGAGTGCAGAGGGCACCTTGCAGAAGGCAAGGGAAACACCCGCTATGTTTGTTAGCGGTGCTTCTTCTTCCAAGTCTAAGGCTAGGGCCAAAGGAAGGAAAAAGAAGGCCGCCACCAAACCTAGAGGAGGTGTTAGTAAGGTGGGAGCGAAGGGAAAGAAAACGTTTGCGGTACCAGTAGTGGCCTAGGATGAGTGCTTCCATTGTCGTAGGAAAGGGCACTGGAAGAAAGATTGCAAGGCATGGAACGCCAAGAACCAGGAACCGAAGCAAGCTGTGGTTTCGACTTCAGGTGTGTTTGTAATTGAGAATTGTCTGTCAATAATCTCTACTTCCTGAGTATTGGATACCGGATCAGGATCTCATATATGCAATTCATTGCAGGCACTGAGAAACCGTAGAGTGCTGAAGGATGGTGATATGACCCTGATGGTTGCTAACGGAGCTAGCGTGGGAGCTATGTCCGTAGGGGATTATCACCTGGGATTGACGAGTGGACACATTTTGGTTTTACATAACTGTTTTTGTGTACCTAGCTTAACGTGTAATATCATATTAGTTTCCTTGTTATCAAATAAAGGTTATGATTTCACGTTTGTAAGTGATGTTGTTAACATCCACCTTAATCATAATTTTATTGGATCCGGTACACTGGATAACGGTATATATGTCTTAAACCAACTCCAAATTTTCAATGTCCAGAACACACTAAAAAGAAAGTCTCCAGATTTAAATAAAGCTTTCTTATGGCATTGTAGACTAGGTTACATCAATGAGACAAGGTTGACTAAGTTACATAGAGAAGGATATTTGGACTCGTTCGAATATCAAACTTATGCCACTTGTCAATCATGTCTCAAAGGAAAGATGACAAAGACTCCATTCACTGGATATGGAGTAAGAGCGAGCGAGCTCTTAGGACTCATACACAGCGATGTATGTGGTCCAATGTCTACACATGCAAGAGATGGTTTTTCCTATTTCATTACTTTTACGGATGATTACTCAAGGTACGGATTCATTTATCTGATGAAACATAAATCCGAGGCTTTTGAGAAATTCCAAGAGTATAAGAATGAAGTAGAAAACCAAACCGGCAAAAGTATCAAGACACTAAGATCTGATCGAAGTGGTGAATACTTAAGTGCCGAGTTCCTAGGTTACCTAAAAGAGAAAGGAATTCTCTCTCAGCTTACTCCTCCATACACTCCACAGCATAACGGTGTATCGGAGAGACGGAATCGAACCCTATTGGATATGGTACGTTCCATGATGAGTAATGCTGAGTTACCGCGATCTTTCTGAGATTATGCGCTAGAATTGGCGGCATATCTTTTGAACATGGTTCCTACCAAGACTGTGCCTACCACGCCATATCAGATGTGGAGTGGGAAGAAACCCTATCTTCAGTATCTGAAGATAGGGGGGTGTCCAGCTTTTGTTAAAAAGCAGCATGTGGACAAGCTCGAGGCACGATCTGTAAAATGTAAGTTTATGGGATATCCAAAGAACTCCAAGGGGTATCAATTCTATTAAGCAGAGGAACAAAAGGTTTTTGTTTCTCGTAATGCCCATTTTCTAGAATATCAGTTTTTAGAAAAGGAAATAAGTGGGAGCGAAATAGACATTAAGAAATTCCAGAACCACAAACTACTACTGAAAGTTTGGTAGAACCAGTAGTTCAAGAAGAACAGGACATTCCCTAACACTCCGCAGGAGTAGTAGGACGTCTCATCCGCCTGAGAGATACTACGGTTTTCTCATAGATGGGGATAGAGAGGATTGCATCATAGATGATGATGAACCTACTAGCTTCCAGCAGGCCATCCAGAGCGGCGACTCGGTACGATGGCTAGATGCAATACGGACCAAAATGGAGTCCATGTGCACCAACAAAGTATGGACTTTGGACTTTGCTCCAGATGGGAAAAAACACATAGGATTCAAATGGATCTTCAAGAAAAAGATTGGTGTAGATGGACAGGTGGAAACCTATAAGGCTAGACTTATTGCAAAGGGTTTTCGTCAAAGACCTGGTTTGGACTATAACGAAACTTTTTCTCCAGTGGCTATGCTCAAATCCATTCAGGTCCTTCTTGCTATTGCTGCCTTCCATGATTATGAAATCTGGCAGATGGACGTAAAGACGGCTTTTCTGAATGGAAATTTAGAAGAGTGCATCTATATGGATCAGCCATAGGGTTTCAATCAGAGTGGGAGCAGCGGGAAAGTATGCAAGTTACTTGAGTCCATTTATGGACTAAAGCAAGCATCGCGGAGTTGGAACATCTGTTTTGATGAAACAGTCAAAGAATATGACTTTATCAAAAATCCAGATGAACCATGTATATATAGTAAAGTTGTAGCAAGAACTGTCGTATTCCTCGTCTTCTACGTGGATGACATTCTATTGATAGGAAATGATATTCCTATGCTACAATCTGTCAAAGGATTCTTGTCACACAGGTTCTCCATGAAAGACCTAGGAGATTCCTCTTACATTCTGGAGATCCGGATCTATCGTGATAGATCCAAGAGGATGTTGGGACTTTCGCAGTCCAGGTATATCAACACTATACTGAAAAGATTCAGTATGGAAGATTCTAAGCGCGGTAATCTACCGGCTTGTCACGAAATCACCCTATCCAAAGAGATGTCTCCCAAGACTGATTTGGAAAGGGAACGCATGTCTATTATACCCTACGCTTATGCGGTAGGCTCTATAATGTATGCGATGTTGTGCACCAGACCAGATGTAGCTTACGCACTGAGCGTGGTAAGCCGGTATCAGTCAGACCCAGGGGAGAAGCACTGGATAGCAGTAAAGAACATTCTTAAGTACCTGAGGAGGACTACGGAGATGTTCTTGGTTTACGGCGGAAAAGACCTCAAGATGGAGGCCTTTGCTGATTCCAGCTTCCAGAGTGATAAGGACAATTCCAAGTCCATGTCAGGTTATGTCTTTACCCTCAATGGAGGGGCGGTGTGCTGGAAGAGTTCTAAGCAGGACACCGTTGCTAACTCGACGATGGAAGCGAAGTATATTGCTGCTTGCGATGCCGTAAAAGAAGCGGTCTGGATGAAGAAGTTCCTGACAGAACTTCAGGTGGTTCCTACCATTGTTGATCCAATACCTCTGTATTGTGACAACAACGGAGCTATAGCTTTAGCGAAGGAACCAAGGTCCCATCAGAAGTCCAGACATATCTTAAGGCGGTATCACCTGATCAGGGAGATCATTGATCGTCGGGAGATCGAGGTCCGGAGAGTTGCTATTGAAGAGAACATTGCCGATCCATTCACGAAGGCTCTACTTCAGATTCAGTTCGGGAGGCTACTCGAGATCATCGGTCTTTGATATGCCAGTACATGGCCCTAGTGCAAATAGGAGAATGTTAGTGTATATGCCCTAGGGGACATTATTGTATCATACTAGCTTGTATATTACTTAATGGAAGCTTGGGATATTCACAGTTATATAACAGACTTGCTAAGCATGGTTGTATGCTACTTGGTTTTATCTATCTTAATGTGTGAGTATACGTACTGATAGAGCTCTTAGGATCTTGCTTGACTACCAGCGTTGTGATGGCAGTCACACTAGTGGGGGCTGGGTAGTCTACAAGCACATCCTTTTTCAGGTCCCTAGTCGTAGGATTATCGAGACAGGACATCGACACTCCGGAGTAAACTAGTGTGTACGCTTCTCATCCCAGTTGGGGAGATGGTCTGTCCTACAGCCGTCAGTACGTCGTACTGGAGATAGTATACAAGTGCTCGTTGGGTTACGGGTACACCGGACAGGACTCACGGGGAATTGTTGGTTGGTATTATACCCGTCGTCAGTTAACAGTTCCCAGGTGTCATGAGTACAGCATAGTCTGCAGAATTGACACTGCTACTTCGCCTCGAGTGTGTCCTACTGTTCTTAGATTGCTACCCTACCACGGCTCAAAGGAGTCGTGCAAACAGGTAGCAGTTGGGTGCAGTCCCGAGCACTTGGAGGCAGTGGCGGTTAGACAGGATTCGTCTCTCCCGGTATTAGGAGTTGATATCGTGCTGTGTCAGAGAGCCATTACGTAAAGTCCCTGGCCAGGGCAAGCGAGATTTACTGGTAGGTTCCAGTTTGTTTCTCAGGGTGTAATGGGCTACGCTCCGACACGAATTATACCGCTATTAGGGGACTGACGCTTGCCGCCCCCCTAGGCCCGATATGCGATAGTCTTAGACGAACAGACCGGACTGTACGGAGATTGTCACATCAGACTCAGTAGGAGTTCGGATGGGTTTCCTCATCGGCCTTCTTATCGACATCTACCTGGGGACCATTACGTACAGCTAGTGCCGCTTGCGGTCTGTGGTTAAACCCACTGCCAGCGTAGTAGTCGAGTCTTTAAAGTCACACACAGAGAGTTTCCCTGCTCCGGACGAAACGATATAGAGGTCGTATGGTTTTACGACAAAGGTTCGGACGCATACGTGTGTTTACGCACGTACGACATTCGGACAGTTTTTACTAGCCGGCTTTGGTTTAAGCCAGTTTCTAGTATCGGGTTATTGGATTTATACAGTCTAAAGTTTTTCCATGTTTTCACGGATAGGAGGGGCGTTCTCGTAATTTCGCGGGAAGCTTTTAGAAGGATGGTGACTTGAGGGTTTAGGTGGCATTAGCATTAATTGATTTTGTGACTCATGAGATGAATCATTCAAGTGAGTTAATGAAGCATTTATTGCTTAATGACTCACTTGATGATTCATTGCATATATTAAATGAAGCATGATGATAAATTATTTGATTTATATTATTTGATTTTTTATATGCTTCATGATATATTAGAAGTGAGAAACAATTTCAATTCATTATCATTCTCACCTTCTCTCTCCTCAAGCTCTCTCTCTTCAAACCCTAATCATCCCCTCTCATGTGTTGAGACCAAGGATTAGAATAGACTATTTAATCCATAACCCTTCTCTATATAACCTAGGTTACTTAGATTAGCTCTTTAAGAAACCTAGTTACCTCAAGTTAGAGGTGAAGCTTGGAGTATAGCTCTCGGGTTGATCATCTATTACGTGGAGGA
Organism: Agapanthus africanus; assembly: GCA_030015575.1. NCBI lineage: Eukaryota > Viridiplantae > Streptophyta > Magnoliopsida > Asparagales > Amaryllidaceae > Agapanthus > Agapanthus africanus. The sequence continues at coordinate 351,725,405 of JASDDO010000031.1, read as the reverse complement.
GGCCGAGAAGGATGTAGATAACGAAAAGGAGAAGGACACGGTTCATTAGGTATAATCACTTATTATAGTAGTTTACAACTTCTATGTTTCTTGTTAGTTATAGTTTAGCAAAGATTCTCGGTTAGTCGATGTTTATGCAAAGAACAAGATCGTTTTTCAATTTTCCGCCTCCCCGCAAGTCGTGGGGTGTTGTACATCGACTTACATTGTGTATATGGTGTATTGGATCGTTGTGGATGAATAGCTGGGGGATATGAGAAGAGTGTTTTCTTTTCTTTAATTCATGTAAATTTGTAATTGATGTAATATTCTTTAGCGGGGCACATCCGGGTTGAGATTGTAGCCACCGTTGTATTATTTCATTTACTTTTTCTTACATCTAGGATAGACCCTAGGTGGGGTGCATAAACTACCGGGTTCTTGAAGTGCCGAGTGGCCTATTCATTTTATTGAGGGAGGTTGCTTCACTTCGGGAATTCGGCTAGTAATTTTCCGCACCCATAGGGGTCTAGGATGGGGTTTGGCTATTCATCACGACTGTGGAATCCGTCTTTCGTTATAGGCTAAAATGCAATACGGAAATGCTAGTATATCCAATATATTTATCTGTGTTGTTGTGATCTGGAATTCCTATTATTACGTGAGACGAATGGATATATATGTATGTATGTATGTACATATGTATATATATATATATTGTATATAATAAACGTTGCTTATGTTTTGCACCCGCGCTAGTCCAGCCCCCGCTCTGCCGTTAGTTAAGTAACCTAACGGTGCAAGACGGAGACCCGTGGTGAATGCGGATGGCATAAGCGTACGTTTTATTTTCGTTTCTTTTCTGCAATGATAGGGTTAAATGATAGGACCGCATTAATATTGATTAATGCAACGAAAACAAACCAAATTTTAAATCGTTGGAACGATTTCAAAACCACTCGGTTTTCCTGAAAAACAACTTTTAAATGCGGAGCCTAAACCACTCCTTTTAAAAGCTATCATTGTTCCTTCGACTATATCAAGTTCATTACGTTCACGGTTTCGCCAAAACCATCCGTAGCTGTCACGGCCCATAATTTAGCACGTGATCGACACTTAAATTACGCAACGTCTAAAGGCGTAACGTAAATCAAGTAAGCCGAAGCCCAGAAAATCTAAATCTTTTTGCGGAAATTAGTGGGGTGTAGTTTAAAATAAAGGTATAATGAATCATGTTTTTCTTTGAATGCATAGCTAATGAAACATGAAAATGAAAGTGGATTATACCACAGTTGAAAACATGTTACGTCTTTAAAAATTTGGGCAACACCTCGCTTGTATATTTTGATCCAAAAACATATACACAACAATTATATAAGCATCCCCAAGCGGGAGCAAGCTATTCGTCAACTGGAGGAATCACATCCACGCAAAAATATATATACGATGCCCAACGGCGAAGATCAACCCAGAAGGAACAATAAATAAGCGAGATATCAAAACTCAAGAAAAGCTATCACAAACCCATCGCTCTAAGTCTCGCACAATACCCAAGTCTGACTAGGTCTACCAATATACAATTTCTAGTCTCTGATTTGATTTGATCCGATGGAGTTTATCTACATACAACGGAGTATAAAGTATGAGAGTGGGCATGATCCAACATGTGTCCTACCTACCAAAGCAAAACACCCTGGATGAAGTTGTGTGCCAACGATACCGCAACTGATCCCAAGCGGTCAAACCTGTAAGAAGTGTGGCACAATGGGGGTGAGTTGCCAACTCGTGAGTAGAAAACATCAACAAGTAGAAATCGAATAAAACAACGATTTCCTATGTCACTATATCCTGGAGGTAATACTATGATATCAAGGGTGACAAAGTACGCATATATGTCAACAATCGAGTCAATGCAATGACATATATAAATAAACATCCGACATCATATGCCTGTATGCATGCGGATATCATCCACGTAACCATCAACGACACAAACAATATCTTGGAACCCGAGTTTCCCACACCGACACTCGAACATCATGAAAACGTTAAGCCTGTATATATATATATATATATGAGGATATTAACCACGTGTATCTATCAACGACACATCAAAATCAAGGAACCTGAGTGTCCAACACCGACACTCGAAACATCATGAAAACCCGTGTCCAGCATCGACACGTAAATTCTCATATCTCAGGTGCCGCATACTCAGATCAGCCCCCATTCTATCCCATCTCAGGCACCGCATCCTCAGATCGGTTCTTATATCCATCTCATATCATAACTCCAAAACGGTATCCTCCGGATATCCGTCGAGTTCTATACAATCACCGGTAGGTAGCGCTCCCTTGCCAGGCTCACCGCCTAACAATACGAGTCTTCTTGCCTCGGGGTACCTCACCGGGTCCATCTTGTACCCGCAGACGGTGCCTACCGCTCTTCAAATCGGGTATACTCACTGCTCAGAACCGAGAAAACTCATGGCGGACACCTCGAAATATCATATAAAGAGAAACCGCATTTTTAAAACAATACACAAATTCCTTTGAAATTAAACTGCGGTTCTCAAATCCAGAGATCTCATAAAAATAGCATCTCGATGCATATAACCATAAAGTACGATGTATGCAACATAGTGTAGTAATATGAGTATATCGAGTATATTAAGCAAGCATGTCAAGTGATAATACTGAACAATGAATGTACTTTTACGGTTAAGAGTAATATCATGATAGGGCAGTTCTACTGTGTAAGTAGCATGGCAATTACCGATGATAAATTTGTGTGAGCCGGCAAATCTGTGTAAGTGTAGAATGCGCATCAACGGTAATTGTGCAGGTGTACTAGCAATGACATCATATAAAATTAAATACCGGAAACATGAAAGGTATTGCACGAGGAATAATCCAACAAAATATGAACTATAATAAGGTAGCCTCTTTATGTCAATGATCCCGCCACATAGTATCAGGTGTCGTAATATCCTCGATTGCCATTCTCAATTCATGAGCGCGGATCAAACATTCGGTAAACACATCGCGTACGGTAATCCATCGTACGGTGTCACAAACAGAGTAGGGAATCTATCATCCTATTCACCAGCAGTGGTACGGATCTATAATCTCTTACGACATACCTTATCAATCACATAACACATCTATAACAATCTTATAATATGTCATCTTGCATATACGTCATATCTTGTAAAACTCAATTCATATCGATCTCGATCATATATCCTATCATTATCAACTCATACTTGTCCTCTTTCAATTCATACTTATCATGATTCACTTTCTCATTTCATATTATCATATATCAATCCAAGTCATCTATATCTATCATCTCAATATCCCACATCATGTTATCTTATATACCTATATCATATTCTCAAGCCAATATATATTCATTAGTGTCAACTTTTATCATATCATCTCTTTCTAAATCCTATAATCATGTTATCTTAAGTTCGTAGCATATCCTTTATCAAAATTATAAGTTATAAAACGATCTTCCATATCAATGGTTGCGGGGGTGTTATACGCCATCCACCCGACTTCCCCCGTAGATATAAATCTACTCACCTGCTAAACTCCTCGCTTAGCCGAAGTCGATGTGCTTCTTCGTCTCTGAAGTCCACGCAAAGGTACCTACAATCAATACACAATTGCAATACTATTAAAATCAAGTCCGGAAAACCGATACGGCACACGAATTGCTTATAGGTTAGAACCTATAGCTTATGTATGCAAAAACAACCAAACAACCATCGTCGTTGACGTACAAACGTCCAACAACCAATTCAAATCTCGAATATAAAAACCAAGAATTCAAATATCGGAAAACGTTACTAAAGCATGTAAGTCTACGCTAGCGCCCCGGCAGTCTAAAGATGCCAAATGCGGAACAAAAACTTTTTAACTGGCGCTATCGTATACTTTAACCCGGATCTGCCATTATTGCTCAACTAACAATCTGTAAAGAGTGTAGAAAGGTTATACCGAACGATCCGAGTCCTTCGTTCTTCAACCATTATCCCACGCTCCGTTGCGGTTGCTCCGATCTCGTCGATCTCCGATCTCCTCGTCGAGGTGGCACCACATGATCGGTTCTTTAAACGGGCTCCCGCCTCTGACTCGAGGCAACTCGATCGTCAAGTTTGCTAAAAGAGACGACCAAGATTGATGTAGAGAATGAGTAGATGACTTTGTCTCACTTCGTCCAAATCCGTGGACGATCGGTTAATTAAGTTGCCGTGGAAATCGGGTGATGGAATGAACTGTAAAATTCCATGCACCCCAAATACTATCATATCTTTTCTAACCGAAAATGAAAACTCAAGTAAGTGAGAGAGAGAGAGGGGCCGGCCTCTTATAGTGAAGAGGGAGGTGACCGTAGGAGAGGGGGGGGTGACCACAAGCAAAAGATATTATGAACAAATATCTTAACCAATCCAAAACACATTAAAGCAAATGGTGATTCATATAAACACCTCATCTAGCCATTAATGAAACCATTAATGCACTAATGAGTCATATGCCTCATCATCACTTCTAGAAGCTTCTAGAATGATGACTCACCTTATCTGAAGAAAAGATAAATCCGTCTTTAACAGAATGTTAAAAGACGGCTGATAGAAAACTGGAAACTGGCAACTTCCAAAAGTGATCCTGAAACAACTTTCAGGATAACCCCGAAACTGTATAAATATACCCGCATTTGTATTACGACCGAATACAAATGCAACTGAGACAAAGATATTATACCTACTCAATATAATACTCGGATCCGGCTTAAACCAAAGCCGACCAGTATCATCTGTCCGAAAATCGACACGTGCGTAAACGCACGTGCATTTTCCGAACCCTGCCATAAAACCATACGGCCTCTACAACGTTTCGCCCGAACTTGGGAAACTGTCTGTGGGGGACTCTAATGACTCGTCGGTACCCTGGCAGTGGGTTTAACCACAAACCGTCAGCGGCACTAGCTATGCGTAACGGCTGCCCATGGACTGACCTCAAGGGTGGCCGAGGAGCGAACTCAAGGGAGACCGATGAGCGAACTCCTCCGAAAACCCTACTGAGCCTAACAGTGACAATGTATATACAGTCCGGTCCGTTCGTCAATGAGTATCGCATATCTGCCTAGGGGGCTAGTAACGTCAGACCCCCAATAGCAGTATAAGTCGTGTCGGAGTGAAGCCTCAATACACCCTGAGATACTACTGGAGTACTTACCAGTAAATCTCCTACCATGGCCATGGATTTGTGTAATGGCTCTCCTAGACACAGCACGATCTCGCCCCCAATACCGGGAGAGACGAATCCCCTGCCGATCCGCTCACGTGCCTCCATATGGCTCGGGACTGTACCCAAAAGCTACCTGTTTGCACGACTCCTTTGAGACGTGGTAGGGTAGAAATCAAAGCACAGTGGGAACTCACACGAGACAAATGACGACCTCAGGTCGATGAACTAACCTGTACACATGTCACCAGGGAACTGCTATCTGACGGTAGATATAATACTAACTAGCAGATTCCCGGCGAGTCCTGTCCGGTGTACTCATAACCTAATGAGCACCTGTATACATCTTAGGTGATCCAACTGACACCAATGGCTTGTGAGACTGGCCACCGCCCCTCGTCGGGGTCTCGACTGTACACACTAGTCTACTCCGGAGTATCGATGCCCTGTCTCGAAACTCCCACGACTAGGGACCATAATTAAGGATATGCATATAAACTACCCAACTCTCACGTATATGATCGCCATCATACTGTTGGTAGTAAAGCAAGATCCTAAGGGCTCTATCAAAGTGTAACATGCAATCAGTCACCTGAACATGTACACGACTGATAAAGGCAAACCAGATAGCATACTATCATCTCGAGTAAGACTGTCCTACCGGGATAGGTCCTCCGCAATCATTGCAATCACGTACCTGCGATCCAATAATTGACTATGAGGGCACTATCTCCAACAATCTCCCACTTGCACTCAAGGCTAATATTGCGATGTCGACTACTCACAGCCCGTGTGAAACCGAACATCCAACTCCTCTACTAATCAGTTTCACAAAGCCCGTTTGTAAAACTATTGTGTTCGAGAAATAGCCTTAGTGAGTGGATCCGCCTAGAAGTATCTTTCTATATCTCTCTTAATCTCAAGTTCGCGGAGAAAACCATCTCCCGAATTGAGTAATACCTGTCTTAGAACATGTCTGGATATCTGATGGGACCTTAGTTCATAAATGAACTCCATATCCAAACTACTTAGACAGAATCGATCACTGAACCTAATCAGTATCGGGCACCTTGCTTCCCACAGTATCCTCTTGGACCACCTGTCCATAATACTGTCCCTCTTCGTCAGAGGGAAAAACTATAACTCTGACAATCACTCTGTCAACCACGTCACCTTTGAAGCCTGGAATGATAACCGTCTCCCGAAAGAGGCTGCCGTCATCAAATCCGTAGAACATGTACCAATGTTCTAAAACTGCTTCCTTATGTTTCTCCAGGATTGGATTAATACAAACTTATTGCATCTAGTGCAAAACCAACATTTGGTGTGGTACTTGACATCACATGATTGACTCAATTGCCTAAGCAAGTGATCTGCCAATCATGCACATCCCTCTCCCCTTTAGTCTGTACGACACCTTTAGAGAGGGTGACTCCATCACCTGCAGGTACACCACCATGCTAGGAGTCAACTATTCCAAAAACCATTAGAATATCTGTCAAAGTACCCACATTGGGAAACTACCCAAATCCAGATCTAAAACCATAGATCTAGAAACCATAATGTCAAATATTATATCCATATCCTGTCTGGAGAAACAACTGTGCGACGACCACAGTCCAACCGATCGTAGTATAGGAATTTTACTTCCCACTCTGTGTATGTCATCCAGATACCATGACATCACACCCTACTACCTTCTTAACTGATCCATCCCTTTTTTCTGATTGAAGTCAAACCCATGACTGTCATATCAAAATTCGATGATCTATCTCCGCTATAACTGCTCAAGTCTATAAATAGACATAAGCTTCTTGCCCACTATGCTTCCGTTGCTCCCACTGACTACGACAACCCTCCTACCGGGTCTCATATCCTGGAACAACAGTAGTGTCAAGTCTGGGTAGATAAGAACCTCCCTGTCACCGTCCTTGAGGCTACCGAAGTACCTCTCGGGTGTCTGAGGTTACCTATCATACCTGCGGAGTGGCTATTGGAATGTCAAACCTGATTGAATGTATAGGTCCTATTAAATTTTTCCGTAATCGTTCGCGGTTCTGGAATCACTTCCAGTTCTACCATACTCCCACTACTGTTTTCTGAAAAAGATCCATTTTTACTAAAACTGTGGCGAGTCAAGAACAATATCACTATTGATCTTCTAAATGGTAGAATATCAACCCTCGTCATAGCCAGGGTCAACCCACAAACAGCCATTACAGAAACGTGCCCTGAGTTATCCAGTGTCTGGTTTTAATCATAAGCTGGACAGCTCCCCGTACCTTAATTTCTTTTAAGGTACGAACTATTCTATATCCAATATAGAAACTTTGGCACTTATTTAATTGGAACCAAGATTCAATCTATGCAGCTGTCTCCAGGGCATATTAACTTAATGAAAAAAGGCTAATCAGCATTACTCAACTTAGGAATCCATCCAATTATGAGTAACCTGAAAGAGAAACACGTTTCTCAAAAACCATCACTATCATCTGAATACCAATCACAAGAATCTACATCTTCGATCTCTTTGAAGAATCCCGATACTTGTGATACCCGGTTCTCTACTTTATTCTTATACCCACAACTTCTCAAAACTTAGACCTTGTATTTCTACGAAACACTCGTCTAAATACTAGAGAAGTTATAAGTAAATAGAACATAGTACTAGGACCTACCCCTTTGTCCTAATGGACACTTGGACAACATACAATACTCTGTATAAGTCCACTGAGTTGAACAACTCAAAACCTGTGCGTTGTAGGTGGAAAACTGTACCCTGGCGATTTCCTCAAATATCACCAATTACAACGAATTCCGATATAATGAGGATGATCACCTAATTCCCAATATCTTACTCCCACTCATCATCTGTAAAACCATACAGATATGAGAATGAAACCTGGTAAATACATACCCTTGGAGTAAGTGTCTAATCGGGAAAAACAGTTTTTCCTTAACAATGCACTGAAACATGAAAATGTTTCGTAGGGGTATCCTGGTATTCATAGCAATGCCTCTTCCATAATCCAATTCATGACTTCAACCGTATATTTTATTGCCCTTTCTCCAAATCCCCTTTATATGTCTTTAGTCGTTACCTTCTGTACACCATCGTTAGGCTAACTGGTTTTCTTCCTTCCCTACCGTTCGGCACCAGCCTATGGTTTGGAAGAAGACTATCCAGTAAGCATAATAGGTGTACCCTCCTAAACCAAGGAGTACTCGCAACTGAGAGAAGGTGACGATAAAAGACAACTGAATAATACCTTATTCTTTTTAAAGGTGAAATAGGAGTGGCGATGAAGTACGCGGTTTTGGTCATGAATGATATCAGTCGCAATTTACTTTGCCCTCTATCTAATCCCTTTATTTTGTCTTTACATATTACCTTCTGCACACCCTACTTAGGCTAATTGGTTTTCTTCATTCCCTACCTTTCGGCACCAGCCTATGGTTTGGAATAAGACTATCCAATAGGCGTAATAGGTGTACTCTCCTAAACCAAGGAGCTCTCGCAACCTGAGAGAAGGTGATAATAAAAGACAACAGAATAAACCAATTCTATTTCTCCTGAACCTTGATCCATCCTCGAAGAAGTCCCTTCGAGTTCGTATATAACCATACGATGGCTCTATCCAATGGAAGTGGATATCCGTAGTAATACGGGTGTTCTGAGAAATTCAAAGGGTAAAAGAAGGAGTGGCAATGACTTATGCAACTCAGACAATCCAAAAGCCAGTATTTTAAGAAGGTTCGGTCAACCTGGTCACTGAGTCATAGTCTAGGGTCGGTCAAAGGTCGCTGCCAAAGAGAGAGAGAGAAAAGAAACACTCTGCGTGCACTCTAACCTAGATCAGAATGGTCATCACTTTATCTAATCCGGAAACCTCCCACTGTCCTGTCAAATTCTCCTCCAAACCTAAAGAAGAATCAATCGGGATCACCCGAAGAGTAAACCAACTCATCAGTGGGAATCAGGATCCAACTCTCATCGCATGATAACGTGATGGAATGCATCCACGTTACTCATACTCCAGAAGGTATGCGTATACTCGGCAAGTTTCAGTTTCTTTAGAAACTCCTGATATTATTTTTGCCCCATGCTCTTATAACCTTGGCTTTGGTCAAAATGTCATAAGTCACATGCCAAGTTCTACCCATCACTATCTTGTCAATTTGAACCCACCCGTACATGCCCCTGACTTTGGCCAATCAGCAGAACGACTGTCCCAAACTAACTCATCTATCTATGCAACAATTGAATACCCAGCAGCTACCAAACACTATGCCTTAACTTTGGCTAAAATGCATAGCTTGAATACTACTGAATACCCAAAAGAAGTGACGGAGGGCTACGGCTGGTTTTTGGCGAAAAACCTTTAGCGTAGTGAACTTGATATCGCTGAAGGAACCTGATAGCTTTTTAAAATATAGTGGCGAAAACCTTTTGCTAAAGAGGTCACTCCCGGTAAAGGGATCTCGGCTCTTTCCTCGTGGAATGAGGTGCAGGATATTCCACTGAATACCGCTATGCAAAGCAACATGTAATCGACTATAGTGAAGTTATTACCCTGACGCAAACTTCTGCCCAAGGGGTCAGTCCCGGTGAAGGGATATCAACCCTTGCCCCGTCGAATGAGGTGCTGGATATTCCACTGAATACCGCTATGCATAACAAAAGAAAACGTCTTTGCAATAACACTTTTTAAATTGTTCCAACAACTGTATACAGGTTTGTTTAACTTTGCATTGATCAGAATCAACGCAGTCCCATCAAATAATCACACCATAAAAGAACGAAAATAAAATGTACGTATATGCCATCCGCATTCGTCACTGGGTCCCGTCATCACCCGTTAGGTTACTTAACTAACGACAGAGCGGGGACTGGACTAGCGCGGGTGTAAAACATATACAACATCTAATAGTATATAAACCAATATACATAATCGCTCCAGGCGTGATAATATGCAACATTACAGAAAAGTAATAAGCATCACAGAACAATACAGATATCTGGGATCCCCGAGTTTCACAGAGCCGCTGCTGAAACTCGACGTTCCCCTGTCGTGTGGATAGCCTGTGCAATGAAAACTAGACCCCTATGGGTGCGGCAAGTTACCCGCCAAGACCTGAAGCGAGGCAGCCCCTTACAGCATAGTGAATGGACCACCCAGCACTCCACGGAATCCGGTAAGCTTAGGCACCCCTCCTTGGGTCAACCTGTACCCCCTACGAGTGCGGCGAATAGTCTGCCAATTCTGAAGTGGGGCCCCTCTGCCTCTCAAAGCCATGAGCTGCGGACCCGTTGCCCCCCAGAACCCGGCTATCCGTGCACTCCGTCTCGGGGTAAAACCTAGTACAGTAATGAAAAATAGTACAATAGGTACATCGACCGCAACCTGGTCGTGCCCAAAATAATATTATACAACAGGCAGTGACGGCTGTCCACAAGTTGGACGCTCGCCCCGCAATATCAAATGTACAAATAAACTCAAACTGTACTATCATTGCACACTGCTATCCACCACGACAAATCCGCAAAATTACAGCACAACACAGAACATCAACACGAATGTCACGTTCGCAAACCCGTCTAAAAGAACTATAGCAGTTAAACGCGGTTTACCGATCAAATGACATTCCCGGTCGGAGATATAATGTAAGCACTGTAAACTAACGTGTTTAAATTTCGATCGACCAAAAACCAAATATCAAAAAGTGGGCCCCACTTCTTACTGGTGAACAGTAACAAAATCTGGGCCAAAACTTTAAATTCCAAAAACCCCAAAATCAATCAAAGAACCCACTGTCCAAATTTGGGAGCACGTGCTCCCCACGTGGCCGCGGTTGCGCGGCCAAACCATGGGTTTGGCCGCCCTTCCGCGGCAGCCTGGAGGGATCACGACCCCAAATTTGGTCGTGGTTCTTAGAATTCCCTGCACGGATTTTTAAGACATCCAGAAATAAATTTTGAGACCGTTTAAAATTAACAGAAACTGTCGGGATAAGAAATTGCGATTTTTGCGATTTTTGATTTCCGGTCGGATCGATGTTTTAAACGCGTTAGCACAAGTTAGTATAGCAAAATGGTTAGGCTCTGATACCAATGTAAGTCTACGCTAGCGCCCCGGCAGTCTAAAGATGCCAAATGCGGAACAAAAACTTTTTAACTGGCGCTATCGTATACTTTAACCCGGATCTGCCATTATTGCTCAACTAACAATCTGTAAAGAGTGTAGAAAGGTTATACCGAACGATCCGAGTCCTTCGTTCTTCAACCATCATCCCACGCTCCGTTGCGGTTGCTCCGATCTCGTCGATCTCCGATCTCCTCGTCGAGGTGGCACCACATGATCGGTTCTTTAAACGGGCTCCCGCCTCTGACTCGAGGCAACTCGATCGTCAAGTTTGCTAAAAGAGACGACCAAGATTGATGTAGAGAATGAGTAGATGACTTTGTCTCACTTCGTCCAAATCCGTGGACGATCGGTTAATTAAGTTGCCGTGGAAATCGGGTGATGGAATGAACTGTAAAATTCCATGCACCCCAAATACTATCATATCTTTTCTAACCGAAAATGAAAACTCAAGTAAGTGAGAGAGAGAGAGGGGCCGGCCTCTTATAGTGAAGAGGGAGGTGACCGTAGGAGAGGGGGGGTGACCACAAGCAAAAGATATTATGAACAAATATCTTAACCAATCCAAAACACATTAAAGCAAATGGTGATTCATATAAACACCTCATCTAGCCATTAATGAAACCATTAATGCACTAATGAGTCATATGCCTCATCATCACTTCTAGAAGCTTCTAGAATGATGACTCACCTTATCTGAAGAAAAGATAAATCCGTCTTTAACAGAATGTTAAAAGACGGCTGATAGAAAACTGGAAACTGGCAACTTCCAAAAGTGATCCTGAAACAACTTTCAGGATAACCCCGAAACTGTATAAATATACCCGCATTTGTATTACGACCGAATACAAATGCAACTGAGACAAAGATATTATACCTACTCAATATAATACTCGGATCCGGCTTAAACCAAAGCCGACCAGTATCATCTGTCCGAAAATCGACACGTGCGTAAACGCACGTGCATTTTCCGAACCCTGCCATAAAACCATACGGCCTCTACAACGTTTCGCCCGAACTTGGGAAACTGTCTGTGGGGGACTCTAATGACTCGTCGGTACCCTGGCAGTGGGTTTAACCACAAACCGTCAGCGGCACTAGCTATGCGTAACGGCTGCCCATGGACTGACCTCAAGGGTGGCCGAGGAGCGAACTCAAGGGAGACCGATGAGCGAACTCCTCCGAAAACCCTACTGAGCCTAACAGTGACAATGTATATACAGTCCGGTCCGTTCGTCAATGAGTATCGCATATCTGCCTAGGGGGCTAGTAACGTCAGACCCCCAATAGCAGTATAAGTCGTGTCGGAGTGAAGCCTCAATACACCCTGAGATACTACTGGAGTACTTACCAGTAAATCTCCTACCATGGCCATGGATTTGTGTAATGGCTCTCCTAGACACAGCACGATCTCGCCCCCAATACCGGGAGAGACGAATCCCCTGCCGATCCGCTCACGTGCCTCCATATGGCTCGGGACTGTACCCAAAAGCTACCTGTTTGCACGACTCCTTTGAGACGTGGTAGGGTAGAAATCAAAGCACAGTGGGAACTCACACGAGACAAATGACGACCTCAGGTCGATGAACTAACCTGTACACATGTCACCAGGGAACTGCTATCTGACGGTAGATATAATACTAACTAGCAGATTCCCGGCGAGTCCTGTCCGGTGTACTCATAACCTAATGAGCACCTGTATACATCTTAGGTGATCCAACTGACACCAATGGCTTGTGAGACCGGCCACCGCCCCTCGTCGGGGTCTCGACTGTACACACTAGTCTACTCCGGAGTATCGATGCCCTGTCTCGAAACTCCCACGACTAGGGACCATAATTAAGGATATGCATATAAACTACCCAACTCTCACGTATATGATCGCCATCATACTGTTGGTAGTAAAGCAAGATCCTAAGGGCTCTATCAAAGTGTAACATGCAATCAGTCACCTGAACATGTACACGACTGATAAAGGCAAACCAGATAGCATACTATCATCTCGAGTAAGACTGTCCTACCGGGATAGGTCCTCCGCAATCATTGCAATCACGTACCTGCGATCCAATAATTGACTATGAGGGCACTATCTCCAACAAAGCACTCACAAACAACTCCCAGATTTTGGCTCGGGTCAATTGGGACTAAACAAACAACATAGTAGCTAGAATATAAGGAGAATGAGCTATAGACAAAACCACAACACCAATGCCAAAAGGAAGTCCGGCGAGATCATATAAAAATCAGGCGGCGTCGGTTTTCTGGTAGGGTGCGAGCCTCGTATTTTTGTAGTGGTCTTCTAGTAGTTAATCTAGGTCAATGGACTTGTTTGATTTTCTTAAAAATACCCCCACATAGCTCCAGATACCCTGTAGGCCTTTAGTTTTCACAAAACAAACACGGAAATATTCTAAGTTCATGTATCGGGTTCTATTCTCTGTTCTTGGTCCATATTTCAAATTATATGGTCTTGTAACACTCACTACACCTCTATTGCATCTTAACAATTCCACAAATCACTAATTATCAACTTGGAAATTTCCAAGATCACATAACCTAACTAAGACAAATTCTAAACTAAGCTAGAATATACTAAACACAATACTTAACTAAAAGTGTAGGTTTATACCTCATTAGCAACTGAAGAAATTTATTTGAGTTGCCCAAAGTCTTCAAAATCCACACTTGATTTGTTCAAAGGGTTTTGAATTGGCTTGTGCATATTTTTAATGAAGGTGGCATGAGGTTTTGGAATGGGATTGGAGATAATATATGGAGGTAGTGAAGGATGAAGGAGATGAAGAATTATGAAGAAGGAGATGAAGAAGAGAAGAAATGATGAAGGAAGAAGATAAGGAAGTCAAATATGCCTCTCTCTCTCTCTCCTAATCTCATTCTCTCTTAAGCTCACACTCTCTCTCTCTAAATATCTATTTAGTTTTATTCCTAAATATCTCATACACTCTCATCTCTTTTCTTTTCTAATAAAACAAATGAAATAAACAAACATGTAACAACATGCACATGACATGGTGCACTAGCCATGGAAAAATGTATAAATACGGATTTGGCTTATTCGTGATTAGCATTGCACTAATCGATTTAATTTAAACTTGCATATATTTAATTATAAAAATGCCAAAATCCAATAAATATCTTTTTAATGAATAAATCATTTTAATTTCCGTTTATTTTCCAAATTTTGGTATATACTTATACCATTTTATGAGAAACACTATTCACAAATCGAATAGTTTTCGCCAAATATATTATTTTAATATTAAATTTCCAAAAATAATATTTTATATTTCTGAAATGTTACAGTCTTCCCCCCTTAAATAAATTCGGTCCCCGAATTTAAATTTAAATCCCCATATACTAAAATATTTCAGTAATCAGCTCAAATCAACGGGGCTCCGAAATCACGGAAGATACAGAAATACCACAGCGCATCATGTGCGCCTAAAAACGAGTACGAAACATAAAAATCAAGCTCCGTCAAGCGTCACGCAATCAATGGAGTTATAAAGGAAATACGAATATCGAATTCCACTACTGGAATCCAAATGTACTATAGTCAAATCATAATACGTATATAGCACGCATCTTTGTAAAACCATTTTAAAAGCTGAATAACTCATGCGAAATCTTTCCCAAATCGCCGAGCTATGCGTAGCTCATGGCACAACTGGCCGACGATCATTTGTAAAGTAGTAAATATATAGTTATATATGTTTTTGCTCAATTATACGTCCCGCCTTTTTGAAATATCCTAGAAGGTTCTCTTTATAAAATTTCGTGTCACTCACGGACACGTAGGAAATAGCGAGTCTATTGCACCTTTTTGAAAACCTCTTGGTAAAATTCTCATGCATGCAAAAGTACTCAGGTACTGTCCTCAGATCAGTCTTGCTCGGCTACTATACAATATAGTATCTATCATCAAAACGCGATGCCCATAAATAAAATCAGTCTCAAAAGACGTATCGAACTGTAAGGTTACTAGGCACACTAAGGAGGTTCCACAAGGCATCAACCATGCCAAACAAAAATTTTCCGGTGCCGAGAAACCCTAAACTAGATCGTTAACTAGAAGGATAGGCGAAAAGAAAGCAAGCAAACGACTTTGCTACTAAGTGAAAGGGATTACAACCTTTGTAGATCCGGTCCACCACTTCTTTAGCTCCGTGTTGACGTCCCTCCACTGCGATCATCGGATCCCGGGCTCTAGAAATGGTTTCGTCGGAGAAATGATCGGGCTAGGTCATTGACTTCGAGGCCGAAGATGATCTACGTCGGGGAGACTCAAACTCAAGCTATTCCTTCACTCGGTCGAAAACTTTGTGAAGAGAACACCCTATACAACATGGCAAGTGGTAGAGGATGAAGATATAGGAAGTCGGTTCACTTTAGAATTGGATTTCTCACTCTTTTTCTCATGATGCCATTGGAGCTAGCAAGCTTTTTCAAGCTTGATGAAGATGAAGAAGAAGAAAGAATCATATGAATATTATCCAAAGTGAAACCTATCCAAATGAATGATGGCACCATGGTTGAGTTAAGCCCTCATGCTTAACTCATGTAGAGATTTAACCAAACCATTAGGTTAAAGGTTGAGTTAACTAATATCTAAAAACATATGACAAAAGAGTTGACTTTGTCAATGTTTATCAAGCTTCATGAAGCTTGATAACTTTGATCAAAGTCACACTCTTTTGTTATATGCTTAAGAAAATAGTAAAACCTAATCTAACCTTGATTTGGTTCAAGTCTCATACACACAACTTGTTTGTATCATCAAGCATGATACAAACATGTACACTTGCATATATCACATATAAACAATGTGCACATTCAAGTGAGAAAATCAATCTTAAATGAACCAATACTAGTTAATGTAAAGTAATATATCAAATATATAATTATACATTAAATCATTAAATCAACACTTGATTTAACGATCCGGTCATATCGCATATAACCGACTAATATCAATAGTAACAACTTATCGAATCAACACTTGATCCGATAACCCGGCTATATCGCATACAACCGATCAATGTCACAAATCGCGAGAATAGAATACAGTATCACATACTGGTATTATTCTCGGTCCCGCACATATCTCATATGCGCTCCTATTTTGTTTCGCTTGAGCCAGGAAACCTCTGTGTAGGACTCTAAAGACTCGTCAATACGCCGGCAGCAGGTGATGATCATATCAAACACCCACAAGCCGCAAGCGGTCTGCTAAACGTAACGGCCACCCGGGTATTGAGCGATCAGAAAATCGACGAGCAAGCCGGCTCACACTCTTGTGAATCCAACCAGTAACACTTACCGTACAGTCCGGTTTGTTCGTCTGATATGTCGCTTATCTCGTCTAGGGGTGGTAAATGTCAGACCCCAATAACTAGATAAGTCGTGTCGATATGAGGCTCATAACGGGTTGAGAAACTACTGGTAACACTTACCAGAAAATCCCAAAAGTATCCTTAGCCAAGGACTTCCTGTTATAGCCAATCGAACACTGCGCAACATCAACTCTCTATACCGGGAGTGACGAAACCCCTCCTATCGCTCATTACCTCCATGTGATTCGGGACTGTACCCAAAAGCCACCTTTTTGCACGCCCTCTTGGACGTGGTATGATGGAAATCAAAGCACAGTGGGAATCACACAAGTCTCTATGACGATCTCGGGTCTACAGACTAACCTGTACCAGTGTCACCAGAAAACTGCCATCTGACGTAAGGTATAATACCATCTGGGAGTTCTCGGCGAGTCCGTCCAGTGTACCCAGTCTCTACTGAGCACCCGTATATCATCTCTGATGTCAAACACCAATGGATATGGGATCATCCATCGCCCATCTGTATGGGTCGAGAAGGTACACGCTAGTCTACTCTGGTATATCGATGCCCCGTCTCGATACACCCACGACTAGGGACCTTGAAGTATGTACTTATGGACTACCATGTCCCCGGTAGTATGATCCGCATCATAGTCCAGGTAGTCAAGTACACATCCTAAGGGCTTTACCAACATGTAACAGAGAGACAATCAGTGTACACGTTAAGGTAAAGAGTAACCAGATAGCATACTATCATATCGAGCAAGAAAGTCATCCCTATATATGTCCAAGCATCTACTACAATATACATCCTATGTATAGTAATGGCCTCTAGGGCATACATATAACTAACAATCTCCCACTTGCACTAGGGCCATCTGATAGCAGTGGTTGTAGTATCTCATACTCAACTATCCCATAAAAAATCTCTCTCTGGGAAAAGGCCTTTCGTGAGTGGATCCGCCGTGTTGTCCTCTGAGTCTGCTCTCCTAACCTCGATCCCCTGGAGATCAACCATCTCCACGATCAGGTGACACTGCCTAAGAATATGTCTGGATCACTGATGGGACGGGCGTTCCTTGGCATAAGCCACAACTCCATTGTCACACAATGGGAGGAACGAAATTCATCTCATGAACTAATATACACCCAGACTTCCTCTTTGGTAGCATCTTTGATAACGATGTATCTTGCCTTTAATCGTCTAGTATGTCACGGTATCTAGCTTGGAACTCTTCCAACATACCGTCCCTCCACTGAGGGTAAAGACAATGCCTGTGACTGACATTCAGTCATCTTTATCACTCTGGAACCTTTCCAGTGATTCTCCCCAGGATCGATTGATACCATCTCACTACAACTTGTGAGTATCCTAACATCCATTTAAATCTATCTCATAGATCCAAAAATAAGGATTTAGGAGGTATCACATTTATCCTATATGGAGAATCCTTGTGATAAACGGAGATTGACCGAGCGTAGCATAGGAAACTCCTTCCCTATCAAGAGTATGTCATCCACATACTATACGAGGATCACTGCCATACTCTTTACTACCTTTTTGTATATACAAGGTTCATCTACCATTTTGATCATGTCAAACTCTTTGACTAACTCATCAAAACAGATGTTCCAACTCCGCGATGCCTGCTTTATCACATAAAACATCTTGCTTACGTTTCCGCTGCTCCCACTGTCTACGAAGCCCTCTGGCTGTGTACTTATAGACTTTGTCTTCTAAATCATTATTTAGAAAAGCAGTCATGACACCCAACCGCCAGATATCGTAGTCATGGTATGTAGCCGTAGCAAGTAGGATCTGGATGGACTTAAGCATAGTTACTTAGAAAAGGTTTCATCATTAGCCACAATTGGTCTATTATGCAAACCTTTAACGAGTCTAGCTTTGAAAGTCTCAACTTTTCCATGTACACCAAGTAATCTTCTCAAGATATACTTGCTCCTGATGGGGATTTAACCCTTCAGATAAAGCAACCAAAGTCCATACTTTGTTGGTGTATAAGGATTCCATCTCTGATCGATAAGAATCCAGCCATTCTTACAGAGTCCTACTCCTGATGGCCAGCCCGAGACTAGTTGGGTCATCATCTCATGATGAAATCCTCGCTCCCACTGTCATAGAGAAACCAAAGTATCTCTCAGGTGGGTGAGGAACCCTACTAGATCGGTGGAGAGGCTGAGGTTCGTTGGTTGCTATTGAATCCTTTGGGTTCTACCAAATCATCAGCTGCAGTTTGTATAGCTGGAACTGTTTCCAGTTCCACCTAATGACCAATAATTTCTTCATAAGAAATTCCCTTTCACAAAGGTGGCATGTTGAGAAACAAAACATTTTTGTTCCTCGGTTAGGTAGAAGGTATTCCCTTGCGTATGCTTGGGATATCCAACAAACTTCTGCAGAACTGAGTTTGCCTCGAGCTTGTCCGGATCTTGGTTTTAGACATAGGCCGGACAACCCCAAATCTTAACAAACTTAAGATATGGGCTCTTCCCTTTCCATATCATATATGAAATGGTAGGCATCTGATTTGATCGGAACCCTATTCAATAGGTATGCAACTTCATAAGTGCATAACTCCCTAAAAGGAAATAGGAAACTCAGTAGTACTCATCATAGAGCACACCATATCACATAGGGTGCTATTGCTCCACCCCGATATACCATCGTGCTATGGTGTATGCGGAGGAGTAATGCTGAGAGAGAATCTCATTCTTAGAATAGTCCAGGAATCCCGTGCTCAAGTATTCTCCTCCTTGATCACATCAAAAGACATAATACTTTTACCCGTATTTTGGTTCTCTACTTATAACTTATATTCTATGAATATCTCAAAAGGTTCGGACTTGTGTTTCAACAGGAACATATGTCTGAATCTTGAGAGATTATCAGAGAATGTAATGAAGTACAAAGAACCGGTCTTGGCATTTGTAGACAGGGGACCTTCATACATCATATGTATCATCCCAAGAGTTCACTAACTCTTTCTCTGTTTCCAATAAACAGAGCTATGGTCATATTATCTCTGTGACATGACTGGCAAGTTTCATAAGATGTAAATTCAAACAGATTTAAATATGCATCTAAATATAACTTCAGCTAGTCGGGTCGCATTGATATGACCTAGTCTACAATGCCTCAAGTAGGATTTGTTCATTTCTGAACTCTTCCTCTTGTGTGTGTTCTGTATACTAAGAACTGTAGTTTGATTCAGAACGTCAATGCTTTTAGATAACGTGCCTGAACCGATCAACTATTGATATAGGAAATGTTCAAAACATTATCCAACAATAAAAAATTTTATCATTTCTTTACTAATAAAGAGACTGATATGATTTTGTATATCAGGTTCGGTATCTAATAACATTCGTTCAGAATCAATGTACTGATCATACAGGGTGACAGTGACCAACAGACTTGGCTGCAACACTTGCCCCGTTTTCTGTCTCATGAAACTTATCACCCGTTCTCAGTTCTTTACCTTTCTGTAGCCCATGTAACAAATTACATATGCGGGATCCTGATCTGGCATCACATACCCAAGACGTAAAGGATACTGAGAAACAGTTCTCTGTAATGAAAACACCCGAAGATGATGCATCAACATGCACTCTCTTCGTTTGGGTGGCACGGGAATTCTGGTAATCCCCAAATTCCTGCTCTGTCTTATAACATTTATAAGTTGGAGCGGGACCAACGTTCCCCAGCTCAGTATAACAATCGGGTTCGGTCAATATATCCGTTTTATTATCTTGATTAAGGCGTGACATGGTCGCTACCAGGAGAGAGAGAGAAGAAAACACTCTGCGTGCGCTCTTGCAAGATCAGATTGGTTATTATTTTATCTAATCAGGATGGCTCCCACTGTTTTTATCAAATCTTCCTTCAAACCCTAAAAGGAAAAACTAGCCGGGATTAATTACACGCTACAAGTTCGCCCATCTTTCAGCCAGGCCAGTGTCGGTACTTTGAGGGAGGTCCCCCGTGCTTTCGTATGGACCTAATTAATGTAAACCTCATTTTCCCAGAGGCTAACCCCGTTAACACCTTTCTAGACACCTACTTGATCGGCTAATTGTAATGTGTAAAACTCTCTCAGGAGTAACAATTACTCACAGTGGGTATCGGGATCCAACTATCTCATAGAAGGTATGCAATCTCATTGCAAATTTCAACACTTGAAATTCCCGATAATATTTTGCCCCTAGCACCTATGACCTTGGCTAAGGTCAACAAATCATAAGCACTAGTCAAGTTCTACCCGTCATTTCGTGATTAATTAGACCCACCCACATGACCCTTGGCTAAGGTCAACAAAGCCACATGACTGTCCTAACTAATCGCATCATATGCGGTGTAGGAAGACATCACTTAGCTACCGTACACTACGCCTCGGCTATGGTCGACAAACGTAGCACGAATACTAAGTACTCTACTTCCTAAAATGACGGAGGGCTACAACAGGTTTTTCTGAAAACCTACTGCGTAATGAACTTGATATCGTTGTAGAATCAAATGTTTTAAAAATGGAGTGTTTTTGAGGCTTTTCTAGTTTTGCTAAAGGGGTCACTCCCGGTGAAGGGATCGTCGGCCCTTTCCTCGTCGAATGAGGTGCAGGATATATCATATACATCTCTGTGCAAAACAAAAACTATAGAAGCAATCAAAAGATAAACCGAGGGTTGTAGCATCTGCCAGTTATTGCTAAAGGAGTCACTCCCGGTGAAGGGATCTCGGTCCTTTCCTTATCGAATAAGGTGCAGGATGTTCTACAAGGAACACCGCGATGCAAAGCAAGAACTGTAGCTGCCTATTTTAATTTTTGAAATTCGATTCCACAACATCTTAGGTTTATTTTCTTTCATTAATCACATTAATGAAGTCCCATCATTTAAGTACCTAAACATCACAGATAAATACGACGTACACTTATGCCATCCGCATTCGCCTCGATGTCCCCTCGTGCACCGTTAGGTTAGGTAACTAACGACAGAGCGGGGCAGGGCTAGCGCGAGTGCAAAACATAAGTAACGTCTATATAATATATCATATATATCATATACAGTATTTATCACAGAACATCAAATGATCACATCACAGATATCGCAGCAGAAGAATCATATGAAATATTGGATATACTAGGACGTCTGTGTTTTCAATATGAGCCTGTATAAAACACGGATTCCACGGTCGCGATGAATAGCCAAACCCACACCCCTAGAACCCTACGAAAACGGCAAGCAACCTTACCAATTCTAGAGTTAGGAGACTCGGACTCGACTCCTCGAGTTGGTCTCCCACTGGACTCCAGAACCCGGTTACTTGTGCCCTCCTCCTTGGGTCTATCCTAGTGCGGAAAAGTAAATAATATACAATGGGTGACATCTTCCGCTACCTGGAAGTGCCCCAATAAAAGAATATTACATACAAGTTAATTTTACATGAATGAAAATGAAAAACTCTCATCTCACATTAAAAAAAACCCGGCTATTCAAACGCGACGATCCAATATAACATATCCAGCAACACATAACATCACATGTCATCAACGTAAGTAAATGTGCGCATCCCAATTGTCGTTGACCTATAGCAACGAAACCGGCAATTCACATATTACACTTACGATCGCAGAAAAGAAAGTGTAAAACTACAACAGTTGGAATCCGCAACCCCTTTAGACATCACATGCCTAACCAAATGAATTTCTTAGACATCACATGCCTAAAAATTATAAACCCCGCATTTTAGTCTCTATATCGAAAACACTTTTCAATATCTAGTCGGGCAATTCAATAAGATTCTCGATATCCTGATCGAATGCTCGTCGCAAACTTTAGTAGACGGCCGCACCCCCTATGTCGTCGACGAAGTGCACCAAGGCGGAACACCGCAGCTGCGAGCACCCGGACGGATGCTTTCGGCGACGGGGTTCTCCTACAGTCACTTGGTCGGGGCTATGGGGTGTAGCTACCTATTAAGTTTACCCGGCGAGTATCCGCGTACGCTACGTGATTACGACGGACTTTTGATCGCATCAATATTCCGTGGTAACCGATCAAATGAGACTAATGTGCTATGTTTATAACATTCATATTAGTTATCTCATAACTATTTGTGAATTCCAAATATTGTATCACATTCCAGATAAATAGAAAAAGTTAAACTTTCCGATCGAACAATCAAACACCCAAGTTTTCCCGAAACAGCTCAACACATGAAATAAGTTTAAAAAACATTCACTTCATGCCACAGTACCAACGGTCCAGCCGTAGAAGGGTCAAGCCAATGCCTCACATGTGGCACGCCGTACTGCCCCAAACCTTAAGGTTCAAAGGGCAGTTCAAGACGGTCACATAATCGAGTTAAGCTTTGTTGTCTTCTAGAGGGTCCATCGCGTTACTTGAACTATTTAGAACGTTTTTAAACCATGGAAAGATCCAACACTTGGAAATTTCCCGACAAGGGAAAAAGAGGGTATTTATATCCGGTCGAACTTTTTAACATATTCTAAAAAATATCCGGAAAACATAACAAAATTAAAATCTCCGATCGAATCGACGATTACCAAATAAACCCTCAGAAAACTCAACACTTGAGTCAGTTTAAAAATACCCATAAAATAGCACTACAGAATATAAGAATTACTGTGCCAAGAAAAAGATCCAATCCCTCCGTACGGCCGCGGATCCGCGGCCCAAGCATGGTAAGGCCGCGGTTCCGCGGTGGTTTGGAAGGATTAGGATCTCGTTTTTCACCATAATTCTTATTTTTCCCTGCTTAATTTTTCAGGTATTTTTAATTCAGAAAATACACAGTTTAGAAAAAATGTACAGAGAGGGGGTAAACTTGGACGTATCGGGTTCGTTCGGAGTTTTAACTTCGTTAACACATCGCCTAAAACTCTAGTTAGGCTCTGATACCACTGTAGGGTTACTAGGCACACTAAGGAGGTTCCACAAGGTATCAACCAAGCCAAACAAAAATTTTCCGGTGCCGAGAAACCCTAAACTACATCGTTAACGAGAAGGATAGGAGAAAAGCAAGCAAGCAAACGACTTTGCTACTAAGTGAAAGGGATTACAACCTTTGTAGATCCGGTCCACCACTTCTTTAGCTCCGTGTTGACGTCCCTCCGCTGCGATCATCGGATCCCGGACTCTAGAAATGGTTTTGTCGGAGAAATGATCGGGCTAGGTCATTGACTTCGAGGCCGAAGATGATCTACGTCGGGGAAACTCAAACTCAAGCTATTCCTTCACTCGGTCGAAAACTTTATGAAGAGAACACCCTATACTACATGGCAAGTGGTAGAGGATGAAGAAATAGGAAGTGGGTTCACTTTAGAATTGGATTTCTCACTCTTTTTCTCATGATGCCATTGGAGCTAGCAAGCTTTTTCAAGTTTGATGAAGATGAAGAAGAAGAGAAATCATATGAATATTATCCAAAGTGAAACCTATCCAAATGAATTATGGCACCATGGTTGAGTTAAGCCCTCATGCTTAACTCATGTAGAGATTTAACCAAACCATTAGGTTAAAAGTTGAGTTAACTAATATTTAAAAACATATGACAAAAGAGTTGACTTTGTCAATGTTCATCAAGCTTCATGAAGCTTGATAACTTTGAACAAAGTCACACTCTTTTGTTATATGCTTAAGAAAATAGTAAACCCTAATCTAACCTTGATTTGGTTCAAGTCTCATACACACAACTTGTTTGTATCATCAAGCATGATACAAACATGTACACTTGCATATATCACATATAAACAATGTGCACATTCAAGTGAGAAAATCAATCTTAAATGAACCAATACTAGTTAATGTAAAGTAATATATCAAATATATAATTATACATTAAATCATTAAATCAACACTTGGTTTAACGATCCGGTCATATCGCATATAACCGACTAATATCAATAGTAACAACTTATCGAATCAACACTTGATCCGATAACCCCGGCTATATCGCATACAACCGATCAATGTCACAAATCGCGAGAATAGAATACAGTATCACATACTGGTATTATTCTCGGTCCCGCACATATCTCATATGCGCTCCTCTTTCGTTTCGCTTGAGCCAGGAAACCTCTGTGTAGGACTCTAAAGACTCGTCAATACGCCGGCAGCAGGTGATGATCATATCAAACACCCACAAGCCGCAAGCGGTCTGCTAAACGTAACGACCACCCGGGTATTGAGCGATCAGAAGATCGACGAGCAAGCCCGCTCACACTCCTGTGAATCCAACCAGTAACACTTACCGTACAGTCCGGTTTGTTCGTCTGATATGTCGCATATCTCGTCTAGGGGTGGTAAACGTCAGAACCCAATAACTCGATAAGTCGTGTCGATATGAGGCTCATAACGGGTCGAGAAACTACTGGTAACATTTACCAGTAAATCCCAAAAGCAGCCTTGGCCAAGGACTTCCTGTTATAGCCAATCGAACACTGCGCAACATCAACTCCCTATACCGGGAGAGACGAAACCCCTCCTATCGCTCATTGCCTCCATGTGATTCGGGACTGAACCCAAAAGCCACCTTTTTGCACGCCCTCTTGGACGTGGTATGATTGAAATCAAAGCACAGTAGGAATCACACAAGACTCTATGACGATCTCGGGTCTACAGACTAACCTATACCAGTGTCACCAGAGAACTGCCATCTGACGTAAGGTATAATACCATCTGGGAGTTCTCGGCGAGTCTGTCCAGTGTACCCAGTCTCTACTGAGCACCCGTA
This sequence comes from Agapanthus africanus, assembly GCA_030015575.1. Classification (NCBI taxonomy): domain Eukaryota; kingdom Viridiplantae; phylum Streptophyta; class Magnoliopsida; order Asparagales; family Amaryllidaceae; genus Agapanthus; species Agapanthus africanus. The sequence continues at coordinate 351,699,901 of JASDDO010000031.1, read as the reverse complement.
TATCATCTCTGATGTCAAACACCAATGGATATAGGATCATCCATCGCCCATCTGTATGGGTCGAGAAGGTACACGCTAGTCTACTCTGGTATATCGATGCCCCGTCTCGATACACCCACGACTAGGGACCTTGAAGGATGTACTTATGGACTACCATGTCCCCACTAGTATGATCCGCATCATAGTCCAGGTAGTCAAGTACACATCCTAAGGGCTTTACCAACATGTAACAGAGAGACAATCAGTGTACACGTTAAGGTAAAGAGTAACCAGATAGCATACTATCATATCAAGCAAGAAAGTCATCCCTATATATGTCCAAGCATCCACTACAATATACATCCTATGTATAGTAATGGCCTCTAGGGCTTACATATAACTAACACCAACATCACCTGCATCTGGTGCGCAAGGAAATCAAACCCAATACAAGTGCCACAATATGCACAAAAGCAAAACTAAGTGCAATGGGTGTGCATGAAAGCATCTGTCCAGTGCAACGGATGTGCACGACAACAATATTAAGTGCATCTATAGTGCACGAAAATCTCAACCCAGTGCAACTAATATGCACGAATGAAAATCCCAATCAAGTGCATCCAACATGCACGCATATCAAATCATGCGCCCAACATACGCTTAAATACAAATCAAGTGCGTTAGGTCTACACAAAACATCTAGTGCAGTAGCGTGCACGATAACGAACGCCAAGTTCATACGCTCACGAAAACATAAATCTGGTGCAACAAATGCACGAAAACTAATCAATGTCTCAAATGCTCTCGAAAACAACACCGAGTGTACCAAGGTGTATAGAATCATAAACATGTGCAACTGTGTGCACAAAACATGAATCAATACACTGTAAGCACATATAAGCTATACCGAGTGTATACAACATACACAAAATCAAATCGACAGTATCGAATCCACGAAACCATAAATACGCGCAACGAAGGCACAAATCGATACCTAGTGCAATAGATATGCACAAATCATAAACAAATGTAGCGGCGTATAAAACATAAATCAAGTGCAATAACTGTGTACAATATAAATCTTCAGTAGGTGCAGCCATGGTGCTCAAAAATATTTCATGAAACTCGATCATCGAAACTCAAATCCAAGTGATAAAAGTGTGATACTCAGATCACAAAACCCAATCGCAATAAATGACATTGAGGTATACCTCCTACAATGTCGAAAAAATGCTGGTACGCCTAAGCTGGCAGAGCAAGATCATCTACTTTCCTCCTGCTCACAATATGGCGTCCCCGGTCTCAGGGTCCTCGTTTTCTCTGTGGATTACCAATCTCACGATCCTTCGGCTCGTCGGACCGGTCTTGTGCACTAACGGAACAGTCCTGCTCTGGAACTCCTCTGATCACCGTTTGGCTAATCAACATGACCACTCTCAACGGCATATTACTGACGGCGGCATCTGGCCCTATGAATACGCACGATATAACTGATCCTGGGTGCAAGTCTTTATCGCCGCGGTGTCCTGGAAAGAACCTGCTCGTAGCTTTTTCCGATCTCACATATGCCGAACTATACGAAGGTTGGCACTCTTGCTTAACTCTTTTCTCATAACCGGACGGCTGTGTCCTAAGCACGACTTTCCTCTGAAATTTGGCTGTATCTAACACCTCTGCACACATATCAATCCTCTAGAATCAACGGAGAGTAACAACCACTCGCTAACATCTCGCACAAACCTCTTGTTCCACTCATCTTTATTATCGTCGACTTCGACGTCATCTCTTGCTGTCTGCATATTGTAATTCGTCATCAGCTACGGTCAATCCGGAGTCTCTCACACGGACTCGAAATTACGAACTCGGTATCTTCATCACTCTGTAGAAGATTCTAGCTGAACACGCCCTTGGGAAGTCGTCCAAATCATTGAAGGAATACACTTTATTCGTCCATTCTCGATCAACTCACAACACATCCGGTGAGGTCCTTCTATCTGAAACCGGTCAACTTACCGATCTCACATCGGAGCATCCGACGAAAAACGTCCCCTCTTGATCGATCTACTCTAGATCCAAGTAAGACCCTTCAATAGGAATTCTCAACTCAACTGAGCCTGCATCGGAACATCAAATCTGGCGAATCATATCAATCACTCAACTCGAGATAGACTAGCTATCTCCTGTCACATCTCTGTCTGAAAGCTCCAGCAGTTTCAGCTCAAAAACTCTGGAAACGACATCCCATCAATCTCAGCAACAGCTGGGCCATCTGTCTGCACGGTAGATATCATCACGATCTCTGAGGTAGGCTGTACATCAACAGTCCTCTCAATATGGTAGCCTCTATCAATAGCCCGATCATTCGGTGCAAAACCGAACACTCGCCTCAAATGAGAGGTCACAACACCAATACTATACCTACACGTCCCTATGTCACCAGAAACAACATGGTCAGTCCTCGTCCATGACGAGCTCACCCTTGCCACAACACTAGCAGCAGCTCAATCTACGCTTAAACCATGGCGATAGGAACCTCAACTAGGTATCGATGAAGATAGATCAAAAGAACGAAAGAAATCAACAAATCCCAAATGGGTATATGATCATAGGAACGAATAGTATCATAGATCTCAAGATAAGTACATCCTAAGGTTTCTTAAGTGGAGTATCGTATCGTAAATATGTCGCGGAACATACGTACGGTACATCACTCTACCCAAGCTACTTACTCCATCAATAATGGTCAACCTATGAAATGAAAGTTCGGGTCTAATACCTCCCGTCAAGTCTAAGTTCCTTAAGATCAAGCCTAGGTTCTGAAATATATACACCCTAGACTCCGCATAGTCAAACCCAGACTCAAACCAAGGTTAAACCTAACGCTCTGATACCAACTTTGTCACGACCCATAATTTAGCACATGACCGGCACTTAAATAACGCAATGTCTAAAGGCGTAAAGTAAATCAAGTTAGCCGAATCCCAGAAAATCTAAACCTTTTTGCTGAAATTGGTGGGGGTGCTGTTTGAAATAAAGGTATAATGAATCATGTTTTTATTTGAATTCATAGCTAATGAAATATGAAAATGCAAGTGGATTATACTATAGTTGAAAACATGTTTAGTCTTTGAAAGTTTGGACAACACCTCCCTTGTATATTTTGATCCAAAAACATATAAAGAACAATTATATAAGCATCCCCAAGCGGCAGCTAGCTCTTTGCCAATTGGCGGAATCACAACCACGCAAAAACATATATACGACGCCCAACGGCGAAAATCAACCCAGAAGGAACAATAAATAAGCAAGACATCAAAAATCAAGAAAAGCGATCATAAACCCATCGCTCTAAGTATTGCACACTATCCAAGTCTGACTAGGTCTACCAATATACAATTTCTAGTCTCTGATTTGATTTGATCTGATGGAGTTTATCTAGATACAACGGAGTATAAAGTACGAGAGTGGGCACGATCCAACATGTGTCCTACCTACCAAAGCAAAACACCCTGGATGAAGCTGTGTGCCAGCGATACCGCAACTCATCCCAAGCGGTCAAACCTGCAAGAACTGTAGCACAACGGGGGTGAGTTGCCAACTCTTGAGTAAAAAACATCAGCAAGTAGAAATCGAATAAAACAACGACTTCCTAGGTCACTATATCCTGAAGGTAATACTATGATATCTAGGGTGACCAAGTATGCATATATGTCAACAATCGAGTCAATGCAATGACATATATAAATAAACATCCAACATCATATGCCTGTATGCATGTGGATATCATCCATGTGTCCATCAACGACACAAACAATATCTTAGAACCCGAGTTTCCCACACCGACACTCGAACATCATGAAAAAGATAAGCCTGTATATATATATATATATATGAGGATATTAACCACGTGTGTCTATCAACGACACATCAAAATCAAGGAACCTGAGTGTCCAACACCGACACTCGAAACATCATGAAAACCCGTGTCCTGCATCGACACGTAAATTCTCATATCTCAGGCGCCACATACTCAGATCGGCCCCCATTCTATCCCATCTCAGGCACCGCATCCTCAGATCGGTTCTTATATCCATCTCATATCATAACTCCAAAACGGTATCCTCCGGATATCCGTCGAGTTCTATACAATCACCGGTAGGTAGTGCTCCCTTGCCAGGCTCACCGCCTAACAATACGAGTCTTCTTGCCCCGGGGTACCTTACCGGGTCCATCTTGTACCCGCAGACGGTGCCTACCGCTCTTCAAATCGGGTATACTCACTGCTCAGAACCGAGAAAACTCATGGCGGACACCTCGAAATATCATATAAAGAGAAACCGCATTTTTAAAAAAATACACAAATTCCTATGAAATTAAACTGCGGTTCTCAAATCCAGAGATCTCATAAAAACAGCATCTCGATGCATATAACCATAAAGTACGATATATGCAACATAGAGTGGTAATATGAGCATATCGAGTATATTATGTAAGCATGTCAAGTGATAATACTGAACAATGAATGTACTTTTACGGTTAAGAGTAATATCATGATAGGGCAGTTCTACTGTGTAAGTAGCATGGCACTTACCGATGATGAATGTGTGTGAGCCGGAAAATCTGTGTAAGTGTAGCATGCGCATCAACGGTAATTGTGCATGTGTACTAGCAATGATATCATATAAAATTAAATACTGGAAACATGATAGGTATCACACGAGGAATAATCCAACAAAATATGAACTTTAATAAGGTAGCCTCTTTATGTCAACGATCCCGCCTCATAGTATCAGGTGTCGTAATATCCTCGATCATCATTCTCAATTCATGAGCACGAATCAAACATTTGGTAATCGCATCGCGTACGGTAATCCACCGTACGGTGTCACAAACAGAGTAGGAAATCTATCATCCTATTCACCAGCAATGGTATGGATCTATAATCTCGTACGACATACTTTATCAATCACACGACACATCTATAACAATCTTATATCATGGCATCTTGCATATACGTCATATCTTTTAAAACTCAATTAAAATCGATCTTGATCATTTATCCTATCATTATCAACTCATACTTGTCCTCTTTTAATTCATACTTATCATGATTCACTTTCTCATTTCATATTATCATATATCAATCCGAGTCATCTATATCTATCATCTCAATATCCCACATCATGTTATCTTATATACCTATATCATATTCTCAAGCCAATATATATTCATTAGTGTCAACTTTTATCATATCATCTCTTTCTAAATCTTATAATCATGTTATATTAAGTTCGTAACATATCCTTTATCAAAATTATAAGTTATAAAACGATCATCCATATCAATAGTTGCGGGGGTGCTATACGCTATCCACCCGACTTCCCCCGTAGATATAAATCTACTCACTGCTAAACTTCTCGCTTTGCCGAAGTCGATGTGCTTCGTCATCTCGGGAGTCCACGCGAAGGTACTTACAATCAATACACAATCGCAATACTATTAAAATCAAGTCCGGAAAACCGATACGGCACACGAATTGCTTATAAGTCAGAACTTATAGCTTATGTATACAAAAACAACCAAACAACCCTCATCGTTGACGTACAAACGTCCAATAACCAATTCAAATCTCGAATATAAAAACCAAGAATTCAAATATCGGAAAACGTTGCCAAAGCACTCACAAACAACTCCCAGATTTTGGCTCAGGTTAATTGGAACTAAACAAACAACACAGTAGCTAGAATATAAGGAGAATGAGTTATAGACAAAACCACAACACCAATGCCAAAAAGAAGTCCGGCGAGATCATATAAAATTCCGGCGGCGCCGGTTTTCTGGTAGGGTACGAGCCTCGTATTTTTGTGGTGGTCATCTAGTAGTTAATCTAAGTCAATGGACTTGATTGATTTTTTTAAAAATACCCCAGATAGCTACAGATACCCTGTAGGCCTTTAGGTTTCACAAAATCGACACGCAAATATTCTAAGTTCGTGTATCGGGTTCTATTCTCTGTTCTTGGTCCGGATTTCAATTTCTAAGGTCTTGTAACACTCACTACACCTCTATTGCATCTTACCAAGTCCACAAATTACTAATTATCATCTTGGAAATTTCCAAGATCACATAACATAACTAAGACGAATTCTAAACTAAGCTAGAATATACTAAACACAATACTTAACTAAAAGTGTAGGTTTATACCTCATTCGCAACTGAAGAAATTTCTTGAGTTGCCCAAAGTCTTCAAAATCCTCACTTGATTGGTTCAAAGGGTTTAGAATTTGCTTGTGCATGTTTTTAATGAAGGTGGCATGAGGTTTTGGAATGGGATTGGAGATGATACATGGAGGTAGTGAGGGATGAAGGAGATGAAGAATTATGAAGAAGGAGATGAAGAAGAGAAGAAATGATGAAGGAAGAAGATAAGTAAGTCAAAGATGCCTCTCTCTCTCTTAATCTCACTCTCTCTTAAGCTCACTCTCTCTCTAAATATCTATTTTTTTATTCCCAAATATCTCATACACTCTCATCTCTTTTCTTTTCTTTTCTAATAAAACAAATTAAATAAACAAACATGTAACAACATGCACATGACATGGTGCACTAGCCATGGAAAAATGTAGAAATACGGATTTGACTTAGTCGTGATTAGTAGTGCACTAATCGATTTAATTTAAACCTGCATATATTTAATTATAAAAATGCCAAAATCCGATAAGTATCTTTTTAATGAATAAATCATTTTAATCTCCGTTTATTTTTCAAATATTGGTATATACTTATACCATTTTACGAAAAATTCGTATTCGCAAATCGAATAGTTTTCGCGAAATATATTATTTGAATATTAAATTTCTAAAAATAATATTTTATATTTCTGAAATGTTACAGTAGCCTTCCGTCATTTCAGATAGGTATCCAGTAGTATTCAAGCTATGTATTTTGACCATCGCCAATGCATAATGATTGCTAGCTGCTGGGTATTCATCTGTAGCATAAATAGATGTGTTGATTTAGGACAGTTGTACAGCTATTTTGGCCTTCGTCAAAGGTTTGTACGGATGAGTTCAAATTAACCTGGATAATGACGAGTAGAACTTAACTTGCGTCATATTATATGTTGGCCTTCGTCAAGATCATAAGCTCCTGGGGCAAAAATCCACATTGGGAGTTTTAAAGGAAAATGAAACTTGCTAGTGTTACATATCATTTGGAGTGTGATGATTTTGGTAGGATTCCTTCAAGGTTGTCACATGATGATATTTGGATCCCGATCCTACTGTGAGTATCCGCTACTCTTCGGGAGATTTTTTCACGAAACAATCAATGTTATAAACCAAGTAGGTGCCTAGAATGGTGTTAGCAGGGCTACGCCTCCAGGGAAAAGAGGTTTTGCAATTAAGAAATTTCGCGAAAGCATTAGAAAACCTTCCTAGAAGTACCGACACTAGCCTGGCCGAAAGGTTAAGCAAGAATTGTAGGGTGAGATTAATCCCGACTAATTCTTTTTTTATGTTTTGAAAGAGAATTCGTGAAACAATGGGAGCCATCCTGTTTAGATAAACTAATAGACCAATCTAAATTTGCAAGAGTATCATGCTGAGTGTTTCTTCTCTCTCTCCTAATTGCTGCGACCAAAATGACCGGGCTTAAGTTACTGATAGATAAAAACATATTGACGAGGCCAAACTATAAAGATTGGTTAAGGAATGTCCAGATGTCCATAACCTATGACAAGTTGGGCTACCTCCTTACTATCAAAGCCCCCGCCGTTCCAGGTCCAGTTTCCAGCGTTGCGGATATTGAGATCTATAATACATGGGAATTAGACAGTGCGAAAGCGAAGTGCTTTGTGCTGGCCTCAATGGATAATGAACACCAGAGGCGGCATGAGAAAATGGACTTAGGTTCCATCTTCCTCCATACCAAAGATTTATATGGAGAGCAATCTCATATCACAAGATATGAGACCTCGAAGAAATTATTTCAGGCTAGGTTGGCTGTCAGGTCATCTGTAGGGGACCACGTCCTTAAGATGATCAGCTATATTGAAGAGCTCGCGGACCTAAGGACCACGTTGGGGAACGAGTTATACACAGACTTGATTCTACAGTCCCTCCCCTCTACCTATACCCAGTTTATCTTGTATTTCAACATTCAAGGGAAGGAAGTTACACTTCCAGAAATTCTCAACATGTTGAGGAGTGCAGTGGGCACCCTAAAGAAAACTAGGGAGACACCCACACTTCTTATTGGGGAACCTTCCTCCTCTAGATCTAAGGAGAAAGCCAAGAGAAAAAAGAAGAAGGCCCCCACAAAGCTGAAAGGAGGTGTCAATAGGGTACAGGGGAAGGGCAAGGCAAAAGTTGGGGACCCGACAGGAGGGAAGGAGGAATGCTTCTATTGTCACAAAAAGGGTCATTGGAAGAAGGATTGCAGGGCCTGGAAAGCCCAGAACCAGGATTCGAAGCTAGTTGTAGCTTCAGCTTCAGGTGTGTTTATGATTGAAAACAATATGTCAATCAACTCTACTTCCTGGGTAGTAGATACCGGATCAGAATCTCATATCTGTAAATCATTGCAGGTGCTGAGAAGCTGTAGAGTTTTGAAGGTGGGAGATATGACCCTCAGGGTTGCTAATGGAGCGAGCGTGGATGCTGTGTCCGTAGGGGAATATCACTTAGGATTGACAAGTGAACACATTCTGGAACTACCTGATCAGTCGAAAATACTGCATATTTTAACCGGCAATTTCCTTGTCATCTGCATACATATAGGAGAGTACGGTATTCATAATTCACATATTAGCTAATTGGTCGCAAAATATCAAATTACATGTATTCGACCTTAAAACCGGAAATTCTAGGGAAATTAACGGCAGTGCATTACATAGCATATTTTCTATATCTTGCAACCCCTATTTTGAAGTCTATGCAGGAAAAGAGATACTTGCTCGATCAATTCCTTGCTCGACCATTACAATTGCTCGTAAACTCATTGAAAGCAAATCTGGTATCAACACAGAAGGGCAACTACAATTCTAAACATCAAAGAATAACCCATACAGCAGTACCAGACCACAGAAGAAAGTACAGATCCCAAGGCCACTGTTGCGCGGCGGAAGGGCGGCAAAACCCTACCTCACGCGGCGGTTGCGCGGCGGATCCAGAGACTTAACTCCTCAAACTTCACCACAACTCCTGTTTCAGTGCCCTCAGATCATAAATGTACACAAACTTCCAGAAGATTCCAGATACTTTCACCAGATCAGCAAATTCCCAAACTACCCTAATCTTTCTAGAACTTTCCTAAACCCTTGCTTAAACCCTAAGCTAAACCTCAACAAACTTTGGGAGGGAAAGTCTAATTCAAACCTAAACCTAGTTCTATAAATAGGACCCTAGGCTCTCTCATTTATTAATCTTAGAATCTTAGAAATCTTGGGAAAAATCTTGATTCAATCTTGGAGAGTGATAGATTCAACCCATTTTTAGTTTAGCCATTCTCTTTCTCCATCTTCTTCTTCCTCAAGATTAGTGAGAAATCTTGTAGGAAACCCTAACCCTAATTCCACTCCAAATCCAACATCTTGAGTACCAAATCAAGCGAGAAATCTTCAACCTTTTAGGAGCAGAGCCGATCTTCAATCGGGCAAGTGATCCAAGCCGATCCGCGATCCACGGAGACGAGCGAAGCCAAGTCGACGATCAAGTTCCTCCTCTTGTTGTTCTTGAGTGATTGTAACGGAATTGTTGATATAAATAAAAGGTGAAATTTGTTAATCTTGCTTTCTTTTAAAATTCCGCATCATGTTATCTTTACTGTTCTTGAATATTGTCTATGTGATGATGCGCGAGTAAAACTCCGCTCGTTAAGGAGTCGAGAAGATCTTTAGTATGATGATGTAGCAAATTTGTAATCAATTCTTGAATCCCACTAGATTGTAAACCCTAGCTATTTCAAGAATTGACAACCCAATTCGATTCGATGCTTTCTTGATCAACATCGCTCGAGATTGGGGTGATCCGATCGATTCTTGAAATTACTAGAGGCTAGAATATAAATGGTATCCTCGAAAGAGCAAGGGTTAAGAGATGAAACTTTAATTTCATCAAGAAAACCCTAACTCTCGTCGACAACCATTGATCTAGTGTCAATTCCTCGAAGGACAAGAATATGAAATATTGTAGACTACAACACATCTAAAGATCCTATCGATTCCTACGAGCCTCTTTATCAGTCTGGATTGTCGTTTGGAAAATTCCATTGAAACCGATTCTTGTTGTTTATAGTTCTTGATTCTTTAGAAAAGATTAGTGACACACGAATACAAATCAATCAATTGAATCGTGTTTTCTCTTATTGTTGCTTAACATTTCATTTCAAACAAATAAAGGTACAAACGAATCTCGAGATCCCTGAGGACGATCCGCACTCATTCATTAACTTCAACTGACACCGTTGTTTGATTGCGGTCAAATATTTTTGGTTGTGATTTCTTTACTATTTGATTCGATAAACACATCCACGAAAATAATCAAATCAAAATGGCGCCGTTGCCGGGGATCGCGCGTTAATTCGTTTACATTTTATAGTTTGAAGTGAAAGAATTATTACGTTTCATTTCTTGAAATCAAAATTCGTACAAACTCTTATACGTGTGTTGTGAATTGATTGCAAGGTGATCTGGAGCATTCTGAGCTGTGGAAAAATTATTTGGGATATACCAGAGAGCTGGAGATAGGAACAGGAAGCAGCTGAAGGAAATTGGTACAGTGAACCCACTGTTGAACCGCGGAAGCGCGGCCTGAGCCCTGTATTCGCGGCGGAAGCGCCGCAGTGTAGGGGGTTCTCTGGAAAATTTTTCTTCAGGTGATTTCTCTCTCTCTCCTCTCTCCCTTTTTAGCTCCAACTAATCCTTTCTGCAGGATTCTTTGCAAACAATAGCTGCGCCGCAAAAGCAAATTAAAATTGTGCGTGATTTTGCTTTTCTTGGTTGTTTTGCATTGCTAATACGGAAAATTAAGGGGCACGGCCAAATCCAAATTAGGTGGGGATTTCATTACCCTTCCTAGGCCCCGAAAACCACCAAACTTGCATCCGCATTTACCCCCATTAACTAAAAGAAATCTAGAGATGACTCTAAGGACTGTCGCGCTCATTTAGGACAAGAGAGGGCCGTGGGTAATTCATTGCTTATCCGCGTTTTTCTGTGGTGCCTAAGGCGAGTGTGTCTAAGGCTAGTGGTTATTAATTAGGTCCACTGTAGTGGTGGTTCCTTCCCACTTACCTGGCACTTATCCGGCCACAGGGGACAAAGAGGCAGTGAAGGATTGATCCCGCGACTTGTCTTTTGGCAGTTAGGAGCGGTCTAGAGCCGGACCTAGGTGACCATTAGATTCTAGGGTTTGTGTTGCTGCATTTGGTTGTCGCATCATTTTTTCAAAATCCGTCCCTTTTCAAAAGCAAACACCGCATTCAAATTCATTTTACCCCTAATTATAAGCCAACGCTGCCACTTGTGCTAACCCTTTTTAGTGCAAGATAGGCTGGACACGGGATTCTAGTGCCCGTTTAGTCCGCGTACCTTTTATCGACTCAGAAGTCGATAATTCTCCATTTACCTTTTCTTTACCTACTACCACACCCACACCGATGGATCCGAATCCATCAAACTTCTTTAACCCCAATCTGCCACCGTCCGTTGGTGCGCAGAATCCTCCACACATTTCTCTTCAGGAAAGATGTTATCCACTTAGAGGTCCCCTTTCAACCTGCCTATCCACACCACCAGCAAACGGGGATAACTTTGAAATAAAGCCCCAGTATATCAACCTTCTACCTAAGTATCACGGACTCGAGACCGAGGACGCTTACGTTTTCATTACCAAATTTGAAAACGTATGCGCTATGATGGGTACGTCTCAACTTTCTGTGGATGCGATGCGTCTACGACTTCTTCCTTTTACCTTGTGCGATATAGCCGAGAAGTGGCTATATAACACCACCGCACACTCCATCACAAATTGGGAAGAATTCGTCGCAGCATTCCTAAAGAAATTTTACCCAGTCCAACGAACGGCTCGAATTCGTAGTGAATTGAACCAATTTGCCCAGCTCCCTACCGAACCATTTTCAAAGTACTTTGAACGTTTCAAGGATTTAATGGTTCAATGTCCTCATCACGGCATCCCGAGATGGGAGTTGTGCCGAATCATCTATGAGGGCAGTAACCCAAGCACGAAACAAAGCCTTGAAAATATGTGTCAGGGTACATTTATGACTAAAGACGATGGGGAAGCCTGGCGATACTTAGAAGAATTCGCTGAAAAATCACTGATTTGGGAGAGTGGAACCCAACCATTGAATAGGGGTGGCGTACACCAAGTAGATGTGTCCATAGGTGTTCGAGCAGAAATGGCAGCAATGCAAAAGAAGCTCGACGCTATGGAACACAAATTTGCAACAGCCTCCCTAAACCCGGTGTCACTCCCCAAAACTATTTGTGGGTGCTGTTCTGATCCGTCACACTTAACGGAAGAATGTCCTTTAAACTCGGCGTTTCAAGGTCAAGAGCATTCTAATGCCGCATTTCAACGACCTCGAAACGATCCATATTCTTCCACGTACAATCAGGGTTGGAGGAACCACCCGAATTTTGCTTGGAACCAAAATCAATCTCAAAACACGGTTCCAAACACAAATAACTTTCAAAGGGCTCTTCCTCCACCACAACAGCAACCCCTTCAACTCACTCAGCACCCCTATCAGTCACAAAATTTCCAAAACCAGGGCAACACTCATGCACAGTCTAATCCTATGCAGTCCTGTTCTGACGATTTCTCTCAATTTACTCAAACCATGAAATCACTTTTATCAAATTTCATGGAAGTTTCAACTGAGGTTAGATCTTCCGTCAATGAAATAAAGAAAAACTCAGCGTCACAAGCTGAGAGTATTAGAACGATGGAAGCTGAAATCGCACGCCTCAAAGCTGAAATGAGTGCGAGAGAAAAAGGGAAACTTCCCTCTCAACCCCTACAGAATCCTGGGCATTACAATGTAAATGCCATTACCACGTTGAGATCGGGAAGAGTGCTGAATAATAATGTCGGGGAAGATATTGATAATACTGATAATCATGTCAAAACCCCGGCTGAGACCTTTCCACATACACACACTTCTCCTTCTGATCCTTCTTCTTCTACCAAACCACCTTCGCACGAGCCTATTCTCCAGTTCCCTTTAGGCTCAACACCTTCACCCAACCCTTATAGTTCTCCACAGACGGTCCCCACACCTCTTTTGGGATCTCGTCTACCCCCCTTTCCTTCTCCTATGATGGACCCTGCGCTTATTGCGAAAGCACCTTACCCAAACCGGTTAAGGGCTAACAGAACGAGTCCTCATATGGAGAAAATTTTAGAAATGTTCAAACAAGTTAACATCAATATCCCTCTCCTAAATGCGATTCAACAAGTCCCCGCTTATGCGAAAATTCTAAAGGACTTGTGCACTAGGAAGAGGAAGACTCAAGTGCCGAAGAAGGTCTTTATGGCTAATAATATCAGCACTGCTTTTATTCCCCAGCTACCAAAGAAACGAAAGGACCCAGGATGTCCTACAATATCGATTTCGATTGGGGGTAAAAACATAAATCGTGCTCTTTTAGACCTTGGCGCGAGTGTTAACCTGTTACCTTATTCTGTCTATGAGCAACTAGGAATTGGAGAGCTGAAACCTGCTCATTGTACTCTCCAGATGGCGGACCGATCTATCACCAAACCAAGGGGTGAATTAGAGGATGTGTTAATAAAGGTCGGGGAATTTGTTTTCCCTGTAGACTTCATTGTGCTCGACACACATCCTGTAGCAAACCCCCGGGGCCAAATTCCGGTGATTTTAGGTCGTCCTTTCCTTGCCACTTCCAACGCTGTTATAAACTGTAGAAATGGTTCAATGAATTTATCATTTGGAAATATGACCATTGAACTAAATATCTACAGAGTTGGGAGTCAGCCATCAGAACCTAGTGCTCATATTTTAGATGTGTGTTCTGTCCATGAGATCGCTCCCGACAGTTGTGGAGCCGAGGAACTTTGCTTTAATGATCTCGATGACATTAGCACATCTCTGCTTGATCTTACACTTAGTGAGGACACTACACTTACACTTGAGTCCTGCACTTCTGACTTTTCTCCACCCGAGTCTGTATCTTTCACAGGCTCTGAGCTTCTTTGTAAATCCAAAAATCATTCTATGATCCTTCCTTCGATCATTTCTCCGCCTGAATTAGATCTCAAGGTCTTACCTTCTCACCTAAAATATGCATATCTTGGTGAGAACGAGACTTTACCGGTTATAATTTCCACTTCTCTTGCATCAGAGCAAGAGAATGCACTTTTATCGGTATTAAGATCTAATAAAGAGGCGTTTGGTTGGAGTATGGCGGACATCAAAGGGATCAGTCCCTTGATAGTTGAACATCATATACATGTGATGGATGATGCCAGACCGACCCGAGAACCACAGAGACGGTTAAATCCCGTCATGAAGGAAGCTGTCATGAAAGAGATCGTCAAATGTTTAGATAGTGGTATTATATACCCGATCTCCGATAGCCAGTGGGTAAGTCCTATACACGTTGTTCCTAAGAAATCCGGCATCACAGTTATCACAAATGAAGCAAATGAGTTGATTCAAACACGCGCCCAAACTGGGTGGCGTGTATGCATCGATTATAGAAAACTCAACGCTGCTACAAGGAAAGATCATTTCCCTCTACCATTTATTGATCAAATGCTGGAACGCTTAGCGGGACGACAATACTATTGTTTCATGGACGGTTACTCAGGCTACAATCAGGTCCCCATCGCCAAAAAGGATCAAGATAAAACCACTTTTACTTGTCCTTTTGGTACCTTTGCTTACAGTCGCATGCCCTTCGGGCTATGCAATGCTCCCGCTACCTTTCAGCGGTGTATGATGGGGATATTCTCTGATATGGTAGAGAATTTCCTGGAGATCTTTATGGACGACTTTTCGATTTTTGGAGACTCTTTTTCTGAATGCCTAGCGAATCTGGACGCTGT
Source organism: Agapanthus africanus (assembly GCA_030015575.1). NCBI lineage: Eukaryota > Viridiplantae > Streptophyta > Magnoliopsida > Asparagales > Amaryllidaceae > Agapanthus > Agapanthus africanus. Next base: position 351,684,827 of record JASDDO010000031.1, on the reverse strand, counting down.
TCTTACTCGATGCAAAGAGAAGAACTTGACTTTAAACTGGGAAAAATGCCACTTTATGGTCCAAGAAGGAATAGTCCTTGGACATGTCATTTCACAGAAGGGCATTGAGGTTGACAGAGCTAAAGTAGATGTCATTCAAAACCTCCCTCATCCCAAAAGCGTCAAAGATATTCGCTCTTTCCTTGGCCATGCTGGCTTTTATAGGAGATTTATAAAGGACTTTAGCAAAATTGCTAGACCTTTAACACTACTCCTGGCCAAGGATACTACCTTCCACTTTGACTCGGATTGCGAGACAGCTTTCGACTCACTTAAACACTCACTCACTTCAGCCCCCATTTTATCATCACCAAACTGGGACTACCCTTTTGAGCTAATGTGTGACGCATCTGATTTTGCAGTAGGTGCTGTCCTTGGACAACACATTGAAAAGATGCCACATGTGATTTACTATGCTAGTAAGACCCTGAATGATGCGCAAATCAATTATACAACCACAGAGAAAGAACTATTAGCGGTTGTATTCGCATTAGAGAAATTCAGGCCTTACTTAATCGGCTCACCCATTGTTGTATATACTGATCATTCCGCTTTAAAACATCTGTTGGCGAAGAAAGATGCCAAAGGTCGACTAATACGTTGGATCCTTCTTTTACAAGAATTCGATCTTGTTATCAAAGATAAGAAAGGATGTGAAAATGTAGTAGCTGACCACCTTTCACGCATCGTTTCTTCCCCTGTGACCCTGCCGATCAATGACTCATTCCCTGACGAACAACTCTTGAGCGTATCCTCTGAACCATGGTTCAGGGATATTGTGAACTATCATGCCACGGGATTGATACCGAGCGATTGGTCTAAACAGGACAAATACCGCTTTCTTTCCCAAGTAAAACACTATTACTGGGACGAGCCTTATTTGTTTAAATACTGTCCTGATCAGATCATTCGCCGGTGCGTCCCGAATGAAGAGTTCAAGAGTATTCTTTCATTTTGTCATGATCAGGCCTGTGGGGGTCACTTTGGTCCAAGAAAAACAGCGGAAAAGGTTTTGCAATCTGGATTTTATTGGCCGACCTTATTCAAGGACGCATTTGAACATTGCAAAACCTGCACACAATGTCAGTATACGGGTAGAATATCCCAAAGGAATGAAATGCCTTAGCAACCCATTCTGGTTGTTGAAATGTTTGATGTTTGGGGCATAGATTTTATGGGTCCTTTTCCCAACTCCTTTGGGAATCTGTACATATTGCTGGCGGTTGATTATGTCTCCAAGTGGGTAGAAGCCATTCCAAGTCGCACTAATGACAGGAAAGTTGTCATTAAGTTCTTGAAAGAGAATATCTTCTCGCGATTTGGACACCCACGCGCTATTATTAGCGATAATGGGACACACTTCTGCAACAGATCTTTCGAGACTCTGATGCGGAAATATTCAATCAAACACCGTCTTTCTACACCCTATCACCCCCAAACAAGCGGGCAGGCTGAGATCTCAAACAGACAAATCAAACTTATCCTGGAGAAAACTGTTGCCAAAAATAGAAAAGACTGGTCGACCAAATTGACGGATGCTCTTTGGGCATTCAGGACTGCATATAAGACCGACCTAGGAATGTCTCCATATAGGATAGTTTTTGGTAAAGCATGTCATCTACCTGTTGAGATAGAACATAAAGCATTGTGGGCTATAAAGGAAATTAATTTTGATTTAAACCTTGCTTGCAACTTTCGGAAGCTGCAACTAAACGAGCTAAGCGAACTCCGCGATGAAGCTTATGATAATGCTGTAATCACAAAGAATAGGACTAAGGTTTTTCACGATAAAAACATTGTAAGGAAAACATTTTTGCCTGGTCAACAAGTCCTTCTTTATGATTCACGATTACACCTTCATGCGGGTAAGCTCCGATCTCGTTGGAAGGGACCTTTTGTTGTGCGGTCTGTATACCCGCACGGGGCAGTAGATGTTGAAAATGTTAAAAACGGCACTGTTTTCAAAGTAAATGGACATAGATTAAAGCCGTATTTTTCCACTGACCCCACGAAGGAGCTCTTGTTCTTACAAGAGCCAGTTTATCTTGATTAAAATTCCTCCGTCTCACTTTCATGTCCAGTATATCATTGTATCATATTTTGAATGAAGGTGAGTAAATAAAACAAGTTTGGGGGAAGTTCTTCACTTATATATTTGCCCCCACTAATAATTCCTCCCAGATTTACAGATTTTTGTAGGTATAACTATCGGCAACAGTGAGGACACTGTTGAAAACATGTTTGGGGGAGGTTTGTGCTTATTTTCGCATCATTTGCATATCATCTGCATAAGCACAAAACATTTCTTTTAAAAATCTATAAATTTTCAAAACCCATAAAAATTTAAAAATTTTCAAATATAAAAATAATTTTAATATTTACACTTTTTTGTATATAAATAAGATAATGAAAGTTTAGACAGTGAACAATTACATCCATGAGATTGGAAAAATTTTAGAAAACTAAGAAAATTAGAAGTTTTCTTACACGAACTAGTAATAAGTAGTTATGAGCCGTTGTCCCAAGGGTTAGTAAGATGAAAGACGTCACTAATCTGAGGATAAAAATAAGTCTGAAAAATAGTTTCTATTCTGGAAGCCAGACATTTTGAACGTTGCTACCCTGCTAGTCGCACTTACACACGTCTTGAAGCCTGGGATAGTAGAGGATACCTTGAAATGCTCTTGTCTTAAGGCCAAAAGTATGAAAAAAAAAAATGTGTTTTAAAGTGGTGAGAAAAATGGACACTGGTTTTGTTATCACCAAGGGCAAGAAAAATATATAGCAAAAGGGTGCTTCTTCACCTAGTGCCCCAAGGTCAACTGGTCTGGGAGTCACTGCTATGCCTAAGGTGGTGCAAGATTAGGAAAATACACCAAGTTAGCATGCACATTAGTAATCGGTCGGTTAGTACCTCAAGAAGTATTAACGGTCGCATGAAAGTGTGTAAGCAATCTCGTTTGCCAAGAAGTACTGAGGCGGATGGGCAAGGGTATGATAGCTTGAATTGAATTCTCCGGGTGTAGGGATGTCTTTACACACACGCAGGGTGATATGATCGATGTTTGGAATACAGATAGGAATGAAGAATAAGACGATGTTTTATTGAGGGAGGACGTGATTTCTGACATCTTTTCATGACCATTAAGATAGGGCTCATGACAACCGAAAAGCTAGCTTAGTTGGAAACCCTAATTTTCAAGGCTTTTCTTTTACAATTCTTATCTTTAAATGTAATATTCATGATCTTTCTTTTATTATTGGATTTTGTGGGTGCAATCCGCTGAAAACCCTCAGGAGACAACACTCCTCCTACTAGGAACACCTAGAGGTTTAAAGGCTTGTTGCACGTGCTCAGTGCAATCGTGTTGCCTACGAAAGTGTGCTAGTTAGTTTTTCTCTTTCTTTGTTTTCTCCTTCTCTTTTTAATAAAACATTCTCTCGAGACGATCGAAATTAAGTTTGGGGGTATTTGATCAGTCGAAAATACTGCATATTTTAACCGGCAATTTCCTTGTCATCTGCATACATATAGGAGAGTACGGTATTCATAATTCACATATTAGCTAATTGGTCGCAAAATATCAAATTACATGTATTCGACCTTAAAACCGGAAATTCTAGGGAAATTAACGGCAGTGCATTACATAGCATATTTTCTATATCTTGCAACCCCTATTTTGAAGTCTATGCAGGAAAAGAGATACTTGCTCGATCAATTCCTTGCTCGACCATTACAATTGCTCGTAAACTCATTGAAAGCAAATCTGGTATCAACACAGAAGGGCAACTACAATTCTAAACATCAAAGAATAACCCATACAGCAGTACCAGACCACAGAAGAAAGTACAGATCCCAAGGCCACTGTTGCGCGGCGGAAGGGCGGCAAAACCCTACCTCACGCGGCGGTTGCGCGGCGGATCCAGAGACTTAACTCCTCAAACTTCACCACAACTCCTGTTTCAGTGCCCTCAGATCATAAATGTACACAAACTTCCAGAAGATTCCAGATACTTTCACCAGATCAGCAAATTCCCAAACTACCCTAATCTTTCTAGAACTTTCCTAAACCCTTGCTTAAACCCTAAGCTAAACCTCAACAAACTTTGGGAGGGAAAGTCTAATTCAAACCTAAACCTAGTTCTATAAATAGGACCCTAGGCTCTCTCATTTATTAATCTTAGAATCTTAGAAATCTTGGGAAAAATCTTGATTCAATCTTGGAGAGTGATAGATTCAACCCATTTTTAGTTTAGCCATTCTCTTTCTCCATCTTCTTCTTCCTCAAGATTAGTGAGAAATCTTGTAGGAAACCCTAACCCTAATTCCACTCCAAATCCAACATCTTGAGTACCAAATCAAGCGAGAAATCTTCAACCTTTTAGGAGCAGAGCCGATCTTCAATCGGGCAAGTGATCCAAGCCGATCCGCGATCCACGGAGACGAGCGAAGCCAAGTCGACGATCAAGTTCCTCCTCTTGTAGTTCTTGAGTGATTGTAACGGAATTGTTGATATAAATAAAAGGTGAAATTTGTTAATCTTGCTTTCTTTTAAAATTCCGCATCATGTTATCTTTACTGTTCTTGAATATTGTCTATGTGATGATGCGCGAGTAAAACTCCGCTCGTTAAGGAGTCGAGAAGATCTTTAGTATGATGATGTAGCAAATTTGTAATCAATTCTTGAATCCCACTAGATTGTAAACCCTAGCTATTTCAAGAATTGACAACCCAATTCGATTCGATGCTTTCTTGATCAACATCGCTCGAGATTGGGGTGATCCGATCGATTCTTGAAATTACTAGAGGCTAGAATATAAATGGTATCCTCGAAAGAGCAAGGGTTAAGAGATGAAACTTTAATTTCATCAAGAAAACCCTAACTCTCGTCGACAACCATTGATCTAGTGTCAATTCCTCGAAGGACAAGAATATGAAATATTGTAGACTACAACACATCTAAAGATCCTATCGATTCCTACGAGCCTCTTTATCAGTCTGGATTGTCGTTTGGAAAATTCCATTGAAACCGATTCTTGTTGTTTATAGTTCTTGATTCTTTAGAAAAGATTAGTGACACACGAATACAAATCAATCAATTGAATCGTGTTTTCTCTTATTGTTGCTTAACATTTCATTTCAAACAAATAAAGGTACAAACGAATCTCGAGATCCCTGAGGACGATCCGCACTCATTCATTAACTTCAACTGACACCGTTGTTTGATTGCGGTCAAATATTTTTGGTTGTGATTTCTTTACTATTTGATTCGATAAACACATCCACGAAAATAATCAAATCACTACCGAAGTCTCAGCAAGGCGCTCCTCGACTAATAGGGATGCGTCTACCGCTGCTGCATATGTCCCGTAATGCTGCACGCTGATCGCAAGGAACAGTGGTGTAAGCAAGTCTCGAACAAATCTCTAGACTCGCAACTCCTCGGTAGCCACTAAATACGGGGCATAAATTGATAGCTTTGTAAACAGCACGTCATACTCTGCCACTGACATCTCCAGAGTCTGGCGTAAAGACTCGAACTTGCGTGCTCTAGCATCTCTGACACTCAGTTGGAGAAAGCGGGCAAGGAATAGTGCCACGAACTCTGTCCAGGTCATAGGAGGAAGACCTGCCGCTCTACCCTTCTCGACAGATTCACACCACTTCTGTGCAAGACCTTCCAGGCGAAAGCTCGCGAACTCAACCCATCTCGCATCTGCGCATCTGAGGGAACGGCATATCCGAGCCATCCTATCAATGAAAGACTGTTGGTCCTCGGCTGTATCGGTGACAGTGAAGACCGGAGGCTTCAGCCTCATAAACTCTGATAGCGATACTGTAATCACCTCCGTGGCTGCAGGGGCAACTGGCTGTGCGGTAGGTACCATCGCAGTCTCTGTAACGGGTGGAACTACCTCTGGTCGCTGCGCTCGAAGCGTCTCAACTAGAGATCCTATCATCTGTTAGTTATATGTATGCCCTAGAGGCCATTACTGTACATACGATGTATATTGTAGTGGATGCTAGGACATATATAGGGAGGACTTTCTTGCTCGACATGATAGTATGCTATCTGGTTGTACTTTATCCTAACATGTACTCTGATTGTCTCTATACTACATGTTGATAAAGCCCTTACGATATGTACTCGACTACTGGGACTATGATGGGATCATACTAGTGGGGCCACGGTAGTCGGCGAGTACATCCTATAATTGTTCCTAGTCGAGGGTGTATCGAGACAGGGCATCGATACACCAGTGTAGACTAGCGTATACGCATCTTGACCCATATGATGGGCGATGGATGATCCCATATCCATCGGTGTTTGACATCTAGGATGGTGTACGGGTGCTCAGTGGAGACTGGGTACACTGGACGGACTCGCCGAGAACTCCCAGATGGTATTATACCTCACGTCAGATGGCAGTTCTCCGGTGACACTGGTACAGAGTAGTCTGTTGACCCGAGATCGTCATAGAGTCTTGTGTGATTCCCACTGTGCTTTGATTTCCATCATACCACGTCCAAGAGGGCATGCAAAAAGGTGGCTTTTGGGTACAGTCCCGAATCACATGGAGGCAATGAGCGATAGGAGGGGATTCTTCTCTCCCGGTATAGGGAATTGATGTTGTGCTGTGTTCGATTGGCTATAACCGGAAATCCCTGGCCAGGGTTGCTGAGATTTACTGGTAAGTGTTATCAGTAGTTTCTCGAACTGTTATAGACCTCAAATCGACACGACTTATCGAGCTACTGGGGTCTGACGTTTACCACCCCTAGGCGAGATATGCAACATATCAGACGACGAGACCGGACTGTACGGGAGTGTTACTGTTTGGATTCACAGGAGAAGTTACAGGCTTGCTTATTGATCATCTGAGCGCTCAATACCTGGGTAGCTGTTACGTTTAGCTGACCGCTTGCAGCTTGTGGGTGTTTGATATGATCATCACCTACTGCCGGCGTATTGACGATTCTTTAGAGTCCAACACAGAGGTTTCTTGACTCAGGCAAAACGAAGTAGGAGCACATATGTGATATGTGCGGGACCGAGGATAATGCGATATGTGATACCGTATTATATTCTCGCGATATTTGATATCAGCCGGGTCATCGGATCAAGTGTTGATTCGATGAATCGGTACGGATAAATATTAGTCGGTTATATGCGATATAGCCGGATTGTCGGATCAAGTGTTGATTCGATAATTTAATGTATAATAATATATATGATATATTAAATGACATTAACTAATACTAGCTCACTAAAAGATTCTTTTTCTCACTCGGGTAATACATTGATATATATGCGATATATGTTAAATGTATTATTTTATTTTGTTACGATAAATATTATATATGTGATATATAATATTGTAACATGATATGATAAATAATGCAACTTGTTTAGTGGAGTTTAAACATGATTAGGGTTTGGATTAGAGTTAAACTTTCTAGATGTTTCTAGAAGGCTTTCTTTTTGTTTTGTGAAAGATATTTGTGTGTGACTCATGCTTTAACCCAACCCAAACCCTAACCCTAGTCAATTCTCTACAAAGGTTAAGTTCACCATGGTTGCATTAACTATCATATTAATTCTTTTCCTATTCGTCACAAAAGGATTCAACTAATATTGTTCATCTTTTTCCTTCATTCTTTCATGAAAAAGCTTGCTTGATTTTTCCAAAGTGATGAATAAATATGAGAAAAAGATAAATAAAGAGAGCAAAAATCCTACCTCATTATCCTCATCTTCCCTTGCCATTTAGATGAGGGTGTTCACATCATTTCATGAGTGTTAGCTTGTGTTAAAGAAACTTCAAGGTAGATCATCTTAGTATCGAAGATCGGAAGCAAAGGTTGCATCTTTCTCTTCGTGGAACCTCTCGAGAGTCCGGATCCCGATGATCGCAGCGAAGGGACCACAACACGGAGCATATGAAGTGAAGGACCGGATCTACAAAGGTTGTAATCCCTCTCACTTAGTGTTAAAGTGTTTAGCATGCTTGTTTTCGCCTAATCTCTAGTTTAAAGTTCCGTATTCGGGTTGTTCGGCACGGCTAAATTTTAAATCGGGCATGGTTGATGCCTCGTAGACCCTTGTGCGCGTGCCTAGCAACCCTACAGTGGTATCAGAGCCAAGCTAGAGCTTTAGGCGAAGTCTAGACGGAGTTTGAAGTCCGATCGAACCAAAAACCTAACCCGAAACATGCTCTCTGGAAATTTTCTAAAAACTGGGATTTTTCCACATTAAAAATGCTTAATAAATTCAGCAGGGAATTATAAGAATTACGGTGCAAAAATTTTTGGATGAACAGTACAAATAGCATCGGAACCGCGGCGGAAGCATGCCTTCTGCGGCGGTTCCGCGGCTCAATGATGACGTCACCCAATCAATTTTGCACAGTAACTTATTTTATTCAGTGCTGAGTTCTTTGGGAATTTTTAATATTTATTCTACAGTTGAGTTTTCTGGGGTTGTTTTGGGGATTCGGTGTTTCGATCGGAGTATCAGTTTTTGTCTATGTGGTTTTCCGGATAACTTTTAGAAACTGTTAAAAAGTTCGAACGGATATCAATAACTCACTTTTTCCCCTTTCGGAAATTTTTTCAAAAGTTGGATTTTTTCTCGTGTTTAAGAATGTTCTAAGTCATGCAAGTAACTCGGTGGACCCTCTAGAAGACAACAAACCTTAACTCGATTATGTGACCGTCTTGAACTGCCCTTTGAACCTTAGGGTTTGGGGCAGTACGGCGTGCCACATGTGAGGCGTTGGCTTGACCCTTCTACGGCTGGACCATTGGTACTGAGGCATGTGATGGATGTTTTTAAACTGATTTCAAGTGTTGAGATATATTGGGGAAATCTTGGGTGCTTGATGATTCGATCGGAAAGTTTAACTTTTTCTATTTATCTGGAATGTGATACAATATTTGGAATCCACAGGTAGTTATGAGATAACTGATTTGAATATTATAAATTTAGCAGTTTAGTCTCAGATGATCGGTTGCCACGGAATTTTGATGTGATCAAAAGTCCGTCGCAATCACGTAGTGTACGCGGATACTCACCGGGTAAACTTAATAGACGGCTACGCCCCATAGCCCCGACCAAGTGACTGTAGGAGAACCCCGTCGCCGAAAGCATCCGTTCGGGTGCTCCCGGTAGCGGTGTTCCGCCTTGGTGCACTTCGTCGACGGTATCGGGGGTGCGGCCGTCTACTAAAGTTTGCGACGAGCATTCGATCAGGACGTCGGGAATCTTGTTGAATTGCCCGACTTGATATTGAAAAGAGTTTTCGATAATGAGACTAAAATGCGGGATTTATAATTGTTAGGCATGTGATGTCTAAGGAATTCATTTGGTTAGGCATGCGATGTCTAAAAAGGTTGCGGATTCCAACTGTTGTAGTTTTACACTTTCTTTTCTGTGACCGTAAGCGTAGTATTTGGTGTATCGCCGGCTTCGTTGCTATACATCAACGACAATCGGGATACACATACTTGCTTACGTTGATGATATGAGATATTATGTGTTGCTGTGATATGTTATATTGGATCGTCGCGTTTGAATAGCCGGGGGTTTTATGTGAGATGAGAGTTTTTTCTTTTTCATTCATGTAAAATTCATTTGTATGTAATATTCTTTTATTGGGGCACTTCCAGGTAGCGGAAGATGTCACCGTTGTATATTATTTACTTTTCCGCATAAGGTAGACCCAAGGCGGGGAGCATAATTAACCGGGTTCTAGGGTCCAGTGGGAGACCATCTCGAGGAGTCGAGACCGGGTCTCCTAACCCTAGAATTAGCTGTGTTGCTTGCCGCTCTCGTAGGGGTCTAGGGATGTGGGTTTGGCTATTCATCGCGACCGTGGAATCCGTGTTATATACAGACTCGTATTGAAAACACGGACGTCCTAGTACATCCAATATTTCATATATGTTCTTCTGCTGCAATGTTCTGTGATGAGATCATATTACTGCCTGAGACGAATGTTTATATTATATATATATGAGATATATGTTATATTGCAGATTTCGCTTCAAATGAGATGCTTGTGAAGCATAATAAAATGGGACTTCATTAATGAGATTAATGAAATAAAAGAAACCTAAGAAGTTGTAGAAACTTGTTTATAAAAACTGGTAGCTCTAGTTCTTGCTTTGCATAGCGGTGTTCCTTGTAGAACATCCAGCACCTTATTCGATAAGGAAAGGACCGAGATCCCTTCACCGGGAGTGACTCCTTTAGCAATAACTGGCAGATGCTACAAACTCGGTTTGTCTTTTGATTACTTCTATAATTCTTGCTTTGCACAGCGGTGTATATGATATATCCTGCACCTTATTCGATGAGGAAAGGGCCGACGATCCCTTCACCGGGAGTGACCCCTTTAGCAAAACTAGAAAAGACTCAAAAACACTCCATTTAAAATCACTCGATTCTACAACGATATCAAGTTCATTACGCAAAGAGTTTTCTTAAAAACCCGTCGTAGCCCTCCATCATTTCAGATAAGTAATAGTTAGTATTCGTGCTGCGTTTGTTGACCTTGTCAAGGCGTAGTGTGCGGTAGCTGATTACTGCTTATCTGTATAAGCATATGATGTGATTGGATTAGGGTAGTCGTGCGACTTTGTTGACCTTGTCAAGGGTCGTGCGGGTGGGTTTAATTCAATCAGGAAATGACGGGTTGAACTTGACTTGCAGTCTATGGTTTGTTGACCTTGTCAAGGTCATAGATCGCTTGGGGCAAAATATTACTGGGAATTTCAAGTGTTGAAATTTGCAATGAGATTGCATACCTTCTATGAGATAGTTGGATCCCGATACCCGCTGCGAGTAAGAGTTACTCCTGGGAGAGTTTTACACATTACAATTAGCCGATCAAGTAGGTGTCTAGAAAGGTGTTAACGGGGTTACGCCTCTGGGAAAATGAGGTTTACTTTAATTAGGTTCGTGCGAAAGCACGGGGGACCTCCCTCAAAGTACCGACACTGGCCTGGCTGAAAGATTGGCGAACTTGTAGCGTGTAATTAATCCCGGCTAGTCTTTCCTTTTAGGGTTTGAAGGAAGATTTGACTAAAACAGTGGGAGACATTCTGATTAGATATATTAGATAACCAATCTAATCTTGCAAGAGCATACCCTGAGTGTTTTCTTCTCTCTCTCTCCAGGTAGCGACCATATCACGCCTTAATCAAGATAATAAAACGGATATATTGACCGAACCCACTTGTTATACTGAGCTGGGGAACGTTGGTCCCGCTCCAACTTATAATTGTTATAAGACAGAGCAGGAAATTGGGGAATACCAGATTTCCCGTGCCGCCCAAACGAAGAAAGTGTATGCTGATGCATCATCTTCGGGTGTGTTCATTACAGAGAACTGTTTCTCAGTATCCTTTACGTCCTGGGTATGTGATACCGGATCAGGATCCCGCATATGTAATCTATTACATGGGCTACAGTTAGGTAAAGAACTGAGAACGGGTGATAAGTTTCATGAGACAGAAAACGGTGCAAGTGTTGCAGCCAAGTCTGTTGGTCACTATCACCCTGTATTACCAGAATACATTGATTCTGAACAAATGTTATTAGATACCGAACCTGATATACAAAATCATATCAGTCTCTTTATTAGTAAAGAAAGGATATAGTTTTGTATTGTTGGATAATGTTTTGAACATTTCCTATATCAAGAGTTGATCGGTTCAGGCACGTTATCTAAAAGCATTGACGTTCTAAATCAAATTACAGTTCTTAGTATGTGGAACGCACACAAGAGGAAGAGTTCAGAAATAAACGAATCCTTCTTGAGGCATTGTAGACTAGGTCATATCAATGCGACCCGACTGGCTGAAGTTACATATAGATGCATATTTAAATTAGTTTGAATTTACATCTTGTGAAACTTGCCGGTCATGTCACAAAGATAAGATGACCACAGCTCTGTTTGTTGGAAACAGAGAAAGAGTAAGTGAACTTTTGGGATTGATACATGCTGATGTATGAAAGTCCCTTGTCTACAGATGCCAAGATCGGTTCTTTGTACTTCATTACATTCTCTGATAATCTCTCAAGATTCAGACATATGTTCCTGCTGTAACACAAGTCCGAAGCTTTTGAGATATTCACAGAATATAAGTTAGAAGTAGAGAACCAAAATACGGGTAAAAGTATTATGTCCTTTGATGTGATCAAGGAGGAGAATACTTGAGCACGGAATTCCTGGACTATTCTAAAGGAGAATGACATTCATTCTCAGCATTACTCCTCTGTATACACCACAGCATGTCGGTGTATCGGGGCGGAGCAATAGCACCCTATGTGATATGGTGTGCTCTATGATGAGTACTACTGAGTTTCCTATTTCCTTTTGGGAGTTATGCACTTGAGAAGCTGCATACCTATTGAATAGGGTTCAAATCAAATCAGTTGCCTACCGCTTCATATGTGATATGGAAAGGGAAGAGCCCATATCTTAAGCTTGTTAAGATTTGGGGTTGTCCGGCCTATGTCTAAAAGCAAAATCCGGACAAGCTCGAGGCAAGGTCTGTTATGTAGAACTGGAAATGTTCCAGCAATACAAACTGCAGCTGATGATTTGGTAGAACCAAAGGATTCAATAGTTTCCAACGAACCTCAGCCTCTCCGCCGATCTAGTAGGGTTCCTCACCCACCTGAGAGATACTTCGGTTTCTCTATGACAGTGGGAGCGAGGATTGCATCATGAGATGATGACCGAACTAGTTTCGGGCTGGCCATCACGAGTGGGACTCTGTAAGAATGGCTGGATGCTTAGCGATCTGAGATGGAATCCTTATACACCAACAAAGTATGGACTTTGGTTGCTCTATCTGAAGGGTTAAATCCCCATCAGGAGCGAGTATATCTTGAGAAGATTACTTGGTGTACATGGAAAAGTTGAGACTTTCAAAGCTATGCTTAAGTCCATCCAGATCCTACTTGCCACGGCTACATACCATGACTACGATATCTGGTGGTTGGGTGTCATGACTGCTTTTCTAAATGATATTTTAGAAGAGAACGTCTATAAGTACACAGCCAGAGGGCTTCGTAGACAGTGGGAGCAGCGGAAACGTGTGCAAGATGTTTTATATGATAAAGCAGGCATCGCAGAGTTGGAACGTCTGTTTTGATGTGGTAGTCAAAGAGTTTGACTTCATCAAAATGGTAGATGAACCTTGTATATACAAAAAGGTAGTAGGGAGTATGGTGATGATCCTCGTAGAGTACGTGGATGACATACTCTTGATAGGGAAGGAGTTTTCTATGCTACGCTCGGTCAATCTCCGCTTATCACAAGGATTCTCCATATAGGATCAAAGTGATACCTCATAAATCCCGGGTTTTTGGATCTATGAGATAGATCTAATTGGATGTTAGGATTCTCACTAGTTGTAGTGAGATGGTATCAATCGATCCTGGGGAAAATCACTGGAAAGGTTCCAGGGTGATAAGGATGACTGAATGTCAGTCGCAGGCATTGTCTTTACCCTCAGTGGAAGGACGGTATGTTGGAAGAGTTCCAAGCTATATACCGTGACTTACGAGACGATTAAAGGCAAGATACATCGTTACCAAGGATGCTACCAAAGAGGCAGTCTGGATAGATATAAGTTCATAAGATGAACTTCGTTCCTACCATTGTATGACAATGGAGTTGTGGCTTATGCCAAGGAACTTCCGTCCCATCAGAAATCCAGATATAATTCTTAGGCAGTATCACCTGATCATGGAGATGGTTGATCTCCAGGGAGATCGAGGTTAGGAGAGCAGACACAGAGGACGACAGCGCGGATCCATTCACAAAGGCATTTTTCCCAGTAGAGACTTTTATGGGATGGTTGAGTATGAGATACTTCAACCGCAGCTAATTGTTGGGTATGCGATACCACAACAGATGGCCCTAGTGCAAGTGGGAGATTGTTAGTTATATGTATGCCCTAGAGGCCATTATTGTACATACGATGTATATTGTAGTGGATGCTAGGACATATATAGGGAGGACTTTCTTGCTCGACATGATAGTATGCTATCTGGTTGTACTTTATCCTAACATGTACTCTGATTGTCTCTATACTACATGTTGATAAAGCCCTTAGGATATGTACTCGACTACTGGGACTATGATGAGATCATACTAGTGGGGCCACGGTAGTCGGCGAGTACATCCTATAATTGTTCCTAGTCGAGGGTGTATCGAGACAGGGCATCGATACACCAGTGTAGACTAGCGTATACGCATCTTGACCCATATGATGGGCGATGGATGATCCCATATCCATCGGTGTTTGACATCAAGGATGGTGTACGGGTGCTCAGTGGAGACTGGATACACTGGACGGACTCGCCGAGAACTCCCAGATGGTATTATACCTCACGTCAGATGGCAGTTCTCCGGTGACACTGGTACAGAGTAGTCTGTTGACCCGAGATCGTCATAGAGTCTTGTGTGATTCCCACTGTGCTTTGATTTCCATCATACCACGTCCAAGAGGGCATGCAAAAAGGTGGCTTTTGGGTACAGCCCCGAATCACATGGAGGCAATGAGCGATAGGAGGGGATTCGTCTCTCCCGGTATAGGGAGTTGATGTTGTGCTGTGTTCGATTGGCTATAACCGGAAATCCCTGGCCAGGGTTGCTGAGATTTACTGGTAAGTGTTATCAGTAGTTTCTCGAACTGTTATAGACCTCAAATCGACATGACTTATCGAGCTACTGGGGTCTGACGTTTACCACCCCTAGGCGAGATATGCAACATATCAGACGACGAGACCGGACTGTACGGGAGTGTTACTGTTTGGATTCACAGGAGAAGTTACAGGCTTGCTTGTTGATCTTCTGAGCGCTCAATATCTGGGTAGCTGTTACGTTTAGCTGACCGCTTGCAGCTTGTGGGTGTTTGATATGATCATCACCTACTGCCGGCGTATTGACGATTCTTTAGAGTCCTACACAGAAGTTTCTTGACTCAGGCAAAACGAAGTAGGAGCACATATGTGATATGTGCGGGACCGAGGATAATGCGATATGTGATACCGTATTATATTCTCGCTATATTTGATATCAGCCGGGTCATCGGATCAAGTGTTGATTCGATGAATCGGTACGGATAAATATTAGTCGGTTATATGCGATATAGACGGATTGTCGGATCAAGTGTTGATTCGATAATTTAATGTATAATAATATATATGATATATTAAATGACATTAACTAATATTAGCTCACTAAAAGATTCTTTTTCTCACTCGGGTAATACATTGATATATATGCGATATATGTTAAATGTATTATTTTATTTTGTTACGATAAATATTATATATGTGATATATAATATTGTAACATGATATAATAAATAATGCAACTTGTTTAGTGGAGTTTAAACATGATTAGGGTTTGGATTAGGGTTAAACTTTCTAGATGTTTCTAGAAGGCTTTCTTTTTGTTTTGTGAAAGATATTTGTGTGTGACTCATGCTTTAACCCAACCCAAACCCTAACCCTAGTCAATTCTCTACAAAGGTTAAGTTCACCATGGTTGCATTATCTATCATTTTAATTCTTTTCCTATTCATCACAAAAGGATTCAACTAATATTGTTCATCTTCTTCCTTCATTCTTTCATGAAAAAGCTTGCTTGATTTTTCCAAAGTGATGAATAAATATGAGAAAAAGATAAATAAAGAGAGCAAAAATCCTACTTCATCATCCTCATCTTCCCTTGCCATTTAGATGAGGGAGTTCACATCATTTCATGAGTGTTAGCTTGTGTTAAAGAAACTTCAAGGTAGATCATCTTAGTATCGAAGATCGGAAGCAAAGGTTGCATCTTTCTCTTCGTGGAACCTCTCGAGAGTCCGGATCCCGATGATCGCAGCGAAGGGACCACAACACAGAGCATATGAAGTGAAGGACTGGATCTACAAAGGTTGTAATCCCTCTCACTTAGTGTTAAAGTGTTTAGCATGCTTGTTTTCGCCTAATCTCTAGTTTAAAGTTCCGTATTCGGGTTGTTCGGCACGGCTAAATTTTAAATCGGGCATGGTTGATGCCTCGTAGACCCTTGTGCGCGTGCCTAGCAACCCTACATCATCTGGCGCATCTCCTGCATGCTGGATCCCACCGTCTGGAGCATCTCCTGCATACCAGCCCCTAGCGTGGCGATCTGATCTGTCACCGGAGGAACTACCTGCTCGGGTACAACCGGTGTACTGCCCGTATCAGTCCTCATCTCAGACGAATCAACTCGATTCTCGGCCCTCGCTGCCGCTCTCTGCGCCCTCGTATTCTTTGGCGGCATAATGGCTGAAAGGAAATTTGGATTCGATAAGAATACGGAAATAGAATCGCAAGAATATATATACTCAAGAAAGAATTTAAATCAATAAGTCCTAAGGTCGCCTTGGCAGAGTACCGTGTCGTGAGTATGCCGCGGAACATACACACGCTACGCCACTCTGCTTCAGCTACCTACTCCATCATACCAAAGTCATCCTACACTCCGAAAGGTAAAATATACGCTCTGATACCAACTTTATCATGACCCGAATGTTTCGACTCGTGACCGGCACTTAACCACGCAACGTCTACAGGCGTAACGTGACTAAGTAAGCCGAACCCAGAAATCAAAACCATTTAAAAGTAGCGAGTGTTGAAAACATTTAATTAAGACATTTAGAAAACCTTAAATAGTTCAATAAATTCTTTTAAAGTTACGTTATCATTTAAACAATTTTGGCAGCATTTCCTTTGTAAAAGTAACCCCGAAATCGTGTATAAAACAGGATATAAGTGAAAATGAGATATAATGAAATAAAGCATCCCCAAACGGGAGCAATCACGCCCACCGGCGGAAACCATCCCCACAAGAGTAATATACGACGCCGTAGCGAAGAATGAGCAATAAGTAAACATCACAGAATAATAAACTGCATGTATAAACAGTCGACTCCCACGAGCTCGACACCAGAATACAAAAATATACATCATCGTCCTCACACTGTCTCTAAGTCCAGTACATATATGGTAGATGGAGAATACTAGATACAAAAGGGGTACCATAAAAGTAATCAGATACCACAACCCACCTAAAAGCAAAACAGCTCTCACACCAACTGTAGTGGTATATGTAGCCAAAAGATGCAAAAGGCAGCCTGTCGCGACTACTCTGAGGGGCAACCTGCAAATACTGTGGCACAACGGGGGTGAGTTTCCAACTCGTGAATAGAGATAACATATAAAGGTAATCGCGAGCATGCACGTACTGCGCTACTCTATCATATGCCAGCAGGTAAGATCTATATGCGACAAGCAGTAGGTGCAATGATCATGCAAATGCTCTGTCAGGTAAAATAACTACAGGATGAGATACATGATAATCAATGCTGAGCATGGGATAAACAACATCTACACAGAATATCAATGTGGAAAAATAATCGGTGCCCAAAACTGCACCCAAATCCCAAATAAACTCAGGCGTCGGCACTCTCCTCGGCCCTCAAATCCTGTAAATCTCTGAGAATCACGAGTGCCCAACATCGGCACTCAAAATATCATAAAATACTCATGTCCAGCATCGACACGCAAATCCTCATATATCGGGCTCCGTATGTCCGGATCAGCCCACGGGCTCCGTCTGCGATATCGGCCCTCGGCCCCGGCAGTACGGATCATCCCGCATCCATCTCTCGACTCTGGTCAGTATCCTCCTGATAACCGCCACGTCCAACCAATCACCGGTAGGTACTCGCCCACCTCCAGGCTCAATCGGCAAAGTCCATCGATCATCTTGCCAAGGGGAACCATACCGGGTCCACCACGAACCCGCAAACGGATCATCCACTCCTCGAATCGGGTTTCAAGCACACGTCTCAGCACCGAGAAAACGCGTGGTGGACGCACCAAAATATCATATCATGAGGAACCGGGTTTTCAAATAGTGCATCTTTTCTTAAATAATCCCACGGTCCTCAAAACCAGAAATCACATGAAAATCCAACACCAATGAGTAAATCAAATGCGATGTGCTATGTACATCAATCCATAATATAGGTACAAGGGAGAAACCGCTTTTCTTAAAATAGTTTCAGTTTTCAAAGGCAGCATGCGGCTCCCAATTTCTATGAAAATCATATCGAATCATACGTGAAATGAACTACAACATAATAACCATGGCAATTCTACAGTAAGTGTGTCATGACAGTTACTAACGGTGTGTGTGTAACATGCAGATTGGTGCTCGTGAAACATGAACCGTTAGTAATAGTGCGGTGTTCTATCAATTCTAAGTTTACATACATATAGCAGGGAATGCAGTATGCAACAACAGTATCCATGACAGTCAATGTATGTAAATGCAACATATAGCTATAAGGTCCTATCAGCCCGGACGCATAACGCCATGCGGGCGATATCCCCGTAGATGTTAAATCTACTCACCGAAGTCTCGCGCTAAGTGTAGCCGACGACTTGCTTCCCCTTCTTCACAGTGTCCGTCTCACTCGCCTACGAACCTAGAATTACACAATATATCACATATAAGCTCAAATCCACAAAAACGCGATATTAAGGTCAAACTAGAAACTCGCGTCGCAAACCAAGCGCGCGTGTGCGTGATACGCTAAAACGTGTGATTACGTGCCTGAAACTACCCCGACGCGTCGCGATACGCAGAAACCCCAAACCCACACGCGTATCACGCGTGTCGCGAAGGTTTAAAAATACGAGAAACGGGTATTTAGCTCCAGATTTTTCTACAGCAACAATTAAATAAAATTGCACATGCCATGACTCTAAGGATAGTAGTAGACACCTACAGAGCCAAACCCAAACCCATGCCCTCCCCATCTGGCCGCAAATTGCGGCCAGAAACAATATTTCGGCACCCAAAAAGTGGAGTCTGGGGGTCATGTTCTACACATGGGATCTACACCTCACAACTATACTCCAGTTAACTCAGATTTATTCTGAACACACTGGGTCGATAGCAGATTGCAGAAAGCTAGAAATTTCTTAAAAACGATGAATTTGCATCAAATAGCAATCTGGTGGTATTTTAGTGAAATTGGGTGCTAAGCTAGGTTAACATGGCCCTAACAACACTCCATCAACTTACTTAAACCAATACATACTTCACTTGATCAAAGTTCCCACTAATTACAACATATCGCACTAAAACGCACCATTAATCACTAATCGAAGCTAAGCTACACTAACTAAGAAAACTAGGAAGTAAGTTCAAGAAGTATACCCCACACTCGACCCTAGGGAGCTGGAGGAAGAAGAAGGAGTAGAGGGAAGGAGCTGCAGCTGAAGTTGTTGCTGTTGCTGCTGCTCACTGCTGCTGCTGTGCCTGCTTGCTGCCGCTGCTGTGCTTGCTTCTCCTGCTGCTGTGTGAATGTGGGTGTGTGAGTATGAGAGTGAGAGGTTGAGATAAATGAGCACAAGAAAGAGAGGAAAATGATAACTCCCAATGTCAACCCCTCCTTTCTCTCTCATCATTAAATGCAAGCATGGGCTTTGCCATGATGCATTCCCCCTCTCTCATTCTCTCAAGTCAACACCCCAAAACAAAAATTCAAATTAAAACAACCAACAAATAACTAAATAGACTTAATTAAAACCCAAAAGACTTAATCCCCATTATTAAACCCACCATGGTTGCTAATCATGGTATAACCTCATTTTAAACCCTAGTTTACATGCACAAGTGTGTGCAAGCCTAGGAAAATTCTAGGAAAATATTTATTAAATTTGGAAAAATATTTGAAACCCAATTTGGTAAACGTTTTATTAAAAACCCTTTATTTAAATATAATTAGCCACTAAACACATCCTAAGTTGTTACAATCTCCCACCCACCCTTAAAAGAAATTCGTCCCCAAATTTGAAAATATAAAGCTACACATACCTTCAAAGAGATGAGGGAACTTGTTCCGCATCTCTCCCTCAGCCTCCCAAGTGATCTCTTCGCCACTCGGGCTGCGCCAAAGCACCTTCACTGATGGCAAGACCTTCGATCTAAGTTTCTTCACCTGCCGGTCCAATATCACGACTGGCTGCTCGGTGAACGAAAGGTCGCGCTCGAGCTGAACGGTCTGATGATGAATCATGTGCGAAGGGTCATATAGGTATCTGCGAAGCATCGACACATGGAACATGGGGTGAACATCTGGGAAGTCGGGTGGAAGAGACAAACGATAAGCTACTGTGCCCACACACTCGAGGATCTCGAAGGGACCTATGAATCTGGGGCTAAGCTTCCCCTTCCGTCCAAACCTCATCGCTCCCTTCATCGGAGAGACCCTCAGAAAAACGTGATCTCCAAATGCGAACTCTAATCTGCGGCGGCGCCTGTCAGCATACGATCTCTGCCTGCTCTGAGCTGTCCTCATCCTGTCTCGAATCAACTGTATCTTCTCGGTCGTCTCCTGTACGATCTGGGGCCCCAAAATACTGCTCTCACTGAGCTCTGTCCAGCAGATGGGCGATCTACATCTCCTCCCATACAGAGCCTCGAAAGGTTCCATCTGAATAGTATCCTGGAAACTATTGTTGTAGGAGAACTCCACCAAGGGTAAATGATGATTCCAGCTACCACCAAAGTCTAAAACGCACGCTCGGAGCATGTCCTCGAGAGTCTGAATCGTCCGCTCTGACTAGCTGTCGGTCTGCGGATGAAATGCTGTGCTGAAACTCAAGCGTTTGCCCAAAGCCTCCTGAAGTCTCTGCCATAGTCGGCTGGTAAACTGGGTGCCTCTGTCGGATACGATACACGTCGGGACTCCATGCAGTCGTACTATCTCGTCGATGTAAATCTTGGTGTACTGAGCAAATCCGAAAGTCGTCTTCGCTGGCAGGAAGTGAGCCGCTTTTGTCAGATGATCCACGATCACCCAAATGGAGTCATACCCTCGCCTAGTCCTGGGTAGACCCACAATGAAATCCATCGAAATCTGCTCCCATTTCCACTCCGGAATGGGTAACGGCTGTAGCTCTCCCGCGGGCCTCTGGTGCTCGGCCTTGACTTGCTGACAAGTCAGGCATCTCGACACAAAATCTGCGATGTCCCTCTTCATTCTGTCCCACTAGTAAACATCTCTCATATCATGATACATCTTGGTGGAACCGGGATGGACGCTGTACACCGATTGATGTGCCTCCTCAAGAATTTCACGCCGCAGCCCCTCAGCATCTGGTATGCACAGTCTAGTCCTAAATCTCAGCATCCCCTGATCATCGATCACGAAATCGAAAAATCTGCCTTGTCCAATCTGCGTCCTGATCTCTGAACATCGGTCATCACTATGCTGTGCCTCATGTATACGGTCAAGCAACTGTGGGCGTGCACGAACATGCGCAATCTGTCCTCCGATCGGCGTGAACTCGAACTGTACCCGGCTTTCTCATAAAATCTGCCAATCTGCCGACGACTGCCCCTGTACTGCGCTCAAACAAGATAGACTACCCCCGGGCCTCCTGCTCAAAGCATCCGCCACTACATTCGCCTTACCCGGGTGATACAAGATCTCTCAGTCGTAATCCTTCACTAACTCCATCCATCGGCGCTGTCTAAGGTTTAGGTCTCGCTGCTGAAATATATACTTTAAACTCTTGTGATCGGTGAATATCTGGCACGACTCTCCATATAGGTAATGTCGCCAGATCTTAAGTGCAAAGACCACTGCAGCCATCTCCAAATCGTGAGTGGGGTAGTTCTGTTCATGTTTCTTCAATTGTCGCGAAGCATACACGATCACCCTGTCATGCTGTATCAATACGCACCCTAGCCCCACTCGAGAAGCATCACAATAGACCACAAATCCGCTTGATCCTGAAGGCAATGATAACACCGGTGCCATAGTCAGCCGAGTCCGTAGCTGCTGAAAACTGTGCTCGCACTCCTCCGTCCAATCGAAAGGAACTCCCTTCCGGGTCAACCCGGTCAAAGGTGTAGCAATACTGGAGAAGTCCTGCACAAATCTCCTGTAGTAACCGGCCAACCCCAAAAAGCTGTGAATCTCTGTAATTGATGTGGGTCTGGGCCAACGATGAACGACCTCGATCTTCCTGGGGTCTACACATATACCGTCTCATGAAATCACATGCCCCAAGAAGTCTACGCTGTCCAGCCAGAAAGCACACTTGGAGAATTTCGCGTAAAGCTGGTGCTCCCTCAAAGTCTGCAGTGTAATCCGCAGGTGCTACTCGTGCTCCTCATTACTCCGGGAATACACCAAGATATCGTCAATGAATACTATGATGAACAGATCCAGATATGGCCGGAAAATATGGTTCATTAAGTCCATGAATGTTGCTGGGGCATTGGTGAGTCCGAATGACATCACCAAAAACTCATAATGGCCGTAGCGCGTACGGAAAGCTGTCCTAGGAATGTCCTCCTGTCGAACCCGCAGCTGATGATAGCCCGATCGTAAATCGATCCTCGAAAAGTATCCTGCCCCCTGAAGCTAGTCGAACAAATCATCGATACGTGGCAAAGGATATCTGTTCCGCACTGTCACCCTGTTCAGCTGGCGGTAGTCGATACACAGACGCAAACTGCCGTCCTTCTTCATGACGAACAGGACTGGAGCTCCCCAAGGAGAAACACTGGGTCGAATAAGTCCCTTATCCAGCAAATCTTGCAACTGACCCTTCAATTCTCGAAGTTCCGTCGGGGCCATCCGATAAGGCGGTATGGAAATAGGCCCCGTGCCAGGAACCAAATCAATATAGAAAGAAATGTCACGCTCGGGCGGTAGCCCATGAAGCTCGTCAGGGAACACATCAGGAAACTCGCTAACAACCGGAACCTGATCCAACGGAACCCCTGTAGCGCTAGCATCGCAGACATAGGTGAGAAATCCCTGACATCCCTTCCTCAAAAGCTGTCCAGCACGAAAAGAAGAAATCACACTGTGAGGGGTGGCACCACGGTCCCCCAACACAACAAAAACCGACCCGCCGGGAAAAGAGAATCTAACTGTCTTCTCACGGCAGTCCACAGAAGCATAGCACGTGGCTAACCAATCCATGCCCAAAAGAACGTCGAAGTCCAACATCTTAAGAAGGATCAAGTCGACAGGCAATTCTCTCTCGCCAATACAGACGGTACAGGATCGGAACACGTGCCTAGCAACAAACGACTCTCCCACAGGAGTGGTCACAACAAGCGGCTGATCAAGCAAACCGGACTCTCTACCCAAACTCTGCACAAAGTGTGTGGATACGTACGAGTGCGTGGATCCGGGATCGAACAACACGTGTGCATCAACAGAACATACTGGAAGGATACCTAAGACCACCGCATTGGACGCCTGCGCGTCCTGATGCGCCAAAGCAAAAACCCACACATGTCCTCCACCGGTGACTGACTGCCCTCTGCCTCGGTCATCCCGTCCTCTCTGAGAAACTCCTCCACGCTCACGACCTCTCTGTGTATGAGTCTGACGCGGAGAGACAATAGGTACAACAGGCAACGCCCTTTGGGGTGGTGAAGGTGGTAAGGTAACATGCGGTGCTGCTGTCTCCCTCCGGTGTATCTCAGGACAATCTCTGACGAGGTGAAGTAGACTGCCGCATTTATAGCAACCTCGCAACGACTGCTGACTCTCCCGTGGATACGAACTAAACATCTGGCCTCGTCCCGAATCTCTGCCACTCCTCGTACCTGAACGATACATGCCGCGGCGTCTGAATGTCTGTCTCCGTGCTGATATACCAGTACGAACTCTCTTCGGCTCTGGAACTACCAAAGTCTCAGCAAGGTGCTCCTCGACTAATAGGGCCGCGTCTACCGCTGCTGCATATGTCTCGTAATGCTGCACGCTGATCGCAAGGAACAGTGGTGTAAGCAAGCCTCGAACAAATCTCTTGACTCGCAACTCTTCGGTAGCCACTAAATACAGGGCATAAACTGATAGCTCTGTAAATAGCAAATCATACTCTGCCACCGACATCTCCGGAGTCTGGCGTAAAGACTCGAACTTGCGTGCTCTAGCATCTCCGACACTCAGTGGGAGAAATAGGACAAGGAATAGTGCCACGAACTCTGTCCAGGTCATAGGAGGAAGACCTGCCGCTCTATCCTTCTCGACAGATTCACACCACTTCTGTGCAAGACCTTCCAGGCGAAAGCTCGCGAACTCAACCCATCTCGCATCTGCGCATCTGAAGGAACGGCATATTTGAGCCATCCTATCAATGAAAGACTGTGGGTCCTCAGCTGTATCGGTGCCTGTGAAGACCGGAGGCTTCAGCCTCATAAACTCTGATAGCGATACTGTAATCACCTCCGTGGCTGCAAGGGCAACTGGCTGTGTTGTAGGTACCATCGCTGTCTCTATAACGGGTGGAGCTACCTCTGGTTGCTGCGCTCGAAGCGTCTCAACTAGCGATCCTATCATCTGGCGCATCTCCTGCATGCTGGATCCCACCGTCTGGCGCATCTCCTGCATACCAGCACCTAGCGTGGCGATCTGATCTGTCACGGGAGGAACAACCTGCTCGGGTACAACCGGTGTACTGCCCGGATCAGTCCTCGTCTCAGACGAATCAACTCGAATCTCTGCCCTCACGGCTGCTCTCTTCGCCCTCGTAGTCTTTGGCGGCATAATGGCTGAAAGGAAATTAGGATTCGATAAGAATACGGAAATCAAATCGCAAGAATATATATACTCAAGAAGTAATTTAAATCAATAAGTCCTAAGGTCGCCTTGGCGGAGTACCGTGTCGTGAGTATGCCGCGGAACATACACACGCTACGCCACTCTGCTTCAGCTACCTACTCCATCATACCAAGGGCATCCTACACTCCGAAAGGTAAAACCTACGCTCTGATACCAACTTTGTCACGACCCGAATGTTTCGACTCGTGACCGGCAATTAACCACGCGACGTCTACAGGCGTAACGCGACTAAGTAAGCCGAACCAAGAAATCAAAACCATTTAAAATTAGCGAGTGTTGAAAACATTTAATTAAGACATTTAGAAAACCTTAAATAGTTCAATAAGTTATTTTAAAGTTACGTTATCATTTAAACAATTTTGGCAGCATTTCCTTTGTAAAAGTAACCCCGAAATCGGGTATAAAACAGGATATAAGTGAAAATGAGATATAATGAAATAAAGCATCCCCAAAAGGAAGCAATCATGCCCACCTGCGGAAACCATCCCCACAAGAGTAATATACGACGCCGTAGCGAAGAATGAGCAATAAGTAAACATCACAGAATAATAAACTGCATATATAAACAGTCGGTTCCCACGAGCTCGACACCAGAATACAAAAATATACATCATCGTCCTCACACTGTCTCGAAGTCCAGTACATATATGGTAGATGGAGAATACTAGATACAAAGGGGGGTACCATAAAAGTAATCAGATACCACAACCCACCTAAAAGCAAAACAGCTCTCACACCAACTGTAGTGGTATCTGTAGCCAAAAGATGCAAAAGGCAGCCTGCTGCGACTACTCTGAGGGGCAACCTGCAAATACTGTGGCACAACGGGGGTCAGTTGCCAACTCGTGAATAGAGATAACATATAAAGGTAATCGCGAGCATGCACGTACTGCGCTACTTTATCATATGCCAGCAGGTAAGATCTATATGCGACAAGCAGTAGGTGCAATGATCATGCAAATGCTCTGTCAGGTAAAATAACTACAGGATGAGATACATGATAATCAATGATGAGTATGGGATAAACAACATCTACATGGAATATCAACGTGGAAAAATAATCGGTGCCCAAAACTGCACCCAAATCCCAGATAAACTCAGGCGCCGGCACTCTCCTCGGCCCTCAAATCCTGTAAATCTATGAGAATCACGAGTGCCCAACATCGGTGCTCAAAATATCATAAAATACTCGTGTCCAGCATCGACACGCAAATCCTCATATATCGGGCTCCGTATGTCCGGATCAGCCCACGGGCTCTGTCTGCGGTATCGGCCCTCGGCCCCGGCAGTACGGATCATCCCGCATCCATCTCTCGACCCTGGTCAGTATCCTCCTGATAACCGCCAGGTCCAACCAATCACCGGTAAGTACTCGCCCACCTCCAGGCTCAATCGGCAAAGTCCATCGATCATCTTGCGGAGGGGAACCATACCGGGTCCACCACGAACCCGCAAACGGATCATCCACTCTTCGAATCGGGTTTCAAGCACGCGTCTCAGCACTGAGAAAACGCGTGGTGGACGCACCAAAATATCATATCACGAGGAACCGGGTTTTCAAATAGTGCATCTTTTCTTAAATAATCCCATGGTCTTCAAACCAGAAATCACAAGAAAATCCAACACCAATGTGTAAATCAAATGCGATGTGCTATGTACATCAAGCCATAATATAGGTACAAGGGAGAAACCGCTTTTCTTAAAATAGTTTCAGTTTTCAAAGAGAGCAAGCGGCTCCCAATTTCTATGAAAATCATATCGAATCATGGGTGAAATGAACTACAGCATAATAACCATGGCAATTCTACAGTGAGTGTGTCATGGCAGTTACTAACGATGTGTGTGTAACATGCAGATTAGTGCTCGTGCAACATGAACCGTTAGTAATAGTGCGGTGTTCTATCAATTCTAAGTTTACATACATATAGTAGGGAATGCAGAATGCAACAACAATATCCATGACAGTCAATGTAGGTAAATGCAACATATAGCTATAAGATCCTATCAGCCCTGACGCATAACGCCACGCGGGCGATATCCCCGTAGATGTTAAATCTACTCACCGAAGTCTCGCGCTAAGTGTAGCCGACGACTTGCTTCCCCTTCTTCGCAGTGTCCGTCTCACTCTCCTGCGAACCTAAAATTACACAATATATCACACATAAGCTCAAATCCACAAAAACGCGATATTAAGGTCAAACTAGAAACCCGCGTCGCAAACCAAGCGCGCGTGTGCACGATACGCTAAAACGTGTGATTACGCGCCTGAAACTACCCCGACGCGTCGCGATACGCAGAAACCCCAAACCCACACACGTATCACGCGTGTCGTGAAGGTTTAAAAATACGAGAAACGGGTATTTAGCTCCAGATTTTTCTACAGCAATAATTAAATAAAATTGCACATACCATGAGTCTAAGGATAGCAGCAGACACCTACAGAGCCAAACCCAAACCCATGCCCTCCCCATCTGGCCGCAAATTTCGGCCAGAACCAATATTTCGGCGGCCAAAAAGTGGAGTCTCAGGGTCGTGTTCTACACATGGGATCTACACCTCACAACTATACTCCAGTTAACTCAGATTTATTCTGAACTCACTGGATTGATAGCAGATTGCAGAAAGCTAGAAATTTCTTTAAAACGATGAATTTGCATCAAATAGCAATCTGGTGGTATTTTAGTGCAATTGGGGGCTAAGCTAGGTTAACATGGCCCTAACAACACTCCATCAACTTGCTTAAACCAATACATACTTCACTTGATCAAATCTCCCACTAATTACCACATATCGCACTAAAACGCACCATTAATCACTAATCGAAGCTAAGCTACAGTAACTAAGCAAACTAGGAGGTAAGTTCAAGAAGTATACCCCACACTCGACCCTAGGGAGCTGGAGGAAGAAGGAGTAGAGGGAAGGAGCTACAGCTGAAGTTGTTGCTGTTGCTGCTGCTCACTTCTGCTGTTGCTGCTCGCTGCTGCTGCTGTGCCTGCTTGCTGCTGCTGCTGTGCTTGCTTCTGCTGCTGCTGTGTGAATGTGGGTGTGTGAGTATGAGTGTGAGAGGTTGAGAGAAATGAGCACAAGAAATAGAGGAAAATGATTACTCCCAATGTCAACCCCTCCTTTCTTTCTCATCATTAAATGCAAGCATGGGCTTTGCCATGATGCATTCCCTCTCTCTCATTCTCTCAAGTCAACACCCCAAAACAAAAATTCAAATTAAAACAACCAACAAATAACTAAATGGACTTAATTAAAACCCAAAAGACTTAATCCCCATTATTAAACCCACCATGGTTGCTAATCATGGTATAACCTCATTTTAAACCCTAGTTTACATGCACAAGTGTGTGCAAGCTTAGGAAAATTCTAGGAAAATATTTATTAAATATGGAAAAATATTTGAAACCCAATTTGGTAAACTTTTTATTAAAAACCCTTTATTTAAATATAATTAGCCACTAAACACATCCTAAGGTGTTACACATAAAGAGGGATATTTCGATCCGTTTGAATATGTGTCTTATGCAACTTGTCAATCATGTCTCAAAGTAAAGATGACAAAGACTCCGTTCACTAGACACGGGGTAAAAGCGAGCGAGCTCTTGGGACTCATACACAGCGACGTGTGTGGTCCAATGTCTACACATGCAAGAAGTGGTTATTCCTACTTCATTACTTTTACGGATGATTTCTCAAGGTATGGACATGTATTCTTGATGAGACATAAATCCGAGGCCTTTGAGAAATTCCAGGAATATAAGAATGAAGTGGAAAAACAAACAGGCAAAAGTATCAAGACACCTAGATCTGATTGAGGTGGTGAATACTTAAGTGCCGAGTTCTTGGATTATTTAAAAGAGAATGTAATTCTCTCTCAGCTTACTCCTCCATACACACCTCAACGCAATGGTGTATCGGAAAGGCGGAACCGCACCTGTCACGACCCAATTTAGGAACGTGACCGGCACTTAAATCATGCAACGTCTAAAGGCGTGACGTAATTCAAGTAAGCCGACAACCCAGAAATCTAAACTATAAAAGATAGAAAGATATAACATTTAATACATTTGCTAAAACATTTGAAAATCTTTAGTGATAAAATCTTAAGTTAATTTATTTTCTTGAAAATTTCGGCAGCAACTCCTTTATAAAAACTAGCCCCAAATGGATACAAGCATAGAATAAATATAAAGCATCCCAAATGGGAGCAACTCTCGCCAAAAAGGCGGAACACAACCACAACAAATACACACACACAAACACGACGCTTTAGAGAAGGAATAAGTGAAAAAGAAGTGAAACAACATCACAACATAAATAAAATAGCCGGCTCATACGAGCTCGACACCCAAAGTCACCAAAATATACAATATCGATCCTCACAAACTTATCTCTAAGTCAAAATACATGAAAGAGGTGGTCGGAGAGTACTTGATACAACAAGATATATAATGAGATCACACGGATAACCGCAAAATCACCCACCTATCCAAAATCATGACCAACTATAGCGGTATCCGTAGAAGTAGATGAAATGAGAAGCCCTGCCGCGACTATACTGAGGTTCAGGCCTAAAAAACACTATGGAACAACGGGGATGGGTTGCCAACTCGTGAATAGTATATAACATCATATAGATAATCGCAAGTATGGATGATAAGCGATAATCTGAAATATGCAATCTGATAGCATAAATATAACAATACAGATATGCAGTAAAATCATGATCAAGGTACCTACCAGGGTACAACATATACATGAAACAATGCATGTCAAATAAATCCTGAGTGTGGGATAACACATAAAAACTCATGTATGAATCATTATCATGGAAAAACCGATGTCCATCAACGACACCCCAAATCCCAATATCTCAGGCGCCGTCACACTGTTCGGCCCTCATATCCGTTACATCATGAAACCTGAGTGTCTAACATCGACACTTGAAACATCATGAAACCCGTGTCCAACATCGACACGTAAATACTCATATCTCAGGCGCCGTATACTCAGATCGGCTCTCATATCTATCTCATCTCAGGCGCCGCATACTCAGATCGGCCCTCATCCATCTCATATCATAACTCCAAAACGGTATCCTCCGGATATCTGTCGAGTTCTATACAATCATCGGTAGGTAGTACTAACTCTGCCAGGCTCATCGTCTACTGCACAACATACCTTTCTTGCCCCGGGGTACCATACCGGGTCCATCATGTACCCGCAAACGGCTCATCCAGCTCCTCGAATCGGGTATCACATAGCTAGGAACCGAGAAAACTCATGGTGGACGCCTCAAATATCATATCAAGAGAAATCGCGTTTTAAATCAACATGTAATTCTTTATGAAATATATTCGTGGTTCTCAAATCTAGAAACCACATGAAATCGATACATCAATGCATATGTCCATGAAATACAAATGCATGCAACATGGAAGGGTGATGTGAGCATATCAAGGGAAAACCGCTCTTTTAAATATATCAAGTTTTCAAAAGTATCTTGCGGTTTCCCAATTTCACGTAATCGAAATGCAACATCTTTTGAAAGTAACGAGTGATTATAACTTCATGTATGTATGGATATATGTATGATGCAATTCATATGCGCAATAGAACAAGTTTTAACATCTAACTATTAGTGATCAAGGAAGCAGTACAATAAGTTATCCATGGTAATTTCTATAGTATGTGTGTCATGGCAATTACTAAAGGTGTGTGTGTGGCATATAGTTTAGTGCTCGTACAGCATGAACCGTTAGTAATAGTGTCGTGTATCATTAATAATATGTCCATATACAACAGGAAATGGGTATGCAACAATAGTACTCATGCACCATCGATGTATACTTATAGTTAATGGTCATGTCTCTGAATCCAACCCTCGACGCATAGCGTCATACGGGCGATTCCCTCGTAGATATTAAATCTACTCACCGATGATCTCGAACTAGGTAAATCCAATTACCCGCTGTCCTTTCCTTGTAGCGTCTAAAGTTCTCGCAATCAATCCTATATCACATGACTGTAAGTCCATGCTACCCTTCCCCGGTACTTCCGGGGTTGCGGAATTGGTGAAAAACGATTTTCAAGAGGGTGGTAACATGGACTACCAATACGGATCTTTGTTAGACTACTAACTAACAACCTAACAAGAGTTTACCTACTCGGTTAGGGGCTATACCTTTCTTGAACTCCTTCGTCTTCGACTCCTCCCGGTGTACGGATCGGCCTCACCTCGTCGTCTCCTTGCGCCGAAGATGGATCCAGCCGAAAGCTTCTACCTTTGGCTTCTTCTTCGAACTTTGAAGAAACTAGATCACTTGGCTTGCTAGGCCTTGTGAACTAGAATGAGTAGAGGAATGTTTTGGTGTCTTTTTATCTCTAAGGCAATGAGTCTCAACATATGAGAATGGTTTGCCTTGAGGTAGAGAGCGCAAGAGGAGGAGGGAGAGCTTGAGAATGAGAAAGCCCAAGAGAGAGAAAGCAAATGATAGAATGAACCATACTCTTCTCATTCTCACCTCTCATAATCCAAAAGCAATCATAACAAAAATAGTAATCAAGTATTGTGTGATGGTTTAAGTCAAAATGGCTATATCATTTCATGCACTCATTTTGCATAAATAAACAAGCAAGCAAAAGTCTTTGCCATGGAATGATAGCCATTGTCATGATGATGGTCAACTAGTCCAACCTAGTCAACCGGTCAACAAAGTCAACAAGTCAACAATGTTAACCCCTTAACAACCATGTCACTATAATACTTAATTAATATTAATGTTAATCATATATCTTATTCTCATTAGGGTTAAGCAAAAGTCAATGGTGAACAGTCAACTGTCAATAGTCAACAGTCAACAACCCCAATGAGAATACTCTGCCTCTGTCTCTCTATCAACTGTGCATACACACCCGCATCCGCGTTCCGAGGAACACGAATACAAACGAGATAAAACCAACCCCAAAACGTACACTAGGATCTGTCTTAAACCAAAGCCCGCTAGTGTTAACTGTCAGGACACTGTACGTGCACAAGTGCACGGATGTGACCGAACCCTGTCGCAAAACCATGCGACCTGTCGCAAAACCATGCGACCTCTACTCTTTTGCCTAAAGGAGAATAGCTTTCTGTGTGGGACTCTAAAGACTCGACACTACGCTGGCAGTGGGTTTAACCACAGACCGCAAGCGGCACTAGCTGTGCGTAACGGTCCCCAGGTAGATGCGGACAAGAAGACTGACGAGGTGAAACCCATCTGAACTCCTACTGAGTCTGACTGTGACAATCTCCATACAGTCCGGTCTGTTCGTCTGATACATCTCATGGCGGGCCTAAGGGGCAGTAAACGCCAGTCCCCTAATAGCGGTACAAGTCGTGTCGGAGTGAAGCCCAGAACACCCTGAGATAACACTGGAAACCTACCAGTATATCTCGCTTGCCCTGGCCAGGGACTACTCGTGTAATGGCTCTCCTAGACACAGCGCGATGTCAACCCCCAATACCGGAAGAGACGAATCCTGTCTAACCGTCACTGCCTCCAAGTGCTTCGAGACTGCACCCAACTACTACCTGTTTGCATGACTCCTTTGAGCCGTGGTAGGGTAGTAATCTAAGTACAGTGGGAACACACTCGAGGCGAAGTGACAGTGTCAAGTCAGCGGACTAAGATGTACTCATGTCACCTGGGAACTGATAACTGACGATAGGTATAGTACCAACCAACAGTTCCCGACGAGTCCTGTCCAGTGTACTCGTAACCCAACGAGCACCCGCATACTATCTCCAGTACGACGTACTGATGGCTGTGGGACAGACCATCTCCCACACTGGGATGAGAAGCGTATACGCTAGTCTACTCCGGAGTATCGATGCCCTGTCTCGATAATCCTGCGACTAGGGACCTGCATAAGGATGTGCTTATAGCTTACCCAGCCCCCATTAGTGTGACTGCCATCACAACGCTGGTAATCAAGCAAAGATCCTAAGGGCTCCACTAATGTGTATAGGTGATATACTAAAATAAACACATGTACACATTGAAGTAGAAACAAACCAAGTAGCATACTACTATATTGAGCAAGATTGTTTATACAAAGTGAATATCCCAAGCTTCCATTAAGTAATATACAAACTAGTATGATACAGTAATGTCCTCTAGGGCATATACAGTAACCATCTCCCACTTGCACTAAGGCCATGTACTGGCGTATCGAAGACCTATCATCTCGATCAGCCGCTCGAACTGAGTCTGGGGTAAGGCCTTTGTAAGTGGATCAGCAGTGTTATCTTCCGTAGAAACTCTCCGAACCTCGATCTCCTGGCGACCCACGATCTCCCTGATCAGGTGATACCGCCTCAAGATGTGTCTGGACTTCTGATGGGACCTTGGTTCCTTCGCTAAAGCTATAGCCCCGTTGTTGTCGCAATACAGAGGTATTGGATCAACAATGGACGGAACCACCTGAAGTTCAGTTAAGAACTTCCTTACCCAAACAGCTTCTTTTGCGGCATCTGCAGCAGCGATATATTCCGCTTCCATCGTTGAGTCAGCAACGGTTTCCTGTTTGGAACTCTTCCAACACACCGCCCCTCCATTGAGGGTAAAGACATAACCCGACATGGACTTGGAATCATCCTTGTCACTTTGGAAGCTGGAGTCAGCAAAGGCCTCGATCTGGAGGTCTTTTCCGCCATACACCAAGAATATCTCCTTAGTCCTTCTCAGGTACTTGAGAATGTTCTTTACTGCTATCCAATGTTTCTCTCCAGGGTTTGACTATACCGGCTTACCACACTCAGTGCATAAGCTACATCTGGTCTGGTACAACACATCGCATACATTATAGAGCCTACCGCAGAAGCGTAGGTTATAATAGACATGCGATCCCTTTCCAAATCAGTCTTGGGAGACATCTCTTTGGAGAGGGTGATCCCGTGACAAGCCGATAGATTACCGCGCTTGGAATCTTCCATACTGAATCTTTTTAGTATAGTGTCGATGTACCTGGACTGTGAGAGTCCCAGTATCCTCTTGGATCTGTCACGATAGATCCGGATCCCCAGAATATATGAGGCATCACCCAGGTCTTTCATGGAGAACCTGTGTGACAAGAACCCCTTGACAGATTGTAGCATAGGAATGTAATTTCCTATTAAGGGAATGTCATCCACGTATAAAACGAGGAATACTACAGTTCTCGCTACAAATCTACTATAGATGCATGGTTCATCAGGATTTTTGATAAAGCTAAATTCCTTGAATGTCTCATCAAAACAGATGTTCCAACTCCGCGATGCCTGCTTTAGTCCATAGACGGACTTAAGCAACTTGCACACCTTTCCGCTGCTCCCACTCTGAATGAAACCCTCTGGCTGGTCCATATAAACACACTCCTCTAAATTTCCATTTAGAAAATTGGTCTTTATGTCCATCTGCCAAATCTCATAATCGTGGAAGGCAGCAATGGCAAGAAGGATCCGAATGGATTTCAGCATAGCTACTGGAGAAAAGGTCTCGTCATAGTCTAAACCGGGTCTTTGACGAAAACCCTTTGCAACCAGTCTAGCTTTATATGTCTCAACCTGTCCATCTACACCAATCTTCCATTTGAAGATCCACTTGCATCCTACGAGTTTTACCCCATCTGGAGCAACGTCCAACGTCCATACTTTGTTGGTGTACATGGACTCCATTTCGGTCCGCATTGCATCCAGCCATTTTACCGAGTCAACGCTTTGAATGGCCTGCTGGAAGCTAGTCGGCTCATCATAATCTATGATGCAATCCTCTCTATCCCCGTCTATGAGAAAACCGTAGTATCTCTCGGACGGATGAGACTGCCTACTACTCCTGCGGAGCGGCGTAGGAATGTCATTTTCTTTTGAACTCTCTGGTTCCACTAAGCTTTCAGTAATAGTCTGTGGTTCTGGAATTTCTTCCAGTTCTATTTCGCTCCCACTTGTTTCCTTTTCTAAGAACTGGTGTTCTAGAAAATGGGCATTACGAGAAACAATGATCTTTTGTTCCTCTGCGTAATAGAAGAGATATCCCTTGGAGTTCTTTGGATATCCCACAAACTTGCACTGTACTAAGCGTGCCTCGAGCTTGTCTGCATGCTGCTTTTTGACAAAAGCTGGACTTCCCCATGTCTTAATGTGATTAAGATAGGGTCTCTTCCCACACCACATCTCATATGGTGTAGTAGGCACAGTCTTAGTTGGAACTCGGTTCAAAAGGTATGCAGCTGATTCTAGTGCATATCCCCAGAATGATCGCGGTAACTCAGCGTTACTCATCATGGACCGTACCATATCCAATAGGGTCCGGTTCCGTCTCTCCGATACACCGTTATGTTGCAGAGTGTGTGGAGGAGTAAGCTGAGAGAGAATTCCGTTCTCTTTTAAATAGTTCAGGAACTCGGCACTCAAGTATTCACTACCTCGATCCGATCTTAGTGTCTTGATACTTCTGCCGGTTTGTTTTTCTACTTCATTCTTATATTCCTGGAATTTTCCAAAGGCTTCGGACTTATGTTTCATTAAGAAGACATAATCGTACCTTGAAAAGTCATCCGTAAAAGTAATGAAGTAAGAATAACCGCTTCGCGCATGTGTAGACATTGGACCGCACACGTCGCTGTGTACGAGTCCCAAGAGCTCGCTCGCTCTTACTCCGTATCCAGTGAACAGAGTCTTTGTCATCTTTCCTTTGAGACAGGATTGACAAGTGGCATACGATTGATATTCGAACGGATTCAAATATCCTTCTGTATGTAACTTCGTCAACCTTCTCTCATTGATGTGACCCAGTCTACAATGCCATAAGAAAGTCTGATTTATTTCCGGGGACTTTCTTTTGTGTGTATTCTGGACATTGAAATCTGTGGTTGGTTTAATACGTATATACCATTGCTTAATGTACCTGACCCAATCAGAACTTGATTAAGGTGAATTTTACAACATTACTTACAAACGCAAATTCATAACCTTCTTTAGAAATCAAAGATACAGAAATGATATTACAAGTTGCGTTGGGTACAAAAAAGCGATTACGCAAAACCAAAACGTGTCCATCTGACAACCCCAGGTGATAGTCCCCCACGGCCTTAGCATCCATGCTAGCTCCGTTTGCAACTTTGAGGGTCATGTCACCTGCCTTCAAAACCCTACGGTTTCTCAACGCCTGCAAAGAATTACATATATGAGATCCTGATCCGGTATCCAATACCCAGGAAGTAGAGTTTATTGATAGACAGTTTTCAATAACATACACACCTGAAGCTGAAGCCGCAACTTTCTTCAGTTCCTGTGTCCTGGCTTTCCAAGCCCTGCAATCTTTCTTCCAGTGACCACTCTTATGACAGAAAAAGCACTCTTCCTTCCCTATAAGCTTCCCCGCTATCTTTGTTGCTTTTGCTTTTCCCTTCGTATCCACTTTACTAACACCGCCCCTTGGTTTGGCGGAGGCTTTCTTCTTCTTTCCCTTGGCTTTCGCCTTGGACCAAGAAGAGGAAGATCCACCTACAAACAAAGTGGATGTTTCCTTACCTTTCTGTAGGGTGCCCTCTGCACTCCTCAGCATGTTGAGGAGTTCTGAAAGTTCAACTTCTTTTTCTTGTAAGTTGAAGTTCAGGTTAAACTGGGCGTAAGTGGAAGGAAGGGACTGGAGAATCAAGTCCGTATAGAGCTCGTTCTTTAACGTGGTCCCAAGTTCCGCGAGCTCCTCAATGAAGCCAATCATCTTAAGCACGTGTTCCGCTACCAATGATCCGATGGCCAACCTTGCCGAAAATAACTTCTTCGAAACTTCGTATCTTGCGATACGAGATTGCTCTCCATACAGTTCTTTTGTATGGAGAAATATGGATTCGAGGTCCATATTCTCGTGCCTCCTCTGATGTTCGTTGTCCATAGAGGCAAGCACGAGGCACTTGGCCTTCGAGCTATCGATCACCCAAGTCTTACGGATTTCCTTATCCGCGACGCTGGAGGAGGGACCTGGGACAGGGGGAGCTTTGGTGGTAAGGAGATACCCCAACTTGTCATAAGTGATTGCCATTTTGACATTCCTGAGCCAATCTTTGTAGTTTGGCCCTGTCAGTATGTTTTTATCTAGTAATAACTTAAGTCCGGTCATGATGTTTGGTCACTGCAATTAGGAGAGAGAGAAGAAACACTTTAGCATGATGCTCTAGCAAGTTTAGAGTGGTTTTTAATTTGTCTAAACAGGATGGCTCCCACTGTCTCTCGAATCCCTCCTCAAACCTAAAAGGAAGAATTAGTCAGGATCAATCTCACCGTACAATACTTGCTTAACCGTTCGGCCAGGCTGGTGTCGGTACTTCGAGGGAGGTTTTCCAACGCTTTCGCGAAGTTCCTTAATTTAAGAACCTCTTTTCCCTGGGGGCGTAGGCCCGCTAACACCTTTCTAGACACCTACTTGGTTTATAGCATTGATCGTTAAGTGAGAAATTTCCCGAGGAGTAGCATATACTCACAGTAGGATCGGGATCCAAATATCATTGCGTGATGAAACTGAAGGAATCCTACTAGAATCATCACACTCCAAATGGTATGCAACACTAGCAAGTTTCAGTTCTTTTGAAACTCCCGATGTGGATTTTTGCCCCATGCTCTTATGACCTTGACTTTGGCCAAAATATCATAAGTCACATGTCAAGTTCTACCCGTCATTCTCCAGGTTAATTTGAGCCCATCCACACATACCCTTGACTTTGGCCAAAATGGTAGTACGACTGCCCCAAACCAACACATCTATCTATGCTGCACATGAATACCCAATAGCTACCAATCACTATGCCTTGACTTTGGCCAACATACATAGCTTGAATACTATTGACCATCCATGTGAAACGACGGAGGGCTACAAATGATTTTGGCAAAACCGTGAACGTAGTGAACTTGATATAATCGATGGAACGAGATAGCTTTTAAAAAGAGTGGCTTAAGCTCCGCGTTTAAAAGTTATTTTGAAAAGAAACCGAGTGTTTTTTGAAAGTGTTCCAACGACTTTTACTTGGTTTATTTTTCTTTGCATTAGTTCTTTTAATGCGTATTTTTCATGCATTAGTTCTTTTAATGTGTCCCATCATTTAATCCTACCATTGCAGAAAACAACCAAAATATGACGTACGCTTATGCCATTCGCATTCGCCACGGGGCCCCGTCATTACCCGTTAGGTTACTTAACTAACGACAGAGCGGGGGCTGGGCTAGCGCGGCTGTAAAACATAAGCAACGCCTAAACAATATCATATATAGATATATATTGCAATGATAGCCATTTCAGATCACAGATGAATACATTGGATATACTAGGAATCCGCGATTCGTACGAGCCTGTAACGAAAAGCGGATTACACGGTCGCGATGAATAGCCAACACCCCACCCTAGACCCCTACGGGTGCGGCAAACTACCCGCCAAATATCC
Organism: Agapanthus africanus; assembly: GCA_030015575.1. Classification (NCBI taxonomy): domain Eukaryota; kingdom Viridiplantae; phylum Streptophyta; class Magnoliopsida; order Asparagales; family Amaryllidaceae; genus Agapanthus; species Agapanthus africanus. The sequence continues at coordinate 351,646,603 of JASDDO010000031.1, read as the reverse complement.
GAAGTGGAGCAACCTCCCTCAACGACATGAGTAGGCTACTCGGCACTTCGAGATACCCGGTAGTTTGTGCACCCCACCTTGGGTCTATCCTAGGAGCAAAAACAGTAAAAAGAAATTTTACAATGACGGCTACAACCCCGACCCGGTTGTGCGGCCAAAAATAATATTACATGAATTGAAAGATAAAAGGAAAAACTCTCATCTCACAACCCCCGGCTATTCATCCGCGACAATCCAAAGAATTCATATACACATACCATCAACATTACAGATCACAGATTTGTATAAACCCCACTAATCGACATATAACGATTAGCAGACGTTCAATACAAATATCACATCACAGATATAAACCCGTTAGCCTTAGTCTTTAGAAGTTCGATAAAAATATAGTTTTTCAAGCCCCAAAAACAAATTTTTCTTTCTGGAAAATCTGGGCAGAAAAAACATATCCCCAAAATCCCAAAATACCCCATAGAGTATTCTGCAGTGAAGACAATCCACAGCCGAGTTAAATCGGCCGCGGAACCGCGGCGGGAGCAAGCTCCGGCCGCGTTTCCGTGGCGCTTTGATGGGATCCGTGGATCGTTTTTCTGCAGTACACTATAAAAACCCTGAGTCAATTTTTGAAGCATGATTTATAATTTTTGAAGCACTTTAAAAATCGACAACAAGTTTGATTTCCGGGTGTATTTCACGACTTTTTCTCCGATTGAACTTCTACTTAAATTGATAACATGTTAGATAGTGTTTAACTAGGCTCTGATACCACTATAAGTCCATGCTACCCTTCCCCGGTACTTACGGGGTTGCGGAATTGGTGAAAAACGATTTTCAAGAGGGTGGTAACATGGACTACCAATACGGATCTTTGTTAAACTACTAACTAACAACCTAACAAGAGTTTACCTACTCGGTTAGGGGGCTATACCTTTCTTGAACTCCTTCGTCTTCGACTCCTCCCGGTGTACGGATCGGCCTCACCTCGTCATCTCCTTGCGCCGAAGATGGATCCACCCGAAAGCTTCTACCTTTGGCTTCTTCTTCGAACTTTGAAGAAACTAGATCACTTGGCTTGCTAGGCCTTGTGAACTAGAATGAGTAGAGGAATGTTTTGGTGTCTTTTTATCTCTAAGGCAATGATTCTCAACACATGAGAATGGTTTGCCTTGAGGTAGAGAGAGCAAGAGGAGGATGGAGAGCTTGAGAATGAGAGAGCTCAAGAGAGAGAATGCAAATGATAGAATGAACCATACTCTTCTCATTCTCACCTCTCATAATCCAAAAGCCATCATAACAAAAATAGTAATCAAGTATTGTGTAATGATTTAAGTCAAAATGGCTATATCATTTCATGCACTCATTTTGCATAAATAAACAAGCAAGCAAAAGTCTTTGCCATGGAATGATAGCCATTATCATGATGATGGTCAACTAGTCCAACGTAGTCAACCGGTCAACAAAGTCAACAAATCAACAATGTCAACCCCTCAACAACCATATCACTATAATACTTAATTAATATTAATGTTAATCATATATCTTATTCTCATTAGGGTTAAGCAAATGTCAATGGTCAACAGTCAACTGTCAACAGTCAACAACCCCAATGAGAATACTCTGCCTCTGTCTCTCTGTCAACTGTGCATACACACCCGCATCCGCGTTCCGAGGAACACGAATACAAACGAGATAAAACCAACCCCAAAACGTACACTAGGATCTGGCTTAAACCAAAGCCCGCTAGCGTTAACTGTCCGGACACTGTACGTGCACAAGTGCAGGGATGACCCTGTCGCAAAACCAAGCGACCTGTCGCAAAAACATGCGACCTCTACTCTTTTGCCTAAAGGCGAATAGCTTTCTGTGTGGGACTCTAAAGACTCGACACTACGCTGGCGGTGGGTTTAACCACAGACCGCAAGCGGCACTAGCTGTGCTTAACGGTCCCCAGGTAGATGCGGCCAAGAAGACTGACGAGGTGAAACCCATTTGAACTCCTACTGAGTCTGACTGTGACAATCTCCATACAGTCCGGTCTGTTCGTCTAATACATCGCATGGCGGGCCTAGGGGGCGGTAAACGCCTGTCCCCTAATAGCGGTACAAGTCGTGCCGGAGTGAAGCCCAGAACACCCTGAGATAACACTGGGAACCTACCAGTATATCTCCCTTGCCCTGGCCAGGGACTACTCGTGTAATGGCTCTCCTAAACACAGCGCGATGTCAACCCCCAATACCGGGAGAGACGAATCCTGTCTAACCGTCACTGCCTCCAAGTGCTTCGGGACTGCACCCAACTACTACCTGTTTGCACGACTCCTTTGAGCCGTGGTAGGGTAGTAATCTAAGTACAGTGGGAACACACTCGAGGCGAAGTGACAGTGTCAAGTCAGCGGACTAAGCTGTACTCATGTCACCTGGGAACTGATAACTGACGATAGGTATAGTACCAACCAACAGTTCCCGACGAGTCCTGTCCAGTGTACTCGTAACCCAACGAGCACCCGCATACTATCTCCAGTACGACGTACTGATGGCTGTGGGACAGACCATCTCCCACACTGGGATGAGAAGCGCATACGCTAGTCTACTCCGGAGTATCGATGCCCTGTCTCGATAGTCCTGCGACTAGGATCCTGCATAAGGATGTGCTTATAGATTACCCAGCCCCCACTAGTGTGACTGCCATCACAACGCTGGTAATCAAGCAAAGATCCTAAGGGCTCCACTAATGTGTATAGGTGATATACTAAAATAAACACATGTACACATTGAAGTAGAAACAAACCAAGTAGCATACTACTATATTGAGCAAGATTGTTTATACAAGGTGAATATCCCAAGCTTCCATTAAGTAATATACAAACTAGTATGATACAGTAATGGCCTCTATGGCATATACACTAACAATGACAACATGACGAGTGGAAATTAGAAACCTTCCGATAACCCACGAATACAACGGAGACAAACAAGCCGACTCCCATAAGCTACTAAGTGTTCACTTAGCGGCTAGACACGTGTAGCGACATCCTATACAAACCTTACGGCTACCAAACGTACGAAACACTTAAACGAATATCGGATAAATCCGTATTGCACGTAGCCGAAACAGTTGAATTCTAGCTAGACGGTCCCAGATTTTTCTACACAAAGAATTAGTGAAAGTTGCAAGTTCCACGAGCCTGCAAATAACCCTAGAGACCCCACGACTCAGACACAACACCCCAGTCCCCAGTCTGGCCGCGAATTGCGGCCAGAAGCAATTTATTTGAGGCCCAAAAATGAAGGGGTGGTCTAAGGTTTTCAGGGTAGCTTCTAGGTCTCCTAACTAGGTCTCTGTGATGGAAACTTCTCAAACAAAAACCTGGTTTGATAGCATTTTCCAACGAGACACAAAACTGAATCAAAATAAGATATTTGCACAAAAACTATAGCTTAGTGTTTAGAACTGAAACTAAAAAGTGTACAAACTTCATTAGAGCCTAATAAGGGTATAAAGATCACTACCTCACCAAAAGTTGGGAAAACCCCTAGCTTTCCAAGCTCCAAGTCATCACAAAGGCTATAGCATGAATTGTGAAGGGTTTAGTGAGGTTGGATCAAGGTTAGGCTTGGATTGTGATGCAAATATATATATATATATATATATATATATATATATATATATATATATATATATATATATAGTGGAGAACTTGAAGGATTGTGAAGGGGGGAGAGAACAACTGAGTTGAGACAATAATAGAGAGAGTGAGGGGGGAATGAGAGGTAAGTGTGAGGAAATTGAGTGTATGTGAGTGTGGGAGGTGAGTGTAAGCATTACACTCACTCTCTCTCTCATGGCTGCCATTAATGGCAGCCATCCCCCTAGCCCTCTCAAGAATTCAACCCTTCTCTTCTCTTTTCTTCTATTCTCTTCTATTCCAAAAACCATTAAACCCCCTTTTCCCTTAAAACTAAATTAGATATAATTGTTTAATATATAACATGACATGCTAAAAGGAATGGTTAAGTGTTCCATGGCTAATAAAGCATGGTTAACACCTCCTTAACCTTAATTCAACATGCACAAGTGTGTGCAAGTGAAAAGTAATTAAATAAATATTAATTAATTAAATAAAAGAAGTAAATAACTAAATAATTATTAGTTTAATTTCATTAAACTCACATTAACGCTTAATTATACTAACCATATTCTAAAGTGTTGCAGTCTTCCCCCCTTAAAAAAATTCGGTCCCCGAATTTAAAAATCTTACTTTGCGTACCTTCAAAAAGATGAGGGAATTTCTTCCGCATCTCGCTCTCAGCTTCCCATGTGACCTCTTCGCTATTCTGGCCACGCCAAAGAACTTTTACTGACGGCAAGACCTTTGAACGAAGTTTCTTCACCTGTCGATCCAATATAACTACCGGCTGCTCGGTGAATGAAAGATCATGCTCTAGCTGGATAGTCTGGTGTTGAATCCTATGAGAAGGGTCATGAAGGTACTTGTGAAGCATTGATACATGAAATACGGGGCGAACATCCAGAAAACTGGGTGGAAGTTCCAAACGATAGGCAACGGCACCAACTCGCTCAAGGATCTCAAAAGGACCCACAAATCCGGGACTAAGCTTCCCCCTCTTCCCAAATCTCATCACGCCCTTTATCGGAGAAATCCGTAGGAATACATGATCACCCACTCGAACTCAATTCTACGACGAAGACGGTCGGCATAAGACTTCTACCTGCACTGGGCTGCTCTCATTCTATCCTGAATCAACTGGATCTTCTCCGTAATCTCATGGACTAGCTGTGGTCCCAAAATCCTGCTCTCGCCGAGTTCGGTCCAACAGACTGGCGATCGACACTTTCTCCCATACAAAGCCTCAAAAGGTGCCATTTGAATCGTCTCCTGAAAACTGTTATTGTAGGATAACTCTATCAACGGTAAGTGACGATCCTAACTACCCCTAAAATCAAGCATGCAAGCACGAAGCATATCCTCAAGAGCCTGTATAGTCCGCTCTGACTGACAATCGGTCTGCGGATGGAAAGTGGTGCTAAAACTCAATAAGGTGCCCAAAGCTTCCAGAAGTTTCTGCCAAAGACGGCTGGTAAACTGGGTGTCCTTGTCGGATATGATGCATGTAGGAACGCCGTGCAAACGCACAATCTCATTAATGTATAGCTGAGCATACTGAGCATATCCGAAAGTGGTCTTCACTGGAAGGAAGTGAGCCACTTTCGTCAACCGGTCAACAATCACCCAAATGGAGTCATACCCTCGACTGGATCTGGGTAGACCCACAACGAAATCCATGGAGATCTGCTCCCATTTCCACTCCGGAATGGGTAAAGGCTGCAACTCTACTGCCGGTCTCAGATGCTCAACCTTGACTTGCTGACAAGCTAGGCACCTCGAAACGAAGTCTGAAACATCCCTCTTCATCCCTTCCCAGTAGTAGATATCGCTCAAATCATGATAAATCTTGGTGGAACCTGGGTGAACACTATAAACTGACTGATGTTCCTGCTCTAGAATCTCGCGCCTCAGCCCCTCGGTATCTGGTACACATAAACGAGTCCCGAAATGTAGCACACCCTGGTCATCAATAATGAACTCCGAATATCTACCCTGCCGAACATGCTCAAGAATTCCAGACAAACGGGCATCTCTGGGCTGCGCTTCACGGATACGATCAAGTAGAAGTGGACGGGTGCGGACATGAGCAAGCTGTCCCCCAGTGGAAGTGAACTTGAACTTCACTCTACTATCGCACAAGATCTACCAATCTGCAGAAGACTGTCTCTGAACTGCGCTCAACTGGGACAAGCTACCTCCGGGCCTACGACTCAAAGAATCAGCTACTACATTTGCCTTGCCCGGGTGATAAAAGATATCACAATCATAATCCTTCACGAGCTCCATCCAACGGCGCTGCCTCAAATTCAGATCCCATTGCTAGAAGATGTACTTCAAACTCTTGTGGTCCGTGAAGATCTGACACGACTCTCCGTACAAGTAGTGTCTCAAAATCATAAGCACAAAGACCACAGCGGCCATCTCAAGATCATGAGTGGGATAATTCTACTCGTGCTTCTTCAGCTGTCGAGAAGAATAAGCGATAACTCTATCATGCTGCATCAATACACAATCGAGTCCCATTCGAGAAGCATCACAGTAAACGACATAGCCGCCCAATCCAGAAGGCAAAGATAAAACTGGTGCTGTCGTCAACCGAGTCTTCAACTGTTGAAAACTCTGCCCGCATGCCTCAGTCCAAAGAAAAGGATCCCCCTTCCGGGTCAGTTCGGTCAGCGGTGAAGCGATACTCGAGAAATCCTGCACGAAACGACGGTAATAACCAGCTAAGCCTAAAAAGCTGCGGACCTCAGTCATCGATACAGGTCTGGGCCAAAGTTGTACAACCTTGATCTTCTTCGGGTCCACACGAATACCGTCTCCCGTAACCACATGACCCAAGAAATCAACACTATCAAGCCAGAATGCACACTTCGAGAATTTAGCAAACAATTGGTGCTCTCTCAATGTCTGCAAAGCAATCCTCAAGTGCTACTCATGCTCCTCTCGACTTCTGGAGTAGACCAGAATGTCAGCAATAAACACAATAACGAACTGGTCGAGGAACGACCTAAAAATCCGGTTCATCAAATCCATGAACGTTGTTGGGGCATTGGTGAGTATGAACGACATCACCAGAAACTCATAATGCCCGTAGTGCATACAAAAAGCAGTCTTCGGAATGTCATGATTTCGAACCTGCAACTGATGATAACCCAACCTCAAATCAATCTTAGAAAAATGTCCCGAAAACTGGAGCTGATCAAATAAATCGTCAATGCAAGGTAATGGTTACCTATTCCGCACCGTAAGTCGGTTCAATTGACAATAATCAATGCACAACCTCAAACTGCCATCCTTCTTCTAGAGGAATAGAACAGGAGCTCCCCAAGGAGAAACACTCGGACGCACAAGTCCCCTATCAAGCAACCCTTGCAACTGATCCTTAAGCTCTTTAAGATCCGCCGGGGCCATCCGTTAAGGCGGTATAGAAACAGGCCCGTGCCGGGGATCAAATCAATGCAAAATTCAATATCGCGCTCTAGCGGCAATCCAGGTAACTCATCGGGAAATACGTTGGGAAAATCTCTCACAATAAGAACCCGGTCCAACGAATCTACTGTGGCACCGGTATCACGAATAAAAGCTAAGAATCCCCGACATCCTCTCCTCAAGAGCTGACTAGCGCAAGGGGAGGAAATCAAACTGTGAGGGGCGACACCACGGTCCCCCTGCACAACAAGAACTGACTCGCCCGGAAAACAAAACCTGACTGCCTTCTCACGGCAGCCCACAGACGCATAGCAAGTAGCTATCCAGTCCATGCCAAGAAGAACGTCAAAGTCCAACGTATCAAGAATGGTTAATTCGACGGACAATTCTCTGTCTCCAATACAAGCGGCACACGACCGAAACACATGTCGCGCAACAAAAGTCTCTCCAACAGGAGTAGTCACGACAAGCGGCTGATCAAGCAAAGATGACTCTCGGGCCAACCTCGGCACAAAGTGTGTGGAAACATACGAGTGAGTAGACCCGGATCAAATAAAACAAATGCATCAAATGAACATACAGAAAGAGTACCTGACACAACTGCATTTGACGCCTGCACGTCCTGATGAGTCAAAGAAAAAACCCGAGCCTACCCTCTACCGGCAACTGGCTACCCTCCGCCCCTGCCACCCCATCCTCTCTGAAAAAAACCTCCGCGACCACGACCTCTCTAAGAATAAGTCTGACTCGGAGAAAAAAAAATAGGCGTAAGAGGTAACTCTCCCTGAGGTGGAGAAGGTGGTAAGGTAACATGTCGAACCGCGGCCTCTCCCTGGCATACCTCAGTACAATCTATGACGCGATGATACTGACTCCCACACTGGAAACATCTAGACAAAGACTGCTGACCCTCCTATGGATAAGAGCTAAATAACTGTCCTCGTCTTAAGCCTTTGCTACCCCCACGTCCTGAAAGGAATTTGTCGCAGCGTCTATACATCGGTCTCCGGGATGATACATCAGTACGCATCCTCTTCGGTTCCGAAACGACCGAAGTCCCGGAAATACGCTCCTCTACCAATAGGGCTGCGTCCACTGCGGCTGCAGATGTCTCGAAATGCTGGGTGCCTATTGAGAGGAACGACTGGGTAATCAAACCTCGTACAAATCTCTTGACGCGCCTCTCCTCGGTATCTACCAAATACGGAGCATATACGGATAGCTAGGTAAACTGAACATCATACTCCGCTACTGTCATAACCGGAGTCTGGCGCAACAACTCAAATCTGCGAGCTCGAGCATCTTTAACGCTCTGAGGAAGGAATCGAGCAAGAAACACTATCATAAACTCAACCCAGGTCATAGGAGGAAGACCTGCGGCTCGACCTCTCTCTAAAGACTCGTACCAAGTCTGGGTAAGACCCTCCATACGGAAACTAGCGAACTCTACCCACCTCGCATTGGAGCATCTCAACGAATGATAGATCCTGGCCATCCGATCAATGAATGACTGCGGATCCTCAGCTGCGTCGGTGCCTGTGAAAACCGGAGGCTTCGGCCTCATGAACTCAGATAATGATACGGTGATAACCTCCGTAGCTGCAGGTATGACTGCCGGAACAGTAGTCACCATCGCGGTCCCCGTAAAAGGTGGGACAATCTCCGATCTCGGTGCTCGACTGGCCTCAACCAACGACCCTATCATCTGGCGCAAATCTTGTATACCGGCCTCTAGCCTAATAATACAATCCGGAGAAGGTGGATCACGATCCGGAGAAGGTGGATCAATCTACTCCTGTAAAGTTGGCGTACCGCCCCGGTCAGTTCTTGTCTCAGACGAGCCTGCCCTGACCTCGGCTCTCACGGTAGCTCTCTGTGCCCTCGTAGTCTTCGGCGGCATAATGGCTGTAAATGAAAACAGGATTCGATAAGAACATAGAAATCGAATCATATGGATACATGGAAATCAAGGAAGGAATTACAAGCAATGTGTCCTAAGGTTACTTAGGCAGAGTACCGTGTCGTAAATATGCCGCGGAACATACACACGCTACGTCACTCTGCTTAAGCTTCCTACTCCATCATACCAAGGTCATCCTACACTACTAAAGGTAAAACCTAGCACTCTGATACCAACTTTGTCATGACCCAATTTAGGAACGTGACCGGCACTTAAATCACACATTGTCTAAAGGCATGACGTAATTCAAGTAAGCTGACAACCCAGAAATCTAAACCATTAAAGATAGAAAGATATAGCATTTAAAACATTTGCTAAAACATTTGAAAATCTTAAGTGATAAAATCTTAATTTAATTTATTTTCTTGAAAATTTCGGCAGCATCGCCTTTGTAAAAACTATTCCTAAACGGATACAAGCATAGAATAAATATAAAGCATCCCAAACGGAAGCAACTCACGCCAAAAAGGCGGAACACAACCACAACAAGTGTGTGTGTATGTGTGTGTGTGTGTATACACGACGCCGTAGCGAAGGAATAAGCGATAAAGAAGTGAAAAAACATCACAACATAAATAAAATAGCCGGCTCATACGAGCTCGACAACCAAAGTCACCAAAATATACAATATCGATCCTCACAAACTTGTCTCTAAGTAAAAATACATGAAAGTGGTGGATGGAGAGTACTTGATACAACAAGATATACAATAAGATCACACGGATAACCGCAAAACCACCCACCTATCCAAAATCACGACCAACAGCAACGGTATCCGTAGAAGTAGATGAAATGAGAAGCCCTGCCGTGACTATACTGAGGGTCAGGCCTAAAAAACACTGTGGCACAACGGGGATGGGTTGCCAACTCGTGAATAGTATATAACATTATACAGATAATCGCAAGTATACATGAAAAGCGATAATCTGAAATATGCAATCTGATAGCATAAATATAACAATACGGATATGCAGTAAAATCATGATCAAGGTACCTACCAGGGTACAATATCTACATGAAACAATGCATGTCAAATAAATCCTGAGTGTGAGATAACACATAAAACCTCATGTATGAATCATCATCATGGAAAAACCGTTGTCCATCAACGACACCCCAAATCCCAATATTTCAGGCGCCGTCATACTGATCGGCCCTTATATCCGTCACATCATGAAACCTGAGTGTCTAACATCGACACTCGAAACATTATGAAACCCGTGTCCAACATCAACACGTAAATACTCATATCTCAGGCGCCGTATACTTAGATCGGCCCTCATATCTATCTCATCTCAGGCGCAGTATACTCAGATCGGCCCTCATCCATCTCATATCATAACTCCAAAATTGTATCCTCCGTATATTTGCCGAGTTCTATACAATCACCAGTAGGTAGTACTCCCTCTGCCAGACTTATCGTCTACTTCACAACATACAATTCTTGCCCCGGGGTACCATACCGGGTCCACCATGTACCCGTAAACGGCTCATCCAGCTCCTCGAATCGGGTTTCACATAGCTCAGAACCGAGAAAACACATGGTGGACGCCTCAAATATCATATCAAGAGAAACCGCGTTTTAAATCAACATGTAATTCTTTATGAAATATATTCATAATTCTCAAATCCAGAAACCACATGAAATCGATACATCAATGCATATGTCCATGAAATACAAATGCATGCAACATGGAACGGTGATGTGAGCGTATCAAGGAAAACCGCTCTTCTAAATAAATCAAGTTTTCAAAGGTATCTTGCGGTTTCCCAATTTCACGAAATTGAAATGCAACATCTTTTGAAAGTAACGAGTGACTATAACAATTCATTTTTGTATATATATATGTATGATGTAATTCATATGCACAATAGAACAAGATTTAACATATAACTATTAGTGATCAAGGAAGCAGTACAATAAGTTATCCAAGGTAATTTCTATAGTATGCGTGTCATGGCAATTACTAACAGTGTGTGTGTGGCATACAGTTTAGTGCTCGTACAACATGAACCGTTAGTAACAGTGATGTGTCTCATTAATACTATGTCCATATACAATAGGAAATGGATATGCAACAATAGTACCCATGCACCATCGATGTATACTTATAATTAATAGTCATGTCACTGAATCCAACCCTCAATGCATAGCGCCATACGGGCGATTCCCCCGTAGATATTAAATCTACTCACCGATGATCTCGAACTAGGTAAATCCAACCACCCACTTTCCATTCCTTGTAGCGTCTGAAGTTCCCGCAATCAATCCTATATCACATGACAACATGACAAGTGCAAATTAGAAACCTTCCGATAACTCACGAAAACAACGGAGACAAACAACCCGACTCCCACAAGCTAATAAGTGTTCACTTAGCGGCTAGACACGTGCAGTGACATCCTGTACTAACCCTACGGCTACCAAACGTACGGAACACTTAAACGAATATCGGATAAATCCGTATCGCACGCAGCCGAAACACTTGAATTCTAGCTAAATACCAAACGTACGAAACACTTAAACGAATATCGGATAAATCCATATCGCACGCAGCCGAAACACTTGAATTCTAGCTAAACGGTCCCAGATTTTTATACACAAAGAATTAGTGAAAGTTGCAAGTTCCATGAGCCTACAAATAACCCTAGAGACCCCACGACTCAGACACAACATCCCAGTCCTCAGTCTGGCCGCAAATTGAGGCCAGAAGCAATTTATTTGCGGCCCAAAAATGAGGGGGTGGTCTAAGGTTTTCAGGGTAGCTTCTAGATCTCCTAACTAGGTCTCTGTGATGGCAACTTCTTGAACAAAAACCTAGTTTGATAGCAGATTCCAACGAGACACAAAACTTTATCAAAATACGATATTTGCACAAAAATTATAACTTAGTGTTTAGAACTGAAACTAAAAAGTGTACAAACTTCATTAGAGCCTAATAAGGGTATAAAGATTACTACCTCACCAAAACTTGGGAAAAACCCTAACTTTCCAAGCTCCAAGTCATCACAAAGGCAATAACATGAATTGTGAAGGGTTTAGATCAAGGTTAGGCTTTGGATTGTGATACAAATATATACATATATATATATATATATATATATATATATATATATATATATCAAGTGGAGAACTTGAAAGATTGTGAAAGGGGGAGAACAACTGAGTTGAGACAATAATAGAGAGGGTGAGGTGGGAATGAGAGGTAAGTGTGAGGAAATTAAGTGTATGTGAGTGTGGAGGTGAGTGTTGTATGTCCTTGATACGCACCCCACGGGATTGCGGGGAGGCGGTAGTTATGAAATACGAAAATTATATACTTCGTAGCATCGACAAACCGCCAAGATCGTATCTAAACCTGAACTAGCACAAAGTAAATGTGAAGTATATACTACATGTACAGAAGTCATACCTCGCGTAACCGGTTCTTCTTCTCCTCGCTGTCCTCCTCACCTGCGCAAGCTCCTTGGAGTGGTGCGGATGTCGTCTCCTTATCGGTTTTCTTGGATCGAAGATGATCCACCCGAGAGCTTGTGTACCGGGCTCCTTCTTCAACAACCAAAGAAACTAAGTCAAGTAGTATGCTACACTAGATGACCTAGGGTGTGTAGAGAGTGTAGATGGATTGATGAGTCTTCTTTTTCCCTATGTTACTCAACACATGAGTGTTCTAGGGTTTGAGGGTTTAGAAGATGGCTAAAGAAAAATCTAGTGAGCTAAAGCTAGAAGAAAGGAGATGGGCTCTCTTTCTTTTTCTAAACTGAACTCTTTTGATAATTCATAAGATAAAACTCATATCAATTATCAAAAGGGGTTCGATTTACTAAAGAATGACTCATGGATGGAATGAGCACCATGTGTCCTAAGCACCCATGTCCTAATTCATGCAATATCCACTTCATTTCCTTTTACATAAAATGTATTAATAATTTAAACCAAAATGAATAATACAATTATATTATGTCATCTTTAAAATCAATTTTTGTACAAATTACAAAAACACCCCTCGTCCGTATATACATACCCGTATCCGTATTTCAAAAAATACGAATATCAAAGACGAAGACAATCCATCAGTACAATACTAGGATCCGGCTTAAACCAAAGCCCACTAGTATTGTACGTCCGAATCATCATGCATGTACAAGTACACGCACGTGATCGAACTCTGTCATAAAAACCATACGACCTCTATACGTTTTGCCCGATGAAGGGAAACCCACTGTGTGGGACTCTAAAGACTCGACACTATACTGGCAGTGGGTTTAACCACAGGCTGCAAGCGGCACTAGCTGTACGTAACGGACCCCAGGTAGATGTCGATAAGAAAGACGATGATCATAACTCATTCGAACTCCTATGGAGCCTGTCTGTGACAATCTCCGTACAGTCCGGTCTGTTCGTCTAAGAGTGTCGCATATCGGTCTTAGGGGGCGGCAAGCGTCAGACCCCTAATAGTGCAATAAGTCATGTCGGAGTGCGGCCAAAAAACACTCTGAGAAACTACTGGAATCCCTATCAGCAAATCTCGCTTGCCCTGGCTAGGGACTTTGTGTAATGGATTTCCGAACACAGCGCGACATCAACCCCCAATACCGAGAGAGACGAATCCTATCTAACCGGCACTGCCTCCAAGTGCTTCGGGACTGCATCCAACTACTACCTGTTTGCACGACTCAGCGGAGTCGTGGTAGGGTAGTAATCTAAGAACAGTGGGAACACACTTGAGGCAAAGTAGCAGTGTCAAGTCGACGGACTAAGCTGTACTCATGTCACCTGGGAACTGCTACCTGATGATAGGTATATTACTAACCAGCAGTTCCCCACGAGTCCGTCCAGTGTAACTCATAACCCAATGAGCACATGCATACTATCTCCATTACGACGTACTGATGGCTGTGGGATAGACCATCTCCCCTCATGGGATGAGAAGCGTATAGATGATTCAACTCTGGAGTATCGATGCCCTGTCTCAATAATCCTGTGACTAGGGACCTGTGTAAGGATGTGCTTGTAGACTACCCAGCCCCCACTAGTGTGATTGTCATCACAACGCTGGTAGTCAAGCAAAGATCCTATGGGCTCTATCAATATGTATTGGCGATACGTTAAAAGAAACATATATACATATTAAGATAGATACAAACCAAGTAGCATACTACTATATCGAGCAAGACTGTCATAAATCCGTGTATATATCTCAATCTTCCAAAATGTAATACACAAACTAGTACTATACAAGAATGGTCTCTAGGGCATATTACACTAACAAGTGTAGGCATTACACTCACTCTCTCTCTCTCTCTCTCATTAATGCCATTAATGGCAGCCATCCCCCTAGCCCTTTCAAGAATTCAACCCTTCTCTTCTCTTCTCTTCTATTCTCTTCTATTCCAAAAACCATTAAAACCCCTTTGTCCTTAAAACTAAACTAGATATAATTGTTTGATATATAACATGACATGCTAAAAGGAATGTTTAAGTGTGTCATGGCTAATAAAGCATGGTTAACACTTTCTTAACCCTAATTCAACATGCACAAGTGTGTGCAAGTGAAAAGTAATTAAATAAATATTAATTAATTAAATAAAATATGTAAATAACTAAATAATTATTAGTTTAATATCATTAAACCCGCATTAACGCTTAATTACACTAACCGCATTCTAATGTGTTACAGCACCTTATTGGATATAGTACAATCCATGATGAGTAATACTGAGTTACCGCGATCCTTTTGTGGTTATGCACTAGAATCAGCTGCATACCTTTTGAACAAGGTTCCTACTAAGACCGTGCCTACCACACCATATGAAATGTGGAGTGGGAAGAAACCTTGTCTTAAGTACCTTAAGATATGGGGATGTCCAGCTTTTGTCAAAAAGCAGTATGCGGACAAGCTCGAGGCACGCTCAGTACTGTGTAAGTTTGTAGGATACCTAAAGAACTCTAAGTGATATCTTTTCTATTATGCGGAGGAACAAATGGTCTTTGTTTCTCAGCATGCCCACTTCTTGGAAACTCAATTTCTTGAAAAAGAAAAAAGTGGAAGCGCAGTAGAACTGGAAGAAATTCTAGAACTATAAACTATTACTGAAAGCATGGACGAACCGGAAGTTTCAAAAGAACCGGACATCCTTGTGCCACTCCGCAGATCTAGTAGGCATTCTCATCAGCCCGAGAGATACTACGATTTTCTCATAGACGGGGATCGAGAAGATTGCATCATCGACGATGATGAGCCAACTAGTTTCCAGTAGGCCATTACGAGCAGAGACTCAGTAAAGTGGATGGATGCAATGCGGACCGAAATGGAATCCATGTATGCCAACAAAGTATGGACTTTGGACATTGCACCTTAAGGGGTAAAACTCGTAGGCTGCAAATGGATCTTCAGAAAGAAGATTGGTGCAGATGGACAGGTTGAAACCTATAAGGCTAGACTTGTTGCAAAAGGTTTTCGTCAAAGACCCAGTTTGGACTATGATGAAACCTTTTCTCCAGTGGCTATACTTAAATCCATTCGGATCCAACTTGCTATTGCCGCCTTCCATGATTATGAAATTTGGCAGATGGACGTAAAGACCGCTTTTCTGAATGGAAATTTGGAAGAGTGTGTTTATATAGATCAGCCAGAGGGTTTCATAGAGAGAGGAAGCAGCGAAAGTGTGTGCATGTTGCTTAAGTCCGTTTATGAATCAAAACAGGCATCGTGGAGATGGAACATCTGTTTTGATGAGACGGTCAAAGAATTCGACTTTATCAAAAATCCAGATGAATCATGCATTTATAGTAAGATTGTAGCAAGAACTGTGGTATTCCTCTTCTTGTACGTGAATGACATTCTCCTGATAGGAAATGACATTCCTATGCTGCAATCAGTCAAAGGATTCTTGTCACAAAGGTTCTCCATGAAAGATCTGGGTGATGCCTCCTACATTCTGGGGATCCAGATCTATCGTGATAGATCTAAGAGGATGTTGGGACTTTCACAGTCCAGGTATATCGACACCATACTGAAAAGATTTATTATGGAAGATTACAAGTGCGGTAATCTACCGGCTTGTCACGGGATCACCCTATCCTAAGAGATGTCTCCCAAGACTGATTTGGAAAGGGATCGCATGAGTATTATACCCTACACTTCTGCGGTAGGCTCTATAATGTATGTGATGTTGTATACCAGACCAGATATTTCTTACGCACTGAGCGTGGTAAGCAGGTATCAGTCAAACCCTGGGGAGAAGCACTGGATAGTAGTAAAGAACATTCTCAAGTACCTGAGAAGGACTAGGGAGATGTTCTTGGTGTACAGCAGTAAAGACCTCCATATCAAGGCCTTCGCTGACTCCAGCTTCCAGAGTGACAAAGATGACTCCAAGCCTATGTCGGGTTATGTCTTTACCCTTAATGGAGGGGCGGTCTGTTGGAAGAGCTCCTGTTGGAGATAGTGCCCTCAGAGTCAATTATTGGATCACAAGCACGTGATTGCAATGATTGAGGAAGGACCTGTCCCAGTAGGACAGTCTTACTCGAGATGATAGTATGCTATCTGGTTTATCTTTATCATTGTGTACTGCTTTAGGTGACCTGACAGGTCGCTATTACACGTTGGTAGAGCCCCTAGGATTCTTGCTTGACCACCAGCAGTATGAGGGCGATCATATACGTGGGAGCTGGTAGTCTATAAGCACATCCTTAAAAGGTCCCTAGTCGTGGGAGTTTCGAGACAGGGCATCGATACTCCAGAGTAGACTAGTGTATACAGTCGAGACCCCGACGAGGGGCGGTGGCCGGTCTCACAAGCCACTGGTGTCAGTTGGTTCACCTAAGATGTATACAGGTGCTCATTGGGTTATGAGTACACCGAACAGGACTCGCCGGGAACATGCTAGTTGGTCTTATACCTGACGTCAGATAGCAGTTCCCTGGTGACATGTGTACAGGTTAGTTCATCGACCTGGGGATCGTCATTTGTCTCGTGTGAGTTCCCACTGTACTTTGATTACTACCCTACCACGCACAAAAGAGACGTGCAAACAGGTTTTAGTTGGGTACAGTCCCGAGCCACATGGAGGCAGTGAGCGGATCTTCAGGGGTTCGTCTCTCCCGGTATTGGGGGTGAGGTCGCGCTGTGTCTAGGAGAGCCATTATACGAAGCTCTCGGCCGAGGCAGGAGATTTACTAGTAGGTATTCCAGTAGTTTCTCAAGGTGTTCTGGGCTACACTCCGACACGACTTGTACCGCTTTTGGGGGTCTGACTTTTACCAGCCCCCTAGGCCTGCCATGCGATGCTCATAGACGAACGGACCGGACTGTACGGATATTGTCACTGACAGGCTCAGTAGGGTGTCAGGATGAGTTCATTCACAGACGTCCCTTTTTGTCAATAGCTGGTGGCCCGTCATGTATGGCTAATACCTCTGATGTGCTAGTGGTTAAATCCACAGCCATAGTAGTGACGAGTCTTTAGAGTCCACCACACATTCAGTTACTCAAGTTTCGGGCGAAACGCTGTAGAGGCCGTATGGAAATATGGCACGGTCCGATCAGATACGTGCGGTATTGCACGGATCAGGATTGGACAGTTTGTACTAGAGGCCGTATGGATATATGGCAGGGTTCGATCAGATACGTGCGGTATTGCACGGATCAGGATCGGACGGATATTACTAGCCGTCTTTGGTTTAAGCCGGATCCTAGTATAGTACAGTGTAGATTTTGTCTCATTGCATTTGTATTTCGGTCGGAATACAGATGCGGGTGTGTATACACAGTATCGGGGTTTTCCTGTAATTTATTACGGGACCAGTTTTCTGGAGTTGCCAGTTTGCTTTCCGTTTCGGCCATTTTCATTTGTATCTTTCAATGGCCGAAGATTGGTGGAGGAGGGCTTATTTGCATTTTTGCAAATAAGCAATTTGGAAGGGGGTCTTTGCATATTATTGCATCATGATACTTGTACCATCATTGCTTGACTTTCTTTAGTCATCATGTTTTGACTTTTGTGTGATCGTGGTTGTTGATGATGGTTGATTTGGAGTGTTGGTTTTGTGTGATGATTATTCATCATGATGAGCTTTTCTCTTTCTTGCATGATCACATACCATTCCTCTCACTCACTCACTCACTCTCCATTTTCACTCTCCTCTCTCTTACATGGCCGGCCAAGCCAAATATGGGGCTGCCCAATTTTTGTGGGTGGGGTTTTGTTCTCATGGTGCTTGCAAAATTCCATTTCTCATCACAAAACTCCAAGTATCACTCCTCCACCATATACATGGCAACTACAACCCCTAGAGACAAAAGAGATCTACAATCAACCTACAACAAACCTTGGGCACGTCGACTCGCCAGCTTCGTGCCCGAGTTGCCTTAGTATAGAGGTGGGAGCCCGTAAAAGAAGCAAGCGACGTGGTGCCCTTCCGGCGAGGAGGTGGAGACCGGACATTCCGCGGGAGATCGGGACGAGGACAAGAAGACCGGAGGACTCGGATCACTCGGTATATCTCTCTTCCCCATCTTGTAGTTAGCTAGGACTAGTTAATGGCCCGATCCAGGTTTTAGTGCGCGGTGGTGCCGGTCAAGAAAAATTAAAGTTAGCCATCGCTTCCGCATTTGGCCTCGAGATGGAGGCCGGGGCGCCGCTGTGCATTTACAGTGGTATCAGAGTCTCGCCATTAACATAGTCTAGCTTTTTCTAATGTGTTTTACATTTCCGATCGAACAATTTTCCAAAAACCGTATTTTTCTTCACATCAGTTTCTGTCGAAATTTTTTGAAGTCCAAAAATTTTTCAGGTTCTCTCAGAATGATGTGCAGGGTTTTTTAAGAGTTCTGTGAAAATTTGGGCTCGTGAACAGTCCAAACCGCCACGGAACAGCGGCCAAACCCATGCTTGGGCCGCGGTTCCGCCGCGACTTTAACTGTTCAGTCCCCCAAACTTTTGCAGAATGCTCCTGAGTTGAAAATGTGGCTTCTGGAATGTTATTTTTGGGCCCAGAATTTCTTGACGTGCTACAGTAGTAATTGGGGGCCCACTTGATAAAATTTAATCGATCGGATATTTTAAACACATTATTTCACAGTATTTACATTATATCTGTGACCGTGAATGTCACTTGATCGGTAAATCCTGTCTGACTGCTATAGCTCGGTTAGACGGATTTGCGAACGTGACTTTCACGTTGATGTTCTGTGTATTGCTGTGATGTTGCGGATCGGTCGTGGGGGATAGCCTGGATGCAATGCTAGTACAGTTTTTGTTGTATTATGTACTTTTGATATTGCGGGGCGAGTGTCCGACATGTGGACTGCCGTCACTGCCTGATTGTATTATTATTTTGGGGCACGACTTGGTTGCGGTCGATGTACCCGTTGTATGTATATTTTACTTTCTGTACTAGGATTACCCCAATGTGGGGTGCACGGATAGCCGGGTTCTAGAGGGCAACGGGCCCGCATCTCATGGCATTAAGACGGAGGGGGCTTCACTCTAGGATTGGCGGGCTATTCGCCGCACTCGTAGGGGGTACAGGTTGACCCAAGAGGGGTGCCCAAGTTACCGGACTCCGTGAAGTGCTGGGTGGTCCATTCACGATACTGAAAGGGGCTGCCTCGCTTCAGGTTTTGGCGGATAACTTGCCGCGCCCGTAGGGGTCTAGGATTTCATTGCACAGGCTATCCACACGACCAGGGGAACGTCGGGTTTCAGTAGTGGCTCTGTGAAACCCAGGGATCCCAGATATCTGTATTGTTCTGTGATGCTGTACATTTCTGTGATGTTGCATTTTATCACGCCTTGAGCGAAATATAATATATTGGTATACATATTAGTAGATGTTGTATATGTTTTGTTGGAGATAGTGCCCTCATAGTCAATTATTGGATTACAGGTACGTGATTGCAATGATTGCGGAGGACCTATCCCGGTAGGACAGTCTTACTCGAGATGATAGTATGCTATCTGGTTTGCCTTTATCAGTCGTGTACATGTTCAGGTGACTGATTGCATGTTACACTTTGATAGAGCCCTTAGGATCTTTCTTTACTACCAACAGTATGATGGCGATCATATACGTGAGAGTTGGGTAGTTTATATGCATATCCTTAATTGTGGTCCCTAGTCGTGGGAGTTTCGAGACAGGGCATCGATACTCCGGAGTAGACTAGTGTGTACAGTCGAGACCCCGACGAGGGGCGGTGGCCGGTCTCACAAGCCACTGGTGTCAGTTGGATCACCTAAGATGTATACAGGTGCTCATTGGGTTATGAGTACACCGGACAGGACTCGCCGGGAATCTGCTAGTTAGTATTATATCTACCGTCAGTTAGCAGTTCCCTGGTGACATGTGTACAGGTTAGTTCATCGACCTGAGGTCGTCATTTGTCTCGTGTGAGTTCCCACTGTGCTTTGATTTCTACCCTACCACGGCTCAAAGGAGTCGTGCAAACAGGTAGTTTTTGGGTACAGTCCCGAGCCATATGGAGGCACGTGAGCGGATCGGCAGGGGATTCGTCTCTCCCGGTATTGGGGGCGAGGTCGTGCTGTGTCTAGGAGAGCCATTACACAAAGTCCATGGCCATGGCAGGAGATTTACTGGTAGGTACTCCAGTAGTATCTCAGGGTGTTATTGGGCTTCACTCCGACACGACTTATACTGCTATTGGGGGTCTGACGTTACTAGCCCCCTAGGCGGATATGCGATACTCATTGACGAACGGACCGGACTGTATATACATTGTCACTGTTAGGCTCAGTAGGGTTTTCCGGATGAGTGCGCTCATCGGCATCCCTTGAGGTCAGTCCATGGGCAGCCGTTACGCATAGCTAGTGCCGCTGACGGTTTGTGGTTAAACCCACTGCCAGGGTACTGACGAGTCATTAGAGTCCCGCACAGACAGTTTCCCAAGTTCGGGCGAAACGTTGTAGAGGCCGTATGGTTTTATGGCAGGGTTCGGAAAATGCACGTGCGTTTACGCACGTGTCAGTTTTCGGGCAGATAATACTGGTCGGCTTTGGTTTAAGCCGGATCCGAGTATTATATTGAGTAGGTATAATATCTTTGTCTCAGTTGCATTTGTATTCGGTCGTAATACAAATGCGGGTATATTTATACAGTTTCGGGGTTATCCTGAAAGTTGTTTCGGGATCACTTTTGGAAGTTGCCAGTTTCCAGTTTTCTATCAGCCGTCTTTTAACATTCGGTTAAAGACGGATTTATCTTTTCTTCTGTGGAGGTGAGTCAGTGTTCTAGAAGATTCTAGATGAGGTGACTAGGATTATTTGGTGTTATGTTTTCATTGGTTGCAATTAAAGCATGATGAGGTGTATTTGTGAGTCATGCTTTAGGTTTAATGATTCTTGTTTTGGTTAAGATATTTCTTCATGATATGCTTCATCTTGTGGTCACCTCCCTCCTCCTACGGTCACCTCCCTCCATCATATAAAGAGGCCGGCCCCTCTCTCTCTCTCACAACTTGATAGTTTTTCAAGGGTTGTTGATTTCATTAGAGAAAAGATTATGATAGTATTTGTGTGCATGGAAATTTCATTGCTTCTTTCATTTCCATCACCCGATAAAATGGCAACTTCATTAACCGATCGTCCACGGACTTGGACGAAGAGAGACAAAGTCATCTACTCATTCTCTACATCATTCTTGGTCGTCTCTTTTAGCAAACTTGACGATCGAGTTGCCTCGAGTCAGAGGCGGGAGCCCGTTTAAAGAACCGATCATGTGGTGCCACCTCGACGAGGAGATCGGAGATCGACGAGATCGGAGCAGCCGCAACGGAGCGTGGGATGATGGTTGAAGAACGAAGGACTCGGATCGTTCGGTATAACATTCCTACACTCTTTACAGTTTATTAGTTTAGCAATAATGGCAGATCCGGGTTAAAGTATACGATAGCGCCAAGTTTAAAAGTTTTTGTTCCGCATTTGGCGTCTGTAGACGGCCGGGACGCTAGCGTAGACTTACAGTGGTATCAGAGCCTAACCATTTTGCTATACTAACTTGTGCTAACGCGTTTAAAACATCGATCCGACCGGAAATCGAAAATTCCAAAATACAAGCCCGACAGTTTCTGTTAATTTTAAATGGTCTGAAAAATTATTTCTGGATGTCTTAAAAATCTATGCAGGGAATTTTAAGAGCCACGACAAAATTTGGGGTCGTAACTCCTCCAAGCTGCCGCGGAAACGCGGCCAAACCCATGGTTTGGCCGCGCATCCGCGGCCACGTGGGGAGCACGTGCTCCCAAATTTAGTCAGTGGGTTCTGTGTTGGATTATGGGATTTTTGGTATATATCATTTGCGCCCAGGTTTTGTTACTGTTCACCAGTAAGCAGTGGGGCCCACTTTTTGATATTTGGTCTTTGGTCGATCGAAATTTAAACACGTTAGTTTACAGTGCTTACATTATATCTCCGACCGGGAATGTCATTTGATCGGTAAATCGCGTCTGATTGCTATAGTTCCTTTAGACGGGTTTGCGAACGTGACATTCGCGTTGATGTTCTGTGTTGTGCTGTGATGTTGCGGATTTGTCGTGGTGGATAGCAGTGTGCAATGGTAGTACAGTTTGTGTTTATTTGTACATTTGATATTGCGGGGCGAGCGTCCAACTTGTGGACTGCCGTCACTGCCTGTTGTATAATATTCTTTTGGGGCACGACCAGGTTGCGGTCGATGTACCTATTGTACTATTTTTCATTACTGTACTAGGTTTTGCCCCGCGACGGAGTGCACGGATAGCCGGGTTCGGGAAAGCAACAGGTCCGCATCTCATGGCTTTGAGAGGCAGAGGGGCCCCACTTCAGAATTGGCAGACTATTCGCTGCACTCGTAGGGGGTATAGGTTGACCCAAGGAGGGGTGCTCAATTTACCGGATTCCGTGAAGTGCCGGGTGTTCCATTCACTATGCTATGAGGACTACCTCGCTTCAGGTTTTGGCGGGTAACTTGCCGCACCCGTAGGGGTCTAGGTTTCATTGCACAGGCTATCCACACGATAGGGGAACGTCGGGTTTCAGCAGCGGCTCTGTGAAACTCGGGGATCCCAGATATCTGTATTGTTTTGTGATGCTTATTACTTTTCTGTAATGTTGCATACTATCACGCCTGGAGCGATTATTGTATATTGGTTTATATACTATTAGATGTTGTATATGTTTTACACCCGTGTTAGTCCAGTCCCCGCTCTGTCGTTAGTTAAGTAACCTAACGGGTGATGACGGGACCCAGTGACGAATGCGGATGACATATACGTACATTTTATTTTCGTTCTTTTCTGGTGTGATTAATGGTGGGACTGCGTTGATTCTGATCAATGCAAAGTAAAACAAACCTGTTTGAGTTGTTGGAACAATTTTTAAAAGCTGTTATTACAAAGACGTTTCTTTTTGTTATGCATAGCGGTATTCGGTGTGAATATCCAGCACCTCATTCGACGAGGCAAGGGCTGATATCCCTTCACCGGGAAAGACCCCTTGGACAGAAGTTTGCGTCTGGGTAATAACTTTACTATAGTCGATTACATGTTGCTTTGCATAGCGGTATTCAGTGGAATATCCTGCACCTCATTCCATGAGGAAAGAGCCGAGATCCCTTCACCGGGAATGGCCTCTTTAGCAAAAGGTTTTCGCCATTATATTTTTATAAAAAGCTATCAGGTTCCTTCAGCGATATCAAGTTCACTATGTTAAAGGTTTTTCGCCAAAAACCAGTCGTAGCCCTCCGTCGTTTCTTATGGATGGTCAGTAGTATTCAAGCTATGTTTGTTGGCTTTCGTCAAGGCATAGTGTTTGATAGCTGCTGGGTATTTATTTGTTGCATAGATAGATGAGTTGGTTTGGGACAGTCGTATTACCTTGTTGGCTTTCGTCAAGGGTATGTACGGGTGGATTCAAATTAACAAGATAATGACGGGCAGAACTTGACATGTGACTTATGATTTGTTGACTTTTGCCAAGGTCATAAGAGCATGGGGCAAGAAAATGATATCGGGAGTTTCTAAAGAAACTGAAACTTGCCAAGTATGCGCATACCTTCTAGAGTATGAATAACGTGGATGCATTCCATCACGTTAACATGCGATGAGAGTTGGATCCCGATTCCCACTGATGAGTTGGTTTACTCTTCGGGTGATCCCGATTGATTCTTCTTTAGGTTTGGAGGAGAATTTGACAGGACAGTGGGAGGTTTCCGGATTAGATAAAATGATGACCATTCTGATCTAGGTTAGAGTGCACGCAGAGTGTTTCTTTTCTCTCTCTCTCTTTGGCAGCGACCTTTGACTGACCCTAGACTATGACTCAGTGACCAGGTTGACCGAACCTTCTTAAAATACTGGCTTTTGGATTGTCTGAGTTGCATAAGTCATTGCCACTCCTTCTTTTACCCTTTGAATTTCTCAGAACACCCGTATTACTACGGATATCCACTTCCATTGGATAGATCCATCGTATGGTTATATACGAACTCGAAGGGACTTCTTCGGGGATGGATCCAGGTTCAGGAGAAATAGAATTGGTTTATTCAGTTGTCTTTTATTATCACCTTCTCTCAGGTTGTGAGAGCTCCTTGGTTTAGGAGAGTACACCTATTACGCCTATTGGATAGTCTTATTCCAAACCATAGGCTGGTGCCGAAATGTAGGGAATGAAGAAAACCAATTAGCCTAAGTAGGGTGTGCAGAAGGTAATATGTAAAGACAAAATTAAGGGATTAGAAAGAGGGCAAAGTAAATTGCGACTGATATCATTCACGACCAAAACCGCGTACTTCATCGCCGCTCCTATTTCACCTTTAAAAGAATAAGGTATTATTCAGTTGTTTTTTATCATCACCTTCTCTCAGTTGCGAGTACTCCTTGGTTTAGGAGGGTACACCTATTATGCTTACTGGATAGTCTTCTTCCAAACCATAGGCTGGTGCCGAACGGTAGGGAAGGAAGAAAACCAGTTAGCCTAACGATGGTGTACAGAAGGTAACGACTAAAGACAAATAAAGTGATTTGGAGAGACGGCAATAAAATATACGGTTGAAGTCATGAATTGGATTATGGAAGAGGCATTGCTATGAATACCAGGATACCCCTATGAAACATTTTCATGTTTCAGTGCATTGTTAAAGGAAAAACTGTTTTCCCGATTAGACACTTACTCCAAGGGTATGTATTTACCAGGTTTCATTCTCATATCTGTATGGTTTTACAGATGATGAGTGGGAGTAAGATATTGGGAATTAGGTGATCATCCTCATTATATCGGAATTCGTTGTAATTGGTGATAGTTGAGGAAATCGCCAGGGTACAGTTTTCCACCGACAACGCACAAGTTATGAGTTGTTTAACTCAGCGGACTTATACAGAGTATTGTATGTTGTCCAGTGTCCATCAGGACAAAGGGGTAGGTCCTCGTACTTTGTTTTGTTTACTTATAACTTCTCTAGTATTTAGACAAGTTTTTCGTAGAAATACAAGGTCTAAGTTTTGAGAAGTTGTGGGTATAAGAATAAAGTAGAGAACCGGGTATCACAAGTATCGGGATTCTTCAAAGAGATCGAAAATGTAGATTCTTGTGATTTGTATTCAGATGTTAGTGATGGTTTTGAGAAATGAGTTTCTTTTTCAGGTTACTCATAATTGGATGGATTCCTAAGTTGAGTAATGCTGATTAGCCTCTTTCCATTAAGTTGATATGCACTGGAGACAGCTGCATGATTTGAATATGGTTCCAATTAAATAAATGCCAAAGTTTCTGTATTGGATATAGAATGGATCGTAACTTAAAAGAAATTAAGGTATGGGGAGTTGTCCAGCTTATGATTTAAATCAGACTCTGGATAACTCAGGGCACGATTCTGTAATGGCTGTTTGTGGGTTGACTCTGGCTACGACGAGGGTTGATATTCTACCATTTGCAAGATCAATAGTGATATTGTTCTTGACTCGCCACAGTTTTAGTAAAAATGGATCTTTTTCAGAAAACAGTAGTGGGAGTATGGTAGAACTGGAAGTGATTCCAGAACCGCGAACGATTACGGAAAATTTAATAGGACCTATACATTCAATCAGGTTTGACATTCCAATAGCCACTCCGCAGGTATGGTAGGTAACCTCAGACGCCCGAGAGGTACTTCGGTAGCCTCAGAGACGGTGACAGGGAGGTTCTTATCTACCAAGACTTGACACTACTGTTGTTCCAGGATATGAGACCCGGTAGGAGGGTTGTCATAGTCAGTGGGAGCAATGGAAGCATAGTGGGCAAGATGCTTATATCTATTTATAGACTTGAGCAGTTATAGCGGAGATAGATCATCTAATTTTGATGTAACAGTCATGGGTTTGACTTCAATCAGAATAGGGGATGGATCAGTTAAGAAGGTAGTAGGGTGTGATGTCATGGTATTTGGATGACATACACAGAGTAGGAAGTAAAATTCCTATACTACGATCGGTTGGACTGTGGTCGTCACACAGTTGTTTCTCCAGACAGGATATGGATATAATATTTGACATTCTGGTTTCTAGATCTATGGTTTTAGATCTGGATTTGGGTAGTTTCCCAATGTGAGTACTTTGACAGATATTCTAATAGTTTTTGGAATAGTTGACTCCTAGCATGGTGGTGTACCTGCAGGTGATGGAGTCACCCTCTCTAAAGGTGTCATACAGACTAAAGGGGAGAGGGATATGCATGATTGGCAGATCACTTGCTTAGGCAATTGAGTCAATCATGAGATGTCAAGTACCACACCAAATGTTGGTTTTGCACTAGATGCAATAAGTTTGTATTAATCCAATCCTGGAGAAACATAAGGAAGTAGTTTTAGAACATAAGTACATGTTCTACGGATTTGATGACGGCAGCCTCCTTCGGGAGACGATTATCATTCCAGGCTTCAAAGGTGACGTGGATGACAGAGTGACTGTCAGAGTTTTAGTTTTTCCCTCTGACGAAGAGGGACAGTATTATGGACAGGTGGTCCAAGAGGATACTGTGGGAAGCAAGGTACCCGATACTGTTTAGGTTCAGTGATCGATTCAGTCTAAGAAGTTTGGATATAGAGTTCATTTATGAACTAAGGTCCCATCAGATATCCAGACATGTTCTAAGACAGGTATTACTCAATTCGGGAGATGGTTTTCTCCGCGAACTTGAGAATAAGAGAGATATAGAAAGATACTTCTAGGCGGATCCACTCACTGAGGCTATTTCTCGAACACAATAGTTTTACAAACGGGCTTTGTGAAACTGATTAGTAGAGGAGTTGGATGTTCGGTTTCACACGGGCTGTGAGTAGTCGACATCGCAATATTAGCCTTGAGTGCAAGTGGGAGATTGTTGGAGATAGTGCCCTCATAGTCAATTATTGAATTGCAGGTACGTGATTGCAATGATTGCGGAGGACCTATCCCGGTAGGACAGTCTTACTCGAGATGATAGTATGCTATCTGGTTTGCCTTTATCAGTCGTGTACATGTTCAGGTGACTGATTGCATGTTACACTTTGATAGAGCCCTTAGGATCTTGATTTACTACCAACAGTATGATGGCGATCATATACGTGAGAGTTGGGTAGTTTATATGCATATCCTTAATTGTGGTCCCTAGTCGTGGGAGTTTCGAGACAGGGCATCGATACTCCGGAGTAGACTAGTGTGTACAGTCGAGACCCCGACGAGGGGCGGTGGCCGGTCTCACAAGCCACTGGTGTCAGTTGGATCACCTAAGATGTATACAGGTGCTCATTGGGTTATGAGTACACCGGACAGGACTCGCCGGGAATCTGCTAGTTAGTATTATATCTACCGTCAGATAGCAGTTCCCTGGTGACATGTGTACAGGTTAGTTCATCGACCTGAGGTCGTCATTTGTCTCGTGTGAGTTCCCACTGTGCTTTGATTTCTACCCTACCACGGCTCAAAGGAGTCGTGCAAACAGGTAGTTTTTGGGTACAGTCCCGAGCCATATGGAGGCACGTGAGCGGATCGGCAGGGGATTCGTCTCTCCCGGTATTAGGGGCGAGGTCGTGCTGTGTCTAGGAGAGCCATTACACAAAGTCCATGGCCATGGCAGGAGATTTACTGGTAGGTACTCCAGTAGTATCTCAGGGTGTTATTGGGCTTCACTCCGACACGACTTATACTGCTATTGGGGGTCTGACGTTACTAGCCCCCTAGGCGGATATGCGATACTCATTGACGAACGGACCGGACTGTATATACATTGTCACTGTTAGGCTCAGTAGGGTTTTCCGGATGAGTGCGCTCATCGGCATCCCTTGAGGTCAGTCCATGGGCAGCCGTTACGCATAGCTAGTGCCGCTGACGGTTTGTGGTTAAACCCACTGCCAGGGTACTGACGAGTCATTAGAGTCCCCCACAGACAGTTTCCTAAGTTCGGGCGAAACGTTGTAGAGGCCGTATGGTTTTATGGCAGGGTTCGGAAAATGCACGTGCGTTTACGCACGTGTCAGTTTTCGGGCAGATAATACTGGTCGGCTTTGGTTTAAGCCGGATCCGAGTATTATATTGAGTAGGTATAATATCTTTGTCTCAGTTGCATTTGTATTCGGTCGTAATAAAAATGCGGGTATATTTATACAGTTTCGGGGTTATCCTGAAAGTTGTTTGGGGATCACTTTTGGAAGTTGCCAGTTTCCAGTTTTCTATCAGCCGTCTTTTAACATTCGGTTAAAGACGGATTTATCTTTTCTTCTGTTGTGGTGAGTCAGTGTTCTATAAGATTCTAGATGAGGTGACTAGGATTATTTGGTGTTATGTTTTCATTGGTTGCAATTAAAGCATGATGAGGTGTATTTGTGAGTCATGCTTTAGGTTTAATGATTCTTGTTTTGGTTAAGATATTTCTTCATGATATGCTTCATCTTGTGGTCACCTCCCTCCTCCTACGGTCACCTCCCTCCATCATATAAAGAGGCCGGCCCCTCTCTCTCTCTCACAACTTGATAGTTTTTCAAGGGTTGTTGATTTCATTAGAGAAAAGATTATGATAGTATTTGTGTGCATGGAAATTTCATTGCTTCTTTCATTTCCATCACCCGATAAAATGGCAACTTCATTAACCGATCGTCCACGGACTTGGACGAAGAGAGACAAAGTCATCTACTCATTCTCTACATCATTCTTGGTCGTCTCTTTTAGCAAACTTGACGATCGAGTTGCCTCGAGTCAGAGGCGGGAGCCCGTTTAAAGAACCGATCATGTGGTGCCACCTCGACGAGGAGATCGGAGATCGACGAGATCGGAGCAGCCGAAACGGAGCGTGGGATGATGGTTGAAGAACGAAGGACTCGGATCGTTCGGTATAACATTCCTACACTCTTTACAGTTTGTTAGTTTAGCAATAATGGCAGATCCGGGTTAAAGTATACAATTGCGCCAAGTTTAAAAGTTTTTGTTCTGCATTTGGCGTCTGTAGACGGCCGGGGCGCTAGCGTAGACTTACATGTTTTACATCCGCGCTAACCCAGTCCCCGCTCTGTCTTTAGTTAGCTAACCTAACGGGTAATGACGGGACCCAGTGGCGAATGCGGATGGCATATACGTACGTCATATTATTTTCGTTCTTTGTGGTGTGATCAATTGATGGGACTGCGTTGATTCAGATCAATGCAAGTTAAAAACAAACCTAATCGGATGTTGTTGGAACAACTTTTCAAAAAGCTGTTATTGCAAGGGCGTTCTCTTTTGTTTTGCACAGTGATATTCAGTTGGAATATCCTGTACCTCAGTCGACGAGGCAAGGGCCGAGATCCCTTCACCGGGAGTGACCCCTTGGACAGAAGTTTGCGTCAGGGCAATAACTTCACTATAGCCGATTACTTTTTCTTTGCATCGTGGTATTCAGTTGGAATATCCTGCACCTCATTCTACGGGGAAAGAACCGAGATCCCTTCACCGGGAGTGACCTCTTTAGCAATGGTTTTCGTCACTATATTTTAAAAGCTATCCGTTCCTTCAACGATATCAAGTTCTTTACGTTAAAGGTTTTCGCCAGAAACCATTCGTAGCCCTCCGTCGTTTCATATGGGTAGTCAATAGTATTCAAGCTGTGTTTGTTGGCCAAAGTCAAGGCACAGTGTTTGGTAGCTGTTGGTTATTCATATGCAGCATAGATAGATGCATTGGTTTGGAACAGTCGTACTGCCTTGTTGGCCAAAGTCAAGGGTAGGTACGGGTGGATTCAAATCAACCTGGAGAATGACGGGTAGAACTTGATATGGGACTTATGATTTGTTGGCCAAAGTCAAGGTCATAAGAGCATGGGGTAAAAATCACATCGGGGTTTTTTAAAGAAACTGAAACTTTCCAGATATGCGCATACCTTCTGGAGTGTGATGATGTGAGCGGATTCCATCACGTTATCATGCGATGATAGTTGGATCCCGATTCCCACTGATGAGTTGGTTTACTTCTCGGGTGATCCCGACTAATTCTTCTTTTAGGTTTGGAGGAGAATTTGACAGTAGAGTGGGAGGTTTCCAGTTTAGATAAATTGGTAACCATTTTGATCTAGGTTAGAGTGCACGCTGAGTGTTTTTTTTCTCACTCTCTTTGGCAACGACCATTGACCCGACCCTAAGACTATGACTCAGTGACCAAATTAACCGAACCTTCTTAACACTGGCTTTTGGATTGTCAGAGTTGCAAACCTCATTGCCACTCCTACTTTTACCCTTTTCTCCAGGACACCCCGTATTACTACGAACGTCCGCTTCCATTGGACAAAACCATCATATGGTTAGATACGAACTCGAAGGAATTTATTCGAGGATGGTTTCCGGTTCTGGAGAAAACGGATAGGACTATTCAGTTGTTTTTTCCTTATACCCTCTCTCGGGTTGTGAGTACTCCTTGGTTTAGGAGTAGTACACCTATTACGCAAATTGGATAGTCTTCTTCCAAACCTTAGGCTGGTGCCAAACGGTGGGGAATGAAGAAAACCAATTAGCATAACGATGGTGTGCAGAAGGTATTAAGTAAAGACATAACAAGGGATTAGTAAGAGGGCAAAGTAAATTGCGACTGCTATTCACGACCAAACCAAGTATTTCTTCGCCAATCCTAAATCACTGTATTTTCTCCAGGACACTCCGTATCACTACGAAGATCCACAGTTTATTGGATACTCCATCGTATGGTTATATACGAACTCGAAAGGAACTTGTTCCAGTTCGGGGAGGAATATGAATAAGGTTTATTCGGTTGTCTTTTATCTTCACCTTCTCTCACTTTGCGAGTGTTTCTAGGATTAGGACAGTACACCCATTATACTTATTGGATAGTCTTCTTCCAAACCATAGGCTGGTGTCGAACGGTAGGGAAGGAAGAAAACCATTTGTCCTAAAAGGGTATACAGAAGGTAATGACTAAAGACATAGAAAGGGATTTGGAAAGATGGCAAAGAATTACACGGTTACAGTTGTGAATCTGGATAATGGAAGAGGCATTACTAGGAATACCAGGATACCCCATCGAAACATTTCAATGTTTCAGTTTCACTGTGTAATGTTAAAAGAAAACTGATTTCCCGATTAGATACTTACTCCAAGGTATGTATTTACCAGGTATGATTCTCACATCTGTATGGTTTTACAGATGATGAGTGGGAGTAAGTTATTGGGAATTGGGTGATCATCCTCATTGTATCGGGATTCATTGAAATTGGTGATATTTGAGGAAATCACCTGGGCTGTTTGCCGGTCGGCAAATATTTGGTTTTGAATATTCGCTGTTATGCACTAATTTCAAATCGATGTATCTGTACGTCTATTTTCATAGAGTGAGATATACCTTTTTGAAATTATGTCTATGACATTTACCTATATCAGTGGATGGTTAGGTAAGGAGCATTAAACAACGGTGTAATTCTTCTTAACCATAGGTACAGTTTTCAACCTACGACACACAGTGAATGAGTTATCAGACTCAAGGGACTTATACAGAGTATTATATGTTGTCCAGGGTCCATCAGGACAGAGGGGTTGGTCCTCGTACTATATTCAGTTTACTTATGACTTCTCTAGTTTTTAGACAGGTGTTTCGTGGAAACACAGGGTCCGAATTTTGAGAAGTTATAGGTATTTGAATAGAGTAGAGAACCAGGTGTAGCAAGTATCGGGATTCTTCAAAGAGATCGAAGATGTAGATACTTGTGTATGGTATTCAGTTGATAGTAATGGTTAAGAGAACTTGCTTCTCTTTCAGGTTACTCATAATTGGAAGCATTCCTAAGTTGAGTAACGCTGATAGGCCTCCTTCCATTTAGTTGACATGCACTGGAGACAGCTGCATGATATGAATCTGGTTCAATTAAATCAGTACCTCTGGTTCTATATTGGATATAGTACAGTTCATATCTTAACGATGTTAAGGTACGGGGAGTTGTCCGGCTTATGATTAAAACCAGACACTGGACAACTCAAGGCACATTTCTGTAATGGATGTTTGTGGTTTGACCCAGGCTATGACGAGGGTTGACTTTCTATCATCTGGAAGATCAATAGTGATATTGTTCTAAACTCGCCACAGTTTTATTAAAAATGGATTTTTTCAGAAAACAGTAGTGGGAGTATGGTAGAACTGGAAGTGATTCCAGAACCACAAACGATTACTGAAGATTTGATAGGAACCTAAAGATTCAATCTGATTTGACATTCCATTGGCCACTCCGCAGATAAGGTGGGTAACTTCAGGCACCCGAGAGGTACTCCGGTAGCCTCAAGGACGGTGACAGAGAAGTTCTTGTTTACCCACACTTGCCATTGCTGTTGTTCCAGACTGTGAGACCCGGCAGGAGGATGAGTATAGCGTCGTTCTAAACTAGTTTTAGAAGTGTACGTGTATATGACTCTGCCAGAGGGTTATTGTAGTCAGTGGGAGCAGCGGAAGCATTGGTGGACAGGTGGCTTATGTCTATTTATAGACTAAAGCAAATATAGCGGAGATAGATCATCAATTTCTGATGTGACAGTCATAGGTTTGACATCATCAGAATAGGGGATGGATCTGTTGAGAAGGTAGTAGGGTGTGATGTCATGGTATTTGGATGACATACACAGAGTAGGAAGTGATATTCCTATACTACAATCGGTTATACTTTGGTCGTCACACAGTGGTTTCTCCATAAAGGAATTGGATCTTATATCGTACATACTGGTTACTAGATCTATGTTTTTAGATCTAGATTTGTGTGGTTTCCTAATTAAGGGTAGTTAGACAGCATTCTAAGAGTATTTAGAATGGACGACTCCTGGCATGGTAGTGTACCTACAGGAGATGGAGTCACCCTCTCTAAAGGTGTCTTACAGACTAAAGGGGAGAGGGATGTGCATGATTGGCAGATCACTTACTCAGGCAATTGAGTCAATCATGAGATGTCAAGTACCACACCAGACATTGTTCTTGCACTAGATGCAATAAGTTGACATTGATCCAATCCTGGAGAAACAGTCGGAGGCTGTTTTAGAACATAAGTGAATGTTCTAGGGATATGATAACGACAGCCTCTTTAGGGAGACTGTTATCATTCCAGGCTTCCAAGGTGACCTGGACGACAAGGAGGTTGTCAGAGTTATAGTTTTCCTTCTGACGAAGGGCAGTATTTTGGACAGGTGGTCCAAGGCAATACTGAGGGAGGCATGGCGCAGGATACTGATTGAGTTCAATTGACGATACAGTCTAAGAAGTTTGGATTTGGAGTTCATTTATGAGCTAGGTCCCATCAGACATCCGGACACATTCTAAGACAGGTATTGCTCATTTCGGGAGATGGGTTTCTCCGCGAACTTGAGATATGGAGAGACATAAATAGAAACATCAAAGTGGATCCACTCACTGAGGCTATTCCTCGAACGCAATAGTTTCGCAAACGAGCTTTGTGAGACTGACTAGTAGAGGAGTTGGGTGTTCGGTATCACACGGGCTGTGAGTATGCGACATCGCAATAATTAACCTTGAGTGCAAGTGGGAGATTGTTGGAGATAATGCCATCAGAGTCAATTATTGGATCACAGGCACGTGATTGCAATGATTGAGGGAGGACCTGTCCCAGTAGGACAGTCTTACTCGAGATGATAGTATGCTATCTGGTTTATCTTTATCATTGTGTACTGCTTTAGGTGACCTGACAGGTCGCTATTACACGTTGGTAGAGCCCCTAGGATTCTTGCTTGACCACCAGCAGTATGAGGGCGATCATATACGTGGGAGCTGGTAGTCTATAAGCACATCCTTAAAAGGTCCCTAGTCATGGGAGTTTCGAGACAGGGCATCGATACTCCAGAGTAGACTAGTGTATACAGTCGAGACCCCGACGAGGGGCGGTGGCCGGTCTCACAAGCCACTGGTGTCAGTTGGTTCACCTAAGATGTATACAGGTGCTCATTGGGTTATAAGTACACCGGACAGGACTTGCCGGGAACATGCTAGTTGATCTTATACCTGACGTCAGATAGCAGTTCCCTAGTGACATGTGTACAGGTTAGTTCATCGACCAGGGGATCGTCATTTGTCTCGTGTGAGTTCCCACTGTACTTTGATTACTACCCTACCACGCTCAAAGGAGACATGCAAACAGGTTTTAGTTGGGTACAGTCCCGAGCCACATGGAGGCAGTGAGCGGATCTTCAGGGGTTCGTCTCTCCCGGTATTGGGGGTGAGGTCGCGCTGTGTCTAGGAGAGCCATTACACGAAGCCCTCGGCCGAGGCAGGAGATTTACTGGTAGGTATTCCAGTAGTATCTCAGGGTGTTCTGGGCTACAATCCGACACGACTTGTACCGCTTTTGGGGGTCTGACTTTTACCAACCCCCTAGGCCCGCCATGCGATGCTCATAGACGAACGGACCGGACTGTACGGATATTGTCACTGATAGGCTTAGTAGGGTGTCAGGATGAGTTCACTCACAGACGTCCCTTTTTGTCAATAGCTGGTGGCCCGTCATGTATGGCTAATACCTCTGACGTGCTAGTGGTTAAATCCACAGCCATAGTATTGACGAGTCTTTAGAGTCCACCACACATTCAGTTACTCAAGTTTCGGGCGAAACGCTGTAGTGGCCGTATTGAGATATGGCACGGTCTGATCAGATACGTGCGGTATTGCACGGATCAGGATTGGACAGTTTGTACTAGAGGCCGTATGGATATATGGCAGGGTTCGATCAGATACGTGCGGTATTGCACGGATCAGGATCGGACGGATATTACTAGCCGTCTTTGGTTTAAGCCGGATCCTAGTATAGTACAGTGTAGATTTTGTCTCATTGCATTGTATTTCGGTCGGAATATAGATGCGGGTGTGTATACACAGTATCGGGGTTTTCCTGTAATTTATTACGGGACCAGTTTTCTGGAGTTGCCAGTTTGCTTTCCGTTTCGGCCATTTTCATTTGTATCTTTCAATGGTCGAAGATTGGTGGAGGAGGGTGTTAGGTCCACGTTACCTCTCCCGGTACTTTCGGGGTTGCGGAAACGGTAAAACAAAAATTTTTCTGATCTTTGTAACATGGACCATAAAAGCCGGATCTTTGCTAAACAATACACTAGCAACCTAACATGAGATGTATCTACTCGGTTAGGGGTTATACCTCAACTTGAACTCCTTCTCTTCTTGTTGTTCTTCTTCTTTGTTGTTCTTCTTCTTTGTTGTTCTTCTCTTCTTGTTGTTCTACTCTTTGCTTGCTCAATGGTTGATCCGGACTTTGGTCACCTCCGCGGCCTCCTTGAGTCGAAGACGATCCACCCGAGAGATGTACACCGAGCTCCACCTCAAGCCGAGATAACTAGGGCAAGGAGATTGCTAATCTAGAAGCCCTAGGATGTGTAGAGGAGATGTATGGATGTGATTGTCAAGTGGGATCCTTTTTCTCTCAACACATGAGATCAAAGGAGAAAATCAAGAGGAGGAAGAAGAAGGAGGAAGGTTAGCAACCATGGAGCTTCTCATTTTCTTCTCACTTGAAAAATCAAGAGAGAGAATGAAAAAGAAATTATGATACAAAGAAAAGTAATCATGGTTGCAATAATGCAAAAACAACATCATTGCTAATCCCATCAAGATAAAGTTTGATGGCTACATTGAAATGACCATTATCATAATCCAAAAGGAAAAAGAAAAGAAGAGTGTGGAAACCTCTTGAAAGCCAATGGTTAACCCGGTCAACCGGTCAACAAAGTCAAGAGGGGTCAACGGGGTCAAATGGTCAATGCAATTAGCCATCATAAGATTATCACTAATAAGATTAGTAAATGATGTTCGCGGTTCATAATGGTTTTGACCAAACGAACTGTCAAAAACCCTAATGAGTCCACCTCAAAATGGTTTTGACCGAATCAACTGTCAAAACCCTAATGAGCCTGCCACATAACGGTTTTGGCCGAATCAACTGCCAAAACCCTAATGAGGCACCTCCTCCTTCATCGCTCCGGAAAACTGTGCATACACACCTGCATCCGTATTCCGTAGAATGCGGATGCACAGAAGACAAAACAAATCCATCCGTGCAATACTAGGATCCGGCTTAAACCAAAGCCTACTAGTACTGCCTGCCCGAACACCATACGCACACAAGTGTACGTAAGTGATCGCAGCCCTGCCGTAAAACCATACGGCCTTTACACGTTTCGCTCAGTGCAGGAAAACTCTCTGTGTGGGACTCTAAAGACTCGACACTACGCTGGCAGTGGGTTTAACCACAGACCGCAAGCGGCACTAGCTGTATGTAACGGTCCCCAGGTAGATGTCGATGAGAAGGCCGATGAGGTAAACCCATCCGAACTCCTACTGAGCCTGTATGTGACAATCTCCGTACAGTCCGGTCTGTTCGTCTGATACATCGCATGTCGGGCCTAGGGGCGGCAAGCGTCAGACCCCTAATAGCGGTACAAGTCATGTCAGAGTGAAGCCCAGAACACCCTGAGATAATACTGGAACCTACCAGTACATCTCGCTTGCCCTGGCCAGGGACTACTTGTGTAATGGCTCTCCTAGACACAGCGCGATGTCAACCCCCAATACCGGGAGAGACGAATCCTGTCTAACCGTCACTGCCTCCAAGTGCTTCGGGACTGCTCCCAACCACTACCTGTTTGCACGACTCAGTAGAGCCGTGGTAGGGTAGTAACCAAAGAACAGTGGGAACACACTCGAGGCGAAGTGACAGTGTCAAGTCAGCGGACTAAGCTGTACTCATGTCACCTGGGAACTGATAACTGACGATAGGTATAATACCAACCATCAGTTCCCGATGAGTCCTGTCCAGTGTACTCGTAACCTAACGAGCACCCGCATACTATCTCAAGTACGACGTACTGACGGCTGTGGGACAGACCGTCTCCCGTGCTGGGATGAGAAGCGCATACGCTAGTCTACTCCGGAGCATCGATGCCCTATCTCGATACTCCCACGACTAGAGACGTGTATAAGGATGTGCTTGTAGATTACCCAGCCCCCACGAGTGTGATCGCCATCACAACGCCGGTAATCAAGCAAAGATCCTAAGGGCTCTACTAATGCGTATAGGTGATATAATAAATAAACACACATGTACACATTAAAGCAGAGACAAACCAAGTGTTGGAGATAGTGCCCTCATAGTCAATTATTGGATCGCGGGTACGTGATTGCAATGATTGCGGAGGACCTATACCGGTAGGACAGTCTTACTCGAGATGATAGTATGCTATCTGGTTTGCCTTTATCAGTCGTGTACATGTTCAGGTGACTGATTGCATGTTACACTTTGATAGAGCCCTTAGGATCTTGCTTTACTACCAACAGTATGATGGCGATCATATACATGAGAGTTGGGTAGTTTATACGCATATCCTTAATTGTGGTCCCTAGTCGTTGGAGTTTCGAGACAGAGCATCGATACTCCGGAGTAGACTAGTGTGTACAGTCGAGACCCCAACGAGGGGCGGTGGCCGGTCTCACAAGCCACTGGTGTCAGTTGGATCACCTAAGATGTATACAGGTGCTCATTGGGTTATGAGTACACCGGACAGGACTCGCCGGGAATTTTCTAGTTAGTACTATACCTATCGTCAGATAGCAGTTCCCTGGTGACATGTGTACAGGTTAGTTAATCGACCTGAGGTAGTCATTTGTCTCGTGTGAGTTCCCACTGTGCTTTGATTTCTACCCTACCACGGCTCAAAGGAGTCGTGCAAACAGGTAGCTTTTGGGTACAGTCCCGAGCCATATGGAGGCACGTGAGCGGATTGGCAGGGGATTCGTCTCTCCCGGTATTGGGGGCGAGGTCGTGCTGTGTCTAGGAGAGCCATTACACAAAGTCCATGGCCATGGCAGGAGATTTACTGGTAGGTACTCCAGTAGTATCTCAGGGTGTTATTGGGCTTCACTCCGACACGACTTATACTGCTATTGGGGGTCTGACGTTACTAGCCACCTAGGCAGATATGCAATACTCATTGACGAACGGACCGGACTGTATATACATTGTCACTGTTAGGCTCAGTAGGGTTTCTGGATGAGTTCGCTCATCGGCCTCCCTTGAGTTCGCTCATCAGCCTCCCTTGAGGTCAGTCCATGGGCAGCCGTTACGCATAGCTAGTGCCGCTGACGGTTTGTGGTTAAACCCACTGCCAGGGTACTGACGAGTCATTAGAGTCCGCCACAGACAGTTTCCCAAGTTCGGGCGAAACGTTGTAGAGGCCGTATAGTTTTATGGCAGGGTTCGGAAAATGCACGTGCGTTTACGCACGTGTTATTTTTCGGGCAGATGATACTGGTCGGCTTTGGTTTAAGCCGGATCCGAGTATTATATTGAGTAGGTATAATATCTTTGTCTCAGTTGCATTTGTATTCGGTCGTAATACAAATGCGGGTATATTTATACAGTTTCGGGGTTATCCTGAAAGTCGTTTCAGGATCACTTTTGGAAGTTGCCAGTTTCCAGTTTTCTATCAGCCGTCTTTTAACATTCGGTTAAAGACGGATTTATCTTTTCTTCAGTTGAGGTGAGTCATCATTCTAGAAGCTTCTAGAAGTGGTGATGAGGCTAGTGAGTCATTAGTGCATTAATGGTGTCATTAATGCTTTTGGTGACTAGGTTTTTTGATTCAATGTATCTTTGTGACTCATTGTTTTGCTTTAATGAGTTTTGTTAAGCTTAGGATATTTTGAGTGAGAAGCTTTCTCTTGTAGTCACCCCCTTCTCCTACGGTCACCCCCCTCTTGCTATAAGTGGCCGGCCCCCTCCTCTCTCTCACTCACTTGATGGTTTTTCATTGGAAAAAAGATTATGATAGATTTGGGGTGTATGGAATTCACAGCTCATTTCATTCCATCACCTGATTCCCTCGGCAACTTCATTTACCGATCGTCCACGGATTTGGACGAAGTGAGACAAAGTCATCTACTCATTCTCTACATCATTCTTGGTCGTCTCTTTTAGCGAACTTGACGATCGAGTTGCCTCAAGTCAGAGGCGGGAGCCCGTTTAAAGAATCAGTGATGTGGTGCCACCTCGACGAGGATATCGGAGATCGACGAGATCGGAGCAGCCGCAACGGAGCGTGGGATGATGGTTGAAGAATGAAGGACTCGGATCGTTCGGTACAATCTTCCTACACTCTTTACAGTTTGTTAGTTTAGCAATAATGGCAGATCCGGGTTAAAGTATACGATAGCGCCAGTTAAAAAGTTTTTGTTCCGCATTTGGCGTCTGTAGACTGCCGGGGCACTAGCGTGGACTTACAGTGGTATCAGAGCCTAACCATTTTGCTATGCTAACTTGTGCTAACGCGTTTAAAACATCGATCGAACCGGAAATCGAAAACTACAAAATTTCAGCTTAACAGTTTCTGTCGATTTTAAATGGTCTGATAAAATTTTTCTACACATCTCAGAATAATGTGCAGGCTTTTCTAAGAACCACGACCAAATTTGGACACGTGTCTCCACCAAACAGCCGCGGAAACGCTGCCAAACCCATGGTTTGGCCGTGCTTCCGCGGCCACGTGGTGAGCACGTGCTCCCAAATTTTGTCAGTGGGTTCTTCTCTGGATTTTGTGGTTTTTGGTATATATCATTTGCGCCCAGGTTTTGTTACTGTTCACCAGTAAGTCGTGGGGCCCACTTTTTGATATTTGGTCGATCGAAATTTAAACATGTTAGTTTACAGTGCTTACATTATATATCCGACCGGGAATGTCATTTGATCGGTAAACCGCGTCTGATTGCTATAGTTCTTTTAGACGGGTTTGCGAACGTGACATTCGCGTTGATGTTCTGTTTTGTGCTGTGATGTTGCGGATTTGTCGTGGTGGATAGCAGTGTGCAATGGTAGTACAGTTTGTGTTTATTTGTACTTTTGATATTGCGGGGCAAGCGTCCAACTTGTGGACAGCCGTCACTGCCTGATGTATAATATTCTTTTGGGGCACGACTAGGTTGCAGTCGATGTACCTATTGTACTATTTTTCATTACTGTACTAGGTTTTGCCCCACGACGGAGTGCACGGATAGCCGGGTTCTGAGGGGCAACGGGTCCGCATCTCATGGCTTTGAGAGGCAGAGGGGTCCCACTCTAGAATTGGCAGACTATTCGCCGCACTCGTAGGGGGTACAGGTTGACCCAAGGAGGGGTGCCCAAGATTACCGGATTCCGTGAAGTGCTGGGTGGTCCATTCACTATGCTGTAGGGGGCTGCCTCGCTTCAGGTTTTGGTGGGTAACTTGCCGCACCCGTAGGGGTCTAGGTTTCATTGCACAGGCTATCAACACGACAGGGGAACGTCGAGTTTCAGCAGCGGCTCTGTGAAACTCGGGGATCCCAGATTATCTGTATTGTTCTGTGATGCTTATTACTTTTCTGTAATGTTGCATATTATCACGCCTGGAGCGATTATTGTATATTGGTTTATATACTATTAGATGTTGTATATGTTTTACACCCGCGCTAGTCCAGTCCCCGCTCTGTCGTTAGTTAAGTAACCTAACGAGTGATGACGGGACCCAGTGACGAATGCGGATGGCATATACGTACATTTTATTTTCGTTCTTTTCTGGTGTGATTAAATGATGGGACTGCGTTTATTCTGATCAATGCAAAAGGATAACAAACCTGCTTACAGTTGTTGGAACAAATTTAAAAAGTGTTATTGCAAAGACGTTTCCTTTTGTTATGCATAGCGGTATTCAGTGGAATATCCTGCACCTCATTCGACGGGGCAAGGGCCGATATCCCTTCACCGGGACTGACCCCTTGGGCAGAAGTTTGCGTCAGCCTAATAACTTCACTATAGTCGATTACAAGTTGCTTTGCATAGCGGTATTCAGTGGAATATCCTGCACCTCATTCCACGAGGAAAGAGCCGAGATCCCTTTACCGGGAGTGACCTCTTTAGCAAAAGGTTTTCGCAACTATATTTTAAAAAGCTATCAGGTTCCTTCAGCGATATCAAGTTCACTACGTTAAAGGTTTTTCGCCAAAAACCAGCCGTAGCCCTCCGTCACTTCTTTTGGGTATTTAGTAGTATTCAAGCTATGCATTTTAGCCAAAGTTAAGGCATAGTGTTTGGTAGCTGCTGGGTATTCAATTGTTGCATAGATAGATGAGTTAGTTTGGGACAGTCGTTCTGCCGATTGGCCAAAGTCAGGGGCATGTGCGGGTGGGTTCAAATTGACAAGATAGTGATGGGTAGAACTTGGCATGTGACTTATGACACTTTGACCAAAGCCAAGGTTATAAGAGCATGGGGCAAAAATCATATCGGGAGTTTCTAAAGAAACTGAAACTTGCCAAGTATGCGCATACCTTCTGGAGTATGAGTAACGTGGATGCATTCCATCACGTTATCATGCGATGAGAGTTGGATCCCGATTCCCACTGATGAGTTGGTTTACTCTTCGGGTGATCCCGATTGATTCTTCTTTCTGGTTTGGAGGAGAATTTGACAAGACAGTGGGAGGTTTCCGGATTAGATAAAATGATGACCATTCTGATCTAGGTTAGAGTGCACGCAGAGTGTTTCTTTTCTCTCTCTCTTTGGCAGCGACCTTTGATCGACCCTAGACTATGACTCAGTGACCAAGTTGACCGAACCTTCTTAAAATACTGGCTTTTGGATTGTCTGAGTTGCATAAGTCATTGCCACTCCTTCTTTTACCCTTTGCATTTCTCAGAACACCCGTATTACTACGGATATCCACTTCCATTGGATAGATCCATCGTATGGTTATATACGAACTCGAAGGGACTTCTTCGAGGATGGAT
Organism: Agapanthus africanus; assembly: GCA_030015575.1. Taxonomy (NCBI): domain Eukaryota; kingdom Viridiplantae; phylum Streptophyta; class Magnoliopsida; order Asparagales; family Amaryllidaceae; genus Agapanthus; species Agapanthus africanus. The sequence goes on along the minus strand of JASDDO010000031.1, from coordinate 351,604,302 downwards.
CCAGGTTCAGGAGAAATAGAATTGGTTTATTCAGTTGTCTTTTATTATCACCTTCTCTCAGGTTGCGAGAGCTCCTTGGTTTAGGAGAGTACACCTATTACGCCTATTGGATAGTCTTATTCCAAACCATAGGCTGGTGCCGAAAGGTAGGGAATGAAGAAAACCAATTAGCCTAAGTAGGGTGTGCAGAAGGTAATATGTAAAGACAAAATAAAGGGATTAGAAAGAGGGCAAAGTAAATTGCGACTGATATCATTCACGACCAAAACCGCGTACTTCATCGCCGCTCCTATTTCACCTTTAAAGGAATAAGGTATTATTCAGTTGTCTTTTATCATCACCTTCTCTCGAGATGCGAGAACTCCTTGGTTTAGGAAGGTACACCTATTTTGCTTACTGGATAGTCTTCTTCCAAACCATAGGCTGGTGCCGAACGGTAGGGAAGGAAGAAAACCATTTAGCCTAACAATGGTGTACAGAAGGTAACGACTAAAGACTAATAAAGGGATTTGGAGAGACGACAATAAAATATACGGTTGAAGTCATGAATTGGATTATGGAAGAGGCATTGCTATGAATACCAGGATACCCCTACTAAACATTTTCATGTTTCAGTGCATTGTTAAAGAAAAACTGTTTTCCCGATTAGACAGTTACTCCAAGGGTATGTATTTACCAGGTTTCATTCTCATATCTGTATGGTTTTACAGATGATGAGTGGGAGTAAGATATTGGGAATTAGGTGATTATCCTCATTATATCGGAATTCGTTGTAATTGGTGATATTTGAGGAAATCGCCAGGGTACGGTTTTCCACCTACAACGCACAGGTTTTGAATTGTTTAACTCAGCGGACTTATACAGAGTATTGTATGTTGTCCAAGTGTCCATCAGGACAAAGGGGTAGGTCCTCGTACTATGTTTTGTTTACTTATAACTTCTCTAGTATTTAGACGAGTGTTTCGTAGAAATACAAGGTCTAAGTTTTGAGAAGTTGTGGGTATAAGAATAAAGTAGAGAACCAGGTATCACAAGTATCGGGATTCTTCAAAGAGATCGAAGATGTAGATTCTTGTGATTGGTATTCAGATGATAGTGAAGGTTTTGAGAAACGTGTTTCTCTTTCAGGTTACTCATAATTGGATGGATTCCTAAGTTGAGTAATGCTGATTAGCCTCTTTCCATTAAAGATGAAATGCACTGGAGACAGCTGCATGATTTGAATTTGGTTCCAATTAAATAAGTGCCAAAGTTTCTATATTGGATATAGAATAGTTCGTACCTTAAAAGATATTAAGGTACGGGGAGTTGTCCAGCTTATGCTTAAAACCAGACTCTGGATAACTCAGGGCACGATTCTGTAATGGCTGTTTGTGGGTTGACCCTGGCTATGACGAGGGTTGATATTCTACCATTTGGAAGATCAATAGTGATATTGTTCTTGACTCGCCACAGTTTTAGTAAAATGGATCTTTTTCAGAAAACAGTAGTGGGAGTATGGTAGAACTGGAAGTGATTCCAGAACCGCGAACGATTACGGAAAATTTAATAGGACCTATACATTCAATCAGGTTTGACATTCCAATAGCCACTCCGTAGGTATGGTAGGTAACCTCAGACGCCCGAGAGGTACTTCGGTAGCCTCAGAGACGGTGACAGGGAGGTTCTTATCTACCCAGACTTGACACTACTGTTGTTCCAGGTTATGAGACCCGGTAGGAGGGTTGTTGTAGTCAGTGGGAGCAGCGGAAGCATAGTGGGCAAGATGCTTATATCTATTTATAGACTTGAGCAGTTATAGCGGAGATAGATCATCTAATTTTGATATGACAGTCATGGGTTTGACTTCAATCAGAATAGGGGATGGATCAGTTAAGAAGGTAGTAGGGTGTGATGTCATGGTATCTGGATGACATACACAGAGTAGGAAGTAAAATTCCTATACTACGATCGGTTGGACTGTGGTCGTCACACAGTTGTTTCTCCAGACACGATATGGATATAATATTTGACATTCTGGTTTCTAGATCTATGGTTTTAGATCTGGATTTGGGTAGTTTCCCAATGTGGGTACTTTGACAAATATTCTAATGGTTTTTGGAATAGTTGACTCCTAGCATGGTGGTGTACCTGCAGGTGATGGAGTCACCCTCTCTAAAGGTGTCTTACAGACTAAAGGGGAGAGGGATGTGCATGATTGGTAGATCACTTGCTTAGGCAATTGAGTCAATCATGAGATGTCAAGTACCACACCAAATGTTGGTTTTGCACTAGATGCAATAAGTTTGTATTAATCCAATCCTGGAGAAACATAAGGAAGCAGTTTTGGAACATGAGTACATGTTCTACGGATTTGATGACGACAGCCTCTGTCGGGAGACGGTTATCATTCCAGGCTTCAAAGGTGACATGGATGACAGAGTGATTGTCAGAGTTATAGTTTTTCCCTCAGACGAAGAGGGACAGTATTATGGACAGGTGGTCCAAGAGGATACTGTGGGTGGCATGGTGCCCGATACTGATTAGGTTCAGTGATCGATACAGTCTAAGAAGTTTGGATTTGGAGTTCATTTATGAACTAGGTCCCATCAGATATCCAGACATATTCTAAGACAGGTATTACTCGATTCGGGAGATGGCTTTCTCCGCGAACTTGAGATTAAGAGAGATATAGGAAGAAACTTCTAGGCGGATCCACTCACTGAGGCTATTTCTCGAACACAATAGTTTTACAAACGGGCTTTGTGAAACTGATTAGTAGAGGAGTTGGATGTTCGGTTTCACACGGCTGTGAGTAGTCGACATCGCAAAATTAGCCTTGAGTGCAAGTGGGAGATTGTTGGAGATAGTGCCCTCATAGTCAATTATTGGATCGCGGGTACGTGATTGCAATGATTGCGGAGGACCTATACCGATAGGACAGTCTTACTCGAGATGATAGTATGCTATCTGGTTTGCCTTTATCAGTCGTGTACATGTTCAGGTGACTGATTGCATGTTACACTTTGATAGAGCCCTTAGGATCTTGCTTTACTACCAACAGTATGATGGCGATCATATACGTGAGAGTTGGGTAGTTTATACGTATATCCTTAATTGTGGTCCCTAGTCGTGGGAGTTTCGAGACAGGGCATCGATACTCCGGAGTAGACTAGTGTGTACAGTCGAGACCCCGACGAGGGGCGGTGGCCGGTCTCACAACCCACTGGTGTCAGTTGGATCACCTAAGATGTATACAGGTGCTCATTGGGTTATGAGTACACCGGACAGGACTCGCCGGGAATCTGCTAGTTAGTACTATACCTATCGTCAGATAGCAGTTCCCTGGTGACATGTGTACAGGTTAGTTCATCGACCTTAGGTCATCATTTGTCTCATGTGAGTTCCCACCGTGCTTTGATTTCTACCCTACCACGGCTCAAAGGAGTCGTGCAAACAGGTAGCTTTTGGGTACAGTCCCGAGCCATATGGAGGCACGTGAGCGGATAGGCAGGGGATTCGTCTCTCCCGGTATTGGGGGCGAGGTCGTGCTGTGTCTAGGAGAGCCATTACACAAAGTCGATGGCCATGGCAGGAGATTTACTGGTAGGTACTCCAGTAGTATCTCAGGGTGTTATTGGGCTTCACTCCGACACGACTTATACTGCTATTGGGGGTCTGACGTTACTAGCCCCCTAGGCAGATATGCGATACTCATTGACGAACGGACCGGACTGTATATACATTGTCACTGTTAGGCTCAGTAGGGTTTCTGGATGAGTTCGCTCATCGGCCTCCCTTGAGTTCGCTCATCAGCCTCCCTTGAGGTCAGTCCATGGGCAGCCGTTACGCATAGCTAGTGCCGCTAACGATTTGTGGTTAAACCCACTGCCAGGGTACTGACGAGTCATTAGAGTCCCCCACAGACAGTTTCCCAAGTTCGGGCGAAACGTTGTAGAGGCCATATAGTTTTATGGCAGGGTTCGGAAAATGCACGTGCGTTTACGCACGTGTTATTTTTCGGGCAGATGATACTGGTCGGCTTTGGTTTAAGCCGGATCCGAGTATTATATTGAGTAGGTATAATATCTTTGTCTCAGTTGCATTTGTATTCGGTCGTAATACAAATGCGGGTATATTTATACAGTTTCGGGGTTATCCTGAAAGTCGTTTCAGGATCACTTTTGGAAGTTGCCAGTTTCCAGTTTTCTATCAGCCGTCTTTTAACATTCGGTTAAAGACGGATTTATCTTTTCTTCAGTTGAGGTGAGTCATCATTCTAGAAGCTTCTAGAAGTGGTGATGAGGCTAGTGAGTCATTAGTGCATTAATGGTGTCATTAATGCTTTTGGTGACTAGGTTTTTTGATTCAATGTATCTTTGTGACTCATTGTTTTGCTTTAATGAGTTTTGTTAAGCTTAGGATATTTTGAGTGAGAAGCTTTCTCTTGTAGTCACCCCCCTTCTCCTACGATCACCCCCTCTTGCTATAAGTGGCCGGCCCCCTCCTCTCTCTCACTCACTTGATGGTTTTTCATTGGAAAAAAGATTATGATAGATTTGGGGTGTATGGAATTCACAGCTCATTTCATTCCATCACCCGATTCCCTCGGCAACTTCATTTACCGATCGTCCACGGATTTGGACGAAGTGAGACAAAGTCATCTACTCATTCTCTACATCATTCTTGGTCGTCTCTTTTAGCAAACTTGACGATCGAGTTGCCTCAAGTCAGAGGCGGGAGCCCGTTTAAAGAATCAGTGATGTGGTGCCACCTCGACGAGGATATCGGAGATCGACGAGATCGGAGCAGCCGCAACGGAGCATGGGATGATGGTTGAAGAACGAAGGACTCGGATCGTTCGGTACAATCTTCCTACACTCTTTACTGTTTGTTAGTTTAGTAATAATGGCAGATCCGGGTTAAAGTATACGATAGCGCCAGTTAAAAAGTTTTTGTTCCGCATTTGGCGTCTGTAGACTGCCGGGGCGCTAGCGTAGACTTACACTAAGTAGCAAACTACTATATTGAGAAAGATTGTCTGTACAACTGTGAATATCCCAAGCTTCCATCAAGTAATATACATACTAGTATGATACAGTAATGGCCTCTAGGGCATATACACTAACAGAGGGCTTATTTGCATTTATGCAAATAAGCAATTTAGAAGGGGGTCTTCTTAGGTACTTGAGAATGTTCTTCACTGCTGTCCAGTGGTCCTCCCCTGGGTCTGATTGATACCGGCTTACCGCGCTCAACGCGTAAGCTACATCTGGTCTTCTACATAGCATCGCATACATTATAGATCCTACCGCCGAAGCGTAGGGTATAGTGCTCATGCGAACCCTCTCCTCGTCAGTCTTAGGAGACATCTTCTTGGAGAGGGTAATTCCGTGCAATGCGGGTATGTTACCGTGCTTGGAACCCTCCATACTAAATCTCTTTAGTACGGTCTCTATGTACCTGGACTGCGAAAGTCCCAATAGTCTCTTGGATCTATCTCTATAGATCTTGATCCCCAGAATGTACGAGGCATCACCCAGGTCCTTCATGGAGAACCTTTGTGACAAAAATAGCTTGACCGATTGTAGCATAGGAATATCATTTCCTATCAAAAGAATGTCGTCCACGTACAAGACTAGGAATACGACAGTTCGTCCTACAATCTTCTTATAAACACAGGGTTCATCTTCGTTCTTGATGAAATCAAATTCCTTGATTGACTCATCAAAACAGATGTTCCAGCTCCGCGATGCCTGCTTTAATCCATAAATGGATTTAAGCAACTTGCACACCTTTCCGCTGCTCCCACTGTCTACGAAACCTTCTGGTTGATCCATGTAAACGCACTCTTCCAAACAACCGTTTAGGAAAGCCGTTTTAACATCCATCTGCCAGATTTCATAGTCATGGAAGGCAGCAATGGCAAGTAGGATCCGAATGGATTTGAGCATGCCACCGGAGAAAAAGTTTCATCATAGTCCAAACCAGGTCTTTGACGAAAACCTTTTGCAACGAGTCTAGCTTTATAGGTTTCCACCTGCCCATCTACACCAAGTTTCCTTTTGTAGATCCATTTGCATCCAACGGGTTTTACCCCAGGTGGAGCAATATCCAAGGTCCACACTTTATTGGCGTACATGGACTCCATTTCGGATTGCATTGCTTCCTGCCACTTATCAGAGTCCCTACTGATAATGGCCTGCCTGAAACTGGTAGGGTCATCTTCTTCCAAGATGCAATCCTCTCGATCCCCGTCTATGAGAAAACCGTAGTATCTCTCGGGCGGATGAGAAATCCTACCAGATCTGCGGAGTGGCTGAGGTTCGTTTGGGGTCACTGAATTTTCTGGTTCTGCTAAATCCTCAGTTTGAGTTTGTGGATCAGATATCTCATCCAGTTCTACCGTGCTCCCACTTATTTCTTTTGCAAGAAATTGCCACTCTAAAAAGGTGGCGCGGCGAGCAACAAACACCTTCTGTTCCTCAGTGTGGTAGAACAGATATCCCAGAGAATTTCTAGGATATCCCACAAACTTGCATAAAACTGACCGTGCTTCAATCTTGTCTGGTTTTTGTACTTTTACATAGGCCGGACAACCCCATATCTTAATTCGTTCTAGATATGGTTTCTTACCACTCCATATTTCATATGGAGTCTTAGGCACGGATTTAGACGGAACCTGATTCAGTAAGTATGCCGTTGTATCTAGCGCAAGTCCCCAGAATGAAAGAGGTAACTCAGCATCACTCATCATGGATCGAACCATATCCAATAGGGTACGATTCCTTCTCTCTGATACACCGTTGTGCTGTGGTGTATAAGGAGGAGTAAGCTGAGAGAGAATACCATTCTCTTTTAAGTAATCTCGGAATTCCGTGCTTAAGTACTCCCCTCCTCTATCAGACCGGAGAATCTTGATACTTTTGCCTGTCTGGTTCTCTACTTCGTTTCTGAATTCCTTGAATTTCTCAAAAGTTTCAGATTTGTGTTTCATCAGATACACATATCCGAACCTAGAGAGATCGTCAGTGAATGTGATGAAGTACGAGAACCCACCCCTTGCAAGTATAGACATCGGACCACACACATCACTGTGTATGAGTCCCAAGAGCTCTCTTGCTCTTTCTCCATGTCCGGTGAACGGAGATTTGGTCATCTTTCCTTTGAGACAAGACTGACAAGTTTCATAAGATGAAAACTCGAACGCATTCAAGAGTCCATCTTTATGCAACTTACTCAGTCTTTTCTCTCCGATATGACCAAGCCTACAATGCCACAAGTAGGATTCATTCGTATCTGAATTCTTCCTCTTGCGTGTGTTTTGTACATTGAGAACTGCATTCTGATTTAGAACGTAGATACCATTACACAGTATACCCTCTGCAACCAGTACCTTATGAAGGTAAATGTTCATGATATTCTTTTCAAGAACAAAGTTATATCCATCTTTATCGAGTAAAGAAACTGATATGATGTTGCAAACCATGGAGGGTACATAGTAGCAATCGTTCAAAATCATAGTCTTGCCATTTGGCAATACTAGGTGATATTCACCGACGGCTGCCACATTAACTTGTGCTCCGTTCGCTACTCTGAGCGACATATCACCCGGTGCAACTTTCCTACTTTTTCTCAGTCCCTGCAATAAATTACAGATATGAGATCCTGATCCGGTATCAAGTACCCAGGAGGTAGGGCTTACCGTAAAACAGTTCTCAATTACAAGAACACCTAAAGTAGATGCAAAACCATGCTTCTTCTTCAACTGGGTATCCTGGAAATCCATACAATCCCCTTTCCCATTCTCATACTCATGACTGTTGTCACAAGTTAGAGCTGAACCAACTTTCCCCAGTCCCGAATAAGAATTCGGATCGGTCAAGCGATACATTTTATTATCTTGATTAGGGCGTGAAAAGGTTGCTGCCTGGAGAGAGAGAAAAGAAACACTCAGCGTATGCTCTTGCAAGATTATTTTGGTTTATTAATTTATCTAACCAGGATGTCTCCCACTGTTTACTCAAATTCTTCTTAAAACCTTTTAAAAGAAGAACTAGTCAGGATTTTAATTTACGTCACAATACTTGCTTAACCTTTCAGCCAGGCTAGTGTCGGTACTTCAAGGGAGGTTTTCCAACGCTTTCGTGAAGTTCCTTAATTCAAGAACCTCTTTTCCCTGGGGGCGTAGCCCCGCTAACACCTTTCTAGACACCTGCTAGGTTCATAGCATTGATCGTTTAGTGAAATAATCTCCCAAGAGTAATCCAACTCATCAGTGGGATCGGGATCCAACTGTCATTGTGTGATGACCTAGATGGAATCCACTCTAGCCATCACACTCCAGAAGGTATGCTAAATCTGCAAGTTTCAGTACTTTTGAAACTCCCGATGTGGTTTTTGCCCCTAACGATTCATGACCTTGACAATGCCAACATATCATGAACTGTTGGTCAAGTTCGGCCCGTCATTATCTTGATTAACTTAGACCCACCCGCACAACTCTTGACAATGCCAACATAGCTATGCGACTGTCCTAAATAATCTGAAAAATAAGGCTGCAAACAAGCAATACTTAGCTACCGATCACTAAGCCTTGACAATGCCAAAATACGTAGCTCAAATACTGAGTAGTACTTGTAGGAAATGACGGAGGGCTACGGCTGGGTTTTTGGCGAAAAACCCGTTAACGTAATGAACTTGATATCGTTGAAGGAACCTGGTAATCTTTTTGAAAATATAGTGGCGAAAACTTTTGCTAAAGAGGTCACTCCCTGCGAAGGGATCTCGGCTCTTTCCTCATCGAATGAGGTGCAGGATATTCCAAACTGAATACCTCGATGCAAAGCAAGCATAATCGACTATAGTGAAGTCATTACCCTGACGAAAACTTTTGTCCAAGGGGTCACTCCCGATGAAGGGACCTCGGCCCTTGCCTCGTCGACTGAGGTGCTGGGCATTCACAGCCGAATACCGCTATGCAAAACAAAAATGAACGTCCTTGCAATAACAGCTTATTGAAAAACTTGTTCCAACAACGTCTTTTAGGTTTATTTTCTTGCATTAGTTCTTTTAATGCGTCCCATCATTTAAATCCTACCATTGCAGAAAACAACCAAAATATGACGTACGCTTATGCCATTCGCATTCGCCACGGGGCCCCGTCATCACCCGTTAGGTTACTTAACCAACGACAGAGCGGGGGCTGGGCTAGCGCGGCTGTAAAACATAAGCAACGCCTAAATAGTTATAAATATAGCAATGATAGACATTACAGATCACAGATGAATACATTGGATATACTAGGAATCCGCAATCCGTTCGAGCCTGCAACGAAAAGCGGATTACACGGTCGCGGTGAATAGCCAAAACCCCACCGAAGACCCCTACGGATGCGGCAAACTACCCGCTAAGTACCCGGCAGTTTGTGCACCCCTCCATGGGTCTATCCTAGGAGCAAAAACAGTAAAAAGAATTATACAATAACGGCTACAACCCCGACCCGGTTGTGAGGCCATACAAATAATAATATTTCATCAATTTACATATTACAAATGAATGAAAGAAAAACAAAAGCTCATCTCACATCCACCTCGGCTATTCACCCGCGACAGTCCAACACATTCATATACACATTCCAACAACAACAATCACAGATCACAGATATGTATAACCCCGACTAATCGACATATAGCGATTAGCCGACGTTCAATACAAAAGAACATCACAGATATAACCAACATAGTCAAAGTGTAGTGAAGTTCGGAAAAAATACGGAATTATAGGCCCCCAAAAACAAATTTCTATTCTGGAAAATCTGGGCACATATAATATATCTCAAAAATCCTAAAACCAATACAGAGATACACTGCACCAAAATCGAGGCAGAGAGGCGACAAGACGGCCGCGGATCCGCGGCGACATAGCTTGCTGTCGCCGCGGAAACGCGCTCGTTTGGTCAGATCTCTGGCTCGTTTTTGGTGGTTATCTTTAGAAAACCCTGAGATGATTTTAGGTGCATGACAAATTTTGTTTTGACCAGAAAAAATTTTAACAGAAACTCAGGTTTTCGCAACTTGGTTTTACCGATTTTTCCGTTTCAAACTTCGATACACTTCACTACCAAGCTAGTTTATGTTTAGTTAGGCTCTGATACCACTGTTAGGTCTACGTTACCTCTCCCGGTACTTTCGGGGTTGTGGAAACGGTAAAACAAAATTTTTTCTGATCTTTGTAACATGGACCGTAAAAGCCGGATCTTTGCTAAACAATACACTAGCAACCTAACATGAGATGTATCTACTCTGTTAGGGGTTATACCTCAACTTGAACTCCTTCTCTTCTTGTTGTTCTTCTTCTTTGTTGTTCTTCTCTTCTTGTTGTTCTACTCTTTGCTTGCTCAATGGTTGATCCGGACTTTGGTCACCTCCGCGGCCTCCTTGAGTCGAAGACGATCCACCCGAGAGATGTACACCGAGCTCCACCTCAAGCCGAGATAACTAGGGCAAGGAGATTGCTAATCTAGAAGCCCTAGGATGTGTAGAGGAGATGTATGGATGTGTTTGTCAAGTGGGATCCTTTTTCTCTCAACACATGAGATCAAAGGAGAAAATCAAGAGGAGGAAGAAGAATGAGGAAGGTTAGCAACCATGGATCTTCTCATTTTCTTCTCACTTGAAAAATCAAGAGAGAGAATGAAAAAGAAATTATGATACAAAGAAAAGTAACCATGGTTGCAATAATGCAAAAACAACATCATTGCTAATCTCATCAAGATAAAGTTTGATGGCTACATTGAAATGACCATTATCATAATCCAAAAGGAAAAAGAAAAAGAAAAGAAGAGTGTGGAAACCTCTTGAAAGTCAATGGTCAACCCGGTCAACCGGTCAACAAAGTCAAGAGGGGTCAACGGGGTCAAATGGTCAATGCAATTAGCCATCATAAGATTATCACTAATAAGATTAGTAAATGATGTTCGCGGTTCATAATGGTTTTGACCAAACGAACTATCAAAAACCCTAATGAGTCCGCCTCAAAATAGTTTTGACCGAATCAACTGTCAAAACCCTAATGAGCCTGCCGCATAACGGTTTTGGCCGAATCAACTGCCAAAACCCTAATGAGGCACCTCCTCCTTCATCGCTCCGGAAAACTGTGCATACACACCTGCATCCGTATTCCGTAGAATGCGGATGCACAGAAGACAAAACAAATCCATCCGTGCAATACTAGGATCCGGCTTAAACCAAAGCCTACTAGTACTGCCTGCCCGAACACCATACGCACACAAGTGTACGTAAGTGATCGCAGCCCTGCCGTAAAACCATACGGCCTCTACACGTTTCGCTCAGTGCAGGGAAACTCTCTGTGTGGGACTCTAAAGACTCGACACTACGCTGGCAGTGGGTTTAACCACAGACTGCAAGCGGCACTAGCTGTACGTAACGGTCCCCAGGTAGATATCGATGAGAAGGCCGATGAGGTAAACCCATCCGAACTCCTACTGAGCCTGTACGTGACAATCTCCGTACAGTCCGGTCTGTTCGTCTGATACATCGCATGTCGGGCCTAGGGGGCGGCAAGCGTCAGACCCCTAATAGCGGTACAAGTCGTGTCGGAGTGAAGCCCAGAACACCCTGAGATAACACTGGAACCTACCAGTACATCTCGCTTGCCCTGGCCAGGGACTACTTGTGTAATGGCTCTCCTAGACACAGCGCGATATCAACCCCCAATACCGGGAGAGACGAATCCAGTCTAGCCGTCACTACCTCCAAGTGCTTCGGGACTGCTCCCAACCACTACCTGTTTGCACGACTCAGTAGAGCCGTGGTAGGGTAGTAACCAAAGAACAGTGGGAACACACTCGAGGCGAAGTGACAGTGTCAAGTCAGCGGACTAAGCTGTACTCATGTCACCTGGGAACTGATAACTGACGATAGGTATAATACCAACCATCAGTTCCCGACGAGTCCTGTCCAGTGTACTCGTAACCTAACGAGCACCCGCATACTATCTCAAGTACAACGTACTGACGGCTGTGGGACAGACCGTCTCCCGTGCTGGGATGAGAAGCGCATACGCTAGTCTACTCCGGAGCATCGATGCCCTATCTCGATACTCCCACGACTAGGGACGTGTATAAGGATGTGCTTGTAGATTACCCAGCCCCCACAAGTGTGATCGCCATCACAACACCGGTAATCAAGCAAAGATCCTAAGGGCTCTACTAATGCGTATAGGTGATATAATAAATAAACACACATGTACACATTAAAGCAGAGACAAACCAAGTAGCAAACTACTATATTGAGCAAGATTGTCTGTACAACTGTGAATATCCCAAGCTTCCATCAAGTAATATACATACTAGTATGATACAGTAATGGCCTCTAGGGCATATACACTAACAGAGGGCTTATTTGCATTTGTGCAAATAAGCAATTTGGAAGGGGGTCTTTGCATATTATTGCATCATGATACTTGCACCATCATTGCTTGACTTTCTTTAGTCATTATGTTTTGACTTTTGTGTGATCATGGTTGTTGATGATGGTTGATTTGGAGTGTTGGTTTTGTGTGATGATTATTCATCATGATGAGCTTTTCTCTTTCTTGCATGATCACATACCATTCCTCTCACTCACTCACTCACTCTCCATTTTCACTCTCCTCTCTCTTACATGGCCGGCCAAGCCAAATATGGGGCTGCCCAATTTTTGTGGGTGGGGTTTTGTTCTCATGGTGCTTGCAAAATTCCATTTCTCATCACAAAACTCCAAGTATCATTCATCCACCATATACATGGCAACTACAACCCCTAGAGACAAAAGAGATCTGCAATCAACCTACAGCAAACCTTGGGCACGTCAACTCGCCAGCTTCGTGCCCGAGTTGCCTCGGTATAGAGGTGGGAGCCCGTAAAAGAAGCAGGCGACGTGGTGCCCTTCCGGCGAGGAGGTAGAGACCGGACATTCCGCGGGAGATCGGGACGACGACAAGAAGACCGGAGGACTCCGATCACTCGGTATATCTCTCTTCCCCATCTTGTAGTTAGCTAGGACTAGTTAATGGCCCGATCCGGGTTTTAGTGCACGGTGGTGCCGGTCAAGAAAAATTAAAGTTAGCCATCGCTTCCACATTTGGCCTCGGGATGGAGGCCGGGGCGCCGCCGTGCACTTACAGCTCCAAGCAGGACATCATTGCTGACTCGACGATGGAAGTGGAGTATATCGCTGCATGTGACGCCGCGAAAGAAGCAGTCTGGATGAAAAAGTTCGTTACAGAACTTTAGGTGGTTCCATCTATTGTTGATCCAATACCTTTGTATTGTGACAATAATGGGGTTATGTCTTTACCCAAAAATCACAGAGACCTCAACAACTTGAGCCTCACAAAAAATACCCAGAAAGTTCCAAATATCACGATAGAGCAGCACAAGAAAATGGAGTCCCAAACTTACCAAACATTCGGCGGAACAGTGGCTAAACCCTAGGTTATGCCGTGTTTCCACGTCTATTTGCTTGAGCTGGGCCCTCGTGTTTCTTGGGGATCCATATAATAACCTGCACGAATTTCTGCATATTTTTAATCTTAAAAATTCCAACTTTTGAAAAATGCACAGAAACTTGGTAAAATGCAGGTTTCGAAGTTCGATCAAATACTTTAATGTCGTATATGCAGGGTTACCTAAGACGGCAGCAAGTATTCGGGAGGCATCGTCCATGCCAAATTCAAATTTTTGCCGTTTTATCTAACACTAACAAAGAATCGTTAACTAGAAATCGACGAAAATTTAAATGCAAACACTTTGCAAGTAAAAGTGAGCAAGGAATACAACCTTTGTAGACCGGTCCTTCACTTCAATAGCTCCGTGTAGTAATCCCTTCGCTGCGATTGTGAACTCCGGACTCTAGAGAGGCTCCCATGAAGAAACAAACATGCTTTCTTCGAAGTCTTCGAGGCCGAAAATGATCTACGTCAAGGAGACACTTGTAATTCCACGGTAGCGCCCCGACCGACTAACAAACGCCAAATGAGGAACAAAACTTTTACAACTGGCGCTATCGCGTACTATAACCCAGATCTGCCATTAAAACTAAACTAACAAACTACAAAGCGGGTAGAACTGTTATAACGAACGATCCGAATCCTTCGGTCTTCAACCACCATCCCACGCTTTGTTGCGGCTGCTCTAATCTCCTGAATCTCCAGTCTTCTCGTCCAGGTGGCACCACGTCGACGGATCATTAAACGGGCTCCCGCCTCTGAACCGAGGCAACTCGATCATCAAGTTTGCTAAAAGAGATGACCAAGATTGATGTAGAGAATGAGTAGAACACTTTGTCTCGTTACGTCCAAAGCTATGGACGAACGGTTATGGAAGTTGCCCTTTTGAAATTGTGATGGAATGAAATGAGATATCAATTTTCCATACACTAAAACTATATCTTTTTATCCAAATGAACAACCATCTTCTCACAAGAGGGGGGAGGCCGGCCACTATATAGAGGGGAGGGAGGTGAGTGTAGGAGAGGGGGAGGTGATCACAAGGAATAAATATCAAGAAGAAAATATCTTAAAGCTTTACAAGAAACATTAATGCTAAAGGTGACTTACTAATACACCTTGCATAACATTAAATGCACTAAGCCACCTCACTTATCCTAGTCATCAACCATGAAGCTTCCACTCATGACTCACCCCCAAGAAGAAAAGATAAATCCGCATTTAACCGAATGTTAAATACGGCCGAAAAAAAACTGGAAACTGGCAACTTCCAAAAGTGATCCTGAAACAAATTTCAGGATAACCCCGTATCAGTAAAAACATACCCGCATTTGTATTACGACCAAATACAAATGCAACTGAGACAAAGATATTATATCTACACAGTATAATACTCGGATCCGGCTTAAACCAAAACCGACCGGTATTATCTGCCCGAAATATGACACGTGCGAAAACGCACGTGCATTTTCCGAACCCTGCCATAAAACCATACGGCCTCTACAACGTTTCGCCCGAACTTGGGAAACGGTCTGTGGGGGACTCTAATGACTTATCAACACACTGGCACTGGGTATAACCACTAGCACGTCAGAGGTACGAGCTGTACGTAATGGTTGCCTATGTATTCATTGGAAGGGAAGCTGACGAGCGAACTCATCCATAAACCCTACTGAGCCTAATAGTGACAATATACATACAGTCCGGTCCGTTCGTCTAAAGAGTATCGCATATAAAGTCTAGGGGGGTGGATAAAGTCAGACCCCTAATAACGTAATAATTCATGTCGGTATGAAGCCCATCACCATCTGAGAAACTTCTGATCCGAATCAGTAATTCTCCACTACCTCGCCCGAGGATTTCTAGTGATGGCCACTCGTGCACTGTGCGACATCAACCCCCAATACCGGGAGAGACGAATCCCCGATGATCCGCTCACTGCCTCCATGTGGCTCAGGACTGTACCCAAAAACTACATGTTTGCACGTCTCCTTTGAGCGTGGTAGGGTAGAAATCAAAGCACAGTGGGATCTCACACGAGACGAATGACGATCTCAGGTCGACAAACTAACCTGTACACATGTCACCGGGGA
Organism: Agapanthus africanus; assembly: GCA_030015575.1. Lineage (NCBI taxonomy): Eukaryota > Viridiplantae > Streptophyta > Magnoliopsida > Asparagales > Amaryllidaceae > Agapanthus > Agapanthus africanus. Next base: position 351,588,718 of record JASDDO010000031.1, on the reverse strand, counting down.
ACTTCAATCTGACGATATGTATAATACCAACTAGCATGTTCCCGGCGAGTCCTGTCCGGTGTACTCATAACCCAATGAGCACCTGTATACATGTTAGGTGATCCAACTGACACCAGTGGCTTGTGAGACCGGCCACCGCCCCTCATCGGGGTCCGACTGTATACACTAGTCTACACTGGAGTATCGATGCCCTGTCTCGAAACTCCCACGACTAGGGACACTTTAAGGATGTGCTTATAGACCCCAGCTCCCATATATATGATCACCATCATACTGCTCGCTGTCAAGCACAATCCTATAGGCTCTATCAACATGCAATAGTGAACTAAAGCATGTATACGATGATAAAGACAAACCAGATAGCATACTATCATTTCGAGCAAGACTGTCATATCGGTATAGGTCCTGCCTCAATCATTGCAATCGCGTACCTGCGATCCAATAATTGACTTTGAGGGCACTATCTCCAACAATCTCCCACATGCACTTAAGGCTAATTATTGCGATGTCGCATACTCACAGCCCGTGTGATACCGAACATCCAACTCCTCTACTAATCAGTTTCACAAAGCTAGTTTGTAAAACTCTTGTGTTCGAGAAATAGCTTCAGTGAGTGGATCCGCCCTGATGTTTCTTTCTATGTCTCTCTTAATTTCAAGTTCGCGGAGAAAGCCATCTCCCGAATCGAGTAATTCCTGTCTTAGAATATGTCTGAATATCTGATGGGACCTAGTTCATAAATGAACTCCAAATCCAAACTTCTTAGACTTTATTGATAACTGAACCTAATCAGTATCCAGCACCATGCCTCCCACAGTATTCTCTTGGACCACCTGTCCATAATATTGTCCCTCGTCAGAGGGAAAACTATAACTCTGACAATCAATCTGTCATCCATGTTACCTTGGAAGCCTGGAATGATAACCGTCTCCCCGAAGGAGGCTGCCGTCATCAAATCCTTAGAACATGCACTTATGTTCTAAAACTGCTTCCTTATGTTTCTTCAGGATTGGATTAATATAAACTTATTGCATCTAGTGCAAAAACAACATCTGGTGTGGTACTTGACATCTCACGATTGACTCAATTGCCTAAGCAAGTGATCTGCCAATCATGCATATCCCTCTCCCCTTTAGTCTCTAAGAAACCTTTAGAGAGGGTGACTCCATCACTTGCAGGTACACCACCATGCCAGGAGTCATCTATTCTAAAATACTATTAGAATATTGTCAAAGTACCCATATTGGGAAACTACCAAAATCTAAATCTAAAACCATAGATCTAGTAACCAGAATGTCAGATATTATATCCATATCCTTTGTGGAGAAACAACTGTGTGACGACCAAACTACAACCGATCGTAGTATAGGAATTTTACTTCCTACTCTGTGTATGTCATCTAAATACCAGGACATCGCACCCTACTACCTTCTCAGCAGATCCATCCATTATTCTGATGAAGTCAAGGCCATGACTGTCTCATCAAAATTAGATGATCTAATCTCCGCTATATTTGCTCAATCCTATAAATAGACATATGCTACTTGCCCACTATGCTTCCGCTGCTCCCACTGACTACGACAACCCTCTGGCAGAATAATATATACGTGCACTTCTAAAGCTAGTTTAGAATGACGCTATACTTTTCCTCCTGCCGGGTCCCATAGTATGGAACAACAGTAGTGTCAAGTCTGGGTAAACAAGAACCTCCCTGTCACCGTCCTTGAGGGTACCGGAGTACCTCTCTGGTGTATGAGGTTACCCACCATATCTGCGGAGTGGCTATTGGAATGTAAAACTTGATTGAATATATAGGTCCTATTAAATTTTCTGTAATCGTTTGCGGTTCTGGAATCACTTCCAGTTCTACCATACTCCCACTACTGTTTTCTGAAAAAATCCATTTTACTAAAACTGTGGCGAGTCAAGAACAATATCACTATTAATCTTCCAGATGGTAGAAATGTCAACCCTCGTCAAAGCCAGGGTCAACCCACAAACTGTTATTACAGAAACATGCCTTGAGTTATTCAGTGTCTGGTTTTAAGCATAAGCTGGACAACTCCCCTATCTTAACATCGTTAAGATATGAACTATTCTATATCCAATATAAAAACTTTGGCACTTATTTAATTGGAACCAGATTCAAATCATGCATTTGTCTCCAGTGCATATCAACTTAATGGAGAGAGACTGATCAGCATTGCTCAACTTAGGAATACATCGAATTATGAGTAACCCAAAAGAGAAACAAGTTTCTCAAAACCATTACTATCAACAGAATACCTATCACAAGAATATACATCTTCGATCTCTTTGAAGAATCCCGATACTTGCGATACCTGGTTCTCTACTTTATTCTTAAACCCACAACTTCTCAAAACTTAGACATTGTATTTCTACGAAACACTTGTCTAAAAACTAGAGAAGTCACAAGTAAACAGAACAGAGTAAGATGACCTACCCCTTTGTCCTAACGGACACTGGACAACATACAATACTCTGTATAAGTCCGCTGAGTTTGAATAACTCTAAACATGTGCATCGTAGGTTGAAAACTGTACTTATGATTAAGAACTACTCCGTTGTTCAATGCTCCTTACCCAATCGTCAACTGATATAGGTAAATGTCACGGACATAATTTCAAAAGGTTATATCTCACTTTATAAAAATAAACGTACAGATATATCATTTTGAAATTGGTGCACAACAATGGATACTCAAAACTAAATACATGTCGTCCGGCAAAAACCCAGACGACTTCCTCAAATATCACCAATTACAATGAATTCCGATATAATGAGGATGATCACCTTATTCCCAATAACCTACTCCCACTCATCATCTGTAAAACCATACAGGAATGGAACCTGGTAAATACATACCCTGGAGTAAGTATGTAATCGGGAAAACAGTTTTCCTTTAACAATGCACTGAAACATTAAAATATTTCGTAGGGGTATCCTGGTATTCCTAGTAATGCCTCTTCCATAATCCAATTCATGACTATAACCTTATATTTCTTTGCCATCTCTCCAAATCCCTTTATTTGTTTTTATTCATTACCTTCTGTACACCATCGTTAGGCTAAATGGTTTTCTTCCTTCCCTACCGTTCGGCACCAGCCTATGGTTTGGAAAAAGACTATCCAGTAAGCATAATAGGTGTACCCTCCTAAAACAAGGAGTACTCGTAACCTGAGAGAAGGTGATGATAAAAGACAACTGAATAATACCTTATTCTATTTCTCCTAAACTGGGGAAAAAAGCAAAGGTGGAAAAAAAAGGAGTGGTGATGAAGTACGCGGTTTGGTCATGAATGATAACAGTCGCAATTTACTTTGCCCTCTTTCTAATCCCTTTATTTTGTCTTTACATATTACCTTCTGCACACCCTACTTAGGCTAATTGGTTTTCTTTATTCCCTACCTTTCGGCACCTGCCTATGGTTTGGAAGAAGACTATCCAATAAGCGTAATAGGTGTACTCTCCTATACTAAGGAGCCCTCGCAACCTGAGAGAAGGTGATAATAAAAGACAACTGAATAAACCAATTCTATTTCTCCTGAACCTGGATCCATCCTCGAAGAAGTCCCTTCGAGTTCGTATATAACCATACGATGGATCTATCCAAGGGAAGTGGATGTCCGTAGTAATACGGGGTGTTCTGAGAAATACAAAGGGTATAAGAAGGAGCGGCAATAACTTATGCAACTCAGACAATCCAAAAGCCAATATTTTAAGAAGGTTCGGTCAACTTGGTCACTGAGTCATAGTCTAGGGTCGGTCAAAGGTCGCTGCCAAAGAGTGAGAGAGAAAAGAAACACTCTGCGTGCATTCTAACCTAGATCAGAATGGTTATCACTTTATCTAATCAGGAAACCTCCCACTGTAATCTCAAATTCTCCTCTAAACCTAAAAGAAGAATTAGTCGGGATCACCCGTAGAGTAAACCAACTCATCAGTGAGAATCGGGATCCAACTATCATCGCATGATAACTTGATGGAAGCCACTCAAGTTATCACACTCCAGAAGGTATGCGCATACTTGGCAAGTTTCATTATGTTTGAAACTCCCGATGTTATTTTTTCCTCATGCTCTTATGACCTTGACTTTAGTCAACAAATCATAAGTCACATGTCAATTCTACTCGTCATTATCCAGGTTGATTTGAACCCACCCGTACATACCCTTGACTTTAGTCAACAAGGTAATACGACTGTCCCAAACCAACACATCTATCTATGCAACAGATGAATACCCAGCAACTACCAAACACTATGCTTTGACTTTAGTCAACAAACATAGCTTGAATACTATTGACTATCCATAAGAAATGACAGAGGGCTACGGCTGGTTTTTGGCGAAAAACCTTTAACGTAATGAACTTGATCTCGTTGAAGGAACCTGATAGCTTTTTATAAAAATATAGTGACGAAAACCTTTTGCTAAAGAGGTCACTCCCGGTGAAGGGATCTCGGCTCTTTCCTCGTGGAATGAGGTGCAGGATATTCCAAACTGAATACCACAATGCATAGCAACTTGTAATCGACTATAATGAAGTTATTACCCTGACGCAAACTTCTGCCCAAGGGGTCACTCCCGGTGAAGGGATCTCGGCCCTTGCCTCGTCGGATGAGGTGCAGGATATTCCAACCGAATATCACAATGCAAAACAAAAAGAAACGTCTTTGTAATAACATTTTTTAAATTGGTTCCAACAACATCAAATATAGGTTTGTTTTACTTGCATTGATAAGAATCAACGCATTCCCATCAATTAATCACACCAGAAAAGAACGAAAAATAAAATGTACGTATATGCCATCCACATTCGCCACTGGGTCCCGTCATCACCCGTTAGGTTACTTAACTAACGATAGAGCGGGGACTGGACTAGCGCGGGTGTAAAACATATACAACATCTAATAGTATATATACCGATATACAATAATCGCTCCAGGCATGATAATATGCAACATTACAGAAAAGTAATAAGCATCACAGAACAATACAGATAATCTGGGATCCCCGGGTTTCACAGAGCCGCTACTGAAACCCGGCGTTCCCCTGGTCGTGTGGATAGCCTGTGCAATTAAAACCTAGACCCCTATGGGTGCGGCAAGTTACCCGCCAAAACCTGAAGCGAGGCAGCCCCCTACAGCAAAATGAATGGACCACCAGGCACTTCACGGAATCCGGTAACTTGAGCACCCCTTCTTGGGTCAACCTGTACCCCCTACGAGTGCGGCGAATAGTCTGCCAATTCTAGAGTGAGACCCCTCTGCCTCTCAAAGCCATGAGATACGGACCCGTTTCCCATCCAGAACCCGGCTATCCGTGCACTCCGTCGCTGGGTAAACCTAGTACAGAAAATAAAATATGTACAACGGGTACATCGACCTCAACCCGGTCGTTCCCCAAAAGATTATTATACAACAGGCAGTGACGGCAGTCCACATGTTGGACACTCGCCCCGCAATATCAAATATACAAATAAATCCAAACGGCACTACCATTGCACACTGCTATCCACCACGACAAATCCGCAATATCACAGTACAACACAGAACATCAACGCGAATGTCACGTTCGTAAATCCGTCTAAAAGAACTATAGCAATTAGACGCAATTTACCGCTCGAATGACATTCCCGGACGAAGATATAAAGTAAGTACTGTATACTAACAAGTTTAAAATTTCGATCGACAAAAGTTCCCGAAGTGGGCCCCACGAACTTCTGTTGTACATTAACCAAATATGGGCCTAAAAGAAACATTCCAGAAACCATAATTCACTGTGTAGAAGCCACTGTAGAAAATTGGAGTACCAATCTCACAAAACGGCGGCGGATCCACGGCCAAATCCATGTTTGGGTCGCGGATCCACGGCGTTACTGTTGAATTGGGCCACCAAATTTCACCAGTATTCTTATAAAAGCCTGCTTGTTTTTTTGTGATGCTCAAAATAATTTTTAGACTCTTTTAAAAATCGACAGAACCTTTAATGCAGAAAATTGTAGTTTCAGAAATTCAGTTCAATCGATATTTTAAACGCGTTAGCACAAGTTAGTATAGCTTAATGGTGAGGCTCTGATACCACTGTAAGTCCACGGTAGCGCCCCGGCCGTCTAACAGACGCCAAACGCGGAACAAAACTTTTACAACTGGCTCTATCGCGTACTATAAACCGGATCTGCCATTAAAGCTAAACTAACAAACTACAAAGCGGGTAGAAATGTTATACCGAACGATCCGAGTCCTTCGGTCTTCAACCATCATCCCACGCTTTGTTGCGGCTGCTCTAATCTCCTAAATCTCCAGTCTTCTCGTCCAGGTGGCACCACGTCGACGGATCATTAAACGGGCTCCCGCCTCTGAACCGAGGCAACTCGATCATCAAGTTTGCTAAAAGAGATGACCAAGATTGATGTAGTGAATGAGTAGAACACTTTGTCTCGTTACGTCCAAAGCTATGGACGAACGGTTATGGAAGTTGCCCTTTTGAAATTGTGATGGAATGAAATGAGATATCAATTTTCCATACACTAAAACTATATCTTTTTATCCAAATGAACAACCATCTTCTCACAAGAGGGGGGAGGCCGGCCACTATATAGAGGGGAGGGAGGTGAGTGTAGGAGAGGGGGAGGTGATCACAAGGAATAAATATCAAGAAGAAAATATCTTAAAGCTTTACAAGAAACATTAATGCTAAAGGTGACTCACTAATACACCTTGCATAACATTAAATGCACTAAGCCACCTCACTTATCCTAGTCATCAACCATGAAGCTTCCACTCATGACTCACCTCATGACTCACCCTCAAGAAAAAAAGATAAATCCACATTTAACCGAATGTTAAATACGGCCGAAAGAAAACTGGAAACTGAAAACTTCCAAAAGTGATCCTGAAACGAATTTCAGGATAACCCCGTATCAGTAAAAACATACCCGTATTTGTATTACGACCGAATACAAATGCAACTGAGACAAAGATATTATATCTTCACAGTATAATACTCGGATCCGGCTTAAACCAAAACTGACCGGTATTATCTGCCCGAAATATGACACGTGCGAAAACGCACGTGCATTTTCCGAACCCTGCCATAAAACCATACGGCCTCTACAACGTTTCGCCCGAACTTGGGAAACGGTCTGTGGGGGACTCTAATGACTCATCAACACACTGGCACTGGGTATAACCACTAGCACGTCAGAGGTACGAGCTGTACGTAATGGTTGCCTATGTATTCATTGGAAGGGAAGCTGACGAGCGAACTCATCCATAAACCCTACTGAGCCTAACAGTGACAATATACATACAGTCCGGTCCGTTCGTCTAAAGAGTATCGCATATAAAGTCTAGGGGGGTGGATAAAGTCAGACCCCTAATAACGTAATAATTCATGTCGGTATGAAGCCCATCACCATCTGAGAAACTTCTGATCCGAATCAGTAATTCTCCACTACCTCGCCCGAGGATTTCTAGTGATGGCCACTCGTGCACTGTGCGACATCAACCCCCAATACCGGGAGAGACGAATCCCCGATGATCCGCTCACTGCCTCCATGTGGCTCGGGACTGTACCCAAAAACTACATGTTTGCACGTCTCCTTTGAGCGTGGTAGGGTAGAAATCAAAGCACAGTGGGATCTCACACGAGACGAATGACGATCTCAGGTCGACAAACTAACCTGTACACATGTCACCGGGGAACTTCTATCTGATGATATGTATAATACCAACTAGCATGTTCCCGGCAAGTCCTGTCCGGTGTACTCATAAGCCAATGAGCACATGTATACATCTTAGGTAATCCAACTGACACCAGTGGCTTGTGAGACCGACCACCGCCCCTCGTCGGGGTCTCGACTGTATACACTAGTCTACTCTGGTGTATCGATGCCCTGTCTCGAAACTCCTACGACTAGGGACACTTTAAGGATATGCTTATAGACCCCAGCTCCCACGTATATGATCATCATCATACTGCTGGCTGTCAAGCAGAATCCTATGGGCTCTATCAACATGCAATAGTGAACTAAAGCATGTATACGATGATAAAGAAAAACCAGATAGCATACTATCATTTCGAGCAAGACTGTCATATAGGTATAGGTCCTGCCTCAATCATTGCAATCACGTACCTGCGATCCAATAATTGACTTTGAAGGCACTATCTCCAACAACACTAACCCAAGCTATCTCTTCACTAATTATGGAATTAGTGAAGCAAACGCCCTATACTAAATGGTAAGTAGTAGAGGATGATGAAGTATGAAGTGGGCTCACTTTAGTTTTAATTTTCTCACATTTTTCTCATATCTCCATTGAAGCTAGAAAGCTTCTAAGGAAGAAGAAGAAGAAGCAACTCATGAGAGAGTTGTGAATGAATAAATCATAAGGTTAGAAATACAACCATGGTGAGTTATCCTCTCATGAATAACTCATGTAGAGAATAAACCAAGGTAAAGGGTTAAGGTTGGGTTAACAAATATCTTAAGCAATGACAAACAAGTGGACTTGGTCAATGGTTATCAAGTGTGCACAAGAAATCAACCATGAAAAATTCCAAATGTTTATTAATTACTTAATAATAAATATCAACCATAACATAAACCCTAGCATGGTTCTAGTCTCATACAAACATGTTGCATTTGTAACCTAGCATGACACAAACATGTACACAAATATACATATCACATATATACAATGTGCACATCAAGTGAGAAAAGAAATCATAAGTGAGCTTAATATTAGTTAATGTATTGTAATATATCAAATATATAATTATACATTAAATTATTAAATCAACTCTTGATTTAATAATCCGATTATATCACATATAACCGACTAATATTTATATGTAACAAGTTATCGAATCAACTCTTGATCCGATAACCCGGCTATATCGCATATAACCGACCGATGTCACAAATCGCAAGAATAGAATACAGTATCACATATCGTATTAATCTCGGTCCCGCACATATCACTTATGTGCTCCTACTCCATTTCTCTTGAGCCAGGAAACCTCTGTGTAGGACTCTAAAGACTCGTCAATACGCCGACAGTAGGTGATGATCATATCAAACACCCACAAGCCGCAAGCGGTCTGCTAAACGTAACGGCCACCCGGGTATTGAGCAATCAGAAGATCAACAAGCAAGCCTTCTCACACTCCTGCGAATCCAATCAGTAACACTACCGTACAGTCCGGTCTCTTCGTCTGATATGTCGCATATCTCGTCTAGGGGTGGTAAACGTCAGACCCGGTAACTCGATAAGTCATGCCAATATGAGGCTCATAACAGATTAAGAAACTACTGATAACACTTACCAGCATATCTCTGAAGCAGCCTTGGCCAAGGACTTCCTGTTATAACCAATCGAGCACAGGGAAACATCAACCCCCAATATCGGGAGAGACGAAACCCCTCCTATCGCTCATTGGCTCCGTTTGATTCGGGACTGTACCCAAAAGCCACCGTTTTGCATGTTCTCTTGAACATTGTAAGGTGGAAATCAAAGCACAATGGGAATCACACTAGACTCTATGACGATCTCGGGTCTACAGACTAACGTGTACCAGTGTCACCAGAGAACTGCCATCTGACGTGAGGTACAATACCATCTAGGAGTTCTCGGCGAGTCCGTCCAGTGTACCCAGTCCCCACTAAGCACCAATATACTGTCTCTGATGTCAAACACCAATGGATATGGGATCATCCATTGCCCATCTACAAGGGTCGAGAAGCTATACGCTAGTCTACTCTGGTATATTGTTGCCCTGTCTCCATACACCCTCGGCTAGGAACATTTGAAGGATATACTTAACGACTATGCTGTCCCCACTATTATGATATGCATCATAATCCTGGTAGTCAAGTACTCATCCTAAGGGCTTTATCAACATGTAACATAGAGACAATCAGTGTACATGTTAAGATAAAGAGCAACCAGATAGTATACTATCATGTCGAGCAAGAAAGTCCTCCATATATACGTCCAAGCATCCATTACAATATACATCGTATGTACAGTAATGGCTTCTAGGGCATACATATAACTAATAATCACCCACTTGCACTAGAGCCATCTGTTCTAGTATCTAATACCCAACAATCAGCAGTGGTTGAAGTATCTCATACTCAACAATCCAATAAAAGTCTCTCCTGGAAATAAGCCTTTGTGAGTGGATCCGCTGTGTTTTCCTCTGTATCTACCCTCCTTAACCTCGATCTCCCTGGAGATCATCCATCTCCATGATCAGGTGATACTGCCTAAGAATATGTCTAGATCTATGAAAGGACGGGGATTCCTAGGCCAAAACCACAACTCCATTGTCACACAATGGTAGGAACGAAGTTCATCTCATGAACTAATGTACATCCAGACTACCTCTTTAGTAGTATCCTTGGTAGCAATGTATCCAGCATTTATCTTCTAGTGTGTCACGGTATCTATCTTGGAACTCTTCCAACATACCGTCCCTCTACTTAGGGTAAAGACAATAATTGTGACTGACATTCAGTCAACCTTACCACTCTGGAAGCTATCCAGTGATTCTCCCCAGGATCGATTGATACCAACTTACTACACCTAGTGAGAATCCTAACTTCCACTTAGATCTATCTCATAGATCCAAAACCTAGGATTTAGGAGGCATCATCTTGATCCTATATGGAGAATCTTTGTGATAAGAGAAGATTGATCGAGCGCAGCATAGGAAACTCCTTCCCTATCAAGAGTATGTCATCCACGTACTATACGAGGATCACCACCATACTCCCTGCTACCTTTTTATATATACAAGGTTCATCTACCATTTTGATGAAGTCAAACTCTTTGACTACCATATCAAAACAGACGTCCCATCTCCACGATGCCTGCTTTAACCCATAAAGCAATTTGCACACGTCTCCGCAGTTCCCACTGTCTACGAAGCCCTCTGGCTGTGTACTTATAGACGCTCTCTTCTAAATCACTATTTAGAAAAGCAGTCATGACACCTAATCGCCAAATATCGTAGTCATGATATGTAGCAATGGCAAGTAGGATCCGGATGGACTTAAGCATAGGAAGAAGAAAATGTTTCATCATTATCCACACCTGGTCGATAACGAGAACCTTTTACAACAAGTATGAGCTTTGAATGTCTCAACTTTTCCATGTACACCAAGTAATCTTCTCAAGATATACTTGCTCCTGATGGGGATTTAACCCTTCAGATATAGCAACCAAAGTCCATACTTTGTTGGTGTATATGGATTCCATCTTAGATCGCTTAGCATCCAGCCATTCTCACAGAGTCCCCACTCCTGATGGCCTGCTCGAAACTAGTTGGGTCATCATCTTATGATCCAATCATCCTCGCTCCCACTGTCATAGAGAAAACCGAAGTATTTCTCAGGAGGGTGAGGAACCCTACCAGATCGGCGGAGAGGCTGAGGTTCATTGGGAACTATTGAGTCCTTTGGTTCTACCAAATCATCAGCTGCAGTTTGTATAGCTGGAACTCCTTCCAGTTCTACCTCATGACCACTAATTTCTTCACAAGAAATTCCCTTTCCAAAAGGTGGCATGCTGAGAAAACAAAACACCTTTTGCTCCCCAGTGTGGTAGAAGATATTCCCTTGCGAATGCTTGGGATATCCAACAAACTTTCACAGAACTGACCTTGCCTCGAGCTTGTCCGGATTTTACTTTTGACATAGGCCGGACAACCCTAAATCTTAACTTACTTAAGAGATGGGCTCTTCCCATACCATATCGCATATGGAGTGGCAGGCACCTAATTTGATTGGAACCCTATTCAATAGGTATGCAGTTTCTCAAGTGCATAACCCCCAAAAGGAAATAGGCAACTCAGTAGTACTCATCATAGAGCACACCTTATCATATATGGTGCGATTGCTCCGTCCCGATACACCGACGTGTTGTGGTGTATACGGAGGAGTAATGCTGAGAGAGAATATTATTCTCCTTTAGAATAGTCCAGGAATTCTGTGCTCAAGTATTCTCCTCCCTGATCACATCAAAGGACATAATACTTATACCCGTTTTGGTTCTCTACTTCTAACTTATATTCTTTGAATATCTCAAAGGGTTCAGACTTGTTTTTCAACAAGAACATATGTCCGAATATTGAGAGATCATCAGTGAATGTAATGAAGTACAAAGAACCGTTCCTGGCATGTGTAGACAGGGGACCTACATACATCATCATGTATCAATCCCAAGAGTTCACTAACTCTTTCTCTGTTTCCAATAAATGGAGCTATGGTCATCTTATCTTTGTGACATGACTGAAAAGTTTCACAAGATGTAAATTCAAACAGATTTAAATATGCATCTAAATGTAACTTAGTTAGTCGGGTCGCATTGATATGACCTAGTCTACAATACCTCAAGAAGGATTCGTTCATTTCTGAACTCTTCCTCTTGTGTGTGTTTTGTATGTTAAGAACTGTAGTTTGATTTAGAACGTATATGCTTTTAGATAATGTGCCTGAACTGATCAACTCTTGATATAGAAAATGTTCAAAAAATTATCTAACAATACAAAATTATATCCTTCTTTACTAAATAAAGAGACTGATATGATGTTGTATATCAGGTTCGATATCTAATAACATTCGTTCAGAATCAATGTATTCGGTAATACAGGGTGATAACTGACGACTAGCTTGGCTGCAAAAATTGCACCTTTTCCTACTCTTGAAACTTATCACCCTTTCTCAGTTCTCTACCTATCTTTAGCCCATGTAACATATTACATATGTGGGATCCCGATCCGGTATCTCATACCCAGGACGTAAAGGAAACTGAGAAACGGTTCTCTGTAATGAACACACCCGAAAAATATTCATCATCATGTACTTTCTTCGTTTGGGCGGTACGGGAATCCTTGTAATCCCCAATTTCCTGCTCGACCTTATAACTATTATAAGTTGGAGCGGGACCAACGTTCCTTAACTCAGTATAACAAGCGGGTTCGGTCAATACATCTGTATTATTATCTTGATTAAGGCATGACATGGTCGCTACTTAGAGAGAGAGAGAAGAAAACACTCAGCGTATGCTCTTGCAAGATTATATTAGTTATTAATTTATCTAATCAGGATGGTTCCCACTGTTTTTTTCAAATCTTCCTTCAAACCTTAAAAGGTAAGACTAGCCGGGGTTAATTACACCCTACAAGTACAGATTGCTATATGGGATATAACATGAACATTGTGAAAATTTGAGGGGGTTTCATGAAAATTTGGCCGGCCACCACCCCCACATCTCGGCCAAAATCCGAGCACCCCCCTTGAAATTTTTTTTGTGTTCTAGTGACAGGGTTTTGGTGTTTCAGGTGTTGTTTAATTTTGCTAATTTTGCATGTGATGTAATCTTACACTATAAGCAATTCGGAGTGTTTCATATTCGTAGTTTTAACATTGTTTCGGGCTATTCGTATGTTGTCTAGACGAAATTAGAAAGTTCGATCGAATGTCAAAAACCCATTTTTCAAAGTTTAACGTATTCGGAAAAATATGCAAGTGATTCTGCGGACCCTCTAGAAGGACGAAACCTTAACTTGATTATATGGCCGTCAGAACCGCCACTAAACCCTAGGGTTTGTGGTAGTTCAGTGTTGTCACATGTGAGGCGTTGGTTTGACCCTTCTACGGCTAATTCATAGGTACTGTGGCATCTTCTAGGTATTATTAAAATTGTGCTCAAGTGTTGAGCTGTCGGGAAATTGTGGGACTTTGATGAATCGATTGAAAAGTTTCAAGTCGTCCGGATATTATGTGATGGGATATAATACTTGGAATCATAACTAATTTGAATTTTAGAAATCTAGCAGTTTAGTCTCATTTGATCGGTTGCCACGGGAATTTAATGCGATCAAAAGTCCGTTGCAATCACGTAGCGTACGCGGATACCCGCCGGGTAACATTATTAGACAGCCATGCCCCATAGCCCCGACCAAGTGACTGTAGGAGAACCCTGTCACCAAAAGCATCCGTTTGGGTGCTCGCGGCAGCGGTGTTCCGCCTTAGTGCACTTCGTCGACGGCATCGGAGGTGCGGCCGTCTACTAAAGTTTCCGACGAGCATTCGATCAGGATGTCGGGAATCTTGTTGAATTTCCCGACTTGTTATTGTAAAGTGTTTTCAATATCGAGACTAAAATGCGGGGTTTATAATTGTTAGGCATGCGATGTCTAAGAAATTCATTTAGTTAGGCATGTGATGTCTAAGGAGGTTGTGAATTCCAACTGTTGTAGTTTTTCACTTTCTTTTCTACGACCGTAAGTGTAATATATGGTGTATCGCCGGTTTCGGTGCTATATGTCCGCGACAATTGGGATACGCATATTTACTTACATTGATGACATGTGATGTTATGTGTTGCTATGATATGTTATATTGGATCATCGTGTTTGAATAGCCTAGTGTTTTATGTGAGATGAGGGGTTTTTATTTTCATTCATGTAAAATTCATTGTATGTAATATTCTTTTATTGGGGCACATCCGGGTTGAGGATGATGTCACCATTGTATATTATTTACTTTTCCGCATTAGGATAGACCCAAGGCGGGGAGCACAAGTAACCGGGTTCTAGGGTCCAGTGGGAGACCATCTCAAGGAGTTGAGACCGGGTCTCCTAACTCTAGAATTGGCAGGGTTGCTTGCCGCTCTCGTAGGGGTCTAAGGATGTGGGTTTGGCTATTCATCATGACCGTGGAATCCGTGTTTTATACAGGCTTAAAATAAAACCCGGAAATCCTAGAATATCCAATATTTCATATGTTGTTTTCTGCTGCGTTATCTGTGATGTGATCATTTGATATATGTTGAGATAGATAATGGATATAGTATATGTGATATATTATATAGAAGTTGCTTATGTTTTACACCCGCGCTAGCACTGCCCCTCTCTGCCGTTAGTTACCTAACCTAACGGTGCACGAGGGGACATCGAGGCGAATGCGGATGGTATAAGCGTACGTTGTATTTATCTGTGATGTTTAGGTAACTTAAAATGATGGGACTTTATTAATGAGATTAATGAAAGAAAATAAACCTAAAGATGTTGTGGAATCGAATTTTCAAAAACAGGTAGCTCTAATTGTTGCTTTGCATAGCGGTATTTCTTGTAGAATATCCAGCACCTTATTCGATAAGGAAAGAGCCGAGATCCCTTCACCGGGAGTGACCTCTTTAGCAATAATTGGCAGATACTACAACCCTCGGTTTTGTCTTTTGATTGATTTTGTAGATCTTGCTTTGCATAGCGGTATTGTGAATATCCTGCACCTCACTTGACGAGGAAAGAGCCGAGATCCCCTCACCGGGAGTGACCTCTTTAGCAAAACTAGCAAAGGCCTCAAAAACACTCCATTTTAAATCATTTGATTCTACAACGATATCAAGTTCATTACGCAAAGGGTTTTCATAAAAACCTGTTGTAGCCCTCCTTCATTTCAGATAAGTTCTAGTTAGTATTCGTGTTGCGGTAGTTTGGCCTCCGTCAAGGCGTAGTGTACGGTAGCTGATTAGTGCTTATCTGCTTGCATATGATGTGATAGGATTAGGGTATTCGTACGGCATAGTTTGGCCTCCGTCAAGGGTCATGCGGGTGGGTCTAATTCAATCAGGAAATGATGGGTTGAACTTGACTAGCGGGCTATGGGTAGTTTGGCCTCCGTCAAGGTCATAGGACGCTAGGGGTAAAATAATATCAGGAATTTCAAGTGTTGAAATTTGCAATGAGATTGCATACCTTCTATGAGATAGTTGGATCCCGGTACCCACTGTGAGTAATTGTTACACCTAGGAGAGTTTTACACATTACAATTAGCCAATCAAGTAGGTGTCTAGAAAGGTGTCAACAGGGTTACGCCCCTGGGAAAATAAGGTTTATTTAAATTAGGAGAAAAAAAACTCATGAGAGAGTTTTGAATGAATAAATCATAAGGTTAGAAATGCAACCATGACGAGTTATCCTCTCATGCCTAACTCATATAGAGAATAAACCAAGGTCAAGGATTAAGATTGGGTTAACAAATATCTTATGCAATGACAAACAAGTGGACTTGGTTAATGATTATCAAGTGTGCACAAGAAATCAACCATGACAAATTCCAAATGTTTATTAATTACTTAATAATAAATATTAACCATAACATAAACCCTAGCATGGTTCTAGTCTCATACAAACATGTTGCATTTGTAACCTAGCATGACACAAACATGTACACAAATATACATATCACATATATACAATGTGCACATCAAGTGAGAAAAGAAATCATAAGTGAGCTTAATATTAGTTAATGTATTGTAATATATCAAATATATAATTATACATTAAATTATTAAATCAACTCTTGATTTAATAATCCGGCTATATCATATATAACCGACTAATATTTATATGTAACAACTTATCGAATCAACTCTTGATCCGATAACCCGGCTATATCGCATATAACCGACCGATGTCACAAACCGCGAGAATAGAATACGGTATCACATATCGTATTAATCTCGGTCCCGCACATAACATATATGTGCTCCTAATCCGTTTCGTTTGAGCCAGGAAAGCTCTGTGTAGCACTCTAAAGACTCGTCAATACGCCGGCAGTAGGTGATGATCATATCAAATGCCCACAAGCCGCAAGCGGTCTGCTAAACGTAACGGCCCGCGGGTATTGAGCGATTAGAAGATCAACAAGCAAGCCTGCTCATACTCTTGCGAATCCAATCAGTAACACCACCGTTCAGTCCAGTCTCTTCTTCTGATATGTCGCATATCTCGTCTAGGGGTGGTAAACGTCAGACCCCAGTAACTCGATAAGTCATGCCGATATGAGGCTCATAACGGGTCGAGAAACTACTGATAACACTTTCCAGTATATCTCTGAAGCAGCTTTGGCCAAGGACTTCCTGTTATAGCCAATCGAGCAATCGAGCACAGCGCAACATCAACCCCCAATACCGGGAGAGACGAAACCCCTCCTATCGCTCATTGCTTCCATGTGATTCGGGACTGTACCCAAAATCCACCGTTTTGCACGTTCTCTTGAACGTGGTAAAGTGGAAATCAAAGCACAGTAGGAATCACACAAGACTTTATGACGATCTCGGGTCTACAGACTAACCTGTACCAGTGTCACCAGAGAACTTCCATCTAACGTGTATAATACCATCTGGGAGTTCTCGGCGAGTCCGTCCAGTGTACCCAGTCTCCACTGAGCACCCGTATACTGTCTCTGATGTCAAACACCAATGGGTATGGGATCATCCATCGCCAATCTACATGGGTCGAGAAGCTATACGCTAGTTACTCTGGTATATTGATGCCCTGTCTCGATACACCCTCGACTAGGAACATTTGAAAGATGTACTTAACGACTACTCTTTCCCTACTAGTATGATCTGCATCATAATAATCCTGGTAGTCAAGTACTCATCCTAAGGGCTTTATAAACATGTAACATAGAGACAATCAGTGTACATGTTAAGATAAAGAGCAACCAGATACCATACTATCATGTCGAGCAAGAAAGTCCTCCATATATACGTCCAAGCATCCACTACAATATACATCATATGTACAGTAATGGCCTCTAGGGCATACATATAACTAACAGTCTAGACATCACCCAAAGCTCTAGCTTGGTTCTGATACCATGAAAGTGTGTCATAGCACCTCTACTAGGTTTATACAAGCAAAAAATATGCAATTTTAAAAAATCTAGAGTGCTAAGCTATACTAACCTAGAATTGAACTAGAGAATTAGGGTTTTCTTAGCATGAAAGCAAGTTCTATAACTAAGTGAAGAGGGTAACAATCTTTGTAGACCAAGTACTTCACTTCTATAGCTCCAAGTAGTAGTCCATAAGCTCCAAGTAGTAGTCCCTAGAACTTTTCAAGGCTTCACTTGAAGAAAGGATCAAGCTTGCTTTGATGTCTTCAAAGCCGAAGATGATCCACCTTGAAGTCTCACTGACCCAAGCTATCTCTTCACTAATCAAAGTATTAGTGAAGCAAACAACCTATACTAAAGGGCTAAGATAATGTAGGTTGGTGAAGTAGGAATTTTGCTCACTTTAGAAATATAATTCTCTTTTTATTCTCCAACTCAAGAAAAACTAGAGGAGGAAGAAGATGAACTTGGGTGATGAAAATATCTCAAAGTTAGAATGAGAGAATTAACCATGGGCTAAAGTTAAGAGTTAGGTGAGAAAAATATCTAGAGTAAAACAAAATTAATGAGATGAATGGCTTCTACATGTTTCTACAAGCATCTAACCCATGCTCATTTCCAACTCATTTTTAATTTTACTCTTAATAAATAATCACCCTAATTATCTTTAGTCTTAGTGTGAATCTCATACACCCATGTTCTATGTATCATCCACCATGACACAATAGTATTTTATATTTAAATATATATATATATATATATATATATATCATTATATATAACAAGAGAAGAAAATCATTAGTGAGCACAATATTAGTTAATATATAAATATATCAAATATAAATATATATTAAATTATTAAATCAGCACCTGATTCAATAATCCGGTCATATCATATATAACCGACTAATATCATTTATATGTATATCAAATCAACACTTGATTCATTAACCCGGTCATATCACATATAACCGACCAATATCAAATATATATATATATATATACATATAACATTTTATTGAATCAACACTTGATTCAACAATCCAGTTACATCACATAAAACCTAACCGATATCAAATATCGCGAGATTAGAATACGGTATCACATACTCGTATTTAATCAAACTCCCGCACATATCACCATATGTTCCCTACTTCATTTCGCTTGAGCTAGGAAACCACTGTGTGGGACCCTAAAGACTCGTCAATACGCAAGCAGTAGTTAATGATCTTATCAGTCACCCACAAGCCATCAGCAGTACTAGCTGGACGTAACGGCTACCCAGGTATTGAGCGAATAGAAGATCAACAAGCAAGCTTGTCCAAACTCCTGCAAAGCCATAAACAACACTTATCGTACAATCCGGTCTCTTCGTCTTATATGTCGCATATCGAGTCTAGGGATGGAATCGTCAGACCCCAGTAACTTGATAAGTCATGCCGATGTGTGGCCTATAACCATTCGAGAAACTACTGATAACACTTACCAGTAAATCTCATCAGCCCTGGCCAGGGACTTGCCATTATAGCCAATCGAGCATAGCGCAACATCAACTCCCTATACTGGGAGAGACGAAACCCCTCCTATTGCTCATTGCCTCCATGTGACTCGGGATTTTACCCAAAATCCACCTGTTTTCATGACTCCTTTGAGCCTTGGTAAGGAGGAAATCAAAGCATGGTGGGAACCACACAAGACTTTATGACGATCTCGGGTCTACAGACTAACTTGTACAAGTGTTACTAAAGAACTGCTATCTGACGATATGTGTGGTAACATCTAGGAGTTCTCGGCATGTCCTGTTCGGTGTACCCATTCTCTAATGAGCACCTGTGTGCAATCTTTGATGTCAAACACCATGGTTGTGAGATCAACCATCGCCCCATACAGGGTCAAGAAACGTACGCACTAGTCTACTCTGAAATATCAATGCCCTGTCTCGATACTCTCTCGACTAGGAACGGATAAAGGATGTGCTTGTGGACTACATAAGCCCCACTAGTATGATCTACATTATAGTCCTGGTAGTCAAGCCAATATCCTAAGTGCTTTACCAACATGTATCAGAGAGACGGTATAATAATAATAGTGTACATGTTAAGATAAAGAGCAACCAGATAGCATACTATCATGTCGAGTAAGAAAGTCCTCTATATATATGTCCAAGCATCCACTATATCATACAATAATGGCCTCTAGGGCATACATATTCCTAACATGGTGTACCTACCAGTAAATCTCACTTTCCCTGGCCAGGGACTTTGTATATTGGCTATCCGAACACAGCGCGATATCAACTCCCAATACCGGGAGAGACGAATCCTTTCTATCCACTACTGCATCCAAGTGCATCGGGACTGCACCCAACCACTAGCTGTTTGCACAACTCATTTGACCCATGGTAGGGTAGTAATCTTAAGTACAGTGGGAACACACTCGAGACGAATAGTGATGTCAAGGCAATGGACTAGCTTGTACTCATGTCACCTGGGAACTGCTAACTAAAGATAGGTATAATACCAACCAGCAGTTCCCATCTTGTCAAGTGTAACTCATAACCTAATAAGCACTTTTATACTATCTCTGGTATCGCATACCAATGGTTGCGGGACAGACCATCTCCCTTGACTGGGATGAGAAGCGTATACACTAGTCTACTATAGAGCATCGATGCCCTGTCTTGATAATCCTATAACTAGGGACATGCTTAAGGATGTTCTTATAGACTACCCATCCCCCACTAGTGTGAATGCCATCACAACACTGGTAATCAAATGATCTTGAGGGCTCTATCAATATATATTTACGATATGCTAAAAGAAACATATACACATATTAAGATAGAATCAAACTAGATACCATACTATCATATTGAGCAAGACTGTTATTATATCTGTGTATATCCCAACCTTCCAAAATGTAATATACAATCCAGTACTATACAATAATGACCTCTAGGGCATGTATCACTAACAGCCAGATTATCAAATCAAGTTTTATTTTAATACTTTGTACATATTTTTATATATGTATTCTAGTATTATTGTTCACTATTCATTTTCTCTCTTGGCTATTCGTATTTTTATATGGATACGCGTATATGTATTTCGATACGTATACCGGGTTGTATTCCGTATTTATACGAAATTTGTTCTAGAAGATGGACACCTCATTTGTGAATATTCATTTATGAATATTCATGAAATGGGATGGAGGGTGAAGTGACATTGATCATAGTTGAAGACATGTAGAGAGGAATGGGCTTCATTTTTATATTACAAATTGTTATGAGATTTTATTTGTATGGTTGTAAAAATTGTGAAGCCATTTTACATTCTATTCTTCTTCATTCATTCTCTCATGCCTTCAAGAGTTGCTCATGTCCATTTTTCCTCACCTCCTCCTCCTTCTTCTTTGTTTGATTTGAGAGAAAAATATAGTGGAAAATTCCTACATCCCCACTCTCCAATCTTAGCGAGCTTGGAGCGTCGGTTGTTTCACTAGGTGAAGCCGGAACATGGATTGGTTCCCTCGAGTGGATCATATTTGGAGAAGGATGACCGGCTTGCAAACGTGACCCAGAGCTCTTTAGAGCATGCTAAAGTCTAAACCAATTGGAGCAAATGAAGACGCTACAAAGGTTGTAATTTCTATCTTGTTATGGTTCTAGTTTAGGTGTTTGGTTAGATTCTTTGTTTAGGGTTTCTAGTGCCACGAAATTTTTTTATTTTTGGATTCTTCATTGGCCACGAGTTAGCGGCGAAGGCACTAAGAACTTTCAATGGTATCATAGCCACCCAAACATCCTAAACTATATTGTTACGACTTCCGAATCCCGCCGTTTTTGCTCTGCAAAAACTATTTATAAAACAGTGAGAAAACCATGCTAAACTTAATGTTTTGACTCCTCGTGGGCTCTCGGTTTGGACCGAGAAGCTGTGAAGAGATGCATGGGGACACCGGGGGGACTTAGGGATAGTCCATACCCCCGAGACTACCCAAATGGTGGCCTTGGGGGGGTGGGGACCCGAAACTGCCTCAGAAGGAAGTTTCAGGTCTGCTTACCCTTTGGGCCACGTTAGGGTGGCCTAAGGGGTGGGTACCCCGTAGGTGCCTCTAGGTCGACGTTAATTTCTTGTCGAGGTCTTCAGCAATGTTTCGGCTCAATCCGAGGTCATTTCGGACTCCTGGAGTGGTTTTAGCATGGAATTTTTGTCGGTTTTTAGCACACTTGATTTTCAGTGTTTTGGAAAATTGAAGTGTTGGATATATGTGTGTGGTATTCGATTGTCGTAGGCTTTATGATGGTTGCGTGTATCATAACGTTAAGTAAAACGTCGTCTAATTGCTATATGTATGAATTAGACGAGGTTATGGAATTGATACTCACAAGTTTTCATGTTCTGTAATGGATGATGCTTTCTTTATTATGGTTATGTTGGATTTGTCGCGACGGAAATCCCGGTGTATGTATTATTAGATGTAATTCTCTATGATTTAATGTATATTCATATTGCATGACGAGCATCCGACATATGGACTGCCGTCATCGCGGCTTGTATTATTCTTTGGGGCGCGTCCAGGTTGCGGACGTAGTCACCGTTGTATATTCGGTTTTTCCATTACAAGTGAAAGTATGTCTTAGCACCTCTACTAGGTTTATACAAGTATCGAGTATGCAATTTTAAAAAATCTAGAGGTCTAAACTATACTATCCTAGAATAGAACTAGAGAATTAGGGTTTTAATTTAAGAAAGCAAGTTCTAAACTAAGTGAAAAGGGTTTACAACCTTTGTACACCGGTCCTTCATTTCTAAAACTCCAAGTAGTAGTCCCTAGAACACTTTTTTGACTCCACTTGGTGAAAGGAACGAGCTTGCTTTGTATCTTCGAGGCCGAAGATGGTCCACCTTGAAGTCTCTCTAACTTAAGCCCACTCTTCACTAATCTAAGTATGAATTTTGCTCACTTTATTTTCTTCTTTCTCTTTTCATTTTCTCACCTCAAGAAAACCTAGAGAGTAAGAGAGGAGGAAGGAGAGAAGAATAAACTTGGGATGGAGAGAGAGAACCATGAGGTGAAGTGATGCGATGGTGTGGAAAATATCTATGAATAAAACAAAGAGAATGGGGTGAGTCATGGCTTCTCAAAGCTTCCACAAGTATCTTGAGAAAATGACTCATTTCCATTTTCTTTTATTCATAAATCAACCATTATCTACTCATTTCACTTCTAGTGTGAATCTTATACATCCTAGTTCTATGTATCATCAATCATGATACAATAAACCATACATATAATTATATATATCACGTATATATATTAATATGTATAAAGAGAAGAAAATCTTTAGTCAGTTAAAATATTAGTTAATATATATATATATATATATATATATATGTAATATAAACATATATCAAATTATTAAATAACACTTGATTCAATAATCCGGCCATATCATATATAACCGACTAATATCACATATATATGTCTATCATATTATTAAATCAACACTTGATTCAATAATCCGGTTATATCACATATAACTGTCTAATATTCAATACTATTTAATATATATATATATATCAAATTATTAAATCAACACTTGATTCAATAATCCGACTATATCAAATATAATCTAACTAATATCAAATATACAAATATATATCAAATATATATTAACAACGTATACATATACCATTGAATCAACACTTAATTCAATAATCCGGTTATATCACATATAACCTGACTAATATCAAATATTGCGAGATTAGAATACGGTATTACATACTCGTATTTAATCAAGCTCCCGCACATATCACCATATGTTCCCTACTTCGTTTCGCTTGAGCTAGAAAACCTCTGTGTGGAACTATAAAGACTCGTCAATACGCCAGCAGTAGGTAATGATCACATCAGATGCCCACAAGTCGTCAGCGGTACTAGCTGGACGTAACGGCTACCCAGGTATTGAGCGAATAGAAGATCAACAAGCAAACTTGTCCAAACTCCCGTAAATCCTATAAACAACACTTACCCTATAGTCTGGTCTCTTCATCTGATATGTCGCATATCGAGTCTGGGGGTGGAAACGTCAGACCCCGGTAACTGCTATCTGACGATAGGTATAGTACCATCTAAGAGTTCTTGACGAGTCTTGTTCGGTGTACCCATTCTCTAATGAGCACCTGTGTACAATCTTTGATGTCAAACACCAATGGTTGTGGGATCAACCATCGCCCCATATAGAGTCAAGAAACGTACACACTAGTCTATTCTGGAATATCGATGCCCTGTCTCGATACTCCTTCGACTAGGAACTGTTAAAGGATGTGCTGGCGGACTACTCAAGCCCCACTAGTATGATCTGCATCATAGTCCTGGTAGTCAAGCCAACATCTTAAGGGCTTTATCAACATGTATCAGAGAGACAGAATAATAATATAAGTGTACATGTTAAGATAAAGAGCAACCAGATAGCATACTATCATGTCGAGCAAGAAGTCCTCTATATATATGTCTAAGCATCCACTATATCATACAATAATAGAAACTAGGGCATACATATTCCTGACAATAAGCACTAGGATTACCCTGTGGCGGAGTGCTCGAGTAGCTAGGTTTGTAACACTTTAGAATGCGGTTAGTGTTAATTAAGCGATAATACGGGTTTTTAATGAAATTTAACTAATAATTCTTTTCTTCATATTTTATTTAATTCATTAATATTTTATTTAATTGTTTTTACACTTGCACTCATATGTGCATGTTGAATTAGGGTTAAAGAGGTGTTAATCATGCTTATATATCCATGGCACACTTAACCCTCTCTTTTAAAAAAAGGCATGCTGCATCTTAACTTGTTTATCTATTTTAATTATTGAAACAAAGGTTTAATTATTTTTTTAAAGAAAAGAGAATAGAAGGGAAGATAAGAGAAGAGAAAGAAGATTTGAATTCTTGAAGATACTCAGGGGAATGGCTGCCATTAAATGGCATTAATGAGGGGGAGAGTGAGTGTAACACCTCATACACTCACCTCAGAACACATATACACTCTCTTCCTTCACAACACTTCTCATTCTCACCTCACTCTCTCAATTATTATTCCTAACTTAGTTGTTCTCGCTTCCTTCACAACACTTTAAGTTCTCAACTTGATTTTTATGTTTGCATTACAATCCAAAGCCTAACCTTGATCTAACCTCACTACACCCTTCACAATTCATGCCAAAGCCTTTGTGATGACTTGGAGCTTGGAAAGCTAGGGGTTTTCCCTAGTTTTGGTGAGGTAGTGATCTTTATACCCTTTTTGGCTCTAATGAAATTTGTATGCTTATTAGTTTCAGTTTAAAACACTAAAGTTATGGTTTTGTGCAAATACCGTATTTTGTGTATGTTTTGGCGTCTCTGTGATATGCTATCACTAAGTTAGTCTACTGTAAAATCTAGCAATAGAGTAGTATAGTGTTAGAAGCCCTGAGTGTGCACATAAAACCTGGACCCTACCCCTCTTAGTCGGCCCGGCGAGAATAAGCGCCGTCGGATTTTTAGAGGCCTGGGAAGTTGTGTTTTTTAGGGTAGTCGTATGTAGGTTTTCCTTATTGTTTGGTTCTGTTTGATTTTCCTTTATTGTCAGTAGGTAAAATCTGGAACCACTTTTCTAGTTTAAGTGTTTCGGCAACGCGCGATACGGATATCCGACACGGTTTTTGTACTTCGTATAGCTTGCGGCACTTGGGTTGGTTTAGGGTGTCGCTACACACGTTCACCACTAAGCTAACACTTGATAGCTTGTGGGAATCGGTGCGTTGGTTTAAGCGTTGTTTGCATGTGTTATCGGGAAGTTTCTAATTTGCACTTTTTATGTTATTGGTGCGATATTAGGATCGGTTGCGAGGAATTCGGACGCTACAAGGAAATGAAAAGAGGTGGATGGATTCACCTAGCTCGAGATCATCGGTGAGTAGATTTAACATCTATGGGGGAATCGCCCGTATGGCGCTAAGCGTCGAGGGCTGGATTCAGTGATATAAACATATGTTGTTAGTATATACATTGATTGTGCATGAACATCATCTTGCACATCCTATTACTTGTTGTACATTGACACTGTATTGATTGGACACTACACCATTACTAACGGTTCATGTTGCACGAGAACTGAATTGTATGCCATATACACAGCGTTAGTAATTGCCATGACACACATATTATAGAAATTACCATGGATGATATATATTGCATCGCTTTCGTTATCATTAACAGTTGGATAATAATTCTTGTCCTATCGCACATATGAATTGCATCATGCATGTTTGCATTCTACATACATTGATATAGTTGCCCATTTACTTCAAAAGATGTTGCATTTCTATTGTCATAGATTTTGGAAACCGCAAGATACCTTTGAAAACTTGATAATTAAAAAGAGTGGTTTTCCCTTGAAATGCTTACATTACTGTTCCGTATTTGCATATCCCGTATTTCATGTTCATATGCATTAACTTACTTATTTCATGTGATTTCTATATTTGAGAACCGCGATTATATTTAAAAAGGGAAAATATAATTTATTGCTTGAAAAATGCGGTTTCTCTTGATATGATATTTCGAGACGTCCACCATGAGTTTTCTCGGTTCTGAGATGTGAGATACCCGATTCAAGAAGCGGTAGGCACCGACTGTGGATACATGGTGGACCCGGTGAGGTACCTTGGGGAAAGAAGACTCGTATAGATACAGGTGATCGTGTAGAACTCGAAGGATGTCCGGAGGATACCGTTTTGGAGTTATGAGATGATATATATATATATATATGAGGGTCGATCGGAGTATGCAGTGCCTAAAATATGAGTATTTACGTGTCGATGCTGGACACGGGTTTCATGATGTTTCGAGTGTCGTTGTTGGACACTCAGGTTTCATGATATGACAGATATGAGGGCCGATCAGTGTGACGGCGCCTGAAATATTGGGATTTGGGGTGTCGTTGATGGACATCGGTTTTCCATGATGATGATTCATACATGAAGTCTTATGCGTTATTCCATACTCAGGATTTATTAGACATTAATTGTTTCATGTAGTTGTTGTACCCTGGTGGTGTACCTTGATCATGATTTTACTGCATATCCGTAATGTTATATTTATACCATCAGATTGCTTATTTTAGATTATCACTTTTCATGCATACTTGAGATTATTTGTATGATGTTATTTACTATTCACGAGTTGGCAACTCACCCCCATTGTGCCACAGTGTTTTGCAGGCTTGACCCTCAGTATAGTCGCGACAGGGTTTCTCATTTCATCTACTTCTGCGGATACCACTGCTGTTGGTCGTGATTTTGGATAGGTGGGGGGTTTTGCGGGTATCCTTATGATCTCATTGTATACCTTATTGTATCTAGTACTCTCCATCCACCACTTTCATGTATATTGACTTAGAGACGAGTTTGTGAGGATCGGTATTGTACTATTTGTGACTATGGGTGTCGAGCTCGTTTGAGACGGCTATTTTATTTATGTTGTGATGTGGTTTCACTTCTTTATTTCTTATTCCTTCGCTACGGAGTCATATATATATTTATATAAACTTGTTGTGGTTGGGTTCCGCCTTTTGGCATGAGTTGCTCCCGTATGGGATGCTTTATATTTATGTTATGCTTGTACCCGTTTGGGGCTAGTTTTTACAAAGGAGATGCTGCCGAAATTTTTATGAATATAAATTAAGTTAAGATTTTATAACTTAAGATTTTCAGATGTTTTAGAATTTTTTAAAAATGTTTTATCTTTCTATCTTTTTATGGTTTAGATTTCTGGGTTGTCGGCTTACTTGAATTACATTACGCCTTTAGACCTTACGTGATTTAAGTGTCGGTCACGTTCGTAAATTGGGTCGTGACAAAGTTGGTATCAGAGCGCTAGGTTTTTACCTTTTGGAGTGTAGGATGACCTTGGTATGATGGAGTAGGTAACTTAAGCAGAGTGACGTAGCGTGTGTATGTTCCGCGGTATACTTACGACACGGTACTCCGCCTAAGTGACCTTAGGACATGTTGCTTGAATTCCTTCCTTGATTATATATATTCTTATGATTCGATTTCTATGTTCTTATCAGATCCTGTTTCCTTATTCCAGCCACTATGACGCCGAAGACTACGAGGGCGTAGAGAGCTGCCGCGAGAGCCGAGGTCAGGGTAGGTTCGTCTGAGACGAGGACTGACCGGGGCGGTACGCCTATTTTACAGGAGAAGATTGATCCACCTTCTCCGGATCGTGATTCACCTTCTCCAGATCGTATTACTAGGCTAGAGGCCGGTATGCAGGATTTGTGCCAGATGATGGGGTCGTTGGTTGAGGCCAGTCAAGCACAGAGATCGGAGGTTTTCCCACCTGTTACGGGGACCATGATGGTGCCTGCTGTTCAGGCAGTCGTACCTACAGCTACGGAGGTTATCACCGTATCCTTATCTGAGTTCATGAGGCTGAAGTCTCCGGTTTTCACAGGCACCGACGAAGCTGAGGATCCAGAGTCATTCATTGATCGAATGGCTTGGATCTGTCATTCGTTGAGATGATCCGACGCAAGATGGGTTGAGTTCGCTAGTTTCCGTCTGGAGGGTCTTGCACAGACTTGGTGCGAGTCTTTAGAGAGAGGGCGAGCCGCAGGTCTTCCTCCTATGACCTGGGTGGAGTTTACGATAGTGTTTCTGGCTTGATTCCTCCTTCAGAGCGTTAGAGATGCTCGAGCTCGCAAATTTGAGTCGTTGCACTAGACTCCGGTTATGACAGTGGCGGAGTATGATGTTCAGTTTACCCGACTATCCGTATATGCTCCGTATTTAGTAGATACTGAGGAGAGGCGTGTCAAAAGAATTGTACGAAGCCTGATTACCCAGTTGTTCATCTCCATCGGCGCCCAGTCCTTCGATACATATGCAGCCGCAGTGGACGCAAGCCTACTGGTAGAGGAGCGTATTTCTGAGAATTCGGTCATTCCGAAACTGAAGCGTTTTCGTACTGATGTATCGGCTCAGAGGCAGTTTAGCAGAGGCTGCGGCGGATTCACTATAGGTCCTGTGGGTAGCCGCGTGAGGCGAGGCCAGTTATATAGCTTTTACCCAAAGGGTCAGCAGTCGTCGCCTAGATATTTTAGGCGTGGGGGTCCACATAATCGCGTTAGAGATTGTACAGAGCTACGCCAGGGCGAGGCAGCGGTTCCACATGTTACCTTACCACCTTCTCCACCTCAGAGAGTGTTGCCTCTTACACCTGTTGTTGCTCCGCGCTAGACTTATGCTCAGAGAGGTCATGGTCGCGGTGGGTTTGTTCAGAGAGGATGGGGTGGCAGAGGCTAAGGCCAGCCAGTTGCCGATAGAGGGCAGGCTAGGGTATTTGCTTTGACTCATCAGGACGCGCAGGCGTCGAATGCAGTCGTGTCAGGTACTCTTTCTGTAATTTCTTTTGATGCGCATGTTTTACTTGATTTAGGGTCTACTCACTCGTATGTTTCCACACACTTCATGCCGAGGATAGGCCGAGAGTCATCTTTGCTAGATCTGCCGCTTGTCGTGATTACTCCTGTTGGAGAGTCTTTTGTTGCGCGGCATGTGTTTCGGTCGTGTGCCGTTCGTATTGGAGATAGAGATTTGTCCATCGACTTGATCCTTTTGATATGTTGGACTACGACGTTCTCCTTGGCATGGACTTGCTATGCGTCCGTGGATTGCCATGAAAAGGCAGTCAGGTTTTGTTTTCCGGGCGAGTCAATTCTTGTTGTGCAAGGGGACTGTAGAGTCGCCCCTCACAGTTTGATTTATGCCCTTTGCGCTAGTCGTCTTTTGAGGAGAGGATGTCGGGGATTCTTAGCTTTTGAGATACCGGTGCCACAGTAGATTCATTAGACCGAGTTCCTATTGTGAGAGGGTTTCCCGAAGTTTTTCCCGATGAGTTACCTGGTTTGCCTCTAGAGCGCGATATTGAGTTTTGCATTGATTTGATCCCCGACACGGGGCCTATTTCTATACCGCCTTATCGGATGGCCCCGGCGGAGCATAAAGAGCTTAAGGATTAGTTGAAAGGGTTGCTTGATAGGGAACTTGTGCATCCGAGTGTTTCTCCTTGGGGAGCTTCTATTCTGTTCGTCAAGAAGAAGGAAGGAAGTTTGAGGTTGTGCATTGATTATCGTCAATTAAACCTAGTTACGGTGCGGAATAGGTATCCATTACCTCGCATTGACGATTTGTTTGATCATCTCCAAGGTGTGGGACATTTTTCCAAGATTGATTTGAGGTTCGGTTATCATCAGTTACGGGTTCGGAATGATGAAATTCCGAAGACTGCTTTTCGTACGCGCTACGGGCATTATGAGTTTTTAGTGATGTCGTTCGGAATCACCAATGCCCCGGCAGCGTTCATGGATTTGATGAACGGGATTTTCAGGCCGTTCTTAGACCAGTTCATTATTGTGTTTATTGATGACATTCTGGTCTATTCCAGAAGTCGAGAGGAGCATGAGCAGCACCTGAGGATTGCTTTGCAGACATTGAGAGAGCGCCAGCTGTTTGCTAAATTCTTGAAGTGTGCATTCTGGCTTGATAGTGTAGACTTCTTGGGTCATATGGTTACGGGAGACGGTATTCGTGTGGACCCGAAGAAGATCGAGGCTGTACAGCTTTGGCCCAGACCTGTATCGGTGACTGAGGTCCGCAGCTTTTTGGACTTAGCTGGTTATTACCGCCATTTCGTGCAGGATTTCTCGAATATCGCTGCACCGCTGACCGAACTGACCCAAAAGGGGGTTCCTTTTCTTTGGACTGAGGCATGTGATTGAATCGTTTCCGTGTCTTGTTTTGAAAAGTGTAAAAGATCACAACCAAAGAAATTTATACCGCAATCAATTGACGGTGTCTATTGTAGGTTCGTCGGTGAATGCGGATCGTCCACTGAGAAAGCGTGATTTACTCGTTATCGTTTTAGTTGGGTTGAAAATTAAAGAATAAAAGAAAATGCACGAAAATTGATTCAAGATTTATGAGTTTTCTTTTCAAGAAACTTAAAGAAAATAAAGATCTAGAATCAAGAATCAAGAAATGTCCCAAATCAATTGAATTATCAAGATTTGAAAAGTAGCTTGTAGGAATCGATCAAATTGATAGTGATGATGAATACTAATGATTACTAATTCTTATCTTTTGAAGATTTGTTGCTAGATCGATGACAATCAATGAGGTTTAGGGATTTATTGAAGAAACTAGGATTTCTCCATCATCATCTCCTGTCCTTTCATTGATTATCATTCAAATTCTAGCCTCTAGCAAATTTAATCACCGATCGTTGATCTCTAATTTGGAGCGAAGAAATCGATATCGCTCAAATTAGGTTTTTGATGATTCGATTTCTTAAAGTTTACAAAACTCATAAGACTTAAGAATTATTCAAGAATTTCATCAACATCATCTATCTATTCTCTCGATTTCGCTACAAGCGGAGATTTCACTCAAACATCATGAAAAAGGAAAGAATCAAGAATCGATAACTTTTCATAATGCAAGAATGTAAAGAAAAGCATGATTTACAATATTCACCTTTATTAATCAACGATTAGGTACAATTCACTCAATTCGAGGTTACAAGATTTGAGGAGGTAACTAGATCCGCCGAAATTAGCTTCGCATCGATCTTCTTGAGTCGCGTATCGTCGTGGATCTCTTGCTCTGATGAAGGTCGGCGTTGCATCAAATGATCGTTGAAGGCTTGCTTGATTCTCTTCTCGATGGATCATGATTTCGCTTTGGATTTGATGGGGCTAGGGTTTTTGAATCACAAGTTGTGTCACTGAACTAGCGGAATTTGGCTCAATATTCAACAACCTGTGTAATGAAGCCCTGGGTCCCTTTTTATAGCTTTCCCTTTAGCTTCCCCTAGAAGCTAGGTCCAGCTTCCCTTGGAAGCTTGGTTGTTATGAAGCTTTCATAGGAAACTAGGTAGTTGTAGAGAAGTTTCTAAATTAAGGTAGTTAGCTAGCTTGCATGAGAAGCTTGGTGATTATGAAACGTGCACAAGAAGCTTAGCTGTTTGAGGGGAAGCTTCTGAAGAAATCTACACAATTCGAAACGTCTTGGAGAAGATTGGCCATTAAAAGGAGACCTCTGGGAAAATGACCAACCGCCGACGAGTCAACTCGGCCGCGGATCCGCGGCGGATCGGCCTGACTCGGCCGCGGATCCGCGGCCGTTTGATGGAGTTACTGCATTAAATTTACAGTGCTGATTTGTGTTGGCTTTATGGAACTTTCCTGATATCTGGAATATTTTTATAATTTCTTATTTACTGCAAGATTTCAAGTCTTTGACTTGATGCGTTTTATCAGTACTTTTAGCAGTTCCGGCTCTTTTACCTGGAAAATTTCCTGCACACAATCTCGAGATAAGTTTTTGATATACAAAGATCATGCATGTAATAATAAACACACAATTTCCCTCATAATGCCGGTTATAATGTATAACACATGTTATTTGATATTTTGCAGACGAATTGCTAATATGTGATATATTTATACCAAACAACTTTAGATGATTGCAAAGAGTAGGGAAATTGATGTGTTAAGAATGCAATATTTTCGACAGATCAAATTTCCCCAAACTTAATTTTGGTCGTCTCGAGCAAATATCTTTTATTTTTAAGAGAAGGAGAAAATATAAGAAAAAGAAAAACTAACTAGCACACTTTCGTAGGCAACACGATTGCACTGAGCATGTGCAACAAGTCTTTAAACCTCTAGGTGTCCCTAGTAGGAGGAGTGTTGTCTCCTGAGGGTTTTCAGCGGATTGCACCCACAAAATCCAATAATAAAAGGAAGACCGTGAAAGTTACATATAAAGATAAGAATTGTAAAAGAAAGACTTTAAAAATTAGAGTTTCCAACTATACTAGCTTTTCGGTTGCTATGGGCCCTATCTTAATAATCATGAAAAGATATTAGAAATTACATCATCCCTCAATAAAACATCGCCTTTATTCTTCATTCCTACCTTTCTTCCAAACATCGATCATATACCCCTACGTGTGTGTAATAGACATCCCTACACTCGGAGAATTCAATTCAAGCTATCATACTCTTGTCCATCTACCTCAGTACTTTTTAATCGGTGAATATTTAAATGGAATTTCTCACACATTTTTCATGCGACCGTTAATACTTCTTAAGGTACTAACCGACCGATTACTCATGTGCTTACTTATTAGGTGTATTAGTATTTTCCTCGTCTTGCACCACCTAAGGCTTAGCAGTGACTCCCAAACCAGTTGGTCTAAGGCACTAGGTGATGAAGCACCCTCGCAATATTTTTTTATTGCTGCCTTGGTGATAACAAAACCAGTGTTCATTTTTTTTCTCACCATTTTATCTTTTATGCTTCGTTTATTATTTCCTTCATACTTTGGCTTTTAGACAAGAGCATTTCAAGGTATCCTCTACTATCCCGAGTTTCAAGACGTGTGTAAGTGCGTATAGTAGAGTATCAACATTCAAATGTTTGGCTTCCAGAATAGGAACTATTTTTCAGACTTATTTTTATCCTCAGATTAGTGACTTCCTTCATCTTACTAACCCTTGGGACAACGACTCATAATTACTTATTACTAGTTCGTTTAAGAAAACTTCTAATTTTCTTGGTTTTCTTAAAATTTTCTAATCTTTTGGATGTAATTTTTCACTATCTAATCTTTTATTATAAAGTTAAATATTAAATATTTTTATCTCTTTTTTTTTAATTTTTATATATTTTATATGCTTTGTGCTTATGCAAAGTATGATGCAAAGTGATGCGTAAATAAGCACAAACCTTGCCCAAACTTGTTTTCAACAGTGTCCTCACTGTTGTCTTCTGCTAAAACTCAAAAACCTGTAAGCTTGGGAGGAAACTTATTAACGGGGGCAATAAATATGATCGTGAAACTCTCCCCCAAACTTATTCTTTTCACTCACCTCCATTCTAAAGATGATGTAGTATTTTACAAGACATGGAGGTGAGACGGAGGAATTTTAATCAAGATAAAGTGCCTCCTGTAAAAATTGGAGCTCCTCCGTGGGGTTAGTAGAAAAATACGGTTTTAATCTATGTCCATTTACTTTGAAAAATGTACCGTTTTCAACATTTTCAACCTCAACTTCCCCGTGCGGGTATACATACCGCACAACAAAAGATCCTTTCCACCGAGATTTTAGCTTACCCTCATGATGATGAAGTCGTGAATCATAAAGAAGGACTTGTTGACCTGGTGTAAAAGTTTTTCTCAAAATGTTTTTATCGTGAAATACCTTAGTCCGGTTCTTTACAATTACAGCATTATCGTAAGCTTCATCGCGGAGTTCGCTTAGCTCGTTTAATTGCAGCTTCTGAAAGTTGCAGGCTTGATTTAAGTCAAAATTGAGTTCGCTAATGGCCCGCATTGCTCTATGCTCAATCTCGACCGGAAAGTGACAAGCCTTTCCAAACACTAGTCTGTAAGGAGACATACCTAGATCGGTTTTATATGCAGTTCGGAACGCCCAAAGAGCATCCGTCAATTTGGTTGACCAATCTTTTCGATTTTTAGAAACTGTTTTCTCCAAAATTTATTTGATTTGTTTGTTTGAAACATCAGCTTGCCCGCTCGTTTGGGGATGATAGGGTATGGAAATTTTATGGTTGATTGCATATTTCCGCATCAAAGTCTCGAAAGACCGATTACAGAAATGCGTCCCGTTATCGCTAATGATAACGCGAGGGTGTCCAAATCGCGAAAAGATGTTTTCTTTTAAAAACTTAATGACAACCATTTTGTCGTTAGTGCGCAAGGAATAGCTTCAACCCATTTCGAGACGTAATCAACCACAAGCAATGTGTACAAATTCCCGAAAGAGTTGGGAAAAGGACCCATAAAGTCAATTCCCCAAACGTCAAAAATTTCAACCACCAAGATGGGTTGAAGTGGCATCTTGTCATGACCCGAAATAGCACGTGACTGGCCTTAAATCATATGAAGTCTATAGGACCCCATCTAATTCAAGTAAGCCAAAAGCCCAGAAATCTAAAACCATTTTTTAAGGAGTAAATAAGGAAAACTAGTTTTTAAGAAGTAAAGAAAACATGTTTTTAAAACAAGGTTTTTTTAAATAAGTAAGCCGAATATGCATTTTTAAAATCTCTAGTCTTTTCTGAAAATTTCGGCAGAGTTTCCTTTGTAAATACTGGCCCCAAACGGGGTAAAACATGAATAGTATATATACAATGATAAAAGGCATCCCCTAGCGGGAGCTAGCTCTTCGTCAATCGAAGGTCACAACCACACAAGTAGTATAATATACAACGCCGAATGGCGATGATCAAAACTCAAAAAGGAAACTTAGAATCAGCATGAA
Source organism: Agapanthus africanus (assembly GCA_030015575.1). Lineage (NCBI taxonomy): Eukaryota > Viridiplantae > Streptophyta > Magnoliopsida > Asparagales > Amaryllidaceae > Agapanthus > Agapanthus africanus. The sequence goes on along the minus strand of JASDDO010000031.1, from coordinate 351,553,588 downwards.
AACCATAATACTACAACGCGCGACTCTAAGGTCGAAATAATACATAACTGGTTTTCTAAGTCTGAAATAATATACAAGTTTGGTTGATGGTATTACTAGATACAACTGAATAATACATGTACAATGGTGGTTCTGATGCAAAAGAACCCACCTACCAAAGTAAATCACCCGTAAGGGAAGCAGTGTGCCACAAGCCGCAATGGAACCTGTATGGCAAAACCTGCAAGAACTGTGGTACAACGGGGGTGAGTTGCCAACTTGTGAATAGAAAACATCACAGAGCAGAAATCGTATGTATGACACAATCCTAGGTCAATACGATCAGATATATATATAAACCTCAAATGAATAATTCTGAAGCATGATAAGGTGGCAATGTAACCTCTGTACATGAGTGTAGTGCCAAGTGCTCGTGCCAGTGCCTCAGGTAATAGCATATCATAAATATGAGGTATGATCAATGTCGACTATATCATGAAGTCTATGAATATGTGGATATCATCCAACTATGTGATCAATGTCATCAATGTTAATATATGTATATGGAAATCGTCCACGTGTCTCCCAATGACAATAAGTATCATGCATGTAAATATCATAAACATATGCATGGAAGTATGAGGATGTAAATCAACATGTGTCGCTCGCGACATATCAAATCATGGAACCTGAGTGTCAAGCATCGACACTCGAAAACATCATGAAACATGTGCCTAGCATCGGCACGTAAATCCACATATACATAGGGCTCCATCAGTCCGGATCGGCCCGTCTCATCTCTCAACTCCGGTCGGTATCCCCCAGATATCTGTCGAGTTCAAAACAATCACCGGCAGGTAGTACTCCCATGCCGAGCTCACCGTCTAACATATACGAGTCTTCTTGCTCCGGGGTACCTCACCGGGTCCACCATGTACCCGCAATCGGTGCCTACCACTCCTCGAATCGGGTATACTCATACAAGCTCTCAGGAACCGAGAAAACTCATGGTGGACGCACTGAAATATCACATCAAGAGAAACCGGGTTTTTAAAACAGTGCGTATTTGTAGGGTTCCTAGGCACTCTCAAGAGGTCTCACAAGGCATCAACCATGCCAATTTCAAAAAAATCTAGGTGCCGAGAAACCCGACTACGGATCGTTGGCTAGAAATCTAGGCGAAAAAGAAATCTAGTTAACAACTTAACAAAAAGGAAACGGAAATACAACCTTTGTAGATCCAGTGCTCCACCTCCATAGCTCCGCAACGAAGTCCCCTCACTGTCCTAGTGAATTCCCGGGCTCTAGCGTCGGCTTCATCGGAGAATAGGCGAGCTAGGTCGTCGATGTCCATGCCGAAGATGATCTACATCGAGGTATCGCTAGATCAAGCTCCACCTTCACCAAGCCATGAAAACTTGTGAAGGAAACACCCTATACTACTTGGCAAGAGGTAGAGGATGAAAAATAGGAGTTGGGTTCACTTTAGAATTAGATTTCTCACTCAAATACATCAATCACCATTGATGAAGAAAGCTTTCTTCTTGTGAGGAAGAAGAAGAAGATGAAGATAATGTTATGATAAGTTTTTTTTTTGTGTAAAAAGAAAATAATAAGAATACTTATCATCTCTCAACCATGGTCAAGTGTAGAGAACAAATCATGGTTAGTGGGAATGGTTAGGGTTAAGCAAGAGAGAAAATAGTCACAAAGTCAAAAGCTTCATGAAGTTTCATAATCCATCCAAAGAAAGCCACCATTTATTCTTTATGCTAATAATTTTCCAAAAAGAATAAAGAATAAATAAAATGAATAAGCAAATAGTAAACCCTAACCATTTCATTAACCAAGGTTTAATTCTTTACACTTAACCAAAAGGCATGTATCATCAAACATGATAAAAGCAAGTGCACAAAATCATATCGCATATGCAATGCGCACAGCCGAGTGAGAAAATCCATTTAAAGTGAACCAATACTAGTTAATGCAAAGTAATATATCAAATATATAATTATACATTAAATCATTAAATCAACACTTGATTTAACGATTCGGTCATATCGCATATAACCGACTAGTATCCTATGTATCGGCTTACCGAATCAATCCTTGATTCGATAACTAGGTTATATCGCATACAACCATTCGATACATTCATCGCGAGAATGAAATACGGTATCACATACACGCAATATTCTCGGTCCCACACATATCTCATATGCGCTCCTATTTCGTTTCGCTTGACCCAGGAAACCTCTGTGTAGGACTCTAAAGACTCGTCAATACGCCGGCAGCAGGTGATGATCATATCAAACACCCACAAGCCGCAAGCGGTCTGCTAAACGTAACGGCCACCCGGGTATTGAGCGATCAGAAGATCGACGAGCAAGCCCGCTCACACTCCAGTGAATCCAACCAGTAACACTACCGTACAGTCCGGTCTCGTCGTCTGATATGTCGCATATCTTGCCTAGGGGTGGTAAACGTCAGACCCCAATAGCTCGATAAGTCGTGTCGATATGAGGTCTATAACAGTTCGAGAAACTACTGGTAACACTTACCAGTAAATCTCAGCAACTCTGGCCAGGGATTTCCGGGTATAGCCAATCGAACACAGCGCAACATCAACTCCCTATACCGGGAGAGACGAATCCCCTCCTATCGCTCATTGCCTCCATGTGACTCGGGACTGTACCCAAAAACCACCGTTTTGCACGCCCTCTTGGACGTGGTAAGATGGAAATCAAAGCACAGTGGGAACCACACAAGACTCTATGACGATCTCGGGTCAACAGACTACTCTGTACCAGTGTCACCAGAGAACTGCCATCTGACGTGAGGTATAATACCATCTGGGAGTTCTCGGCGAGTCCGTCCAGTGTACCCAGTCTCTACTGAGCACCCGTATATCATCTCTGATGTCAAACACCGATGGATATGGGATCATCCATCGCCCATCTATATGGGTCGAGAAGGTACACGCTAGTCTACTCTGGTATATCGATGCCCCGTCTCGATACACCCACGACTAGGGACTTTGAAGGATGTACTTATGGACTACCATGTCCCCACTAGTATGATCCGCATCATAGTCCAGGTAGTCAAGAACACATCCTAAGGGCTTTACCAACATGTAACAGAGAGACAATCAATGTACACGTTAAGGTAAAGAGCAACCAGATAGCATACTATCATGTCGAGCAAGAAAGTCCTCCCTATATATGTCCCAGCATCCACTACAATATACATCCAATGTACAGTAATGGCCTCTAGGGCATACATATAACTAACAATCTCCCACTTGCACTAGGGCCATCTGTAGCAGTGGTTGAAGTATCTCATACTCAACCATCCCATAATAGTCTCTTTCTGGGAATAGGCCTTCGTGAGTGGATCCGCCGTGTTGTCCTCTGAGTCTACTCTCCTAACCTCGATCACCCTGGAGATCAACCATCTCCATGATCAGGTGACACTGCCTTAGAATATGTCTGGATCACTGATGGGACCTGTGTTCCTTGGCATAAGCCACAACTCCATTGTTTCACAATGGTAGGAACGTAGTTCATCTCATGAACTAATATACACCCAAACATCCTCTTTGGTACCATCATAAGTAGCGATGTATTCAGCCTTTATCGTCTAGTATGTCAAGGTATCTAGGTTGGAACTCTTCCAACATACCGTCCCTTTACTGAGGGTAAAGACAATGCCTGCGACTGACATTCAGTCGTCTTTATCACTCTGGAACACTTCCAGTGATTCTCCCCAGGATCGATTGATACCATCTCACTACTACTAGTGAGTATCCTAACATCCAATTAGATCTATCTCATAGATCCAAAATCAGGATATAGGAGGTATCACATTGATCCTATATGGAGAATCATTGTGATAAGCGGAGATTGATCGAGCGTAGCATAAGAAATTCCTTTCTTATCAAGAGTATGTCATCCACGTACTCTACGAGGATCGTCACCATACTCCCTACTACCTTTTTATATATACAAGGTTCATCTACCATTTTGATGATGTCAACTTCTTTGACTAATCCATCAAAACAGATGTTCCAACTCCGCGATGCCTGCTTTAATCCTATAAAGCATCTTGCACACGTTTCCGCTGCTCCCACTGTCTACGAAGCCCTCTGGCTGTGTACTTATAAACGCTCTCTTCCAAAACATCATTTAGAAAAGCAGTCATGACACCCAACCACCATATATCGTAGTCATGGTATGTAGCCATAACAAGTAGGATCTGGATGGACTTAAGTATAGCTACTTGAAAAGGATTCATCATTATCCGCACCTGGTCAATGATGAAAACTTTTAACAAGTCTAGCTTTGAAAGTCTCAACTTTTCCATGTACACCAAGTAATCTTCTCAAGATATACTTGCTCCTGATGGGGATTTAACCCTTCAGATATAGCAACTAAAGTCCATACTTTGTTGGTGTATAAGGATTCCATCTCAGATCGATAAGCATCCAGCCATTCTTACAGAGTCTTACTCCTGATGGCCAGCTCGAAGCTAGTTGGGTCATCATCTCATGATGCAATCCTCGTTCCCACTGTCATAGAGAAACCGAAGTATCTCTCAGGTAGGTGAGGAACCCTATTAGATCGGCGGAGAGGCTGAGGTTCATTGGAATCTGCTGAATCCTTTGGTTCTGTCAAATGATTAGCTGCAGTTTGTATAGCTGGAACATTTCCAGTTGTACATAACAGACGTTGCCTCGAGCTTGTCCGGATTTTGCTTTTAGACATTGGTCGGACAACCCCAAATCTTAACTGACTTAAGAGATGGGCTCTTCCCTTTCCATATCACATATGAAGTGGTAGGCTACTGATTTGATCGGGACCCTATTCAATAGGTATGCAGCTTCTCAAGCGCATAACTCCCAAAAGAAAATAGATAACTCAGTAGTACTCGTCATAGAGCACACCTTATCATATAGGGTGTGATTGCTCCGTCCCGATATACCATCGTGCTATGGTGTATACGGAGGAGTAATGCTGAGAGAGAATCTCATTCTCCTTTAGAATAGTCCAGGATTTCCGTGCTCAAGTATTCTCCTACTTGATCTCATCATAGGACATAATACTTTTACCCGTATTTTGGTTCTCTACTTCTCGCTTATATTCTGTGAATATCTCAAAAGGTTCGGACTCATGTTTCAACAGGAACATATGACTGAATCTTGAGAGATTATCAGAGAATATAATGAAGTATAAAGAATCAGTCCTGGCAAGTGTAGACAGGAGACCTTACATACATCATCATGTATCAGTCCCAAGAGTTCATTAACTCTTTCTCTGTTTCCAATAAACAGAGCTATGGTCATCTTATCTTTGTGACATGACTGGCGAGTTTCACAAGATGTAAATTCAAACTAATTTAAATATGCATCTTTATGTAACTCTAGCTAGTCGGGTCACATTGATCCGACCTAGTCTACAAAACCTCAAGAAGAATCCGTTCATTTCAGAACTCTTCCTCTTGTGTGTGTTCTGTATACTAAGAACTGTAGTTTGATTTAGAACATTAATGCTTTTAGATAACGTGCCTGAACCGATCAACTTTTGATATAGGAAATGTTCAAAACATTATCCAACAATACAAAATTTTATCGTTTCTTTACTATTAAAGAGACAGATATGATTTTGTATATCAGGTTCGGTATCTAATAACATTCGTTCAAAATCAATGTATTACAATACAGGGTGACAGTGACCAACAGACTTGGCTGCAACACTTGCCCCGTTTTCTGCCTCATGAAACTTATCACCCGTTCTCAGTTTTTCTACCCTTTTGTAGCCCTATGTAACAGATTACATATCTGGGATCCTGATCCGGTATCAAATACGCAGGATGCAGAGGATACTGAGAAACAGTTCTGTATAAAGAACACACCCGAAGATGATGCATCAGCATGCACTCTCTTCGTTTGGGCGGCACGGGAAATCTGGTATTCCCCAATTTCCTGCTCTGTCTTATAACAATTATAAGTTGGAGCGGGACCAACGTTCCCCAGCTCAGTATAACAAGCGGGTTCGGTCAATTATCCGTATTATTATCTTGATTAAGGCGTGATATGGTTGCTACCAGGAAAGAGAGAGAAGAAAACACTCAGCGTGTGCTCTTGCAAGAATAAATTGGTTTTATTTTATCTAATCAGGATGGCACCCACTGCTTTTTATCAAATCTTCCTTCAAACCCTAAAAGGAAAGACTAGCCGGGATTAATTACACACTACAAGTTCGCCAATCTTTTAGCCAGGCCAGTGTCGGTACTTTGAGGGAGGTGCCCCGTGCTTTCGCACGGACCTAATTAATGTAAACCTCGTTTTCCCAGAGGCATAACCCCGTTGACACCTTTCTAGACACCGACTTGATCGGCTAATTGTAATGTATAAGACTCTCCCAGGAGTAACTCTTACTCGCAGCGGGCATCGGGATTCAACTATCTCATAGAAGGTATGCAATCTCATTGCAAATTTCAACACTTGAAATTCCCGATAATATTTTGCCCCTAACCTCCTATGACCTTGACAAAGGCCAACAAACCATAGGATGCTAGTCAAGTTCAACCCGTCATTTCCTGATTGAATTAAACCCACCCGCACGGCCCTTGACAAAGGCCAAAAAGGTCGCACGACTACCCTAACCCAATCTGCATCATATGCATAAGCAGATAAGCACCAATTAGCTACGGCACACTGCGCCTTGACAAAGGCCAACAAACGCAGCACGAATACTAACTACTACTTATCTGAAATGACGGAGGGCTACGACAGGTTTTTCTGAAAACCTATTGCGTAATGAACTTGATATCGTTGTAGAATCAAATGATTTTGAAATGGAGTGCTTTTGAGGCTTTTCTAGTTTTGCTAAAGGAGTCACTCCCGGTGAAGGGATCGTCGGTCCTTTCCTCGTCGAATGAGGTGCGAGATATATCATATATATCACTGTGCAAAGCAAAAACACTTAAAAGAAATCAAAAGACAAACCGAGTGTGTAGCATCTGCCAGTTATTGCTAAAGGAGTCACTCCCGGTGAAGGGATCTCGGTCCTTTCCTCATCGAATAAGGTGCAGGATATATCATATATACCGCTGTGCAAAGCAAGAACTGTAGCTACCTGTTTTATTTTGAAATTCGATTCTACAACATCTTAGGTTTCTTTTATTTCATTAATCATATTAATGAAGTCCCATCATTTAAAGTACCTAAACATCACAGATAAATATGACGTACACTTATGCCATCCGCATTCGCCTCGATGTCCCCTCGTGCACCGTTAGGTTAGGTAACTAACGACAGAGCGGGGCAGGGCTAGCGCGGGTGTAAAACATAAGTAACGTCTATATAACATATCATATATACTATATACTGTATCTATCACAGAACATCACATGATCACATCACAGATATCGCAGCAGAAGAAACATATGAAATATTGGATATACTAGGACGTCCGTGTTTTCAATACGAGCCAGTATAAAACACGGATTCCACGGTCGTGATGAATAGCCAAACCCACACCCCTAGACCCCTACGAGAGCGGCAAGCAACCCTACCAATTTTGGAGTTAGAAGACCCGGACTCGACTCCTCGAGTTGGTCTCCCACTGGACTCCAGAACCCGGTTACTTATGCCCTCCTCCTTGGGTCTATCCTAGTGCGGAAAAGTAAATAATATACAAACGGTGACATCTTCCGCAACCTGGAAGTGCCCCAATAAAAGAATATTACATACAAGTTTTTACAAGAATGAAAATGGAAAACACTCATCTCACATAAAAACCCCCGGCTATTCGAACACGACGATCCAATATAACATATCCAGCAACACATAACATCACATGTCATCAACGTAAGTAAATATGCGCATCCCAATTGTCGTTGACATATAGCAACGAAACCGGCGATATCACATATTACACTTACGGTCACAGAAAAGAAAGTGTAAAACTACAACAGTTGGAATCCGCAACCACCTCAGACATCGCATGCCTGACCAAATGAATTACTTAGACATCACATGCCTAACAATTATAAACCCCGCATTTTAGTCTCAAAATCGAAAACACTTTTCAATATCAAGTCGGGCAATTCAACAAAATTCCCAACATCCTGATCGAATGCTCGTCGCAAACTTCAGTAGGCGGCCGCACCCCCGATCGACGAAGTGCACCAAAGCGGAACACCGCTGCCGCGAGCACCCGAACGGATGCTTTCGGCGACGGGGTTCTCCTACAGTCACTTGGTCGGGGCTATGGGGCGAGGCTGTCTATTAAGTTTATCCGGTGAGTATCCGCGTACGCTAAGTGATTGCGACGGACTTTTGATCACATCAAAATTCCGTGGCAACCGATCAAGTGAGACTAAACCGCTAAATTTATAACATTCATTCAGTTATCTCATAACTTCTTGTGAATTCCAATTATTGTATCACATTCCAGATAAATAGAAAATGTTAAACTTTCCGATCGAACAATCGAACACCCAAGTTTTCCCGATACAGATCAACACATGAAACAAGTCTAAAAACATTCAGTTCGTGCCTCAGTACCAACGGTCCAGCCGTAGAAGGGTCAAGCCAACGCCTCACATATGGCACGCCGTACTGCCCCAAACCCGAAGGTTCAAAGGGCAGTTCAAGACGGTCACATAATCGAGTTAAGGTTTGTTGTCTTCTAGAGGGTCCATCGAGTTACTTGCACTACTTAGAACGTCTTTAAACCACGGAAAAATCCAACACTTGGAAATTTCCCGGCAGGGAAAAAGTTGGGTATTTATATCCGGTCGATCTTTTTAACATATTCAAAAATTATCCGGAAAGCCACATAGACAAAATCTGATACTCCGATCGAAACACCGAAACCCCAAAACCACCTCAGAAAATTCAACTCATGAATAAACAATAAAATATCCCAGAAAATACAGCACTAAAATATAGGAATTACTGTGCTATTTTCAAGTGGTGACGTGACAACATAGCCGCGGAACAGCCGCACAAGGCATGCTTATGCCGCGGTTCCGCCGCACTGTAGACGAAATGGACTGTCGAACTTCACAGTAATTCATCAATTTCCCTACTGAATTTTCTGCTTATTTTTATTTTTGAAAAAGACCAGATTTCAGAAATTGTCCAGAGAGCATGGAAATTTTGCGGTTTCGGTTCGTTCGGACTTCAAACTCCGTCTAAACTTCGCCTAAGGCTCTAGCTAGGCTCTGATACCACTGTAGGGTTCCTAGGCACTCTCAAGAGGTCTCACAAGGCATCAACCATGCCAATTTCAAAAAAATCTAGGTGCCGAGAAACCCGACTACGGATCGTTGGCTAGAAATCTAGGCGAAAAAGAAATCTAGTTAACAACTTAACAAAAAGGAAACGGAAATACAACCTTTATAGATCCGGTGCTCCACCTCCATAGCTCCGCATCGAAGTCCCCTCGCTGTACTAGTGAATTCCCGGGCTCTAGCGTCGGCTTCATCGGAGAATAGGCGAGCTAGGTCGTCGATGTCCATGCCGAAGATGATCTACGTCTAGGCATCGCTAGATCAAGCTCCACCTTCACCAAGCCATGAAAACTTATGAAGGAAACACCCGATACTACTTGGCAAGAGGTAGAGGATGAAGAAATAGGAGTTGGGTTCACTTTAGAATTGGATTTCTCACTCAAATACATCAATCACCATTGATGAAGAAAGCTTTCTTCTTGTGAGGAAGAAGAAGAAGATGAAGATAATGTTATGATAACTTTTTTTTTGAGTAAAAGGAAAATAATAAGAATACTTATCATCTCTCAACCATGGTCAAGTGTAGAGAACAAATCATGGTTAGTGGGAATGGTTAGGGTTAAGCAAGAGAGAAAATAGTCACAAAGTCAAAAGCTTCATGAAGCTTCATAATCCATCCAAAGAAAGCCACCATTTATTCTTTATGCTAATAATTTTCCAAAAAGAATAAAGAATAAATAAAATGAATAAGCAAATAGTAAACCCTAACCATTTCATTAACCAAGGTTTCATTCTTTACACTTAACCAAAAGGCATGTATCATCAAACATGATACAAGCAAGTGAACAAAATCATATCGCATATGCAATGCGCACAGCCGAGTGAGAAAATCCATTTAAAGTGAACCAATACTAGTTAATGCAAAGTAATATATCAAATATATAATTATACATTAAATCATTAAATCAACACTTGATTTAACGATCCGGTCATATCGCATATAACCGACTAGTATCCTATGTATCGGCTTACCGAATCAATCCTTGATTCGATAACTAGGTTATATCGTATACAACCATTCGATACATTCATCGCGAGAATGAAATACGGTATCACATACACGCAATATTCTCGGTCCCGCACATATCTCATATGCGCTCCTATTTCATTTCGCTTGAGCCAGGAAACCTCTGTGTAGGACTCTAAAGACTCGTCAATACGCCGGCAGCAGGTGATGATCATATCAAACACCAACAAGCCGCAAGCGATCTGCTAAACGTAACGGCCACCCGGGTATTGAGCGATCAGAAGATCGACGAGCAAGCCCGCTCACACTCCAGTGAATCCAACCAGTAACACTACCGTACAGTCCGGTCTCGTCGTCTGATATGCCGCATATCTTGCCTAGGGGTGGTAAACGTCAGACCCCAATAGCTCGATATGAGGTCTATAACAGTTCAAGAAACTACTGGTAACACTTACCAGTAAATCTCAGCAACCCTGGCCAGGGATTTCCGGTTATAGGCAATCGAACACAGCGCAACATCAACTCCCTATACCGGGAGAGACGAATCCCCTCCTATCGCTCATTGCCTCCATGTGACTCGGGACTGTACCCAAAAACCACCGTTTTGCACGCCCTCTTGGACGTGGTAAGATGGAAATCAAAGCACAGTGGGAACCACACAAGACTCTATGACGATCTCGGGTCAACAGACTACTCTGTACCAGTGTCACCAGAGAACTGCCATCTGATGTGAGGTATAATACCATCTGGGAGTTCTCGGCGAGTCCGTCCAGTGTACCCAGTCTCTACTGAGCACCCGTATATCATCTCTGATGTCAAACACCAATGGATATGGGATCATCCATCGCCCATCTGTATGGGTCGAGAAGGTATACGCTAGTCTACACTGGTATATCGATGCCCCGTCTCGATACACCCACGACTAGGGACTTGAAGGATGTACTTATGGACTACCATGTCCCCACTAGTATGATCCGCATCATAGTCCAGGTAGTCAAGTACACATCCTAAGGGCTTTACCAACATGTAACAGAGAGACAATCAATGTACACATTAAGGTAAAGAGCAACCAGATAGCATACTATCAGTCGAGCAAGAAAGTCCTCCCTATATATGTCCCAGCATCCACTACAATATACATCCAATGTACAGTAATGACCTCTAGGGCATACATATAACTAACAGTATTTTCTTAAAATAATACCACGGTTCTCAAATCCAGAAATCCCATAAATCCAAACTCAATGCGTAAATCCATGCAATGTGTCGTATGACACTAAGAGTAAAATGGGAAAACCGCTCTTTTAAAAGAATCCAGTTTTGAAAATATCTCATGCGGTCCCTATTTTCTTGAAATCAAATCAATATCATCCATGTATGTAACATGTGTATGTATGTAGGAATGGATGTACAAATGGATATATACGCGAGTATAAGTGTAGCACTACTATGAAAATACAGTGTGCATGTGCGCAAGTAGGGATATATCAATATATATATGTGCACTGGTATGAATATACAGTGTGCATGTGCACAAATATGAAGATATCAATATATGTGTGCACTGGTATGAATATACAGTGTGCAGGAGCGCAAGTATGAAGATATCAATATATGTGTGCAATGGTATGAATATACAGTGTGCAGGTGCGCAAGTATGAAGATATCAATATATGTGTGCACTGGTATGAATATACAGTGTGCATGTGCGCAAGTCTGAAGATATCAATATATGTGTGCACTGGTATGAATCAGTGTGCAGGTGCGCAAGTATGAAGATATCAATATATGTGTGCACTGGTATGAATATACAGTGTGCATGTGCGCAAGTATGAAGATATCAATATATGTGTGCACTGGTATGAGTATACAGTGTCCATGTGAGCAAGTATGAAGATATCAATATATGTGTGCACTGGTATGAAGTGTGCATGTGCACAAGTATGAAGATATCAATATATGTGTGCACTGGTATGAATATACAGTGTGCATGTGCGCAAGTATGAAGATATCAATATATGTGTGCAGTGGTATGAATATATAGTGTGCAGGTGCGCAAGTATGAAGATATCAATATATGTGTGCACTGGTATGAATATACAGTATGCATGTGCGCAAGTATGCCATGCAAGGGATCATATCCTGAATGCAACAGTAAGAATATGCGGCAAATGATTAATAAACACAACAGTGTGGAATATACATCAATGTATCCATGTCATACTGTTTTGCCATTTGAAAGAAGACGAATCGGGGTTTTGGGGAAAATAAGGGGTGTGGTATTTTTAAGAAAAGATGTGTCTTTTGAAAATATCCGTAGAATCCCTTTGCCTGTCTTTAAAATACTCCCGATTCGTTAGTTTTTGAAATAGGTATGACATCGGCCTAGCCTAACATCTACTAGCAAAACTACAGCTCTGACTAACAAGTCAATCATGAGGGGTATGGAAACCACCTAAATCTGAGTCGATATATTGATATAATAATCGGTGATCCCGCCTTATAGGTACCGCGTACGATACAATATCATATGATATCCTCGAGTCATGAGTGCGGATCTATAATCAATATAAAGCTCGTACGGTAAATCATCGTACGGCAACCCAAAAGCTGGGTACGGGTCAATATCACATTCATCTCATCAATTATCTGGTATCCTTGTCATCATATCTCATGATCTGGGGTACTGATCTAAGTCTAGTACAAACTGATACCATCTATATATAAATGTATGTGCGTGTATGAAAACATGCCCAAAGACCCGCTAAAATCTCAGGTCGTATCCCAAATACGAACCACTTCCTATCACCGATCTCATGGCACTATGCCCAATCTCATCGACTCATCTCCAAATATCATCATCTACCCTCATCATCCAGGTATAAATATACCCAATAAGCATGTGTGTGCGTGTGGGTGTAAACCTATTCTAGGGTTCGCAACTAGGAAACTATACTAGTTACTTCTAAACCCTAATCTATCCATAGTACACCTAATCACATCTAGAATATCCATGTCACACAAAACGCTATCATATATATATAAATATAGTATATCTAGTATACTAAATATCGAACTGCGGGGGTGCTATACGCCATCCACCCGACTTCCCCCATAGATATAATCTATTCACCTGCATCATGCGTGTCGGTGTCGGTGTCGCCTTCAACTTCTTCGTCATATGAAGCCCTCGCGAAGGTACCTACAAGATAACACAATCGCAAACGCATATTAAAATCCCATCGGAAAATCAAAATGACATGCTAAGGCCTATAGGTTAGAACCTATGGACTATGCTTTCAGAACCATCAAACAACCCTCGATATCGTCGTACGAACGTCAAGTGATCGAGGTAAAACACAAATACGCAAATCCAGAATTTAAAATACGCAAAACGATACCCGGATCAAAACAGCAACTCAGGAAAAAGGCTCCAGATTCTACCCTAGGTCAAATTGGATTATTTTGCATATGTCAGGGGTCTAATTTACTGGAGATAGGGCCATGGAAGAAACACGAACCCAAATAGGCCAGGTCTGGCCGCAATTTGTGGCCAGAGGGATTAAATCTGCGGCCGTAGTTGAGGGTTAGGGTCCAGGGCTTTGGTGGTAGCTTCCTAGGTGCCTGCATGTATCACTGTCCTTACAAAATAATTTTCAGAGTCTCGGGGTGATAGCAGATTCCATTTTACATACACAGAATTCACAATTTCCCGATATTGGATTTTCTAAATCCGTATTCCGGGGTTCTAGTCTCTGGTTTAGGTCTCAATTCTAGCACTAGGGGGTTTGTGAGGCCTTTACTGAGCTCAATTTCCCATCACAACTTTCAATTTCCAATAACCCTAACTAGAGTTTTCAAACTTCACCCAAACCACACGATATCGGTTCTTATCAAACATGGGGGTAAAAGTAATGGAAACACTAAGCTTATGGTTCATAAAATACCTCATTTGGCAACTCAAGAAAATTCTTGAGTTGCCCCAAGTGGCCAAAATCCTTGCTTTCTTGGTCCAATGTGCTTCCCTTGAGCTTGTGCATCTTTTTTGTGAAAAGGGTAATGGGTTTTGAGTTGATTTTCATGGTGTTTTGGGGGATTTTGTGGAGATGGAGAGGAAGGGAATAGCAGCAGCAGCAGCAAAGGGAAGAGATGGAAGAGAAATGAGTGAGGAAAATGATGGAGGATGGATCAAGACAAAGGGTTGACCCTCACCCACTCTTTCTCTCTCTTGCCCACTCCTCACTATTCTAATCATATCCTTTTCTTTTATTTTCTTTTCCCCTCTCTAATAAAACAATAACCATGCTATAAAACATGTAGGAAAGCCATGGAAATAAATGTAACAAGTGTAGAAATGGAATGGTGCATGTTTTGCACAAAACCCTCTTAAAATCCGATTAGCGATTTTTTATCGCGATTAGCACTAAATTAGCATATAATTACTCATAAAAACTTAAAATTTGCATAATTTACATAAAACACCCCCTTTTAAATAATTTCCATAATTTTCCAAATTTTCCCCATTTATCGGTATTTAATTATACAGCCTTATTAAAATATTCAATATTTTATTATTAAATTATAAAAATTCCCCAAAAATAATATTTTATTTTTTTGAAATGTTACAATCTTCCCCCCTTAAAGAAATTCGTTCCCCGAATTTAAATTTTAAACCCCCGAATTCTAAAACATTTCAATAAGAAATCCAAGTCGTCGGGGCTCCGAAATCATCAATACATAAAACGTAACATAGAGCAATGCATGCGCATGAGAAATGAGCAGATAACTCGAAAAAAAAACTCCGTCAAGCATCCCGCAATCATCGGAGTCTTGGTAAAGACACAAATGTCAAATCCAAAATAAAACCAATATGATATAAATCAGAACTATACATGTAGACCTCAAATCTATACATGTAAATATCTAAAAGAAATACATGCTAAACCTTTTCATGTTGTTGTGCCATGCGCGTATCGCGGCACAGTGGCGGACGTCTATTGTAAGAAAATATCTATATAAATACTTATCCTTGTTTAATATGTACTTCCCACCGTTTTTATTGAAACAATTTAGAAGGGTTTCCTTGTTTTAAACGTTTCGTGTCATATCAGACACGTAGGTATATATGGAGACTATAGCTCCCCTTTTTTGGAAATCCCTTCGATAACTATCAATGCATGCAAAATATATCCAGGTACCGTCCTCTGACTAGTCCTGCTCAGTACGAAAACAAATAGCAAATATCATAAAAACGTACTGCTCCATAAGGAATCAATCCCAAAATGTGCATATGAATGCTACGTGCGTCCGGTGCGCACGGAAATCAAAATCCATATATGTGCCATACATGTGCACAGAAACGACATCTAGGTGCAACGGGTGTGCATGAAATATCCGTCATAGGAAATATGTGTGCCTGACAGCAAAATCAGGTGCATCTGTCATGCACGAAGAATCCTGATTTAGTGCATCTGGTGTGCACCAAAATCGCATCTTAAAACATGCGCTCAACACGCGCAAAAATCCAAATCGAATGCACGGAGTGTAAGA
The DNA here is from genome assembly GCA_030015575.1 of Agapanthus africanus. Taxonomy (NCBI): domain Eukaryota; kingdom Viridiplantae; phylum Streptophyta; class Magnoliopsida; order Asparagales; family Amaryllidaceae; genus Agapanthus; species Agapanthus africanus. Next base: position 351,537,792 of record JASDDO010000031.1, on the reverse strand, counting down.
AATTAACATCAATAATAGAATCAAAATCGACGGTATACAATACGGCTCAATCAAAAATAGGTATACCGCAGTATATAAGCTCACAACCATGTGCATCAGCGTGCATAAATCAAATCAAAACACTAAAAGTGCATGTAAATGATGCCAATGGCATAAGTCAAATCGCATGTATAACATAAGCATGAAATCAAAATCAATGTGTCGAATGACATCAAATCGAAGTCAGGTGCAACTGTAGTGCACAGAATATAAATCCGGTGCAACAAAGGCACGAAATATAAATCTGGTGCGATAAACGCACGAAGTATAAAACTGGTGCATCCTGTGCAAGAAATACATGTGCACAAAACCCAAACAATAACTCAAATGCATAAATAGCAACACCGAGTGTACCAAGGTGTAAAAATCATAAACGTGTGCAACTGCAGGCACAAAACACATCTCAATGCACTACAAGCACATATAAGCTATACCGAGTGCAAAAATCCAAATCGTATACATACCACGTGCACAAAATCAACCCAACGGAATAAAATCCAGTAGGTGCAACCATGGTGCACGAAAGCAAATATCATGGAACTCATCCATCAAGACTAAATCATGCGAATAGATCGCCCAAAATACCGAAATCCAAGGTGACGGATACGTGATAATCGAATCACCCAATCAAAAATCATAAATATCGTCGTCGATATATCATCCTTCACAGTCGAGAAGGTGTCGTTGCATCCAATGCTAGCAGCACAAGATATCTACTTGCCTCCTACACCCGGTCTGGCATCCTCTGTCTCTGGGCCCTTATCTTCTCTGTGGATTGCCAATCTCGCGATCCATCGGCTCATCGGCCCTGTCAGGTGTGCTAACGGGGACAATTCCGTCCTGGCACTTCTCTGGTCATCTCTCGGTCAATCCTCGCGACCACTCGTATAGCAGCATGTCACTGGCGCCGACCTCTGGTCCTCTGAATACACATCACACGTCTGATCCTGGGTGCAAATCTTATTGCAGCAGTGTCCTGGAAGGAATCCTGCTCATGGTCTCTTCTGATCTCGCCTATGCCGAACTATACGGAGGCTGGTACTCTTGCATAATCTTTTCTCGCTCTTTAGAAATCTGCGTCCTCAGCACAGCATTTCCTCGGAAACTGGTCGCATCTCAACGCCTATGTAGACATATCCGACCTTTAATCTTAACGGGGAGTAACAACAGCTCATCAGCATCTCGCACGAACCTCTTTTCCCATTTGTCTGTATCATCGTCCACTTCGACGTTACGTCTCTATCTGCGTACTGCAAATGTTCTCGGCTACGGTCAATCCGAAGTCTCTCACACGGACTCGAAATCATGAACTCGGTATCTTCGTCACTCTGTGGAAGATATTTTAGCCCAACACGTCCTCAGGAACTCGTCCCAACCTGCGGAGGTATACTCCATACTCGTCCATTCTTGATCAACTCACAACGTATCAGGTTGAGGTCCTTTATCCGGACCTAGTCAACCATCTCGTCGACGATGCCGGACTCTGGCCTGCTGGGTGTGCGCAATATGACCACTCCTGGGTCCAAGTCTTCTCGTATAGTATTCCAGAAAGGTCCTGTCGAGGTCTCTTTCTAATCTCGTTTCTGCCGAATTGCCCGGAAGTTATCATCTTTTCTATATCTGTTTCTTGTTCCGGAATGGCTGCATACTCATCGTGACTCCTTCTAGAAGGTTTATCCATATACAACGCCTCTGCATGCGTAAAGCATCTCTGATGTCAGAGGAGTGGAACGTCATCTCGTCGAAATCTCGTGCGAACTCTTTACTCCACTCTGTTCCAATGTCGACTGATTCGGACTCGTCTTCTCGTGGCTGCATGGACTGCGCTTCAACGACTATACTCGTATATGGAGTCTCCCAAGCAATGTGTCCCATCACATGAAATCCGAATGATGTCGAAACATCTGATCGATTCGTCAGAACCTCATAATCCCCCAAGAGATCAACATCTTGAGTACAGTTTAATAGTATTCCAGTACATGCCATAGCACCTGTGGACCAACCATAAAAGGGTAAACCCAAGCCTCACAAATGGCACCGCTAAACTGCCGCAAACCCTAAGGTTCGGAGGCATTCCATGGTCATTACGTCGAGTTAGAGTTTCATTCTTCTAGAGGGTCCATAGCATTACTTGCTTTGTCTTTCGAATACTTTAAACTTGGAAATGGGTTCCTGACATGCGATCGTCTCCATCGACTCTCAATGAATCTGCGTGAAGTCGTCTCTAGCTGGAATTAATCTATCTGATGACCTCGCATAGGGGTAAGCGAACGAACCACATGTCCTAGTCATTCATCCTCGGGTGACTAGCGACCTTCCATCATATCTCTAAGCATATGCTAATGCTGCAGTAGCTCCAACATCTGGACGATATCTCGTCATTTCCAGTAATAACTGACTCATTCGTCTGTACACTGAATAGAGCCTCAATCATCATGAATAAGCGATATATCAATGGTCATCACATCCTGGCTGGCCTCCAGCAGTAGCCTGATCCTCTGGTGCTGATCTGCATGTCCGAGAAATCCCGTAAAAGCGATCTGTCAAACGCTCATGGCGTGAAAACACAATAAAACGACACCCCAATGCAATCATACGTCTCGGGAATCATGCCCTGGTCAGTCCTCGTCCATGATGAGCTCAAGCTAACGCAACTCTAGCCGTAGCTCTCTCTGCCCGTGTAATCGTGGCAGCAAAATCATAACCAATATCGATGAGGATAGATCATAGGAATGAATATAATACTGTGCAAGGAAATGTACATCCTAAGGATTCTTAAGAGGAGTAGCGTATCGTAAGTATGCCGCGGAACATACGTACGGTACGTCACTTTACTCAAGCTACCTACTCTATCAACCAAGGGTCATCCTATCTGACGAAAGTTCGGGTATAATACCCCCTCGACTAAGTCTAAGTTCTGTAAGGTCAAGCCTAAGTTCCGTATATATATAAACGCTCTAGGCTCCGCATAGTCAAACTGAGACTCGAACCAAGGTTAACCTAGCGCTCTGATACCAACTTTATCACGATCCGAAAAAGCACGTGACTGGCCTTGAATCATATGAAGTCTATTGGACCCCATCTAATTCAAGTAAGCCAAAAGCCCAGAAATCTAAAACCATTTTTTTAGGAGTAAATAAGGAAAACTAGTTTTTAAGAAGTAAAGAAAACATGTTTTTAAAACAAGGTTTTTTTAAATAAGTAAGCCGAATATGCATTTTTAAAATCTCTAGCTTTTTCTGAAAATTTCGGCAGAGTTTCCTCAGTAAATACTGGCCCCAAACGGGGTACAGCATGAATAGTATATATACAATGATAAAAGGCATCCCCCAGCGAGAGCTATCTCTTCGTCAATCGACAGTCACAACCACACAAGCATTATAATATACAACGCCGAATGGCAAGAATCAAAACTCAAAAAGGAAACTCAAAATCAGCATGAAAACCATAATACTACAACGCGCGACTCTAAGGTCGAAATAATACATAATTGGTTTTCTAAGTCTGAAACAATATACAAGTTTGGTTGATGTAATTACTAGATACAACTGAATAATATATGTACAATGGTGCTTCTGATGCAAAAGAACCCACCTACTAAAGCAAATCACCCGTAAGGGAAACAGTATGCCAGAAGCCGCAATGGAACCTGTACGGCAAAACCTGCAAGAACTGTGGCACAACGGGGGTGAGTTGCCAACTCGTGAATAGAAAACATCACAGAGCAGAAATCGTATGTATGACACAATCCTAGGTCAATACGATCAGATATATATATAAAAACCTCAAATGGATAAGTCTGAAGCATGATAAGGTGGCAATGTAACCTCTATACATGAGTGTAGTGCCAAGTGCTCGTGCCAATGCCTCAGGTAATAGCATATCATAAATATGAGGCATGATCAATGTCGAATATATCATGAAGTCTATGAATATATGGATATCATCCAACTATGTGATCAATGTCATCAATGTCAATATATGTATGTGGAAATCGTCCACGTGTCACCCAATGACAATAAGCATCATGCATGTAAATATCATAAACATATGCATGGAAGTATGAAGATGTAAATCAACATGTGTCGCTCGCGACATATCAAATCATGAACCTGAGTGTCAAGTATCGACACTCGAAAATATCATGAAACCTGTGCCTAGCATCAGCACGTAAATCCTCATATACATAGGGCTCCGTCAGTCCGGATCGGCCCGTCTCATCTCTCAACTCCGGTCGGTAATCCCCAGATATCCGCCGAGCTCAAACAATCACCGGTAGGTAGTACTCCCCTACCGAGCTCACCGTCTAACATATACGAGTCTTCTTGCCCCGGGGTACCTCACCGGGTCCACCATGTACCCGCAATCGGTGCCTACCACTCCTCGAATCGGGTATACTCACACAAGCTCTCAGGAACCGAGAAAACTCATGGTGGACGCACTGAAATATCATATCAAGAGAAACAGGGTTTTTAAAACAGTGCGTATTTTCTTAAAATAATACCACGGTTCTCAAATCTAGAAATCCTATAAATCCAAACTCAATGCGTTAATCCATGCAATGTGTCGTATGACACTAAGAGTAAAATGGGAAAACCGCTCATTTAAAAAAATCCAGTTTTGAAAATATCTCATGCGGTCCCTATTTTCTTGAAATCAAATCAATATCATCCATGTATGTAACATGTGTATGTATGTAGGTATAGATGTACAAATGGATATATACGCGAGTATGAGTGTAGCACTACTATGAAAATACAGTGTGCATGTGTGCAACTAGGGATATATCAATATATATGTGCACTGGTATGAATATACAGTGTGCATGTGCACAAATATGAAGATATCAATATATGTGTGCACTGGTATGAATATACAGTGTGCAGGAGCGCAAGTATGAAGATATCAATATATGTGTGCACTGGTATGAATATACAGTGTGCATGTGCGCAAATATGAAGATATCAATATATATGTGCACTGGTATGAATATACAGTGTGCATGTGTGCAAGTATGAAGATATCAATATATGTGTGTACTGGTATGAATATACAGTGTGCAGGTGCGCAAGTATGAAGATATCAATATATGTGTGCACTGGTATGAATATACAGTGTGCATGTGCGCAAGTATGAAGATATCAATATATGTGTGCACAGGTATGAATATACAGTGTGCATGTGTGCAAGTATGAAGATATCAATATATGTGTGCACTGGTATGAATATACAGTGTGCATGTGGGCAAGTATGAAGATATCAATATATGTGTGCACTGGTATGAATATACAGTGTGCAGGTGCGCAAGTATGAAGATATCAATATATGTGTGCACTGGTATGAATATACAGTGTGCATGTGCGCTAGTATGAAGATATTAATATATGAGTGCACTGGTATGAATATACAGTGTGCATGTGCGCAAGTATGCCATGCAAGGGATCATATCCTGAATGCAACAGTAAGAATATGCGGCAAATGATTAATAAACACAACAGTGTGGAATATACATCAATGTATCCATGTCATACTGTTTTTCCATTTGAAAGAAGACGAACACTAGTAAAATAAGAGGTTGCCCCTACGGATATTGAAATCCGTAGGGGCAGATTTAAGTAGGCCCTACGGATTAATCCGTAGGGCTAAAAGGTTGCCCCTACGGGCCCAGACGTCCAAGAATAAAAATATTAATTCTTAATTTGGTGTTTGCCCCTACGGAGCCGCAAACCAAAGACCTACGGACAAATCCGTAGGGGCAACAAAATATCGATTTAATCAAGGCACAGATCGATCGCCTACGCTCACTTTCTTTCTCTCTCGATCGCGCGCGAAAGAAAATCCCCAAATCGCCACCGCCGTTCTCCTCGTCGCCACCGCCGTTCTCGTCGCCACCGCCGTTCAGGTGAGTAAATCTTCATGTAAATTAAAGAATTTTTTGATTATTTAGGGCTAGGGTTCATGGCTGGGTCTGGGGTTGCGTGCGCGAGTTGGGGTTCGGCAGGGGTCGCGGTCGGGGTCGGGGTTGGGGTTAAGGTTAGGGTTGGGGTTCGGCTGCGGCTGGGGTTGGGGCTGGGGTTAGGGTTTGGCTTAGGGTTGGGGCTGGGGTTTAGCTGGCCGCGCTGGGGTTAGGGTTAGGTTGGGGCGGGGCTAGGCTGGGGCTGGGGCTGGGGCTAGGGTTAGGTTGGGGTTGGGGCTGGAGCTAGGGTGGGCATGGCTAGTTTTCGTGTGTGGGCGGTTTAATGGTGGTTGGTCAACTAATATCCAACTTGGAGAGAGTTTTAATGGGTTAGTTGAGGATATGTAAATGTTATGAGCATGGCTAGTTTTCGTGTGTGGGCGGTGTGATTGGTTTTGACGGTTGTACTCATCGTGACCTATACTAGTATAATTGATTTGATGGGAGAAAAATGTTTGACAGCAGGGTATGATTTAGAGAGAGATCCATCTGATTGTCGACTAACGGTTGTCGTGGGAATGATTAGTGGTGCAAGATTGATTATACGTGAACAGTGTTGGTTAAATTCCCGTGTTGCTTGATCATTGCTATCAACTTTTAATCAATGACAGGTTTTTAGGAAGATAAATATGATTAAATGATCTGAATTTGTTTATCGGCTTAACTCATGCCTAACAACATATTTCGTAACTCGGCCATTTATAATGCTGCTTACAAAGAGAACAAAAAGCACGGATAGGCTTTATTTTCATCCTACTCGTTACTTTTTTGGGAATTTGGAGTTGGTATTTACATTTTTTTAATGATGTTGGTTCGTTCTTTTAAAATGATGGTTGGAGTTGAATTTGATTAGACAAAAACTCCATTAAGATTAATTTATCTAGTGTTGTCACATGACTTGATGATATCCTAATCCCTTGTTGGAAAATTATATATATATATATATATATATAATAAAGGAGGGAATTTTCTCTTATGGCGTCGAAAAAATACGACCTTCCTTATTTTTTCCGACGATCGGCATACATCATATTCTTCGTTATCATCTAAGATGTGGGTACAACAAATTTCATGTGATTCTACAACTTTTCACCGTTGATTTAGTGGGTTCAAAATTAAGGGCAATAAAAAATTTTACATTGCTAAATCAATGATGAAAAAGTTATAGAATCACATGAAATTTGATGTATCCACATCTTAGATGATAACGAAGAAAATGTTGAATACCGATCAATGTTGCGTATAACGCTTTATGATATCAGTATCCTACATTTGTAGTTTTAATTGTTGATTGTTATAGATGAATACCATTGCAATAATAGTTTTTGGTTGATGAATGCTATTGCAATGTAGGATGATCACTATCAATCTTGATCTCAATGGTTTAAAATCATGTTACACATACAACACGAATGCACAACAAACGCATAATTAGAGAGCGATTCGAGATATTCAGGTTAAAACCAATATATGATACTCGATGATAATATGAAACCTTCATATTCCCATCGATACTCATATATGAAACTAAAAGCGCCACTTAGTCCTCGTCTATCGGTTAACATACGTGCGATGCTCGTCGTGACCTAGAACTATACGAAAGTTGTTAAATATCGGACAGTATAGCTCGATACTAACAACCGTCGTATAGTCTACGCGACGAGAAAATTCAATCGTATGGTAACCCATAGATTTGTCCCGTGTGGACAAGTTAAGAATGTATAAAGCAAACGCCTTCATTCACTTGTGTTTTCATCCGTTTCGAGATATTTCGTCGGTACCTTTCCGCTGGTTCTCCATGTACAAAGATAGATTAGATGTTCATTTCAATGTTGTTTCACATCTTTGAATGTACTTGGAGAACAGCGGGGAGGTGCTGCCGAAATTTACTCGAAACGGTTGAAAGCACAAGTGATGGGCGTTCGCTCTATACATTCTTAATGGGATAAAAGCCTACCCCCGACAGCCGGAACACACACATACAACAAGAATACACAACAAACGCATAATTAGAGAGCGATTCGAGATGTTCGGGTTAAAACCAATATATGATATTCGATGAAAATATGAAACCTTCATATTCCCATCGATACTCATATATGAAACTAAAAGTGCCACTTAGTCCCCGTCTATCGGTTAACATACGTGCGATGCTTGTCGTGACCTAGAACTATACAAAGGTTGTTAAATATCGGACAATATAGCTCGATACTAACAACCGTCGTATAGTCTACGCGACGAGAAATTTCAATCGTATGGTAACCCATAGATTTGTCCCGTGTGGACAAGTTAAGAATGTATAAAGCAAACGCCTTCATTCACTTGTGTTTTCATCCGTTTCGAGATATTTCGTCGGTACCTTTCCGCTGGTTCTCCGTGTACAAAGATAGATTAGATGTTCATTTCAACGTTGTTTCACAGCTTTGAAATGATTATCTATTCTATTACAGTGTACTCGGAAAACAGCGGGGAGGTGCTGCCGAAATTTACTCGAAACGGTTGAAAGCACAAGTGATGGGCGTTCGCTCTATACATTCTTAATGGGATAGAAGCCTACCCCCGACAGCCGGAACACACATATACAACAAGAATACACAACAAACGCATAATTAAAGAGCGATTCGAGATGTTCGGGTTAAAACCAATATATGATAATATGAAACCTTCATATTCCCATCGATACTCATATATGAAACTAAAAGCGCCACTTAGTCCCCGTCTATCGGTTAACATACGTGCGATAATTTATTCTTTTCAACGACAAACGCACATACAAAGCATATACACGGATTTTCTCCTTTGTTAGTAACTATCTCGTTCTTATATTTCTCAATATAGTCAGCATAACCTACAATTTATATGTTATACAGTCTAACAAGGCCCATGAGTACGTCAGAGTTAAGGAATGGATGTATGTGGATTGGAAACAACGTATGCAACCTAAGTTTGTCACAGGAGTTGCTGCTTTCCTTGAATTTGCACGCGCACATAATAAGATCATAATAGAAAAGATTCTCTGTCCGTGCGATAGATGTGGCAATAAGTACTGGCAGAAGGTAGAATTGGCAGAGCTTCATATTGTAAAACATGGGTTTACTAGACTTTATACAACTTGGAAATATCATGGGGAAGGAGAAGAATGCAGTACTGCGGTAGAAGAAGAAGGAGAACACGATAATGCGGCAGGAGAAGAAGAAGAATTCGGTAATGCGGCAGGAGACGGAAATTTATTTCCATCAGAAGAAATGGAGGATATGGTAGAGGCTGCCCTAGATGAATCTATTCGTACCGAAGATAACATTCCTTCCGGTCAAGGACCGCGTGCGGATAAATATGAAAATTTCATAAATGATGCTAGGAAACCAATTTATGAGAATGCGAAGTATTCCACCCTCTCATGGTTCGTCCAACTTTTCCAGATTAAGTGCCTAAATGGATGGAGCAACAAGTCATTCACAATGCTTCTTTCGTTCTTGAAAGATTCTATGCCTCCGGGAAATAATGTGCCCGAAAGCTGGTATGAAGCCCAGAAGATGATGTCTGATTTGGGTCTAAAGTGCGAGAAGATTCAAGCATGTCCTAAAAAATGCGTGTTGTACCGGAAAGAGAATTCAGATTTGAAAGAGTGTCCAACATGCGGAGAGGCCAGGTATAAGCCGAAAGATTCTGATAAGAAGCCTGATATACCTGTGAAGATAGCACGATACTTTCCCATAACACAGAGGCTACAGAGGCTATTTAGGTGTAAGAAAACAGCCGAGGCAATGATTTGGCATCACCGTGCTCCTCCAAGCGAAAATGGAAAAATGAGCCATCCAAGAGATTCACCGGCATGGAAGGATTTCGATAGGAGGCACGCAATATTCAGTAGCGATCCTCGCAATGTCCGGCTCGGACTGGCTACCGATGGCTTCTGCCCATTCAACTATATGGCTGGAAGTCACAGTACATGGCCCGTTGTAATGATAATTTATAATCTGTCTCCTTGGTTGGCTATGGACCAATCATACTTTATGATGCCTCTTCTTATCGATGGACCAAACTCACCGGGGAACAATATCGACGTCTATCTCCGACCTCTGATCGAGAAGCTGAAAACTTTGTTTATTGATGGTGTAGAGACATATGATTCAAACACAAATACAACCTTCATACTGTGTGCGGCTTTAATGTGGACAATTAATGACTTTCCTGCGTATGGAATGCTATCAGGTTGGTCCGTACATGTTCACAAAGCATGTCCTCATTGCCATGAACACACAACATCAAAAATTTTGAATTTTAGCAGGAAGGTTTGTTATTGCGGCCATCGACGTTTTCTGCCTCCAGACTACCCCTATAGGTTAGACACGGTTCACTTTGATGGTCATCAGGAGCTTCTTGGACCTCCATCCCCATTGTCCGGAGAGGACGTGACTGCTAAATGGGATGGTTACAATAACGTGACCTTCGGGATGGATCCGACGAAACAGGTCAAACCACAATATTGGAACAAGTTAAGCATTTTCTTCGAGCTTCCGTACTGGTCTACAAATTCAGTGCGTCATTGTCTGGACGTCATGCATATAGAGAAGGGAGTATCAGAGCACATACTTAACTTGCTTCTGTGTAAAGACGGGAAATCGAAAGACAACATGAATGCTCGGATGGATCTACAAGAGTGGGGAATAAGAAGTGAATTGCACCCTAGACCGGTAGCGGGTAAACCGGGCAAGTTTGTACTTCCCAATGCCGCTTATCATATGTCACAACCGGAGAAGAAAAGATTCCTGCAGGTGTTGCATGATTTGAAAGTCCCCACAGGTTTCTCAGGATCATTCAGCAAGAAAATAAAAATTATGAAGGGCAAGATCGATGGGCTGAAAACTCATGATCACCATATTATCGTGGAGCACCTTCTTCCATTAGCCCTCAGGACTTCTCTCCCCGACTCGGTTGGTCTAGTAATCAACGACCTATTTTGTTTTTTCAGGGAGTTGTGTGCTAAAACACTGGAGGTTGCGACGGTGGATAAACTAGAAAATTCTATTGCGTTGATACTTTGCAAGTTTGAGCGTATTTTCCCACCGTCATTCTTCGATATCATAATACACTTGACGGTTCATCTTGCAACTGAGGCAAAGTTAGCCGGACCGGTACAATATCGATGGATGTATCCCATCGAGAGGTACGTGTAATTTTTCGTTTCATGCAATTTATAAATTTATTGTTGTCCTGTATGCCCGTATTTATTTATTCAACATATTCTCATTAGGTACCTCTACACCCTTAAGAAGTATATACGCAATAAAAATCGACCAGAGGGTTCTATCATGCAAGGTTATCTTCTTGATGAAGCAACCACATTTTGTTCCCGCTATCTGGAGAAAACATTAAGACAAGGCTTAACCGACCACGAAGAATTCAAGACGGGCCATATGGTAAAGCCGAGTATAAGAGGGTAGACACTATGTTTATCAACAAGATATACCGGTTTATCTTGCTTAATTGTGCATGTCTTGAACAAATTAGAGAGTAAGTTCTTTTGGATTAATTGTTATATCTGTGTTTGTGTGTGCATGAAATGACATAATATTAATGTCATAATTATTTGTCGAAAACAGAACTCATTTTAACGAGGTACGTGAGGGGCATCCTGATTGGAACGAAGAACGTTTGGAAAAATATCATCAGGATAATTTTTGTGATTGGGTCACAGATCATGTAAGTTATTCGAATAACATTTTATTGCTATCAGTTTTAATCTAAACTTGTATCGTTATGTATTTGTCGTAAAATTTGTTTTGTTAGATCCACGATCCGAACTTGTCTGCATCATTTGAGAGTGATTCAAGATGTTTAGCTCAATTTCCTAGTATGGAGGTTGCATATTACAAAGGATTTGGTGTCCTTGGATACAAATTCGAAGTTAAGGACATAGAAACATCTAGAACCACTCAGAATAGTGGGATTGCGACGGTAGGATCGGACGGTGTGATTTACTATGGGTACTTAAATTGTATACTCGGCATCCACTATCCCTGACGATCAGAACCCTTTTATATATTCCAGTGTACTTGGTACGATCCGCGAACCGATACGGACAGGTGGAGAAGCAGTCTTGGGACTTGGAAAGATGAATATGGATTGACCAGTGTGAACACACTTCGATTTTACGGTCAGGACGATCCGTTTATCTTTCCGAACCAAGCGTTCCAAGTATACTACTCATAGTGTTTGAAGCATCCGGGGTGGAGTGTTGTATGCCGATGGAAACCCAGAGATGTCTACGATGTCCCAGAATATGAGGACAGCGATGAGGACGAAGAAGAGAGAAGGCTTAAAGTGCTCCGACCGTCTGTTTCGAAGGACGGGTTGTCTTCGACCGATCATGAAGTTACGTGGGTTAGAAATGACATCGACGATGAAATCCAAGTAGATATGTATGATACGCCCACGAAACGAAAAAGGTTATCAGTAATGTTATATTATTACTTCACATTTTACGCTCTATACATATATAGTCAATACTTTTAATGATTGTCTAATGCGTCCACGAACCGTTTATCTAGATTTGATGACGATGTCGGGAGCAGCGAGGGGCGGCAGGAGCTCCAGCCGCGGCAGAGGCAGAGCGGTTCTGCCGTCCGGAGAGCTTCGTAGGGAGCTTCAGAGGGCCGGTCTTGCACCTAGATCGGAGACTCCTTCGGATGCCTCCTTCCGTGTGGATTTTGCCACACCTCCAGGTATACTGCACGCATATCCATTTTGAATGTAATATTACAGATATTCATGCCTGTTTATGTCAAAATTACTTATACTGTCAATGTTTGATTGTCTAGTTGTTGGTGATGCGTCCACATCTGGGACAGAGGCCACCCCCGCTCCTCCAGGTTTGTTTATATATCATATAGTGTATGTATATTGATTTATAATGCTATATCATAAATACACACATTCCTTTTGCTCTTACTTAGCAATTTTTATTATTGTCTAGCTGTAGGTGGTGACACCACCGCACCTGCGGGTATGTTTATATATCCTATAGTGCATGCATATTGATTTAGAACGTTATATTATTGATCTACACATTCTTTTTGCAATTACTTATATAATCTATTTTTAATTGTCTAATTATAGGTGGTGCGTCCACATCTTCCGCAGGGGCCACTCCTGCCGCTTCCATACCCTCCGCATCGTCTGCAGGTTAGTATGAATAAATTTAAAATATTTACTCATTTTACATATGCTCTATAGAATAAATATGAACTTCATGGAAATTTAGCATCGATGTTTATTTTCTAGTTGGAGGGGATGCGTCCGCATCCGGGACCCCGGTTGTTCCTCACCGGAGGAACTATCGTCCCGCTCGTGCTGCTGCCCGGGCCCGTGCTCGTGCAATAGTCACCGGAGGTATATATCACACTTGAATTTTCGTTTAACCTTGATTTCTTAATACAACTTTTTCTTATTATTGATTGTCTTGATATTTCGTGCAGACGAAGGGCCTCCCCATCCCCAGAGGGGGACTCGAGGCCCGAATCAGTCCCATAGGCTGAGGCCTGACAGAGCTAGGGGGAGGCAGCATTCCCCCTTTTTTTTTTACCCTTGACTATCGCTATACCGGTCCTCATGCCGAGAGGTTCGGCCGGTATTTGGGAGACGAGAGCCGTCTTGTGAAGAACTATCCACTTCATGTTGAGTGGGGCGAGCAGCACCAGCGCTCATTCGCCCTCTTCTTTGATCAGGCTCGGGTATGTATTAATATATATTTTCATTTGATCTATCCAATATATTTATTATTAACACTTGCAATCTAATAACAATGTTTATTTGTATTTTCAGTTGGATTACGATTTTCAGCCTGTAGCCGACCCTGATCACCCGGGGAGGGTGCTTGACCTTCATGCTCTGTACAATGGCCTGATGAAGAACATGCAGGCCAAGGTCCGATACAACAGGAATGAGCTGAAGGCCGACTGCTACTCCCTGTGGATGGCGACCCCCGAGGCAGAGAGAGCAGCCCTCCTATCTACTCCGGCGTTTGCGAGAGTCGACGTAGAGACATGGCCTCTATTGTGCGCTTATTTCGACTCCCAACGCAAACAGGTATGTATTTTAAATGTAATTCATTATTTATGATATAATTTATTTCTTTGTGTTTCTTAATTAGAAAACTAAATGTTAATGCGTTGTGCAGAAACAGGCCGCTCAGAATACAGAGAACAGGAAGTCGGCGAAGAGGGGTCGCCCCACTTACACAGGTGGCTCGAGGAACATTACTCGAGCCATGGAGTTATCGGTAAATTACAATAGACCGACCTTTGTGATATTCTGCAATATTAAGAGTTATTTTCTAATATTTCTAATATTAAGAGTTACTTTCTAATATTGCAGACATCTCGGACCGTGGCGTCAGGTGGTACACCGAGCGTGCTGTTCGCATATCTTGCCGTCCACGGCACCTCGACAGATCTCGCCACGGGCGAGCTTCGATATCCCGACGTCGCTACCCAGGAGTACTGCGTAAGTGTTAATATTTTTTCTACCCAAATTTGAAATTTTAGTTTTGGAAGGTTCAAGTTTAAATTTTATAGTTATACTTTACTGCTTAATGTGGGTGTAGGAGCGGGTGGTTGAGCAGGCCCAGGCCTCGGGGATCGATTTTACTGGACAGAGCGATCCGAGGCTGCTGACCCCAGTTCTGGACGCCGCACACGGAGGGCACCACGGAGGTTGGGAGAGAGGCCGGGGACTGGGCCCTAGCAGGGGCTATATGAGGTTGGACTCCACCCCGGCGGTTACTTCCTCCGTCTCCAGCGACCGACGTGTCCATCAGGAACTGGAGAGCTTGAGGGCCACCGTTCAGGAGTTGAAGGAGATGCTGGTATGTATACTGTTTTATAGTAAAATATCATGTCATATTATATAGATATCAACATATCCATAATTAGTACGTAGCTTGAGCTTATTTGGTTTTAGACTTAAGTTTGATTAATCATACATACAGATGTAATTAAAATAAACAACAAACTAGATATCCAAACGGGGTTTCGAAATAACTTAATAATGATACGAATTCGAATAATACACAGTTCTTACACGCTTATTACACACGTTAGGTCCAGACGCGACAGGGTAAATCGGCCGAGCCTCCACATCCATCTCCTTCGGCTGCGGCTCCGCAAGCCACTACATCGGCTGCGGTTCCGCAGACAGCTCCTGTAGCTCCACCGCCCACTCAGACTCCCGCAGCCGTGGCTCCACAAGCGACTACCTCGACGGCGGCTGCGCAGACCACATCGCCAGCTCCACAAGCCGCTCAGACTCCCGCTCGCGCCGAATTGCAGAGTTTATTGATCGAGGAGCAGGCACGCGTTATTCTATCGTTATTCAGAGGTGGAGCTGGACCGAACTAGGGTAGCTTTTTTGTTCTTATTTTTTGAAACATGTATTTATTTATATCATACACATTGTACTACATTTTGAAACGATATTGATATTGGTTTATATTTATATCATATTCAGTTTTTGGGTTTCTTTTGTATATTATATGCGTGAGATGTGATTATGAATACTGTAATATATGTTGTGTGATGATTAATTTTATATTTGATTGATGTATATATTATTGTGCATAGGGCGGGAAAAAATCAAGCAGCCGTATTTTTAAAAAAAAAATACAGATAATATGTACCTACGGATATGACCGTAGGGGCACAATATCAGCAGTAACTGATATTTCCCCCTGATCTCAGTGCCAGGGGGTTGGGAGTGCCCCTACGGACATATCCGTAGGAGCCACTGCCTCTCCCCTACGGAGATATCCGTAGGGGCAAAATATCAGGAATCCTGATATTTGGCCCCTACGGATCGGTACCTACGTAGATATCCGTAGGGGGTATTACATGGACCTACGGTTATGTCCGTAGGTACATGTAATATATTAAAAAAACCGTAAATAATATAAAATTTTATACCCTACGGATTACTCCGTAGGGACAACAGGACCTACACAGAAATCCGTAGGGGCAAGAATTTGCCCGTAGGGGCAAGTTCAGGGCCTCAACTTGCACCTGCGGCCTTTGCACCTACGGGGTATTTTTTCGCCCCTACGCATATATCCGTAGGGGCAACCCTTATTTGTAGTAGTGGAATCGGGGTTTTTAGGAAAATAAGGGGTACGGTGTTTTTAAGAAAAGATGCGTCTTTTGAAAATATCCGTAGAATCCCTTTGCTTGTCTTTAAAATACTCCCGATTCGTTAGTTTTTGAAATAGGTATGACATCGGCCTAGCCTAACATCTACTAGCAAAACTACAGCTCTGACTAACAAGTCAATCAGGAGGGGTATGGAAACCACCTAAATCTGAGTCGATATATAGATATAATAGTCGGTGATCCCGCCTTATAGGTACCGCGTACGATACAATATCATATGACATCCTCGAGTCATGAGTGCGGATCTATAATCAATATAAAGCACGTACGGTAAATCATCGTACGGCAACCCAAAAGCTGGGTACGGGTCAATATCACATTCATCTCATCAATTATCTGGTATCCTTATCATCATATCTCATGATCTGGGGTACTGATCTAAGTCTAGTACAAACCGATACCATCTATATATAAATGTATGTGCGTGTATGAAAACATGCCCAAAGGCCCGCTAAAATCTCAGGTCGTATCCCAAATACGAACCACTTCCTATCACTGATCTCATGGCACTATGCCCAATCTCATCGACTCATCTCCAAATATCATCATCTACCCTCATCATCCAGGTATAAATATACCCAATAAGCATGTGTGTGCGTGTGGGTGTAAACCTATTCTAGGGTTCGCAACTAGGAAACTATACTAGTTACTTCTAAACCCTAATCTATCCACAGTACACCTAATCACATCTAGAATATCCATGTCACACAAAACGCTATCATATATATATAAATATAGTATATCTAGTATACTAAATATCGAACTGCGGGGGTGCTATACGCCATCCACCCGACTTCCCCCATAGATATAATCTATTCACCTGCATCCTGCGTATCGGTTTCGATGTCGCCTTCATCTTCTTCGTCATATGAAGCCCTCACAAAGATAGCTACAAGATAACACAATCGCAAACGCACATTAAAATCACATCGGAAAATCAAAACGACACGCTAAGGCCTATAGGTTAGAACCAATGGACTGCGCTTTCAGAACCATCAAACAACCCTCGATATCGTCGTACGAACGTCAAGTGATCGAGGTAAAACACAAATACGCAAATCCAGAATTTAAAATACGCAAAACGAAACCCGGATCAAAACAACAACTCAGGAAAAAGGCTCCAGATTCTACCCTAGGTCAAATTGGATTATTTTGCATATGTCAGGGGTCTAATGTACTGGAGATGGGGCCATGAAAGAAACACAAACCCAAATGGGCCAGGTCTGGCTGCAATTTGCGGCCAAAGGGATTAAATCTACGGCCGTAGTTGAGGGTTAGGGGCCAGGGTTTTGGTGGTAGCTTCCTAGGTGCCTGCATGTATCACTGTCCTTACAAAATAATTTTCAGAGTCTCGGGGTGATAGCAGATTCCATTTTACATCCACAGAATTCATAATTTCCCGATATCGGCGTTTCTAAATCTGTATTCCAGGGTTCTAGTCTTTGGTTTAGGTCTCATTTCTAGCACTAGGGGGTTTGTGAGGCCTCTACTGAGCTCAATTTCCCATCACAACTTTCAATTTCCAATAACCCTAACTAGAGTTTTCAAACTTCACCCAAACCACACGATATAGGTTCTAATCTAACATGGGGGTAAAAGTAATGGAAACACTAAGCTTATGGTTCAGAAAATACCTCATTTGGCAACTCAAGAAAATTCTTGAGTTGCCCCAAGTGGCCAAAATCCTTGCTTTCTTGGTCCAATGTGCTTCCCTTGAGCTTGTGCATCTTTTTTTGTGAAAAGGGTAATGGGTTTTGAGTTGATTTTCATGGTGTTTTGGGGGATTTTGTGGAGAAGGAGAGGAGGGGAATAGCAGCAGTAGCAGCAAAGGGAAGAGAGGGGAGAGAAATGAGTGAGGAAAATGATGGAGGATGGCTCAAGACAAAGGATTGACCCACTCTTTCTCTCTCTTGCCCACTCCTCACTATTCTAATCATATCCTTTTCTTTTCTTTTCTTTTCCCCTCTCTAATAAAACAATAACCATGCTATAAAACATGTAGGAAAGCCATGGAAATAAATGTAACAAGTGTGGAAATGGAATGGTGCATGTTTTGCACAAAACCCGCTTAAAATCCGATTAGCGATTTTTTTATCGCGATTAGCACTAAATTAGCATATAATTAATCATAAAAACTTAAAATTTGCATAATTTACATAAAACTCCCTCTTTTAAATAATTTCCATAAATTTCCAAATTTTTCCCCATTTATCGGTATTTAATTATACCGCCTTATTAAAATATTCAATATTTTATTATTAAATTATAAAAATTCCCCAAAAATACTATTTTATTTTTTTTGAAATGTTACACATCTCATTTCTCCGGGAAATCCTACCCGTGTGTTGACACTGTGCACAGGTTTTGCAATGATCAAATGAGTCTTTGAACAAAGTCGGACAGTAAAAACCACATTGCAAAACCTTCTCCGCCGTCTTTCGCAGACCGAAATGACCCCCACATGCCTGATCATGAAAAAAAGATATAACACTTGAATTCATCATTAGGGACATATCTGCGAATGATCTGTTCAAGACAATACTTAAACAGATATCGTTCATCCAAGTAAAAATGTTTTACTTGGGATAGAAATCGATGTTTGTCCTGTTTCGACCATTCGTGGGGAATGATTCCAGTGGCAAAATAATTCACAATATCCCTGAACCAAGCTTCATCGTATACATTCAAGAGTTGTTCGTCCGGAAAAGAATCATTGATCGGCATGGTCACACGTGAAGAAGAGATGCGCGACAGATGGTCGGCTACAACGTTTTCACATTCTTTCTTATCTCGAATAACAAGATAAAATTCTTGTAATAGAAGGATCCAACGTATTAGCCTACCTTTAGCATCTTTCTTCGCCAAAAAATGTTTCAAGGCGGAGTGGTCAGTGTACACAACAATAGGTGAGCCAATCAAGTAAGGCCTGAATTTTTCTAATGCAAATACAACCGCCAAAAGTTCTTTTTCAGTAGTTGTATAATTAATTTGAGCATCATTCAGAGCCTTGCTTGCATAATAGATCATGTGTGGCATCTTTTCAATGTGTTGTCCTAAGACTGCACCAACTGCAAAATCTGATGCGTCACACATAAGCTCAAAAGGATGGCTCCAATCTGGAGATGATAGAACGGGGGCTGTAGTGAGAGATTGTTTGAGTGAGTCAAATGCTGCCTCACAATCCGAGTCAAAGTGAAAGGTTGTGTCCTTGGCCAAGAGAAGAGTTAAAGGTCTAGCAATTTTGGTAAAATCTTTAATGAATCTCCTGTAAAAGCCTGCATGGCCAAGAAAAGATCGTATATCCTTCACGCATTTGGGATGAGGAAGGTTTTGAATGACATCTATTTTGGCTTTGTCAACCTAAATGCCTTTTCATGAAATAACATGTCCAAGCACAATTCTCTCTTGGACCAAGTCTTGTAAATGCCTTTTCGTGAAATGGCATTTTTCCCAATTCAAGGTTAACCTCTTCTCTTTACAACGAGTAAGAACGGCGTCAAGATGAGATAGGCAGTCAGCAAAAGTGTAACGTTTTGGAAATCGTTATGTGATTTCGTCCGTTTTAGGGTAAGTTTGTCGGTATTTTCCGTTTTTACCCGACTGTGAACAAACGACCATATAGACTTGCCAGCACCTAGATTAGCTAAAATAAAGCTAGTGCGCGAACTTTGGGAGTATATGGGACGTTTTGGTTCAATTTGGTTTTTCCCAATTTTTAATATTATTTTAATGCGGTATTTAAATTTTGGGAAAATTTCCGTTTGCGATCTTTTCTTTAAAACTTCTAGGTTAAAGCAATCCTTCTCACTTCACTCTAGGGATTTTGTGTGGCCTAGGATTAAAGATAGGAATTTAATTGAAAAAGAAAAGAAAAGGGAATGAATTAGATGCATGCATGTGTGTGTAGGTGTGCAAAAGCATTTAATAGCAATAAATGAAGGGAAATTGCTAGGAAAGCATCACAACTCCACCTCCTTAACCCCTTGGCCGAAATCTCCTCCTTCCTACTGCCCATGATCATTTATCTCTCATATTTTATCAATCAAAACTCACTAACTCCTCAAAATTCTGAAACATATTCACAAAATAGCTAAAACTTGGGATTTTCTTGATCTTGATCACTTGGAGAGGGGAAAGCTTGGAACTTGAAAGCAAAGTTGTTAGGTATAACCCCTCTACTGTTAATTTATAGTTTTTGTGTGGTTTTGATCGTTAAATTCTGCGTAGAACGTAGTTTATATCGTTTGAGGCGATATCCGGTTTTTAGTGTATTTTTAGTGATATTGGTATCTGCTGTGACCTGGGAATTTTAGTGATTGAGGAAACAACTTTAGAGTGATGTGCAGGTTGACCTGAGACACCACCCAGGAGACGGGGACCATCCCACCGGCCTGGGCCGGCGAGCCTTAAGGAGGGGGCCGGCGACGCCGGCCGGCTTGGAGAGTTTTGGGGTGGGTTTCCTGTGGGTAGTTGTCTGCTGTTATTTGGGGTTGTTTGGTACTGTTGATTTTATTATTTGATGCAGTATGCAAAATCTGGGATCGATTACCTATAATCGTGTGTTTTGAGTTCGCGTGATACGTGTTGCGACACGAGTCGTGTGTCGTGCTGCGATGTACTCAGTTTGGGTTTAGGTATCGTTTCGTGTGTTTGCGCTAGACGTGTATACGTGTTGTGGTTTAGTGCGTTGTTGCGTTTTATTATACGTAGTTTTGCGTTATTGAGATTGCTTCTAAGATATTCGCATTATTTCTGGTGTTTGTGATATTATAGCGTCGCAAGCGGGGACTTCAGACGCTGCGAACAAAGGGAAGCAGATGGTCGGATCTTCATAGCTGGAGACCACAGAGTGAGTAGATTTAACATCTACGGGGAATCGCCCGTATGGCGCTACGCGTGGGGGCTAGATATGATATAATATTAGCCGTATGCTTATTAGCTTATATAGAAACAGTGCAGGATTCATGTTGCATATAGTTACTTATGCTTAGTACTGTACCTGCTGTACACTGCACTATTATCGACAGTCCATGTTGCACGAGCACCAATGATATGCTACACACACACTGTTGATAATTGACATGATAGGCACAACACAATTGCTAATTCATATACCTTGCTAGTAGTTAGCGACATTAAACAGTTATACTTGTGCAATAGTACATGTTACATAGAACATACCTGTATACCTACATGCTCATATGTATACCATGCTATATTACTTGTTCGCACATATACCATGCTATATTATTTGTTAGCACATATACCTTGCTATTGTTATATGATCAGTTTGTATTGCATATATATCAGTGGTATGGGACGCTGTGTATATATGTATTCTGGATTTGGATATTACAGTTTTTATTGCATATATATCGGTGGTATGGGACGCTGTATATATATGTATATTGGATTTGGATTTATATGATTTGTATTGCATATATATCAGTGGTATGGGACGCTGTGTATATATGTATTCTGGATTTGGATTCTTGGGATCCGCGAGATACATTATATGGACTTATGCATTTGAGATGCGATATGGGAAATTAAGGTGTCGATGTTGGGCACTTACTTTCCGAGAGATATATGGGGTGTGACAGACCGATACGTGGAAACGCAAGTATCGAGGTGGGATACTTGGTTTCGAGGAACGTATGGATATCAGAAAGACCGATACGTGAAAACGCAAGTATCGAGGTAGGATACTTGGTTTTCGAGGAACGTATGGATATTATGTTTTTGGGTGTCGATGTTTGACACTCGGGTTTCACAAGAGGTACAGGATTTGAGGGGCCGATTTGAGGGCCGATCTGAGTATTTGGGATATGGGTGTTGTTGAGTTACACCGTGTTGTTCATGCTTATGATATATGCATGAGATTATTTACTATTCCGCACTCAGTATAAATTGATATGGATATTATGATAGTTGAATATTCATATTGTCATACTCATGCTATCAGTTCACATGTTATTGATCATTGCTGTTAGTGCATACTTGCGATTACTGTATGATGTTAATTACTATTCACGAGTTGGCAACTCACCCCCGTTGTGCCACAGTTTTGCAGGACTTACCCTCTGAGTAGTCGCGGCGGGGCAGCTTATCATCACTACTTTTGTGGATACCGCTACCTTGGGCAGTGAGGCCGTTGCTTTATAGGTGGGTTTGCGGTTATCCGTTGTACATTGTATATCATTTTTGGGTTGGATCTAGTATTCTCCATCTACCCCTGTTGTATATGACTTAGAGACGACTTGAGAGATATCAGTGTTGTATATTGGTTTTGGGAACCGTGCTCGTAGAAGCAGGTTATTGTGGAGATGTTTACTTTTGATATAGTCGTTCTCTTTGATATTTCTTCGCTTTGGCGTCGTATACTTGTTGTGGTGATTGTCTCCGCCGGTGGGCGTGATTTTTCTCCCACTTGGGATGTTTTATATATACTATCTGTGTTGTACCCGTTTTCGGGGCTAGTTTTACAAAGGAGGTGCTGCCGAAATTTTTATGAAAGAAAACTAGAGTTAGAGATTTTAAATGGCAACACTAATACTTTTAAATTATGTTTTCTCCGTTGATCCATTCTTGGGTGGTTTAGATTTCTGGGTTTCGGCTTACTTAAGTTACGTACGCCTGTAGACGTTACGTAATTTAAGTGCCGGTTACGGACCGAATTTCGGGTCGTGACAAAAAGAATCTCCGAATATCGAGAAATCGTCCATGAAAATCTCCAGAAAATTCTCGACCATGTCCGAGAATATCCCCATCATACACCGCTGAAATGTAGCGGGAGTATTGCATAACCCAAAAGGCATGCATCTATAAGCAAAAGTACCAAAAGAACAGGTAAATGTGGTTTTATCTTGATCCTTTTTGGCAATAGGGACCTGGCTATAGCCAGAGTATCTGTCCATGAAGCAGTAATACTCTCGTCCAGCTAAGCATTTTAGCATCTGGTCAATGAAAGGTAGAGGAAAGTAGTCTTTCCTCGTTGCGGTATTGAGTTTTCTATAATCAATACATGCACGCCACCCAGTTTGAGCGTGTGTATGGATTAACTCATTTGCCTCATTTGTTATGACCGTGATGCCAGATTTCTTAGGGACGACATGAATTGGACTTACCCATTGGCTATCGGAGATTGGGTAAATGATACCACTGTCAAGGCATTTGACGATTTCTTTCTTTACCGCATCCTTCATGACGGGGTTTAACCGTCTTTGTGGTTCTCGGGTTGGCTTGGCTTCATCCATCAAATGTATATGATATTCAACAATCAAGGGACTAATCCCTTTGATGTCCACCATAGTCCAACCAAACGCCTTCCTATTAGATCTCAATACCGTCAAAAGAGCGTTCTCTTGCTCTGAGGCTAGAGAAGCAGATATGATCACAGGTAAAGAATCATTCTCACCTAAATATGCATATTTAAGATGAGAAGGTAAAAGTTTGAGATCTAATGTCGGTGGAGAATATATAGAAGGTGGGGTAAAAGAATGACATTCAGAGTCACAAAGAAGCCCGTAGCCTGCAAAAGATACAGACTCGGAAGGTGATGAGTCAAGAGTGTCAGACTCAAGAATGGAAAGATTGTCCTTACTAAGATGTGCAGGATCAAACATTGATGTGCTAGTGTCGTCGAGATCTTCAAAGCAAAGTTCATCAACTTCGCAACTTTCGGGAGCAATCTCGTGGATAGAACAGACATCAAGTATGTGAGCAGAGGGTTCAGATGGCTAACTTCCAATTTTATAGATGTTCAGTTCAATTGTCATTTTTCCAAAAGATAGGTTCATTGAACCGTTTCGACAGTTAATGACGGCATTGGAAGTGGCAAGGAATGGTCGACCCAAAATCACCGGAATTTGATTCTGTGGGTTTGCTACAGGTTGTGTATCGAGAACAATAAAGTCCACAGGGAATATAAATTCCCCGACTTTTATCAACACATCCTCCAGTTCACCCCTAGGTTTGGTGATTGATCGGTCTGCAATTTGGAGAGTGCAATGAGCTGGTTTCAACTCTCCAATCCCTAACTGCTCGTAAACAGAATATGGAAGCAGGTTAACACTTGCGCGCAGGTTAAGTAAAGCACGGTTAATGTTTTTACCCCCAATAGAAATCGATATTGTAGGACATTCTGGGTCCTTACGTTTCTTTGGTAACTGTGGGGTAAAAGCAATGCTAACATTATTGGTCATGAAAACCTTTTTGGGCACTTGAGTCTTCCTCTTCCTAGTGCACAAGTCCTTAAGAATTTTCGCATAAGTGGGAACTTGTTGTATAGCATCTAGGAGA
The DNA here is from genome assembly GCA_030015575.1 of Agapanthus africanus. Lineage (NCBI taxonomy): Eukaryota > Viridiplantae > Streptophyta > Magnoliopsida > Asparagales > Amaryllidaceae > Agapanthus > Agapanthus africanus. Next base: position 351,513,297 of record JASDDO010000031.1, on the reverse strand, counting down.
GGGATATTGATGTTAACTTATTTGAACATTTCCATAATCTTCTCCATATGTGGACTGGATTTGTTTCCCCTTAACCGATTCGGATAAGGAGCTTTAGCAATAATAGCTGGGTCCAACATTGGAGAAGGTGGTGTGTGTGGAACTGATCCCAGAATAGGAGTGGGGATCGTCTTTGGTGGACTAGAAGAGATATGCTGAGGTGTCAAGCCTTGGGGAAAACGAAAAATAGGCTCGCAAGAAGGTGGTGGGGTAGAAAAAGTAGGATTAGAAGTAGAAGTGTGTGTGGAAGGAAAAATCTCAGCCGAGGTATTATTGATTAATTCTTCATGATTATCAATCTCTTCCCCAACTTGATTATTCAGCACTCTTCCGGATCTCAACGTTGTAATGGCATTTACATTGTAGTGTTGTGAATGCCCAGGATTCGGTAGGGGTTAAGACGGAAGTTTCCCTTTCTCTCTAGCACTCATTTCGGCTTTTAATTGTGCAATTTGTGCTTCCATCGATTTTATACTCTCAGCTTGGGAGGCAGAGTTTTTCTTTATATCATCGATAGAAGACTGAACCTCAGCCGAAACTCGCATAAAATTTTTCAGAATCAAATTCATGGTTTGTGCGAGTGAAGAGGATTCATCAGTACCGGTCAACTGCAAAGGATTATACGGTGCAGGTGTGTTGACCGGATTTTGAAAGTTTTGTGATTGGTATGGGTGCTGACTTATTTGAAGTGGTTGCTATTGTAGTGGAGGAGCCCTTTGGAAATTATTTTGATTTGGAACCGTGTTTTGATTTTGTGATTGGTTCCAAGCAAAGTTAGGGTGATTCCTCCAACCCTGATTATAAGTGGAAGAATACGGATCGTTTCTAGGTCTTTGTTGGAAAGCAGCATTGGTATGATCTTGACCTTGAAACGGAGAATTCAATGGACATTCTTCCGTAAGATAAGATGGATCAGAACAGCATCCACAGACAGTTTTGGAAAGTGACATCTGATTTAGGGAGGTTGCTAAAAATTTATGTTCCATAGCCTCGAGTTTCTTTTGCATTGCTGCCATTTCAGCTCTAACTCCTATGGAAACATCAAGTTGATGAATGCCACCCCTAGACGATGACTGGTTTACACTCTCCCACTGTAAGGTTTTCTCAGCGAAATCTTCTAAAAATCTCCAGGCTTCACCATCATCTTTATTCATGAAGGTGCCTTGACACATGGATTCAAGGGTCTGTTTTGTTGTAGGATTAATGCTCTCATATATGATTCTGCACAGATCCCATTTAGGAATTCCGTGATGAGGACATTGAACTAACAGATCTTTGAAGCGTTCAAAACACTTCGAGAATGGTTCATTTGGAAGCTGGGTAAATTGATTTATTTCGCTACGGACTCGAGCTGTTTTATGATTAGGGTAGAATTTCTTAAGGAATGCTGTTACGAATTCTCCCCAGTTCGAAATAGAATGTGCGGCTGTGCTATAAAGCCATTTCTCGGCTATATCGCACAAAGTGAATGGGAGAAGACGTAATCTCATAGTATCCACAGAAAGCAGTGAAGTACCCATCATAGCGCATACATTTCAAATTTGGTAATAAAGACGTATGCATCTTCAGACTCGAGATCGTGATATTTTGGTAGAAGATTGATGTACTGTGGTTTGATTTCAAAGTTGTCCCCATTGGCTGGTGGAATGGTGAGACAGGTCGAAAGAGGACCTCGCATAGAGTAACATCTCCCTTGGAGAGAGATGCGGGGCGGATTCTGCGCACCTGCGGACGGTGGAAAAGTAGTGTTAAAGAAGTTCGATGGAGAATTGTCCATCGAAGTGGGTGTGGTAGTGGGTGAAGAAAAAGTAGAGGTAGAAATACCGACTTCGGAGTCTATAGGAGGAACGCGCACAAGACGGGCACTAGAATCCCGTGTCCAGCCGAGCATGCACTAAATGGTTTAGCACAAGTAGCAACGTAAAGTGATAATTAAGGAAAAGTTTGGATTGGTGTTTGTTTTGAAAAAGACGGATTTTTTTGAAAAATTCAAACAACAATGCACAAGCAACCCTAAATCTAATGGTCACCTTGGTCAAGTCTCTAGACCTCTCCTAGACTTCCAGAAGACAAGTCGCAGGATAGATCCTCTACTGCCTCTTTGCCCCTCCTGTGGCCAGGTAAGTGCCAGGTAAGTGGGAGGCTCTCCACTACGTAAGTAGTGGGCCTAATTAAGTAACCACTTGCCTTAGACACACCTGCCTTAGACACCACAAAAGAAACACGGATAAGAAATAGATTACCCACGACCTCCTACTGTCCTAATTGAGCGCGACGGTCCTTAGAGTCATGTCTAGATATTTTTTAGTTAATGAGGGTGATGCGGATGCAAGTTTGTGATTTTTTGGGATTAGGAAGGGTAATGAAATCCCCACATAATCTGAATTTGGTCTTTTCCCCTTAATTCCCGTATTAAAAATGGAAACAACCAAGATCAAACACGCAACATTTTTTTTCTTTTTAGCGACGCTGCGAATTTTTGCAAAGAATCCTGCAGAAATTGGTTAATGGACAGAGCAGGGAGGAGATAAGAAAGACAGAAATTCACCTAGATATTTTGAAGCACTGAAACCCTAATATCACCGCGGATCCGCCTCCAACTGCTGCAATTTGCCGCAGTTCCGCCACAAGATGACAAGATCCCTGCACAAAAAATTGGTACAGATGCTTCTGTTGCTTCACTGAGCTTTCTGAGATGTCCTGAAAATTTTTCCTCTCACTCCATAAATTCCAGATCTCCTTGCAACAAATCACAACAAATCGTTAAACGCTTGTTGCAAATTTTGATCTAAAAAGATTGATGGAATAATAAATTTTCCAACTCAAATTACAAAAAACGAACAAATTAGCACACTATTCCCGGCAACGGCGCTATTTGATTGAATCGTTTCCATGTCGTGTTTTGAAAAGTGTAAAAGATCACAACCAAAGAAATTTATACCGCAATCAATTGACAGTGTCTATTGTAGGTTCGTCGGTGAATGCGGATCGTCCACTGAGAAAGTGTGATTTTCCCGTTATCGTTTTAGTTGAGTTGAAAATTAAAGAACAAAAGAAAATGCACAAAAATTTATTCAAGATTTATGAATTTTCTTTTCAAGAAACTTAAAGAAAATAAAGATCTAGAATCAAGAATCAAGAAATGTCCCAAACCAATTGAATTATCAAGATTTGAAAAGTAGCTTGTAGGAATCGATCAAATTGATAGTGATGATGAATACTAATGATTACTAATTCTTATCTATTGAAGATTTGTTTCTAGATTGACGAAAATCAATGAGATTTAGGGATCTATTGAAGAAACTATGGTTTCTCCATCATCAACCCTTGTCCTTTCATTGATTATCATTCAAATTCAAGCCTCTAGCAAATTAAATCACTGATCGTTGATTTCTAATTTGGAGAGAAGAAATCGATATCGCTCAAATTAGGTTTTCGATGATTTGATTTCCTAAAGTTTACAAAACTCATAAGACTTAAGAATTGTTCAAGAATTTCATCAACATCATCTACCTATTCTCTCGATTCCGCTACAAGCGGAGATTTCACTCAAATATCATGAAAAAGGAAAGAATCAAGAATCGATAACTTTTCATAATGCAAGAATGTAAAGAAAAGCAAGATTTACAATATTCACCTTTATTAATCGACGATTAGGTACAATTCACTCAATTCGAGGTTACAAGATTTGAGGAGGTAACTAGATCCGCCGAAATTAGCTTCGCATCAATCTTCTTGAGTCGCGGATCGTCGTGGATCTCTTGCTCGGATGAAGGTCGGCGTTGCTTCAAAGGATCGTTGTAGGCTTGCTTAATTCGCTTCTCGATGGATCTTGATTTGGCTTTGGATTGGATGGGGCTAGGGTTTTTGAATCACAAGTTGTGTCACTCAACTTGCGGAATTTGGCTCAATATTCAACAACCTTTGTAATGAAGCCCTGGGTCCCTTTTTATAGCTTTCCCTTTAGCTTCCCTAGAAGCTAGGTCTAGCTTCCCTTGGAAGCTTGGTTGTTATGAAGCTTGAATAGGAATCTAGGTAGTTGTAGAGAAGTTTCTAGATTAAGGTAGTTAGCTAGTGTAGGGTTCCTAGGCACTCTCAAGAGGTCTCACAAGGCATCAACCATGCCAATTTCTAATTTTAACGGTGCCGAGAAACCCTAACAAGATCGTTGGCTAGAATTTTAGGCAACTAAACGAGCTAATTAACATCTTAACTAAAAGTAAACGGAAATACAACCTTTGTAGATCCGGTTCTCCACCTCCACGGCTCCATGATGAAGTCCTCTCCGCTGTACAAATCGGATCCCGGGCTCTAGTGTCGGCTTCATCGGAGAATGGACAGGCTAGGTGATCGACGACGATGCCGAAGATGATCTACGTCGAGGCATCGCTAGATCAAGCTCCAACTTCACCAAGTCAAGAAACTTGTGAAGAAAACACACTCTACTACTTGGCAAGAGGTAGAGGATGAAGAAATAGGAAGTGGGTAGACTTTAGAATTGGATTTCTCACTTGATTTCTTCACTTGCCATTGATGAGGCAAGCTTTCTTCATATGAAGAAGAAGAAGAAGAAGATGATAATTGTTATGATAAGTTAATTAAAAATCAAAAGAAAAGAATACTTATCATAAACCAACCATGGTTATGTGTAGAGAGCAAACTATAGTTAGGTGAATGGTTAGGTTAGGCATAAAACAAAAATGGTGGACTTTTTTCAAAGCTTCATGAAGCTTCAACAAAGAACAAAATTAGCCACCATTTTCCTTTTGCCAAAATGAAATAAACAATTCAAAAAATGAATAATTAAATTAAACAAAACACTAACCATTCACTTAACCAAGGTTTAAACTTTACACAAACTCAAGCAAGCATGTATCATCAAACATGATACAATCATATGCACAAAAAGTATATCACATATACAACTTGTACATCCAAGTGAGAAAATCCATTTAAAGTGAACCAATACTAGTTAATGCAAAGTAATATATCAAATATATAATTATACATTAAATCATTAAATCAACACTTGATTTAACGATCCGGTCATATCGCATATAACCGACTAGTATCCTATGTATCGGCTTATCGAATCAACCCTTGATTCGATAACTAGGTTATATCGCATACAACCAATCGATACATACATCGCGAGAATGAAATACGGTATCACATACACGCATTATTCTCGGTCCCGCACATATATCATATGCGCTCCTATTTCGTTTCGCTTGAGCCAGGAAACCTCTGTGTAGGACTCTAAAGACTCGTCAATACGCCGGCAGCAGGTGATGATCATATCAAACACCCACAAGCCGCAAGCGGTCTGCTAAATGTAACGGCCACCCGGGTATTGAGCGATCAGAAGATCGAAGAGCAAGCCCGCTCACACTTCAGTGAATCCAACCAGTAACACTACCGTACAGTCCGGTCTGATCGTCTGATATGTCGCATATCTTGTCTAGGGGTGGTAAACGTCAGACCCCAATAGCTCGATAAGTCGTGTCGATATGAGGTCTATAACAGTTTGAGAAACTACTGGTAACACTTACCAGTAAATCTCGGCAACCCTGGCCAGGGATTTCCGGTTATAGCCAATCGAACACAGCGCAACATCAACTCCCTATACCGGGAGAGACGAATCCCCTCCTATCGCTCATTGCCTCCATGTGACTCGGAACTGTACCCAAAACCACCATTTTGCACGCCCTCTTAGACGTGGTAAGATAGATATCAAAGCACAGTGGGAACCACACAAGACTCTATGACGATCTCGGGTCAACAGACTACTCTGTACCAGTGTCACCAGAGAACTGCCATCTGACGTAAGGTATAATACCATCTGGGAGTTCTCGGGGAGTCCGTCCAGTGTACCCAGTCTCCACTGAGCACCCGTATATCATCTCTGATGTCAAACACCAATGGATATGGGATCATCCATCGCCCATCTGTATGGGTCGAGAAGGTATACGCTAGTCTGCACTGGTATATCGATGCCCCGTCTCGATACACCCACGACTAGGGACTTTGAAGGATGTACTTATGGACTACCATGTCCCCACTAGTATGATCCGCATCATAGTCCAGGTAGTCAAGTACACATCCTAAGGGCTTTACCAACTTGTAACAGAGAGACAATCAGTATACACGTTAAGGTAAAGAGCAACCAGATAGCATAATATCATGTCGAGCAAGAAAGTCCTCCCTATATATGTCCCAGCATCCACTACAATATACATCCTATGTACAGTAATGGCCTCTAGGGCATACATATAACTAACAATCTCCCACTTGCACTAGGGCCATCTGTAGCAGTGGTTGTAGTATCTCATACTCAACCATCCCATAAATGTCTCTCTCTGGGAATAGGCCTTCGTGAGTGGATCCGCCGTGTTGTCCTCTGAGTCTACTCTCCTTACCTCGATCACCCTGGAGATCAACTATCTCCATGATCAGGTGATACTGCCTTAGAATATGTCTGGATCACTGATGGGACCAGCGTTCCTTGGCATAAGCCACAACTCCATTGTCTCATAATGGTAGGAATGTAGTTTATCTCATGAACTTATATACACCCAAACATCCTCTTTGGTAGCATCTAAAGTAGCGATATATTCAGCCTTTAATCATCTAGTATGTCACAGTATCTAGCTTGGAACTCTTCCAACATACCGTCCCTTTACTGAGGGTAAAGACAATGCCTGCGACTGACACTCAGTCGTCTTTATCACCCTGGAACCCTTCCAGTGATTCTCCCCAGGACCAATTGATACCATCTCACTACAGCTAGTGAGTATACTAACACCCAAATAACATCTATCTCATAGATGAAAGCTCAGGATGGAGGAGGTATCACTTTGATCCTATCTGGAGAATCCTTGTGATAAGCGGAGATTGACCGATCATAGCATAGGAAACTCCTTCCCTATCAAGAGTATGACATCCACGTACTCTACGAGGATCGTCACAATACTCCCTACTACCTTTTTGTTTATACAAGGTTCATCTACCATTTTGATGATGTCAACTTCTTTGACTAACACATCAAAACAGACGTTCCAACTCCGCGATGTCTGCTTTATCCTATAAAGCATCTTGCACACGTTTTCGCTGCTCCCACTGTCTACGAAGCCCTCTGGCTGTGTACTTATAGACGCACTCTTCTAAAACATCATTTAGAAAAGCAGTCATGACACCCAACCACCAGATATCGTAGTCATGGTATGTAGCCGTGGCAAGTAGGATCTGGATGGACTTAAGAATAGATACTGGAAAAGGTTTCATCATTATCCACGCCTGGTCAATGACGAAAACCTTTAACAAGTCTAGCTTTGAAAGTCTCAACTTTTCCATTTACACCAAGTAATCTTCTCAAGATATACTTGCTCCTGATGGGGATTTAACCCTTCAGATATAGCAACCAAAGTCCATACTTTGTTGGTGTACATGGATTCCATCTCAGAACACTAAGCATCCAGCCATTCTTACAGAGTCTTACTCCTGATGGCCAGCTCGAAGCTAGTTGGGTCATCATCTCATGATGCAATCCTCGCTCCCACTGTCATAGAGAAACCGAAGTAACTCTCAGGTGGGTGAGGAACCTTACTAGATCGGCGGAGAGGCTGGGGTTCGTTGGAATCTACTGAATCCTTTGGTTCTGTCAAATTATCATCTGTATTTTGTATAGCTGGAACATTTCCAGTTCTACATAACAGACGTTGCCTCGAGCTTGTCCGGATTTTGCTTTTAGACAAAGGCCGGACAACCCCAAATCTTAACTAACTTAAGATATGGGCTCTTCCCTTTCCATATCATATATGAAGTGGTAGGCAACTGATTTGATTTAAACCCTATTCAATAGGTATGCAGCTTCTCAAGTGCATAACTCCCAAAAGGAAATAGGTAACTCAGTAGTACTCATCATAGAGCACACCATATCATATAGGGTGTTATTGCTCCGCCCCGATATACCATTGTGCTATGGTGTATTCGAAGGAGTAATGCTGAGAGAGAATCTTATTCTCCTTTAGAATAGTCCAGGAATTCCATGCACAAGTATTCTCCTCCCTGATCTCATCATAGGACATAATACTTATACTCGTATTTTGGTTCTCTACTTCTAACTTATGTTCTGTGAATATCTCAAAAGGTTCGGACTCATGTTTCAACAGGAACATATGACTGAATCTTGAGAGATCATCAGAGAATGTAATGAAGTACAAAGGACCGGTCTTGGTATGTATAGACAGGAGACCTACATACATCAACATGTATCATCCCAAGAGTTCACTAACTCTTTCTCTGTTTCCAATAAACAGGGCTATGGTCATTTTATCTTTGTGACATGACTGGCAAGTTTCATAAGATGTAAATTCAAACTGATTTAAATATGCATCTATATGTAACTTCAGCTAGTCGGGTCGCATTGATATGACCTAGTCTACAATACCTCAAGAAGAATTCGTTCATTTCTGAACTATTCCTCTTGATGTGTGTTCCGTATACAAAAGAACTGTAGTTTGATTTCGAATATTAATGCTTTTAGATAACGTGCCTGAACCGATCAACTTTTGATATAGGAAATGTTCAAAACATTATCCAACAATACAAAATTTTACCATTTCTTTACTGATAAAGAGACTGATATGATTTTGTATATCAGGTTCGGTATCTAATAACATTCGTTCAAAATCAATGTATTGGTAATACAGGGTGACAGTGACCGACAGACTTGGCTGCAACACTTGCCCCGTTTTCTGCCTCATGAAACTTATCACCCGTTCTCAGTTCTCTACCTATCTGTAGTCCTATGTAACAGATTACATATCAGGGATCCTGATCCGGTATCATATACCCAGGATGCGGAGGATACTGAGAAACAGTTCTTTGTAATGAACACACCCGAAGATGATGCATCATATGCACTTTCCTCGTTTGGGCGGCACGGAAAATCTGGTATTCCCTAATTTCCTGCTCTGTCTTATAACATTTATAAGTTGGAGCGGGACCAACGTTCCCCAGCTCAGTATAACAAGCGGGTTCGGTCAATAATCCGTTTTATTATCTTGATTAAGGCGTGACATGGTCGCTACCAGGAGAGAGAGAAGAAAACACTCTGCGTGCGCTCTAGCAAGATCAGATTGGTTATATATTTTATCTAATCAGGATGGCTCCCACTGCTTTTTATCAAGTCTTCCTTCAAACCTTAAAAGGAAAGACTAGCCGGGATTAATTACACGCTACAAGTTCGCCAATCTTTCAGCCAGGCCAGTGTCGGTACTTTGAGGGAGGTGCCCCGTGCTTTCACACGGACCTAATTAATGTAAACCTCATTTTCCCAGAGGCGTAACCCCGTTGACACCTTTCTAGACACCTACTTGATCGGCTAATTGTAATGTGTAAAACTCTCCCAGGAGTAACTCTTACTCGCAGCGGGTATCGGGATCCAACTATCTCATAGAAGGTATGCAATCTCATTGCAAATTTCAACACTTGAAATTCCCGATAATTTTGCCCCTAGCACCCTATGACCTTGACGGAGGTCAACAAACCATAGGCTACTAGTCAAGTTCAACCCGTCATTTCTTGATCGAATTAAACCCACCCGCACGACCCTTGACGGAGGTCAACAAGGCCGCACGACTACCCTAATCCAATCTGCATCATATGCATAAGCAGATAAATACTAGTTAGCTACCGCACACTACGCCTTGACGGAGGTCAACAAACGTAGCACGAATACTAAATAGGACTTATCTGAAATGACGGAGAGCTACGACAGGTTTTTCTGAAAACCTATTGCGTAATGAACTTGATATCGTTGTAGGATCGAATGAATTTTGAAATGGAGTGTTTTTGAGGCTTTTCTAGTTTTGCTAAAGGAGTCACTCCCGGTGAAGGGATCGTCGGTCCTTTCCTCGTCGAATGAGGTGCGGGATATATCATATATATCACTGTGCAAAGCAAAAAACTCTTAAAAGCAATCAAAAGACAAACCGGGGGTTGTAGCATATGCCAGTTATTGCTAAAGGAGTCACTCCCGGTGAAGAGATCTCCGTCCTTTCCTCATCGAACAAGGTGCAGGATATATCACATATACCGCTGTGCAAAGCAAGAACTGTAGCTACCTGTTTTATTTTGAAATTCGATTCTACAACATCTTAGGTTTCTTTTATTTCATTAATCATATTAATGAAGTCCCATCATTTAAAGTACCTAAACATCACAGATAAATACGACGTACACTTATGCCATCTGCATTCGCCTCGATGTCCCCTCGTGCATCGTTAGGTTAGGTAACTAACGGCAGAGCGAGGCAGGGCTAGCACGGGTGTAAAACATAAGTAAGGTCTATATAATATATCATATATACTATATACTGTATCTATCACAGAACATCACATGATCACATCACAGATATCGCAGCAGAAGAATATTATATGAAATATTGGATATACTAGGACGTCCGAGTTTTCAATACGAGCCAGTATAAAACACGGATTCCATGGTCATGATGAATAGCCAAACCCACACCCCTAGACCCCTACGAGAGCGGCAAGCAACCCTACCAATTCTAGAGTTAGGAGACCCGGACTCGACTCCTCGAGTTGGTCTCCCACTGGACTCCAGAACCCGGTTACTTGTGCCCTCCTCCTTGGGTCTATCCTAGTGCGGAAAAGTAAATAATATACATCAACGGTGACAACTTCCACAACCTGGAAGTGCCCCAAATAAAAGAATATTACATACAAGTTTTTACATGAATGAAAATGAAAAACACTCATCTCACATAAAAACCCCCGGCTATTCAAACACGACGATCCAATATAACATATCCAGCAACACATAACATCACATGTCATCAACGTAAGTAAATATGCCCATCCCAATTGTCGTTGACATATAGCAACGAAACCGGCGATATCACATATTACACTTACGGTCACATTAAAGAAAGTGTAAAACTACAACAGATGGAATCCGCAATCTTCTCAGACATCGCATGCCTGACCAAATGAATTCCTTAGACATCACATGCCTAACAATTATAAACCCCGCATTTTAGTCTCTATATCGAAAACACTTTTCAATACCAAGTCAGGCAATTCAACAGGATTCCCGATATTTTGATCGAATGCTCGTCGCAAACTTCAGTAGACGGCCGCACCCCTGATACCGTCGACGAAGTGCACCAAGGTGGAACACCGCTGTCGCGAGCACCCAAACGGATGCTTTTTGGCGACGGGGTTCTCCTACAGTCACTTGGTCGGGGCTATAGGGTGAGGCTGTCTATTAAGTTTTACCGGCGAGTATCCGTGTACGCTACGTGATTGCGACGGAGTTTTAATCACATCAAAATTCCGTGGCAACCGATCAAGTGAGACTAAACTGCTATGTTTATAACATTCATTCAGTTATCTCATAACTATTTGTGAATTCCAATTATTGTATCACATTCCAGATAAACAGAAAATGTTAAACTTTCCGATCAAACAATCGAACACCCAATTTTTCCCAATACTGATCAACACATGAATTAAGTCTAACAACATTCAGTTCGTGCCTCAGTACCAACGGTCCAGCCGTAGAAGGGTCAAGCCAACGCCTCACATGTGGCACGCCGTACTGCCCCAAACCCTTAGGTTCAAAGGGCAGTTCAAGACGGTCACATAATCGAGTTAAGGTTTGTTGTCTTCTAGAGGGACCATCAGTTACTTGCACTAATTAGAACGTCGTTAAACTACGGAAAAATCCAACACTTGGAAATTTCCTAACAGGGGAAAAATTGGGTATTTATATCCGGTCGAACTTTTTAACATATTCTAAAATTTATCCGGAAAGCTACATAGACAAAATCTGATATTCCGATCGAAACACCGAATCCCCAAAACAACCCCAGAAAATTCAACTCTTGAATAATATTTAAAAATTCCCAGAAAACTCAGCATCTGAAAAAATGAATTACTGTGCAAAAAGGGGAGGATGACGTCACCATATTGCCGCGGAACCGCCGCAGAAGCCAGGCTTCTGCCGCGGTTCCGCCGCCGTTTGCACTGTTCATGAATTAATTTTTGCGCCGTAATTCTTAGAATTCCCTGCTGAATTTTTTTAAGCATTTTTAATCTGGAAAAAACCCAGTTTTTAGAAAAAGTCCAGAGAGCATGGTTTGTGTTAGGGTTTCGGTTCGTTCGGGTTTCAAACTCCGTCTACACTTCGTCTAAGGCTCTAGCTAGGCTCTGATACCACTGTAGGGTTCCTAGGCACTCTCAAGAGGTCTCACAAGGCATCAACCATGCCAATTTCTAATTTTAACGGTGCCGAGAAACCCTAACAAGATCGTTGGCTAGAATTTTAGGCGACTAAACGAGCTAGTTAACATCTTAACTAAAAGTAAACGGAAATACAACCTTTGTAGATCCGGTTCTCCACCTCCACGGCTCCGTGATGAAGTCCTCTCCGCTGTACAAATTGGATCCCGGGCTCTAGTGTCGGCTTCATCGGAGAATGGACGGGCTAGGTCATCGACGACGATACCGAAGATGATCTACGTCGAGGCATCGCTAGATCAAGCTCCAACTTCACCAAGTCAAGAAACTTGTGAAGAAAACACACTCTACTACTTGGCAAGAGGTAGAGGATGAAGAAATAGGAAGTGGGTAGACTTTAGAATTGGATTTCTCACTTGATTTCTTCACTTGCCATTGATGAGGCAAGCTTTCTTCATATGAAGAAGAAGAAGAAGAAGATGATAATTCTTATGATAAGTTAATTAAAAATCAAAAGAAAAGAATACTTATCATAAACCAACCATGGTTATGTGTAGAGAGCAAACTATAGTTAGGTGAATGGTTAGGTTAGGCATAAAACAAAAATGGTGGACTTTTTTCAAAGCTTCATGAAGCTTCAACAAAGAACAAAATTAGCCACCATTTTCCTTTTGCCAAAATGAAATAAACAATTCAAAAAATGAATAATTAAATTAAACAAAACACTAACCATTCACTTAACCAAGGTTTAAACTTTACACAAACTCAAGCAAGCATGTATCATCAAACATGATACAATCATATGCACAAAAAGTATATCACATATACAACTTGTACATCCAAGTGAGAAAATCCATTTAAAGTGAACCAATACTAGTTAATGCAAAGCAATATATCAAATATATAATTATACATTAAATCATTAAATCAACACTTGATTTAACGATCCGGTCATATCGCATATAACCGACTAGTATCCTATGTATCGGCTTATCGAATCAACCCTTGATTCGATAACTAGGTTATATCACATACAACCAATCGATACATACATCGCGAGAATGAAATACGGTATCACATACACGCATTATTCTCGGTCCCGCGCATATCTCATATGCGCTCCTATTTCGTTTCGCTTGAGCCAGGAAACCTCTGTGTAGGACTCTAAAGACTCGTCAATACGCCGGCAGCAGGTGATGATCATATCAAACACCCGCAAGCCGCAAGCGGTCTGCTAAACGTAACGGCCACCCGGGTATTGAGCGATCAGAAGATCGACGAGCAAGCCCGCTCACACTTAAGTGAATCCAACCAGTAACAATACCGTACAGTCCGGTCTGATCGTCTGATATGTCGCATATCTTGCCTAGGGGTGGTAAACGTCAGACCCCAATAGCTCGATAAGTCGTGTCGATATGAGGTCTATAACAGTTTGAGAAACTACTGGTAACACTTACCAGTAAATCTCGGCAACCCTGGCCAGGGATTTCCGGTTATAGCCAATCGAACACAGCGCAACATCAACTCCCTATACCGGGAGAGACGAATCCCCTCCTATCGCTCATTGCCTCCATGTGACTCGGAACTGTACCCAAAACCACCGTTTTGCACGCCCTCTTGGACGTGGTAAGATGGAAATCAAAGCACAGTGGGAACCACACAAGACTCTATGACGATCTCGGGTCAACAGACTACTCTGTACCAGTGTCACCAGAGAACTGCCATCTGACGTAAGGTATAATACCATCTGGGAGTTCTCGGCGAGTCCGTCCAGTGTACCCAGTCTCCACTGAGCACCCGTATATCATCTCTGATGTCAAACACCAATGGATATGGGATCATCCATCGCCCATCTGTATGGGTCGAGAAGGTATACGCTAGTCTGCACTGGTATATCGATGCCCCGTCTCGATACACCCACGACTAGGGACTTTGAAGGATGTACTTATGGACTACCATGTCCCCACTAGTATGATCCGCATCATAGTCCAGGTAGTCAAGTACACATCCTAAGGGCTTTACCAACATGTAACAGAGAGACAATCAGTATACACGTTAAGGTAAAGAGCAACCAGATAGCATACTATCATGTCGAGCAAGAAAGTCCACCCTATATATGTCCCAGCATCCACTACAATATACATCCAATGTACAGTAATGGCCTCTAGGGCATACATATAACTAACAGCTAGCTTGCATGAGAAGCTCGGTGGTTATGAAACTTGCACAAGAAGCTTGGCTGTTTGAGGGGAAGCTTCTGGAGAAATCTACACTATTCGAAACGTCTTGGAGAAGATTGGCCGTTAAAAGGAGACCTCTGGGAAAATGACCAACCGCCGACGAGTCAACTCGGCCGCGGATCCGCGGCGGATCGGCCTGACTCGGCCGTGGATCCGCGGCCGTTTGATGGAGTTACTGCATTAAATTTCCAGTGCTGATTTGTGTTTGCTTTATGGCACTTTCCTGATATCTAGAATATTTTTATACTTTCTTGTTTACTGCCAGATTTCAAGTCATTGACTTGATGCGTTTTATCAGCACTTTTAGCAGTTCCGGCTCTTTTACCTGGAGAATTTCCTGCACACAATCTAGAGACAAGTTTTTGATATACAAAGATCTTGCATGTAATAATAAACACACAATTTCCCTCATAATGTCGGTTATAATGTATAACACATGTTATTTGATATTTTGCAGACGAATTGCTAATATGTGCTATATTTATACCAAACACCTTTAGATGATTGCAACGAGTAGGAAAATTGATGTGTTAAGAATGCAATATTTTCGACTGATCGGCATGCGAGCAGAGTTTTCAGCAGTTGAAGACTCGGTTGACGACTTCACCAGTTTTATCTTTAATTTCTGGATTATGCGGCTATGTCATTTACTGTGATGCTTCTCGAGTGGGGCTCGGTTGTGTATTAATGCAGTATGATAGAGTTATCACTTACACTTATCGACAGCTGAAGAAGCGCGAGCAGAACTATCCCACTCATGATCTTGAGATGGCCGAGGTGGTCTTTGCACTTAAGATTTGGAGACACTACTTGTACGGAGAGTCGTGTCAGATCTTTACAGACCACAAGTGCTTTAAGTACATTTTCCAGCAGTGGGATCTGAATCTGAGGCAGCGCCGTTGGATGAAGCTCGTGAAGGATTATGATTGTGAGATCCTTTATCACCCGGGCAAGGAGAATGTAGTAGCTGATGCTTTGAGTCATAGGCCTGGAGATAGCTTATCCCAGTTGAGCGCAGTGCAGAGACAGTCTTCTACAGATTGGCAGATCTTGTGCGACAGTAGAGTGCAGTTTGAGTTTACCTCGACTAGGGGACAGCTTGCTCATGTCCGAGTCCGTCCACTTATACTTGATCGTATCCGTGAGGCGCAGCCCGACGATGCCCATTTGTCTGATATTTTTAAGAATGTTCGGCATGGTAGAGAGTAGGTGTTCTTGATTGATGACCAAGGTGTGCTACGTTTTAGGACTCATTTATGTGTACCAGATACCGAGGGGATGAGGCGCGAGATCCTAGAGCAGTCACATCAGTCAGCTTATAGTGTCCATCCAGGTTCCACCAAGATGTATCGTGACTTGAGAGATATATACTGGCGGGAAGGGATGAAGAGGGTTGTTTCGGACTTTGTTTCGAGATGCCTGACTTGTCAGCAAGTCAAAGCAGAGCATCTCAGACCGGAAGGAGAGTTGCAGCCTTTACCCATTCCGGAGTGGAAATGGGAGCAGATCTCCATGGATTTCGTTGTGGGTCTACCCAGGTCCAGTCGAGGGTATGACTCCATTTGGTTGATTGTTGACCGGTTGAAAAAAGCGGCTCACTTCCTTCCACTGAAGACCACTTTCGGTTATGCTCAGTATGCTCAGTTGTACATTGACGAGATTGTGCATTTACACGGTGTGCCTACATGCATCGTATCTGACAGGGGCACCCAGTTTACCAGACGTCTTTGGCAGAAACTTAAGGAAGCTTTGGGTACCCGATTGAGTTTTAGCACCGCTTTCCATCCGCAGACCGATGGTCAGTCAGAGCGGACTATACAGAATCTTGAGGATATGCTTCGTGCATGCGTGCTTGATTTTGGTGGCAGTTGGGATCGTCACTTGCCATTGATAGAGTTCTCCTATAATAACAGCTTTCAGGAGATGATTCAGATGGCACCTTTTGAGGCCTTGTATGGTAGGAAGTGTCGATCGCCGGTCTGTTGGACCGAACTCAGCGAGAGCAGGATTTTGGGACCACAGCTAGTCCAGGAGACTACAGAGAAGATCCAAATGATTCAGGACAGGATGAGAGCAACCCAGTGCAGGCAGAAGTCTTATGCCGACCGTCGTCGTCGCAGACATGAGTTCGTAGTGGGTGATCATGTATTCCTATGGACTTCTCCGATGAAGGGTATGATGTGAGTTGGGAAGAAGGGGAAGCTTGGTCCCAGATTTATAGGTCCTTTCGAGATCCTTGAGCGAGTTGGTACCGTTGCCTATCGTTTGGAACTTCCGCCCAGTTTTTCAGATGTTCACCCCGTATTTCATGTTTCGATGCTTCAAAAGTACCTTCATGACCCTTCCAACATGATTCAGCACCAGACCGTTCAGCTTGAGCGCATCTTTCTTTCACCGAGCAGCAGGTGGTCATTCTGGATCAGCAGGTGAAGAAACTGAGGCCAAAGGTCTTCCCGTCTGTCAATGTTCTCTGGCGTGGCCCGAACAGCGAAGAGGTCCCATAGGAAGCCGAGAGCGAGATGCGGAAGAAATTTACTCATCACTTCGAAGGTACACATTGTAAGATTTTTTTTAATTAGGGGACCGAATTTCATTAAGGGGGAAGATTGTAACACTTTAGAATGCGGTTAGTGTTAATTAAGCGATAATACGGGTTTTTGATGAAATTTAACTAATAATTATTTTCTTCATATTTTAATTAATTAATTAATATTTTATTTAATTGTTTTTACACTTGCACACATATGTGCAAGTTAAATTAGGGTTAAAGAGGTGTTCATCATGCTTATATAGCCATGGCACACTTAACCCTCTCTTTTAAAAAAAGACATGCTACATCTTAACTTGTTTATCTATTTTAATTATTAAAACAAAGGTTTAATTATTTTTTTAAAGAAAAGAGAATAGAAGAGAAGAGAAGAGAAGAGAAAGAAGGTTTGAATTCTTGAAGAGACTTAGGGGGGATGGCTGCCATTAAATGGCATTAATGAGGGGGAGAGTGAGTGTAACACCTCATACACTCACCTCAAAACACATATACACTCTCTTCCTTCACAACACTTCCCATTCTCACCTCACTCTCTCAATTATTATTCCTAACTCAGTTGTTCTCTCTTCCTTCACAACACTTCAAGTTCTCCACTTGATTTATATGTTTGCATTACAATCCAAAGCCTAACCATGATTCAACCTCACTAAAACCTTCACAATTCATGCCAAAGCTTTTGTGATGACTTAGTGCTTGGAAATCTAGGGTTTTCCCCAAGTTTTGGTGAGGTAGTGATCTTTATACCCTTTTTTGGCTCAAATGCAGTTTGTATGCTTATTAGTTTCAGTTTAAAACACTAAAGTTATGGTTTTGTGCAAATACCGTATTTTTGTGTATGTTTTGGTGTCTCTGTGATCTGCTATCACTAAGTTAGTCTACTGTAAAATCTAGCAATACAGTAGTATAGTGTTAGAAGCCCTGAGTGAGCACCTGAAACCCGGACCCCACCCTTCCTAGTCGGCCCGGCGAGAATAAGGGAAACGGCCGACGCCGCCGGATTTTTAGAGGCATGGGAAGTTGTGTTTTTGTGGGTAGCCGTCTGTAGGTTATCCTTAGTGTTTGGTTCTGTTTTATTTTCCTATATTGTCAGTAGGTAAAATCTGGAACCACTTTGCTAGTTCTAGTGTTTCGGCAACGCGCGATACAGATATCCGACACGGTTTTTGTACTTCGTATAGCTTGATGCACTTGGGTTGGTTTAGGGTGTCGCTACACACGTTCGCCACTAAGCTAACACTTGATAGCTTGTGGGAGTCGGTACGTTGGTTTAAGCGTTGTTTGCATGTGTTATCGGGAAGTTTCTAATTTGCACTTGTTATGTTTTTGGTGCGATTTAGGATCGGTTGCGGGGACTTCGGGCGCTACAAGGAAAGGGAAAGAGGTGGTTGGATTCACCTAGCTCGAGATCATCGGTGAGTACATTTAACATCTTTGGGGGAATCGCCCGTATGGCGCTAAGCGTCGAGGGCTGGATTCAGTGATATAAACCTATGTTGTTAGTATATACATTGATTGTGCATGAACATCATCTTGCACATCCCATTACTTATTGTACATTGACACTGTATTGATTGGACACTACACCATTACTAACGGTTCATATTGCATGAGCACTGAATTGTATGTCACATACACACCGTTAGTAATTGCCATGAGACACATATTATAGAAATTACCATAGATGATATATATTGCATCGCTTTCGTTATCATTAACAGTCGGATAATAATTCGTGTCCTATCGCACATATGAATTGCATCATACATGTTTGCATTCTACATACATTGATATAGTTGCCCATTTACTTCAAAATATGTTGCATTTCTATTGTCGTAGATTTGGGAAGCCGCAAGATACCTAAAACTTGATAATTAAAAAGAGTGGTTTTCCTTTGAAATGATTACATTACTGTTCCGTATTTGCATATCTCGTATTTCATGGACATATGCATTGACTTACTGATTTCATGTGATTTCTGGATTTAAGAACCGCGATTATATTTAAAAAGGGAAAATATAATATATTACTTGAAAAATACGGTTTCTCTTGATATGATATTTCGAGGCGTCCACCATGAGTTTTCTCGGTTCTGATATGTGAGTATACCCAATTCGAGGAGCGGTAGGCACCTTTTGTGGGTACATGGTGGACCCGGTGAGGTACATCGGGGCAAGAAGACTCGTATAGATAGGTGGTGAGCCCGACGAAGGGAGTACTACCTACCGGTGATCGTATAGAACTCGACGGATGTCCGGAGGATACCGTTTTGGAGTTATGAGATGATATATATATATGAGGGTCGATCGGAGTATGAGGTGCCTGAGATATGAGTATTTACGTGTCAATGTTGGACATGGGTTTCATGATGTTTCGAGTGTCGGTGTTGGATACTCAGGTTTCATGATGTGACGGATATGGGGGCCGATCAGTGTGACTGCGCCTGAGATATTGGGATTTGGGGTGTCGTTGATGGACATCGGTTTTCCATGATGATGATACATACATGAGGTTTTATGTGTTATCCCATACTCAGGATTTATTTGACATGCATTGTTTCATGTAGTTGTTGTACCCTGGTAGTGTACCTTGATCGTGATTTTACTGCATATCCGTATTGTTATATTTATGCCATCAGATTGCATATTTCAGATTATCACTTTTCATGCATACTTACGATTATCTGTATGATGTTATTTACTATTCACGAGTTGGCAACTCACCCCCATTTTGCCACAGTGTTTTGCAGTCTTGACCCTCAGTATAGTCGCGGCAGGGCATCTCATTTCCTCTACTTCTACGGATACCACTGTTGTTGGTCGTGATTTTGGATAGGTGGGTGGTTTTGCAGGTATCCGTACGATCTCATTGTATATCTTATTGTATCTAGTACTCTCCATGCATCAATTTCATGTATATTGACTTAGAGACGAGTTTGTGAGGATCGGTATTGTATTATTTTTTACTCTGGGTGTCGAGCTCGTTTGAGCCGGCTATTTTATTTATGTTGTGATGTGGTTTCACTTGTTTATTGCTTATTCCTTCGCTACGGCGTCGTATATATGTTTATATAAACTTGTTGTGGTTGTGTTCCGCCTTTTGGCGTGAGTTGCTCCCGTATGGGACGCTTTATATTTATGTTATGCTTGTACCCAAATATACCCATTTGGGGCTAGTTTTTGCAAAGGAGATGCTGCCGAAATTTTTATGAATATAAATTAAGTTAAGATTTTATAACTTAATATTTTCAAATATTTTAGCAATTGTTTTAAATGTTTTATCATTCTATCATTTTATGGTTTAGATTTCTGGGTTGTCGGCTTACTTGAATTACATTACGCCTTTAGACGTTGCATGATTTAAGTGCCGGTCACGTTCCTAAAATGGGTCGTGACAAGGTTCTAGAGGGCAATGGACCATTAACTCATGGTGTTGAGACCGGGAGCCTTACTCTAGAATTGGCGGGCTATTCTCCGCACTTGTAGGGGGTATAGGATTGACCCGCGGAGGGGTGCCGAAGTCACCGGATTTTGGAAGTGCCGGGTGGCCCACTCACTTCGTTGATTAGAGATGCCTCACTTCTGGGTTTGGCGGGTGGCTTGCCGCACTCGTAGGGGTCTAGGATCCGATACTACGGGCTATCTATATGACTGGAAATGTGCATTTCATATTTGGCTCCATTGAAATCTACTTTTTCTTGATTATCCGCATTTCCATATTGTGTTTTGCTTCTGCTGTGATGTTTTTGTAATGTTACTTGACATCATGCGTTAGAAGAATGTTCAAATATTATATATATATAGTAGACGCAATATATGTTTTGCATCCGCGCTAGTCCTGTCTCCGCCCTGCCGTAAGTTAAGTAACCTTATGGTGACGACCTGGGACCCTGTGGCGAATGCGGATGGCATATATATGTGTGCCTATTTTCGTTTCTTTTTAGCATGATATGTTTAATTGATGGGACTGCATTAATTCTGATTAATGCAAAGAAAACAAACCTATATGATATTGTTAAACCAAATTTGAAAACTATAAGCGTTGACTTTTGCTTTGCGTTGAGGTATTCAGTTAGGAATATCCTGCACTTCATTCGATGACAAAAAAGCCTAGATCCCTTCACAGGGAGTGACCTCTTTGGCAAAAGTTTATGTGACTATAAACTACTCGTTTTTCTTGAAAACCATCGATTTTCTACTAAACCATCGGTTTTCTACTAAACCACTTGTTAAAAAATGCGGAGCCTAAACCGCTCCTTTTTAAAACTTCTTGAGTTCCTTCAACGATATCAAGTTTATTATGTTAAAGGTTTTTCGCCAAAAACCAGCTGTAACCCTCCGTCATTTCAGATTAGTATTGCTTAATATTCGTGCTACGTTTGTCGTTGTTATTCACCAAGGTGTAGTGTGTGGTAGCTCTGTAATACTTTTCTATCACATGGATATGTGCATTGGTTAGGACAGTTGTACTAATTTTTTGATCATTCGTCAAGGGTCGTGCGAGTGGGTTTAACGCAATCAAGATAGTGATGTGTTGAACTTGACTAGGACCCTTGATTTGTTGATCATTCGTCAAGGTCCTTGGGTCCTAGGGGCAAAAACCATATCGTGGGTTTCAAACATAAAGGAAACATGCCAGGCATGTGCATACCTTCTGGAGTGTGGTGACTTGAGTGGTTTCCATCAAGTTATCAAGCGATGATAGTTGGGTCCTAATTCCCACAGATGAGTAGGTGTTACTCCTCGGGTGATTTTCAGATGATCCCGACTAATTCTCCTTTTAAGATTTGAAGGAGAATTCGAGAAAACAGTGGGAGCCATCCTGATTAGATAATGTGATTAACCAATCTAATCTTGATAGAGTGCACGTCGAGTGTTTCTTTTCTCTCTCTCTCTCTTTCTCTCTCTCTCTGACAGCGACCGTGGCATGACCTTAAACTAAAACTCATGAACCAACTTAACCGAACCTTCTTACACACTTTCAGTTTTAGATTGTCATGATTCACGACAAAGCCGCATATATTCCCACCACTCTTACTTCTCATTTTCATTTCTCCATAACACTCCGTATCACTACAAAGATCCATATTGCTTGGGTATTCCATCGTATAGTTACATACGAGATCAAAGAAACTTGTTTCAGTTCGAGGATAGTTTCCGGTTCTGGAGAAATTGAATAGGATTATTCGGTTGTCTTTTCTCTTTACCTTCTTTCAGGTTGCGAGGGCTCCTTGTATTAAGAGAGTACACCTATTATGCTTATTAGATAGTCTTCTTCCAAACCTTAGGCAGGTGTCGAAAGGTAGGGAAGAAGAAAACCAATTAGCCTAAGTATGGTGTACAGAAGGTAAGAAGGAAAGACATATAAAGGGATTGGAATGAAGGCAAGGAGAATTGCGACTACTATTACGAATCTGAAAAGTGGAAGAGGAATTACTAGGAATACCCGGCCACCCTCTCGAAACATTTTCTTGTTTCAAATTTACCATGCGGTGTTAATTGAAAACTGCTTTCCCAATTAGATTCTGACTCCAGGATATGTATTTATCAGACTTGATTCTCACATCTGTATGGCGTTACAGATGCTGAGTGTGAGTAGAATATTGGGAATTGGGTGATAAGATCCTTAATATCAGAATTCTTTGTAATTAGTGATATTTGAGGAAGTCGCATGGGTTTTGCCTAACGAAAAATATTTGGTTTTGAACATCCATTGTTATGTACCAATTTCAAACTGATATATCTGTACTTTTATTTTATAAAGCGAGATATAACTTTTTGAAATTATGTTTATGACATTTACCTGTATCAGTTGATGGTTAAGTAAGGTGCATTCAAAAACGGTGTAATTCTTCTTAACTATAACACGGTTTTCAACCTACGATGCACAGGGTTTTGCCACGGGAATGTTATAAATCTAGCAATTTAGTCTCATTTGATCGGTTGCCACGGGATTTTGATGTGATCAAAAGTCCGTCGCAATCATGTAGCATTCGCGGATACTTGCCGGGTAACCTTATTAGATAGCCATGCCCCATAGCCCCGATCAAGTGACTGTAGGAGAACCCCGTCGCCAAAAGCATCCGTTCGGGTGCTCGAGGCAGCGGTGTTCCGCCTTAGTGCACTTCGTCGACGGCATCGGGGGGTGTGGCCATCTACTAAAGTTTCCGACGAGCATTCGATCAGGATGTCGAGAATCTTGTTGAATTGCCCGACTTGATATTGAAAAGTGTTTTCGAGATCGAGACTAAAATGCGGGGTTTATAATTGTTAGGCATGCGATGTCTAAGGAATTCATTTGGTTAGGCATGTGATGTCTAAGATGGTTGCGGATTCCAACTGTTGTAGTTTTTCACTTTCTTTTCTGCAACCATAAGTGTAATATGTGGTGTATCGCCGGTTTCGTTGCTATATGTCAACAACAATTGGGATACGCATATTTACTTATGTTGATGACATGTGATGTTATGTGTTGCTGTGATATGTTATATTGGATTGTCGTGTTTGAATAGCCGGGGGTTTTATGTGAGATGAGAGTTTTTCATTTTCATTTATGTAAAATTCATTGTATGTAATATTCTTTTATTGGGGAACTTCCGGGTTGAGGATGATGTCACCATTGTATATTATTTACTTTTCCGCATTAGGATAGACCCAAGGTGGGGAGCACAAGTAACCAGGTTCTAGGGTCCAGTAGGAGACCATCTCGAGGAGTCGAGACCGGGTCTCCTAACTCTAGAATTGGTAGGGTTGCTGGCCGCTCTCGTAGGGGTCTAGGGATGTGGGTTTAGCTATTCATCGCGACCGTGGAATCCGTGTTTTATACAGGCTTAATTTAAAACACGGAAATCCTAGTATATCCAATATTTCATATGTTGTTTTCTGCTGCGATATTCTATGATGTGATCACTGTATATATGATGATATAGATACTGAATATAGTATATGCGATATATTATATAGACGTTGCTTATGTTTTACACTCGTGCTAGCCCTGCCCCACTCTGCCGTTAGTTACCTAACCTAACGGTGCACGAGGGGACATCGAGGCGAATGCGGATGGCATAAGCGTACGTTGTATTTATCTGTGATGTTTAGGTAACTTAAAATGATGGGTCTTCATTAATGATATTAATGAAATAAAAGAAACCTAAAGATGTTGTAGAAACTTAGCTCGAAAACTGGTAGCTCTAGTTCTTGCTTTGCATAGCGGTATTTCTTGTAGAATATCCAACACCTTATTCGATAATGAAAGAGTTGAGATCCCTTCACCGGGAGTGACCTCTTAGCGAAACTAGCAGATGCTACAAACTCGGTTTGTCTTTTGATTGATTTTATAGTTTTTGCTTTGCATGGTGGTATTTGTGAAATATCCTGCACCTTATTCGATAAGGAAAGAGACGAGATCCCTTCACCGGGAGTGACCTCTTTAGCAAAACTACTAAAGGCCCAAAAAACAATCCTTTTAAAAATCACTTGATTCTACGACGATATCAAGTTCATTACGCAAAGGTTTTCTTAAAAACCTGTCGTAGCCCTCCGTCATTTCAGATAAGTACTTCATAGTATTCGTGCTAGGTTTGTTGGCCTCCGTCAAGGCGTAGTGTATGGTAGCTATTTATGCTTATCTGCTTATGCATATGATGCGATTGAGTTAAGGTAGTCGTGCGACTTTGTTGGACTCCATCAAGGGTTGTGCAGGTGGGTTTAATTCAATCAGGAAATGACGGGTTGAACTTGACTAGAAGCCTATGGTTTGTTGGCCTCCGTCAAGGTCATAGGAGGTTAGAGGTAAAACATTATCGGGAATTTCAAGTGTTGAAATTTGCAATGAGATTGCATACCTTCTATGAGATAGTTGGATCCCGATACCCACTGCGAGTAAGAGTTACTCCTGGGAGAGTTTTATACATCACAATTAGCCGATCAAGTAGGTGTCTAGAAAGGTGTTAACGGGGTTATACCTCTGGTAAAACGGGATTTATTTTAATTAGGTCCATGCGAAAGCACGGGGAACCTCCCTCAAAGTACCGGCACTGGCCTGGCTGAAAGATTGGCGAACTTGTAAGGTATAATTAATCCCGGCTAGTCTTTTCCTTTTAGGGTTTGAAGGAAGATTTGACTAAAACAGTGGGAGCCATCCTGATTAGATAAAATTAATAACCAATCTAATCTTGCAAGAGCGCACGCAGAGTGTTTTCTTCTCTCTCTCTACAGGTAGCGACCATGTCACGACTTAATCAAGATAATAATATGAATGTATTGACCGAACCCGCTTGTTATACTGAGCTAGGGGAATGTTGGTCCCTCTCCAACTTATAATTGTTATAAGATCGAGTGGGAAATAGGGGATTACAAGGATTCCCATGCCGCCCAAACGAAGAAAGTGCATGATAATGCATCTTCTTCGGGTGTGTTCATTACCGAGAACTGTTTCTCAGTTTCCTCTACGTCCTGGTATGTGATACCGGATCAAGATACCACAAATGTAATATATTACATAGGCTACAGATAGGTATAGAACTGAGAATGGATGATAAGTTTCAAGAGATGGAAACGGTGCATGTGTTGCAGCCAAGTATGTTGGCGGTTATCACCCTGTATTACCAAACACATTGATTCCGAACGAATGTTATTAGATACCGAACCTGATATACAACATCATATCAGTCTCTTTTTTTAGTAAAGAAGGATATAATTTTGTATTGTTGGATAATGTTTTGAACATTTCCTATATCAAGAGTTGATCGGTTCAGGCACGTTATCTAAAAGCATATACGTTCTAGATCAAACCACAGTTCTTAACGTACAGAACACACACAAGAGGAAGAGTTTAGAAATGAACGGATCCTTCTGAATGCATTGTAGACTAGGTCATATTAATGCGACCCGACTAGCTGAAGTTACATAAAGATGCATATTTAAATCAGTATGAATTTACATCTTGTGAAACTTGCCAGTCATGTCACAAAGATAAGATGACCATAGCTCCGTTTATTGGAAACAGAAAAAGAGTTAGTGAACTCTTGGGATTGATACATGATGATGTATGTAGCTCCCCTGTCTACACATGCCAGAACTGGTTCTTTGTACTTCATTACATTCACTGATGACCTCTCAAGATTCTCACATGTGTTCCTGTTGAAACACAAGTCTGAAACTTTTGAGAAATTCAAAGAATATAAATTAGAAGTAGAGAACCAAAATGGGTAAAAGTATTATGTCCTTTTATGTGATCAGGGAGGAGAATACTTGAGCACGAAGATCCTGGACTATTCTAAAGGAGAATGAGATTCTCTCTCGGCATTACTCCTCCGTATACACCACAGCACATTGGTGTATCGGGGAGGAGCAATCGCACCCTAAATGATATGTTGTGTTTTATGATGAGTACTACTGAGTTGCCTATTTCCTTTCAGGGGTTATGCACTTGTGAAGCTGCATACCTATTGAATTGTGTTCCAACCAAATCATGTGCCTACCACTCCATATGCGATATGGTATGGGAAGAGCCTATCTCTTAAGGATGTTAAGATTTGGGGGTTGTCCGGCCTATGTCTAAAAGCAAAATCCGGACAAGCTCGAGGGAAGGTCAGTTCTGTGGAAGTTTATTGGATATCCCAAGCATTCGCAAGGGAATATCTTCTACCACACTGAGGAGCAAAAGGTGTTTTATTTCTCAGCATGCCACCTTTGAGAAAGGGAATTTCCTGTGAAGAAATTAGTAGTCATGAGGTAGAACTGGAAGGAGTTCCAGCTGTAAGTGCACGGCGGCGCCCCGGCCTCCATCCCGAGGCTAAATGCGGAAGCGATGGTCAACTTTAATTTTTCATGAACTGGCACCACCGCGCACCAATACCCGGATCGAACCATTAACTAGTCCTAGCTAACTACAAGATAGGGAATAGAGATATACCGACTGATCCGAGTCCTCCGGTCTTCTCGTCATCGTCCCGATCTCTCGCGGAATGTCCTGTCTCCACCTCATCGCCGGAAGTGCACCACATCGCCTACATCTTTTACGGGCTCCCACCTCAATGCCGAGGCAACTCGGGCACGAAGCTGGCTGGTCGACGTGCCCAAGGTTTGCTGTAGAATGTAGTGTAGAGGCTTGTGTCTCATTTGGGGTTGTAGGAATTGCCATATTGGTGGAGGTATGATGCAAGAACTATTTAGAGGGACTTGGGGATTTTTGGAGCATGAAAAGAACAACAATTTCACCATCCAAAAATTTAGACAGCCCCATACATGTTTGGCCGGCCATGCTTGGTGGAGTGGAGGGAATGAGAGAGCCATCCAATAAACCAAAAGGAGAGAGAGAGAAGGCTATCATGCAAAGGAATGATCACTAGGAAATTCCAACACTCAAACAACAATCATCACACTTCATCATCAACAAGCATGATGACAATCAAAGGCCAACACTCCACCACAACCATCATCTCAAGCATGATGACTCCAAATGGTCAAGCCATCATGACACAAAGAAAGTCAAGTGATGGTAAGCCATCATGACCCAACAAAATGCAAAGAACACTCTCCACAAATGCTTATTTGCACAATTGCAAATAAGACCTCCTCCACCAACCCTCGGCCATTGAAAGATACAAATGAAAATGGCCGAAACGGAAAGCAAACTGGCAACTCCAGAAAACTGGTCCCGTAATTAATTACAGGAAAACCCCGATACTGTGTATACACACCCGCATTTGTATTCCGACCGAAATACAAATGCAATGAGACAAAATCTACACTGTACTATACTAGGATCCGGCTTAAACCAAAGCCGGCTAGTAATATCCTTTGATCCTGATCCGTGCAATACCGCACGTATCTGATCGAACCCTGCCATATATCCATACGGCCTCTAGTACAAACTGTCCGATCCTGATCCGTGCAATACCGCACGTATCTGATCGAACCCTGCCATATCTCCATACGGCCTCTACAGCTTTTCGCCCGAAAGCTTGAGTAACTGAATGTGTGGTGGACTCTAAAGACTCGTCAATACTATGGCTGTGGATTTAACCACTAGCACGTCAGAGGTATTAGCCATACGTGACGGGCCACCAGCTATTGACAAAAAGGGACGTCTGTGAGCGAACTCAGCCTGACACCCTACTGAGCCTGTCAGTGACAATATCCGTACAGTCCGGTCCGTTCGTCTATGAGCATCGCATGGCAGGCCTAAGGGGTTGGTAAAAGTCAGACCCCCAAAATCGGTACAAGTCGTGTCGGAGTGTAGCCCAGAACACCCTGAGATACTACTGGAATACTTACCAGTAAATCTCCTGCCTCGGCCAAGGGCTTTGTGTAACGGCTCTCCTAGACACAGCGCGACCTCACCCCCAATACCGGGAGAGACGAACCCCCGAAGATCCGCTCACTGCCTCCATGTGGCTCGGGGCTGTACCCAACTAAAACCTGTTTGCACGTCTTCTTTGAGCGTGGTAGGATAGTAATCAAAGTACAGTGGGAACTCACACGAGACAAATGACGATCCCCAGGTCGATGAACTAACCTGTACACATGTCACCAGGGAACTGCTATCTGACGTCAGGTATAAGACCAACTAGCATGTTCCTGGCGAGTCCTGTCTGGTGTACTCATAACCCAATGAGCACCTGTATACATCTTAGGTGAACCAACTGACACCAGTGGCTTGTGAGACCGGCCACCGCCCCTCGTCGGGGTCTCGACTGTATACACTAGTCCACTCTGGAGTATCGATGCCCTGTCTCGAAACTCCTACGACTTAGGACCTTTTAAGGATGTGCTTATAGACTACCATCTCCCACGTATATGATCGCCCTCATACTGCTGGTGGTCAAGCAAGAATCCTAGGGGCTCTATCAACGTGCAATAGTGACCTGTAAGGTCACCTAAAGCAGTACACGATGATAAAGGTAAACCAGATAGCATACTATCATTTCGAGTAAGACTGTCCTACCGGGATTGATCCTCCCTCAATCATTGCAATCACGTGCCTGTGATCCAATAATTGACTCTGAGGGCACTATCTCCAACAATCTCCCACTTGCACTCAAGGCTAATTATTGCGATGTCGCATACTCACAGCCCGTGTGATACCGAACACCCAACTCCTCTACTAGTCAATCTCACAAAGCTCGTTTGCGAAACTCTTGCGTTCGAGGAATAGCCTTAGTGAGTGGATCCGCTTTGATGTCTCTTTCTATGTCTCTCTATATCTCAAGTTCGCGGAGAAACCCATCTCCCGAAATGAGCAATACCTTTTCTTAGAATGTGTCTGGATGTCTGATGGGACCTAGCTCATAAATGAACTGCAAATCCAAACTTTTTAGACTGTATCGTCAACTGAACTTAATCAGTATCCTGCACCATGCCTCCCTCAGTATTGCCTTGGACCACCTGTCCAAAATACTGCCCCTCATCAGAAGGAAAACTATAACTCTGACAACCTCCTTGTCGTCCGGGTCACCTTGGAAGCCTGGAATGATAACTGTCTCTCGAATGAGGCTGTCGTTATCATATCCCTAGAACATCCACTTATGTTCTAAAGCTGCTCCCGACTGTTTCTCCAGGATTGGATCAATGTCAACTTATTGCATCTACTGCAGAAACAACATCTGGTGTGGTACTTGACATCTCATGATTGACTTAATTGCCTGAGCAAGTGATCTGCCAATCATGCACATCCCTCTCCCCTTTAGTCTGTAAGACACCTTTAGAGAGGGTGACTCCATCACCTGCAGGTACACTACCGTGCCAGGAGTCGTCCATTCTAAATACTCTTAGAATGCTGTTTAAGTACCCTGATTGGGAAACCACCCAAATCTAGATCTAAAACCATAGATCTAGTAACCAGTATGTCTGATATAATGTCTAAGTCCCATGTGGAGAAACCACTGTTTGACGACCAAAGTATAACCGATCGTAGCATAGGAGTTTCCTTTCCTATTCTGTGTATGTCATCCAAATCTATGACAACACACCCTACTACCTTCTCAACAGATCCATCCCCTATTCTGATGAAGTCAAACCTATGACTGTCACATCAGAAATTGATGATCTATCTCCGCTATATCTGCTTCAGTCTATAAATAGACATAAGCTACCTGTCCACCAATGCTTCCGCTGCTCCCACTGACTACGACAACCCTCTGGCAGAGTCATATACACGTACACTTCTAAAACTAGTTTAGAATGACGCTATACTCATCCTCCTGTCGGGCCTCGCGGCCTGGAACAACAGCAATGGCAAGTGTGGGTAAACAAGAACTTCCCTGTCACCGTCCTTGAGGCTATCGGAGTACCTCTCGGGTGCCTGAAGTTACCCACCTTATCTGCGGAGTGGTCAATGGAATGTCAATCCAGACTGAATCTTTAGGTTCCTATGAAATCTTCAGTAATCGTTTGTGGTTCTGGAATCAATTCCAGTTCTACCATACTCCCACTACTGTTTTCTGAAAAAATCCATTTTTAATAAAACTGTGGCGAGTAAAGAACAATATCACTATTGATCTTCCAGATGGTAGAAAATTAACCCTCGTCATAGCCTGGGTCAACCCACAAACAGCCATTACAGAAACGTGCCTTGAGTTATCCAGAGTCTGGATTTAATCATAAGCCGGACAACTTCCCGTACCTTAACACCGTTAAGATATGAACTGTTCTATATCCAATATAGAACCAAAGGCACTGATTTAATTGAACCAGATTCAAATCATGCAGCTGTCTCCAGTGCATGTCAACCAAATGGAAGGAGGCCTATCAGCGTTACTCAACTTAGGAATTCTTCCAATTATGAGTAACCTGAAAGAGAATCAAGTTCTCTTAACCATTACTATCAACTGAATACCATATACAAGTATCTACATCTTCGATCTCTTTGAAGAATCCCGATACTTGCTACACCTGGTTCTCTACTCTATTCAAATACCTATAACTTCTCAAAATTCGGACCCTGTGTTTCCACGAAACACCTGTCTAAAAACTAGAGAAGTCATAAGTAAACCGAATACAGTACGAGGACCTACCCCTTTGTCCTGATGGACCCTGGACAATATACAATACTCTGTATAAGTCCCTTGAGTCTGATAACTCATTCACTGTGTGTCGTAGGTTGAAAACTGTACTTATGGTTAAGAAGAATTACACCGCTGTTTAATGCTCCTTACCTAACCATCCACTGATATAGGTAAATGTCATCGACATAATTTCAAAAAGTATATCTCACTCTATGAAAATAGACGTACATATATATCGATTTGAAATTGGTGCATAACAGCGGATATTCAAAACCAAATATTTGCCGACCGGCAAACAGCCCAGGTGATTTCCTCAAATATCACTGATTACAACGAATCCCGATATAACGAGGATGATCACCCAATTCCCAATAGCTTACTCCCACTCATCATCTGTAAAACCATACAGATGTGAGAATCCTACCTGGTAAATACATACCCTGGAGCAAGTGTCTAACTGGGAAATCAGTTTTCTTTTAACAGTACACAGTGAAACTGAAACATTGAAATGTTTCGTTGGGGTATCCTGGTATTCCTAGTAATGCCTCTTCCATTATCCAGATCCACAACTGTAACCGTATAATTCTTTGCCACCTCTCCAAATCCCTTTATATGTCTTTAGTCATTACCTTCTGTACACCCCTTTAGGCCAAATGGTTTTCTTCCTTCCCTACCGTTCGGCACCAGCCTATGGTTTGGAAGAAGACTATCCAATAAGCATAATGGGTGTACTGTCCTAATCCTAGGAGCACTCGCAATGCGAGAGAAGGTGAAGATAAAAGACAACCAAATAAACCTTATTCCTATTTCTCCTGAACCAGAATCCATCCCCGAACTGGAACAAGTTCCTTTCGAGTTCGTATATAACCATACGATGGAGTATCTAATAAACTGTGGATCTTCGTAGTGATACGAAGTGTTCTGGAGAAATACAAAGGTGATTTTAGGATTGGCGAAGAAATACTTGGTTTGGTCGTGAATAGCAGTCGCAATTTACTTTGCCCTCTTACTAATCCCTTGCTTTGTCTGAACCTAATACCTTCTGTACACCGTTTAGGCTAATTGGCTTTCTTCATTCCCTACCGGTCGGCACCAGCCTAAGGTCTGGAAGAAGACTATCCAATTTGCGTAATAGGTGTACTATCTCCTAAACCAAGGAGTACTCGTAATCTGAGAGAAGGTAAAATGAAAAGACAACTGAATAATCCTATCCGTTTTCTCCAGAACCTGAAACCATCCTCGAATAAATTCTTTCGAGTTCGTATCTAACCATACGATGGTTTTGTCCAATGGAAGTGGACGTTCGTAGTAATACGGGGTGTCCTGGAGAAAAAGGGTAAAAGTAGGAGTAGCAATGAGGTCTGCAACTCTGACAATCCAAAAGCCGGTGTTTAAGAAGGTTCGGTCAACTTGGTCACTGAGTCATTGTCTTAGGGTTGGGTCAATGGTCGCTGCCAAAGAGAGAGAGAAAAGAAACACTCAGCGTGCACTCTATCCTAGATCAGAATGGTTATCACTTTTTCTAATCAGGAAACCTCCCACTGTACCGTCAAATTCTCCTCCAAACCTGAAAGAAGAATTAGTCGGGATCACCCGAGGAGTAAACCAACTCATCAGTGGGAATCGGGATCCAACTATCATCGCATGATAACGTGACAGAATCCGCTCACGTCATCACACTCCAGAAGGTATGCGCATATCTGGCAAGTTTCAGTTCTTTTGAAACTCCCGATGTGGATTTTTACCCCATGCTCTTATGACCTTGACGAAGGCCAACAAATCATAAGTCACATGTCAAGTTCTGCCCGTCGTTGTCCAGGTTAATTTGAACCCACCCGTACAAGCCCTTGACGAAGGCCAACAAGGCTATACGACTGTCCCAAACCAACGCATCTATCTATGCAGCAGAAAGGTAACAAGCAGCTACCATACACTATGCCTTGACGAAGGCCAACAAACATAGCATGAATACTACGTGCTACCCGTCTGAAACGACGGAGGGCTACGAATAGTTTCTGGCAAAAACCTTTAACGTAATGAACTTGATATCGTTGAAGGAACTGGATAGCTTTTATTAAAATATAGTCGCGGAAACCTTTGCTAAAGAGGTCACTCCCGGTGAAGGGATCTCGGCTCTTTCCCCGTAGAATGAGGTGCAGGATATTCCAACTGAATACCACGGTGCAAAGCAAAAGTAATCGGCTATAGTGAAGTTATTGCCCTGACGCAAACTTTTTATCCAAGGGGTCACTCCCGGTGAAGGGATCTCGGCCCTTGCCTCGTCGACTGAGGAGCAGGATATTCCAACTGAATATCACGATGCAAAACAAAAGTGAACGTCCTTACAATAACAGCTTTTTGAAAAGTGTTCCAACAACATCAGATTAGGTTTGTTTTTAACTTGCATTGATCCGAATCAACGCAGTCCCATCAATAGATCACACCACAAAGAACGAAAATATACTGATGTACGTATATGCCATCCGCATTCGCCACTGGGTCCCGTCATTACCCGTTAGGTTAGCTAACTAACGACAGAGCGGGGACTGGACTAGCGTGGATGTAAAACATATACAACATCTACTAATATATATACCAATATATTATATTTCGCTCAAGGCATGATAGAAAATGCAACATCACAGAAATGTACAGCATCACAGAACAATACAGATATCTGGGATCCCCGGGTTTCACAGAGCCACTACTGAAACCCGACGTTCCCCTGGTCGTGTGGATAGCCGTGCAATGAAAACCTAGACCCCTACGGGCGCGGCAAGTTACCCGCCAAAACCTGAAGCGAGGCAGCCCCCTTCAGTACCGTGAATGGACCACCCAGCACTTCACGGAATCCGGTAACTTGGGCATCCCTCCTGGGTCAACCTGTACCCTTTACGAGTGCGGCGAATAGCCCGCCAATCCTAGAGTGAAGCCCCCTCCGTCTGAATGCCATGAGATGCGGGCTTGTTTCCTTCTAGAACCCGGCTATCCGTGCACCCCACCTTGGGGTAATCCTAGTACAGAAAGTAAAATATACATACACCGCGTACATCGACCGCAACCAGGTCGTGCCCCAAAATAATAATACAATCAGGCAGTGACGGCAGTCCACATGTCGGACGCTCGCCCCGCAATATCAAATGTACATAATACAACCATAACTGTACTAGCATTGCATCCAGGCTATACCCCACGACCGATCCGCAACATCACGACATAACACAGAACATCAACGTGAAAGTCACGTTCGCAAATCCGTCTAACCGGGCTATAGCAGTTAGACAGGATTTACCGATCGAGTGACATTCACGGTCGTAGATATAATGTAAATACTGTGAACTAATGTATTTAAAATATCCGATCGATCAAAATTTAACAAGTGGGCCCCAAGTACTACTGTAGCACATCAAGAAAATCTGGGCCCAAAAATTAATGTTCCAAAAACCCCATTTTCAACCCAGAAAGCAACTGCAGAAATTTGACGCAGTGATCACTCTATAGTGCGGCGGAAACGCGGCCTAAAGGGGGTTTTGGCCGCGGTTCCGCGCTCCTATAGTCGACTCACTGTGTCGAATTTCTACAGAACTCTTAGAACTCCCAGTACATCACTTTTCTACAACCTGAAAAAAATTTCGAGCCAGAAAAAATTCGACAGAAAACTGATGCATGTGTTATTGGGTTTTCGGAACATTTGTTCGATCGGAATTGAAAAACACATTAGACAAAGCTAGACTATGTTAATGGAGAGGCTCTGATACCACTATAAGTGCACGGCGGCGCCCCGGCCTCCATCCCGAGGCCAATTGCAGAAGCGATGGTCAACTTTAATTTTTCATGAACTGGCACCACCGCGCACTAATACCCGGATCGAACCATTAACTAGTCCTAGCTAACTACAAGATAGGGAATAGAGATATACCGACTGATCCGAGTCCTCCGGTCTTCTCGTCATCGTCCCGATCTCTCGCGGAATGTCCTGTCTCCACCTCATCGCCGGAATTGCACCACATCGCCTACATCTTTTATGGGCTCCCACCTCAATGCCGAGGCAACTCGGGCACGAAGCTGGCTGGTCGACGTGCCCAAGGTTTGCTGTAGAATGTAGTGTAGAGGCTTGTGTCTCATTTGGGGTTGTAGGAATTGCCATATTGGTGGAGGTATGATGCAAGAACTATGTAGAGGGACTTGGGGATTTTTTGAGCATGAAAAGAACAACAATTTCACCATCCAAAAATTTGGACAGCCCCATACATGCTTGGCCGGCCATGCTTGGTGGAGTGGAGGGAATGAGAGAGCCATCCAATAAACCAAAAGGAGAGAGAGAGAAGGCTATCATGCAAAGGAATGATCACTAGGAAAGTCCAACACTCAAACAACAATCATCACACTTCATCATCAACAAGCATGATGACAATCAAAGGCCAACACTCCACCACAACCATCATCTCAAGCATGATGACTCCAAATGGTCAAGCCATCATGACACAAAGAAAGTCAAGTGATGGTGAGCCATCATGATCCAACAAAATGCAAAGAACACTCTCCACAAATGCTTATTTGCACAATTGCAAATAAGCCCTCCTCCACCAATCTTCGGCCATTGAAAGATACAAATGAAAATGGCCGAAACGGAAAGCAAACTGGCAACTCCAGAAAATTGGTCCCGTAATAAATTATAGGAAAATCCTGATACTGTGTATACACACCCGCATTTGTATTCCGACCGAAATACAAATGCAATGAGACAAAATCTACACAGTACTATACTAGGATCCGGCTTAAACCAAAGCCGGCTAGTAATATCCGTTCGATCCTGATCCGTGCAATACCGCACGTATCTGATCAAACCCTGTTATATATCCATACGGCCTCTAGTACAAACTGTCCGATCCTGATCCGTCCAATACCGCACGTATCTGATCGAACCCTGCCATATCTCCATACGGCCTCTACATGTTTTCGCCCGAAAGCTTGAGTAACTGAATGTGTGGTGGACTCTAAAGACTCGTCAATACTATGGCTGTGGATTTAACCACTAGCACGTCAGAGGTATTAGCCATACGTGACGGGCCACCAGCTATTGACAAAAAGGGACGTCTGTGAGCGAACTCAGCCTGACACCCTACTGAGCCTGTCAGTGACAATATCCGTACAGTCCGGTCCGTTCGTCTATGAGCATCGCATGGCGGGCCTAGGGGGTTGGTAAAAGTCAGACCCCCAAAAGCGGTACAAGTCGTGTCGGAGTGTAGCCCAGAACACCCTGAGATACTACTGGAATACTTACCAGTAAATCTCCTGCCTCGGCCGAGGGCTTTGTGTAACGGCTCTTCTAGATACAGCGCGACCTCACCCCTAATACCGGGAGAGACGAACCCCCGAAGATCCGCTCACTGCCTCCATGTGGCTCGGGACTGTACCCAACTAAAACCTGTTTGCACGTCTCCTTTAAGCATGGTAGGTTAGTAATCAAAGTACAGTGGGAACTCACACGAGACAAATGACGATCCCCAGGTCGATGAACTAACCTGTACACATGTCACCAGGGAACTGCTATCTGACGTCAGGTATAAGACCAACTAGCATGTTCCCGGCGAATCCTGTCCGGTGTACTCATAACCCAATGAGCACCTGTATACATCTTAGGTGAACCAACTGACACCAGTGGCTTGTGAGACCGGCTACCGCCCCTCGTCGGGGTTTCGACTATATACACTAGTCTACTCTGGAGTATCGATGCCCTGTCTCGAAACTCCTACGACTAGGGACCTTTTAAGGATGTGCTTATAGACTACCAGCTCCCACGTATATGATCACCCTCATACTGCTGGTGGTCAAGCAAGAATCCTAAGGGCTCTATCAATGTGCAATAGTGACCTGTAAGGTCACCTAAAGCAGTACACGATGATAAAGGTAAACCAGATAGTATACTATCATTTCGAGTAAGACTGTCCTACCGGGATAGATCCTCCCTCAATCATTGCAATCACGTGCTTGTGATCCAATAATTGACTCTGAGGGCACTATCTCCAACACCAGCTATACAAACTGCAGCTGATGATTTGGTAAAATCAGAGGATTCAATAGCTCCCAACGAACCGCAGCCTCTCCGCCGATCTGGTAGGATTCCTCACCCACCAGAGAGATACTTCGGTTTTCTCTATGACGGTGGGAGCGAGGATTGCATCATGAGATGATGACCCAACTATTTTAGAGCTGGCCATCAGGAGTGGGGACTCTGTGAAAATGGCTGGATGCTAAGCGATCTGAGATGGAATCCATATACACCAACAAAGTATGGACTATGGTTGCTTTATCTGAAGGGTTAAATCCCCATCATGAGCAAGTATATCTTGAGAAGATTACTTGGTGTACATAGAAAAGTTGAGACTTTCAAAGCTAAGGCTTGTTGCAAAAGGTTCTCGTTATTGACCAGGTGTGGATTATGATGAAACCTTTTTCTAGTCCCTATGCTTAAGTCCATCCGGATCCTACTTGCCATTGCTACTTACCATGACTAAGATATATGGCGGTTAGGTGTCATGATTGCATTTCTAAATAGTGATTTAGAAGAGACCGTCTTTAAGTACACAGCCAGAGGGCTTCGTAGACAGTGGGAGCAGCGGAAACGTGTGCAAGTTTCTTTATGGAATAAAGCAGGCATCGTGGAGTTGGAACGCCTGTTTTGATGTGGTAGTCAAACCGTTGGACGTCATCAAAATTGTAGATGAACCTTGTATATACAAAAAGACAGTAAGGAGTATGGTAGTGATCCTCGTATTTTACGTGGATGACATACTCTTGATAGGAAAGGAGTTTCCTATGCTACGCTCGGTCAATCTCCTCTTATCACAGAGATTCTCCATATAAGATCAAGGTTACACCTCCTAAATCCTGGGTTTTGGATCTATGAGATAGATCTAAGTGGATGTTAGGATTCTCACTAGGTGTAGTGGGATGGTATCAATCGATCCTGGGGAGAATCACTAGATACCTTCCAGGGTGGTAAGGACGATTGAATGTCAGTCACAGGCATTGTCTTTACCCTTAATGGAGGGACGATATGCTGGAAGAGTTCCAAGCTAGATACCGTGGCATACTAGACGATAAAGGCTGGATACATTGCTACCAAAGAGGCAGTCTCGATGTATATTAGTTCATGAGATGAACTTCGTTCCTACCATTGTGTGAGAATGGAGTTTTGGCTTATGCCTAGGAACCCCCATCCCATCAGTGATCCAGACATATTCTTAGGCACTATCACCTGATCATGGAGATGGATGATCTTTAGGGAGATCAAGGATAGGAGAGTAGACAAAGAGGAGAACAGGGCGGATCCACTCACAAAGGCCTATTCCCAGGAGAGACTTTTATGGGTGTCACGGCCCGAAATAGCACGTGACTGGCCCTTGAATCATATGAAGTCTATAGGACCCCATCTAATTCAAGTAAGCCAAAAGCCCAGAAATCTAAAACCATTTTAAGGAGTAAATAAAGAAAACTAGTTTTTTTGAATTAAAGAAAACATGTTTTAAAAAACATGGTTTTTAAATAAGTAAGCCGAATATGCATTTTTAAAATCTCTAGTCTTTTCTGAAAATTTCGGCAGAGTTTCGTTTGTAAAAACTGGCCCCAAACGGGGTACAACATGAATAATATATATGCAATGATAAAAGGCATCCCCAAGCGGGAGCTAGCTCTTCGTCAATCGACGGTCACAACCACGCAAGCAGTATAATATACAACGCCGAAGGGCGAGGATTAAAACTCAAAAGAAAACTCAAAAACAACATGAAAACCATAATACTATAACGCGCGACTCTAAGGTCGAAATAATACACAACTGGTTTTCTAAGTCTGAAACAATATACAAGTTTGGTTGATGGAATTTCTAGATACAACTGAATAAAATAAATACAAGGGTGGTCACGATGCGCGTGAACCCACCTACCAATGCAATAACCCAGAAAGGAAGCAGTATGCTAGAAAAGCCGCAATGAAACCTGTACGGCAAAACCTGCAAGAACTGTAGCACAACGGGGGTGAGTTGCCAACTTGTGAATAGAAAACATCACAGAGCAGAAATCGTATGTATGACTCAATCCTAGGTCAATACGATCAAATATATATATAAACCTCAAATGAATAAGTCTGAAGCATGATAAGGTGGCAAAGGTAACATCTATACATAAGTGTAGTGCCAAGTGCTCGTGCCAGTGCCTCAGGTAACAATATATCATAATGTGAGGTATGATCAAAGTAATCAGTATCAACTATATCATGAAGTCTATGAGTATGTGGATATCATCCAACTATGTGATCAATGTCATCAATATCAACTATATGTATGTGTGTGTGTGTGTGGATCTCGTCCACGTGTCACCCAATGACAATAAGCATCATGCATGTAAATATCATAAAGCATATGCATGGATGTATGAGGATATAAATCAACATGTGTCGCTCGCGGCATATCAAATCATGGAACCTGAGTGTCTAGCATCGACACTCGAAAACATCATGAAACATGTGCCTAGCATCAGCACGTAAATCCTCATATATATATATATATATAGGGCTCCGTCAGTCCGGATCGGCCCACGGGCTCCGTCAGTCCGGATCGGCCCATATCATCTCTCGACTCCGGTCAGTATCCTCCGGATATCCGCCGAGCCCAAACACTATCACCGGTAGGTAGTAGTCCCTCTGGAAGGATCATCGTCATCCACATGAAATCTCTCTCTCGCCCCGGGGTACCATATTGGGTCCACCATGTACCCGCAATCGGCCTCATCCGCCTCCTCGAATCGGGTTTCACATGTTGCTCTCAGAACCGAGAAAACACATGGTGGACACACTAAAATATCATATCAAGGGTAACCGGGTTTTTAAAACAATACATACTCTCTTTTTAAATACCCACGGTTCCCAAATCCAGAAATATCATGGAAACAACATATCTCAATGCGTAATCATAAAGCATGATGTATGCGACATGTAAAGAAATGTAAGCATATCAATATATCATGCAAGAATGGGTACACAACAGGTATGTGCACAAGTATGAGTGTACAATAGGTATGTGTACAAGTATGAGTGTACAATAGGTATGTGCACAAGTATGAGTGTACAGTATGTAAGTACACAAGTATGAGTATACAATAGGTATGTGCACAAGTATGAGTGTACAATAGGTATGTTCACAAGTATGAGTGTACAATAGGTATGTGCACAAGTATGAGTGTACAATAGGTATGTGCACAAGTATGCCATGCAAGGAATCATATCCTGAATGCAACAGTCCTACAGTGTAGTGACATGGAAATTATCAATGATGAAGTGTGTGAGCCGGCAAGCAGGTGTACGTGGAACATACGCATCATCGATAATGGTGCCGGTGTCCTAACAACATGGTTTTAATATAAAAATAAACATATTTAAGCATGCAATGCGATGAGAAAAGCAATAATATGCGGTAAATGAATAATAAACACAACAGTGAAGAATCTACACCAATGTATCTATGTCATACTGTTTTGCCATTTGAAAGAAGACGAATCGGGGTTTTTAGGAAAATAAGGGCTACGGTGTTTTTAAGAAAAGATGCGTCTTTTGAAAATATCCGTAGAATCCCTTTACCTGTCTTTAAAATACTCCTGATTCGTTAGTTTTTAAAATAAGTATTACATCGGTCTAGCCTAACATCTACTAAGAAAACTACAGATCTAACTAACAAGCTAATCGGGAGGGGTATGGAAACCACCTAAATCTGAGTCGATATATATATATATATATATATATATATATATATATATATATATATAAAAGTCGGTAATCCCGCCTCAAAGGTACCGCGTACGATACAATATCATATGACATTCTCGAGTCATGAGTGCGGATCTATCTTCAATATAAAGCTCGTACGGTAAATCATCGTACGGCATCCCAAAAGCTGGGTACGGGTCAATATCACATTCATCTCATCAATTATCTGGTATCCTTATCATCATATCTCATGATCTGGGGTACTAATCTAAGTCTAGTACAAATCGGTACCATCTATATAAATAAAAATGCGTGTGTGAAACACACGTCCAAAAGCCCGCTGAAATCTCTTGTCGTATCCTAAATACGAACAATATCATATCACCGATCTCATGGCACTATGCCCAATCTCATCGACTCATCTCCAAATATCATCCACTATCCTCATCATCCAAATATAAGTATAACAGATAAGCATGTTTGTGCGTGTGGGTGTAAACCTATTCTAGGGTTCGCAACTAGGAATCTATATTAGTTTACTTCTAAACCCTAATCTATCCATATTACACCTAATCACATCTAGAATATCCATATCACACTTAATGCTATCATACATATATATATAGTATATATATAGTATACTAAACATCGAACTGCGGGGGTGCTATACGACATCCACCCGACTTCCCCCGTAGATATAATCTACTCACCTTGATCTTGCTTGCCGATGTCGATGTCTCCACCATCTTCTTCATCGTCTTGGATCACCATGGGGGTAACTACATGTCACACGTATCGCATCGCATTAAAACCAAATCAAAACCAAAACGACACACGAAAACTAAAACGATATGCTTAAAACCCTATAGGTTAGAACCTATGGTTAGCTCTCGCAAATCAACCCGATATCACTCGAGATAGACGTACAAACGTCACGTAATCGAGATAACGCACAAATACAAAAATCTAGAAATCAAAATACGGAAAACCATAACTCAAATCAAAGCAGCAACTAGAGAAAGTGGTCCCAAATTTTGACTCAGGCCAAAGCAGGGCAAGCAAACAACTCTGGGGTGATATATAGTGTACATATAACCTACAGAAGCAACCTGGGCACCTAGTTTAACAGGGGGGCGGCCACATCAACTGAAAATCCGGCCAGGCCGGTTTGGGTATGGAGTTAGGGGCTCGTTCTGGTAGGGTAGTCTCCTGGTGGTCTAACTAAGCTCCTGAAGTTGTTTATTTGTCTCAGAACTTTCCCGGGTCATCCCAGATTTCCCTGCACGCTCATTTTCCTCACAAACCGACATTCACGGTTTCTGTTTTCAGTTCCAGGTTCTATATTGTGTTTGGGTCTGGGTTTGCATCATATCAGGGATCTATGGTCACTACTAGGACTCAATTGAACCACCACAACTCAATTTAACCCTAACTCTCTCAAGAAAACTTCAAAGTTCACCAAACTTTGCCAAAACGATTTTAAACTTGAAATGAGGCCTAAACAACCTAAACACTACACTATTAGTGAAAGGATATACCTCGCTTAGCACCCATGAATCTTCTACAGCGTCAAAATCAAATTTTTCTTGGTCCATTGGGTAGCTAGAGGGCTTGTGAACCTTTTTTCTGAAATGGGTGTTGGGTTTTAAAAAAAAAATTCATGGAGTATTGGGGGTTGAAGATGGAGGAGGAGGAGATGGGAAGCAGCAGCAGCAAGATGAAGAGAGGGGAGAGGAAATGAGAGAGATAATGGTGGGGGAGTGGCATCATGACAAGGGTTGACCTTCACCCACTCTTTCTCTCTCTAACCCATACCTATTTCATTATTTCCATTTTCTTTTCTATTTTCTTTCTCACCTAAATAGTAAGCCCAAAACAAATACCATACACCCCAAATCATGTAGGAAAATGTAACAAGTGTGAAAAAATGACATGTGCACAAAACACGCTTAAAGTCCGATTAGCGATTTTTAATCGCGATTAGCACTAAATTAGTGTATATTAAATCATAAAAACTTAAAAATTTGCATAATTCACATAAAACGCCCTCTTTTAATAATTTCTATAATTTTCCAAATTTTTCCCCATTTATCGGTATTTAATTATACCGCCTTATTTAAAATATTCAATATTTGATTATTAAATTATAAAAATTCCCCAAAAATAATATTTTATTTTTTTTAAATGTTACAATCTTCCCTCCTTAAAGAAATTCGGTCCCCGAATTTAAGTTTAAACCCCTCGAATACTAAAACATTTCAGTAAAAGTCCAAGTCGTCGGGGCTCCGAGATCATCAATAGACAAAACGCATCATAGCGCAATGCATGCACATGAACAATGAGCAGATAACCCAAAATCAAAACTTCGTCAAGTATCCCGCAATCATAGGAGTCATGGTAAAGACACAAAGGTCAAATCCAAAACAAAACCGATATGATATACATCATAATTATACATGTAGACATCAAATCTATACATGTAAATAACTGAAAGAAATGCATACCAAACCTTTTCAAGTCGCTGTGCGATGCACATATCACTGCACAGTGGCGGACGTCTATTGTAAGAATATAACCATATATGTATATATCTTTTGTTTAATATGTACGTTCCGCCGTTTTGAAAACAATTTAGAAGGGTTTCCTTGTTTTAAACGTTTCGTGTCATATCAGACACGTAGGTATATACTGAGACTATAGCTCGCTTTTTGGAAATCCCTTCGATAACTATCAATTCATGCAAAATATATCCAGGCACTGTCCTCTGACTAGTTCTGCTCAGTACGAAACAATAGCAAATACCATAAAACGTACTGCTCCAACAGAAATCAATCCCAAAATGTATATAAGAATACCCTGTGCGTCTGGTGCGCACGGAAATAAAAAATCCATGTATGTACCATACATGTGCACAGAAACAACATCTAGGTGCAACGGGTGTGCACGAAACATCTGTCATAGGCAACGTGTGTTCCTGACAGCAACATCAGGTGCATCTGACATACATGAAGAATCCCGATTTAGTGCATCTGGTGTGCACTAAAATCGCATCTCAAAACATGCGCTCAACACGCGCAAAAATCCAAATCAGGTGCATCCATCATGCACGAATAAAATCTAAATCATGCGCACTCAACATGCACGAAATCACAAAATCCAATATCAAGCGTCGAACATGCGCAAAGTCTAAATCAAATGCACG
The DNA here is from genome assembly GCA_030015575.1 of Agapanthus africanus. Classification (NCBI taxonomy): domain Eukaryota; kingdom Viridiplantae; phylum Streptophyta; class Magnoliopsida; order Asparagales; family Amaryllidaceae; genus Agapanthus; species Agapanthus africanus. The sequence continues at coordinate 351,469,235 of JASDDO010000031.1, read as the reverse complement.
GAGTGCAAGAAATCAACATTAATATCAGAATCAAAATCGACGGTATACAATACGGCTCAATCAAAATCAGGTATACCGCGGTATATAATCTCACAACCATGTGCATCAGCGTGCACAAATCAAATCAAAGCACTAAAAGTGTATGAAAACTATGTCGAAAGCATATGTCAAATCACATGCATAACATAGGCATGAAATCAAAATCAACATATCGAATGATATCAAACTGGAGTCAGGTGCAACAAACGCACGAAATATAAATCTGGTGCGACAAATTCAAGAAATATAAATCTGGCGCGATAAACGCACAAAACATAAATCTGGTGCGACAAACGCACGAAATATAAATCAGGTGCAACAAATGCACGAAACATAAAACTGGTGCATCCTGTGCAAGAAATACAAATACAGTGCATCATGTGCACAAAACCTAAACAATAACTCAAATGCGTAAATAGCAACACCGAGTGTACCAAGGTGTAAAAATCATAAACGTGTGCAACTGCGTGCACAAAACACATATCAATGCACTACAAGCACATATAAGCTATACCGAGTGCAAAAAGCCAAATCGTGTGCGTACAATATGCACAAAATCAACCCAACGGTAATAAATCCATGAAGTCATAAGCATGTGCAATCAAGGCACAAAAACGATATCAGGTGCAATAACTGTGCACAAATATGAATACCCAGTAGGTGCAACCATGGTGCACGAAAACAAATATCATGGAACTCGGTCATCAAGACTAAATCATGCAAATAGATCGCCCTAAATACCGAAATCCAAGGTGACGGATACTTGATAATCGAATCACCAAATCACAAATCATAAATACCATCATCGATGTATCCTCCTTCAAAATCGAGAAGGTGTCGGTACGTCCAATGCTAGCAGTGCAAGATATCTACTTACCTCTTGCTCACGGTCTGGCGTCCTCTATCTCTGGGCCCTTATGTTCTCTGTGGATTACCAATCTCGCAATCCATCGGCTCATCGGCCCTGTCAGGCGTGCTAACGGGGACGATTCCATCCTGGTACTTCTCTGGTCTTCTCTTGGTCAATCCCCATGACCACTCGTAAAGCAGTACGTCGCTAGAGCCGACCTCTGGTCCTCTGAATACACATCACACATCTGATCCTGGGTGAAAATCTTATCGCAGCAGTGTCCTGGAAGGAATCCAGCTCAACTTCTCTTCCGCTCTCGCCTATGCCGAACAGTACGGAGGCTGGTACTCTTGCATAATCTTTTCTCGCTCTCTGGACATCTGCGTCCTCAGCACAGCATTTCCTCGGAAGCTGGTCGCGTCCCAACGCCTCTGTAGACATATCCGACCTATCATCTTAACGGGGAGTAACAACAGCTCGTCAGCATCACGCACGAACCTCTTGTCCCGCTTATCTGTATCATTGATCAGTCGAAAATACTGCATTTTTAACACGGCAATTTCCCTGTCATTTGCATTCATCTAGAGGTGTTCGGTTTGCATATTGCACATATTAGCAAAACATCCCTGAAATACCAAATTACATGTGTTATACTCTAAAACCGGCATTTTTAGGGAAATTGACTGCTTATCATGGCATTGCATCATTCTTGTGTAGCGCAACACTTGTTTCGGAGTCTGTGCAGGAAATTCCAGGAGAAAGGCTAAATTTGCGAAACAGTGCTGATCAAATTTTACGCCAACTCAAAGACTTGAGAACTGGAAGCAATCTAGAGGGAAGTTTGAGAATAAACATATCATAAAAATACCATGAGGTTATAAGGAAGCAGCTCTGTACAACTGAAGCCCTAAGGCTCTTATTGGGCCGCGGATCCGCGGCCTAAGCAAGCTTGAGCCGCGGATCCGCGGCATCTTGGCCACGTCATCAAGTAAGATTTTCTCCAGTACTCCTCTCTCAGTTCCTACATCTCAGAAAACTATGGCAATTTCTACAGAACTCTCGAAGCTTCTGCCAGATCAGCAAGGATCATTAAATCAAGCTAATCTTGATTAAGCTAATCAACCTCCTAACAACCTAGTTCTAGAAGCTCCCTCCAACTAACTACTTCTAGAAGCCTCTCTAGCTAACAAACTTTTGGAAGGAAATTCAAATTTTGAATCCTAGATCTAAGGTTATGAAAGCTTATAAAAGGGAGCCTGGATCTAAGGTTAAAGGTTGTTGAAGGTTGTTCTTCTCTCTTCCTCTTCCACCCACAAGTTGAGTGACACAACTTGTGCCTCAAAACCCTAACCCTAATTCCAATCCAAGATCAAGATCTTTGAGTTCAATCAAAGCAAGAAGCCTTCAAAGCCTTTAGAAGCGAAGCCGGACTTCATCGGAGCATGTGATCCAAGCCGATCCGCGACTCAAGGAGCCGATGCAACGCTAGATTCGACAATCTTGTTCCCTTCTCAAATTCTTGTAGTTCTTTGAGCAAAGTGTAACAAATTGTTGAATAAATAAATGTGAGATTCTTTTAACATGCTTATCTTTCAATTCAAACATTATGATTCAATCTAGATTCTTGAATGTTTGCTTTGTGCTAATGTTTGAGTAAAACTCCGCTCGTAAAGGAGTCGAGACGATCGATAGAATGATGATGATTTAGATTCTTTCACAATTCTTAAATCCTATAACGTTTGTAAATTCTTGTGAATCCAATGATCGATGACCTAGTTTCGATACGATGCTTTCTTGATTGTGTTCGCTCGAAACTAGAGATCAACGATCGATCATTCGATTTACTAGAAGCTAGTTTGTGAATGAGATTCATCGAACGGACAAAGGATAAGATGAGGAAACCCTAGCTTCTTCGCAAGATCCTTAACCTCGATAAATCATCATCGATCTAGTATCAATTCGTTAATGGATAAGAATATGAAATCATTAGATCTCATCACATCTATAGATCCGATCTACTCCTACGAGCCACACTTCGAATCTTGATTGTTGGTTTGGAAATCATCATAAATTCTCAATTCTTGGTTTTATCGTTTCTTGATTTAGACTAGGTTTTTCTAATTCTTGAACTTCAAATATTTAAATCATGAATTGTTGTTTGTTTTCTTTTCTTTAAAGTTTCAACTCATCTAAATCGAAATACGAACGATTACACTTTCCCTATGGACGATCCGCACTTACTAACGCGCTACATTCGACACCGTTATTGATTGCGGTCAAAATATTTTTTGGTTGTGATTTCTATAAAATTTTCATACTACACAATCTGAAATCGTATTCAATCAAATGGCGCCGTTGCCGGGGATAGTGCGCTAATTGTTCGTATTTTGAAATTTGAGTTGAAAAGTTTATTCCATCTATATTTTTAGATCTAAATTCGCGCAAACTCTAAACGTGTTGTTGTGATTTGTTGCGAGGAAATCTGGAATTATTGGAGCTGGAGAAAAAAATTTCTGAGCATTCCAGAGAGCTTGAGGAGTTAACAGAAGCTCTCTGTAAATTTTCTGTGCAGTGATATCTCTTCCGGCGACCGCGTTTCCGTGGAAATTGCAAGCTCCCGCGGCAGATCCGCCGCGTTCTGACGTCATCTCTGCACCAAAATTGCTCAGTAACTCTCTGACTTTCTTATCTCCTCCTCTGTCTGCTCCAATTAACAATTTGCGGCAGGTTTCTTTGCAAAATTCGCAGCGCCGCAAAAGCAAATTAAATTGTGCGTGTTTTGATTTTTGGTTATTTGCATATTAATACGGAAATTAAGGGGCACGGCCAAATTCAGATTAGATGGGGAGTTCATTACCCTTCCTAAGCCCCGAAAATCACAAACTTGCATCCGCATTACCCTCATTAACTAAAAAATATCTAGAGATGACTCTAAGGACCGTCGCGCTCACTTAAGACAAGAGAAGGCCATGGGTAATTCATTGCTTATCCGCGTTTCTTTTGTGGTGTCTAAGGAAAGTGTGTCGAAGGCTAGTGGTTACTTAATTAGGCCCACTACTTACGTAGTGGAGAACCTCCCACTTACCTGGCACTTACCTGGCCACAGGAGAGACAAAGAGGCGGTGGAGAATTGATCCTGCGACTTGTTTTTTAGCAGTTAGGAGTGGTCTAGAGCTTTGACCTAGGTGACCACTAGATTTTAGGGTTGTTTGTTGCATTTGTTGTGATCGCATCATTTTTTTCAAATATCCGTATATTTTTCAAAACAAACACCAATCTCATTCATTCCTTCCCCTAATTATATTCACGCTGCCACTTGTACTAAACCCTTTTTAGTGCAAGATAGGTTGGACACGGGATTCTAGTGCCCGTTTAGTCCGCGTTCCCCCGATCAACCCTAAAGTCGGTATTTCTACATTTACCTCTCATTTACCCACCACCACACCAACATCGATGGATCCTTCTCCATCGAACTTCTTTTCCACTACTCTGTCGCCGTCCGTTGGTGCGCAGAATCCACCCCGCATCTCTCTCCAAGAGAGGTGTTATCCTACACGAGGTCCCCTTTCCACCTGTCTTTCCATTCCACCAGCCAACGGGGAAAATTTTGAAATTAAACCCCAATAATCAACCTTCTACCAAAATTTCACGGTCTCGAGTCTGAAGACGCATATGCCTTTATCACCAAATTTGAAAATGTATGCGCAATGATGGGTAACTCACAGCTTTCTATGGATGTTATGCGTCTACGTCTTCTCTCATTCACCTTGTGAGATATAGCCGAGAAGTGGCTGTATAACACTACCGCACATTCCATCTCAAATTGGGAAGAATTCGTCAAAGCATTCCTTAAGAAATTCTACCCACATCATAAAACAGCTCGAGTCCGCAGCGAAATCAATCAATTCACCCAGCTTCCAAATGAAACATTTTCACAATGTCTTGAACGCTTTAAGGATCTGTTAGTTCAATGTCCTCATCACGGAATCCCCAGATGGGATCTGTGCCGAATCATTTATAAGGGCATTAATCCTAACACAAAACAGACCCTTGAATTAATGTGTCAAGACAACTTCATGACCAAAGATGATGGGGAAGCCTGGAAATTCCTAGAAGATTTCGCTGAAAAATCTTTACAGTGGGAGGGTGTGAGTCCATCGTTTAGGGGTGGCAATAACCAATCGGATGTTTCCATAGGAGTTAGAGCTGAAATTTCAGCTTTACACAAGAAATTCGACAATATGGAAAACAAATTTTTAGTTGCCGCCCTAAGTCAAATGTCACTCTCCAAAACTGTATGTGGATGTTGTTTTGATCCTTCTCATTTGACGGAAGAATGTCTACTAAGTTCTCCGTTTCAAGGTCACGAGCATACCAATACTGCTTTTCAAAGACCTAGAAACGATCCATATTCTTCCACATATAATCAGGGTTAGAGGAACCACCCTAATTTTTCTTGGAACCAATCACAAAATCAAAATACGGTTCCAAATCAAAACAATTTCCAAAGGGTTCCTCCACCACAACAGCAACCACTTTCATTGAGTCAGCACCCCTTCCAAGCACAAAACTTCCAAAATCCGGTCAACACACCTGCACCGTCTAATCCTTTGCAGTTGACCAGTACTGATGAATCCTCTTCATTCATGAACTTGCTTTTAACAATAAAGACTTTCGTCGATGATATAAAGAGAAACTCCGCTTCTCAAAGCGAGACTATTAAATCGATGGAAGAAGAAATTGCACGATTAAAAGCTGAAATGAGTGCAAGAGAGAAAGGGAAACTTCCAGCCCAACCTCTACCCAATCCTGGCTATTCACATCAAGTGAATGCAATCACGTTGAGATCTGGAAGAGTGCTTGACAATCACGTTGGGGAAGAGTTCGATGATACTGATAAATCAATCAATAACACCCCGGCTGAGACCTTTCCTTCCACTTCTACTTCTAATTCTGACCCCAGTTCTTCTACCCCACCACCTTCTTGCGAGCCTATTCTTCGTTTCCCACAAGGCTCGACACCTCAGCCCATCTCTTCTAGTACACAGAAAACGATCCCCACTCCTATTCTTAGATCGTTCCCACCCACACGATCTTCTCCATTGTTGGACCCCGACCTTATTGCCCAAGCTCTATACCCGAATCGGTTAAGGGGAAACAGACCAAGTCCACAAATGGAGAAGATCACTGAAATCTTGAAACAGGTTAACATCAACATCCTTCTTCTAGATGCTATCCAACAAGTCCCCGCTTATGCGAAAACTCTTAAGGACTTGTGCACTAGAAAGAGGAAGACTCAAGTGCCCAAGAAGATTTTCATGGCAAAGACAGTAGACACAGCCTTTCCCCAGCAATTACCGAGGAAACGTAAGGATCCTGGATATCCTACGATTTCCATTTCTATCGGGGAAAACACATCAATCATGCTCTACTTGACCTTGGAGCAAGTGTTAACCTGCTTCCTTTCTCAGTCTATGAGCAGTTAGGGATCGGAGAGTTGAAACCAGCCCATTGCACTCTCCAGATGGCTGACCGATCAAGCACCAAACCTAGGGGTGAACTGGAGGATGTGTTAATAAAAATCGGGGAATTTATATTCCTTGTGGACTTTATTGTAATTGATACACAGCCTGTAGCGAACCCACGGAATCAAATTCCCGTGATTTTAGGTCGCCCCTTTTTGGCCACTTCCAATGCTATCATCAACTGTCGTAATGGCTATATGACCCTATCCTTCGGGAATAGGTCAATTGAGCTGAACATTTACAAGTTGGGAAGTGTACCCTCCGAACCTACTGCTCAGGTCTGTTCTGTCGACTTAATGGATGTCGACAGCAGCGAATTTGATGATCCTCCTGATACCGATCTAGACTCTTTTCATACGTTGTTGTTTGACCCAACTATGTATCATACACATACGGACTCTTCCACCGAGTTGTCCGGGTGAACAACTAACACTGATTATGAACTGCTTTTAAAGTCTGAAGATTGAAAGGTTCCTAGGCACTCTAGTAAGGTCTCACAAGGCATCGAACATGCCAATTTAAAATTTTTGGTGCCGAGAAACCCTAGACTACGGATCTTAGACTAGATATTTAGGCGAAATGAAAACTTAGTTAACACTTTAACTAGAAGTGAGAAGCTACAACCTTTGTAGATCCGGATTTCCACCTCCTTAGCTCCACGTGGTCATGCCCTCGCTGTCCATCATGAATCCTCGACTCATTCGTCGGTTTCATCGGAAAAACGTGCGGAATAGGTCGTCGGCTTCGTGTCAAAGACGATCTACGTCGAGGTTGCACTAGTTCAAGCTCCGACTTCACAAAGTTGTGAAACTTGTGAAGAGAACACCCAAAACAACTTGGCAAGAGGTAGAGGGTGAAGAAATAGGAGATGGGTTCACTTTAGATTTGGAATTCTCTCACTAGAACTCAAGTTGCCATTGATGGCATCTAAGTTTTTCTTTTGAAGATGAAGAAGAAGAAGAGCTAGAATTATGATAAGTTATTTAAAATGAAAAGAAAAATCTATACTTATCATAATTCCAACTAAGGTTAAGTGTAGAGAATCAACCATGGTTATTTGGAGAGTTAGGGTTAAGCTAGTGGACAAGAATGGTTGCATAAAGTCAAGGCTTCATGAAGCTTCAACATAAAACAAGAAATGCCACCATTCTCCACTTAAGCTTTATCCAAATAAATGAATAAACAAATAAATGAATAAATAAATATGCAAAACCCTAATTATCATAATAACCATGGTTTAATTCTATTCACTTAAGCACATGATCAAGTATCATCAAACATGATACAAAAAGTGCACAAAAGTATATCACATATACAATGTGCAATCCAAGTGAGAAAACTCCGTTTAAAGTGAACCAATACTAGTTAATGCAAAGTAATATATCAAATATATAATTATACATTAAATCATTAAATCAACATTTGATTCAATGATCCGGTCATGTCGCACATAACCGACTAGTATTCAATGTATCGATTTATCGAATCAATGATTCGATAACTAGGTCATATCGAATATAACCAATCGAAACATTTATCGCGAGAATGAAATGCGGTATCACATACACGCATTATTCTCGGTCCTGCACATATCTCATATGCGCTCCTATTTCGTTTCGCTTGAGCTAGGAAACCTCTGTGTAGGACTCTAAAGACTCGTCAATACGCCGGTAGCAGATGATGATCATATCAAGCACCCACAAGCCGCAAGCGGTCTGCCAAACGTAACGGCCACCCGGGTATTGAGCGATCAGAAGATCGTCGAGCTAGCCCGCTCACACTCCCGCGAATCCGACCAGTAACACTTACCATACAGTCCGGTCTCTTCGTCTGATATGTCGCATATCAAGTTTAGGGGTGGTATACGTCAGACCCCAATAACCGATAAGTCGTGCCGATGTGAGGCTCATAACGGGTCGAGAAACTACTGGTAACACTTACCAGCAAATCTCTGATCAGCCCTGGCCAGGGACTTCCCTGTTACGGCCAATCGAGCACAGCGCAACATCAACCCCCAATACCGAGAGAGACGAAACCCCTCCTATCGCTCATTGCCTCCATGTGACTCGGGACTGTACCCAAAGACCACCGTTTTGCACGCCCTCATGGACGTGGTAAGGTGGAGATCAAAGCACAGTGGGAATCACACAAGACTCTATGACGATCTCGGGTCTACAGACTAACCTGTACAAGTGTCACCTGAGAACTGCCATCTGACGTGAGGTATAATACCATCTGGGAGTTCTCGGCGAGTCCGTCCAGTGTACCCAGTCTCCACTGAGCACCCGTATACCATCTCTGATGTCAAACACCAATGGATATGGGATCATCCATCGCCCATCACATGGGTTGAGAAGCGTATACGCTAGTCTACTCTGGTATATCGATGCCCCGTCTCGATACACCCACGACTAGGGACCTTGAAGGATGTACTTATGGACTAGCATGTCCCCACTAGTATGATCTGCATCATAGTCCAGGTAGTCAAGTACACATCCTAAGGGCTTTACCAACATGTAACTATAAGACAGTATAAAGAGACTAGTGTACATGTTAAGATAAAGAGTAACCAGATAGCATACTATCATATCGAGCAAGAAAGTCATCTCTATATATGTCCAAGCATCCAATATAATATACATCATCTGTACAATACTGGCCTCTAGGGCATACATACTACTAACAATCTCCCACTTGCACTAGGGCCAGCTGCTGTAGTATCGCATACCGAGCATCCCGATGAGTATCTCAAACTGTGTCTGGGGAATGGCCTTCGTGAGTGGATCCGCCGTGTTGTTCTTCGTGTCAACTCTCCTGACCTCGATCTCCCGGTGATCAACTATCTCCCGGATCAGGTGATACCGCCTCAGAATATGCCTGGATCGCTGATGGGACCTGGGTTCCTTGGCCAAAGCCACCGCTCCATTGTTAACGCAATACAAAGGTATTGGACGCTCAATGGATGGAACCACTCCAAGTTCAGTAATGAACTTCTTGATCCAGACAGCCTCTTTGGCAGCATCGTTGGCAGCGATGTATTCAGCCTCCATCGTCGAGTCTGCCACGGTTTCCTGCTTGGAACTCTTCCAGCTAACCGCCCCTCCGTAAAGGGTAAAGACAAATCCCGACTGCGACTTAGAGTCGTCCTTATCACTCTGGATGCTCGAATCGGTAAAGGACTCCACTTGGAGTTCTCCGTTACCATACACCAAGAACATATCTCTAGTCCTTCGCAAGTACTTGAGAATGTTCTTCACAGCTTTCCAGTGACTCTCTCCAGGATCAGCTTGATACCTGCTCACTACACTTAGTGAGTATGCGACATCGTGTCTGGTACATAGCATCGCATACATGATAGAGCCTACTGCCGAAGCATAGGGTATCCCTTGCATGCGGGCTCTCTCCAAATCAGTCTTGGGAGACATCTCTTTGGAGAGAGTGACTCCAGAGATCGTGGGTAAGTTCCCACGCTTGGACTCTTCCATACTAAACCTCTTTAGTATGGTGTCAATGTACCTGGATTGGGACAATCCCAAAATCCGTTTGGATCTATCTCTATAGATCCTGATTCCCAATATGCAGGAGGCATCACCAAGATCTTTCATTGAGAATCTTTGTGATAAGAAGAGCTTGACCGATTGCAGCATAGGAATATCATTTCCTATCAAGAGTATGTCGTCCACGTACGATACGAGGAAGACAATCTTACTCTCTGCCACCTTCCTGTAGATACAAGGTTCATCTGGATTTTTGACAAAATCAAACTCTTTGATAACGACGTCAAAGCAAATGTTCCAACTCCGCGATGCTTGCTTTAATCCATAAATGGATTTAAGCAGCTTGCACACCTTCCCGCTGCTCCCACTGTCTACGAAGCCCTCAGGCTGAGTCATGTACACGCACTCTTCTAAATCACCATTTAGAAAGGCGGTCTTAACATCCATTTGCCAGATTTCGTAATCATGATATACAGCGATAGCAAGCATGATCCGGATGGATTTAAGCATAGCCACTGGAGAAAAGGTCTCGTCATAGTCCACACCTGGTCTTTGAAGAAAACCCTTTGCTACAAGTCTAGCTTTGAAAGTCTCCACTTTCCCATCTACACCAAGTTTCTTCTTGAAGATCCACTTGCTCCCAATGGGTTTTACCCCTTCAGGAGCAACTTCCAAAGTCCATACTTTGTTGGTGTACATGGATTCCATCTCGGACCGCATAGCATCCAGCCATTTCACTGAGTCCCCACTCGTGATGGCCTGCTCGAAGCTAGTTGGGTCATCATCCTCCATGATGCAATCCTCGCTTCCACCATCAATGAGAAAACCGTAGTATCTCTCTGGTGGACGAGAAACCCTACTAGATCGGCGGAGAGGCTGGGGTTCATCGGGAACTACGGAACCCTCTGGTTCCACCAGATCTTCTGTTGTAGCTTCTGCAGCTGGAACCTCTTCCAGTTCTACCTCATGACCACTAATCTCTTTTTCAAGAAATTCCTTTTCTAAAAAGGTGGCATGCCGAGAAACAAACACTCTTTGTTCCTCAGGGTGGTAGAAGATATACCCTTGAGAATTCTTGGGATATCCTACAAATTTGCATAGAACAGACCGTGCCTCGAGTTTTTCCGGATTTTGTCGTTTGACATAGGCTGGACAACCCCATATCTTAACATAGTTAAGACTTGGTCTCTTCCCTTTCCATATCTCATATGGAGTGGTAGGCACAGATTTGGTGGGGACCATATTCAATAGATGTATGGCTGTCTCAAGCGCATACCCCCAGAAGGAAATAGGTAAGTCAGCTGTGCTCATCATAGAGCGCATCATATCTAATAAGGTGCGGTTCCTCCGTTCTGATACACCGTTGTGCTGTGGTGTATATGGAGGAGTCAGTTGAGAGAGAATCCCATTCTCTTTTAGGAAGTCCAGGAATTCATTGCTCAAGTATTCACCTCCTCGATCAGATCGAAGGATTTTAATACTTTTTCCGGTTTTGTTTTCGACTTCTTGTTTATATTCTCTAAATTTCTCAAAAGCTTCAGACTTGTGTCTTATCAAGTACACATGTCCGTATCTTGAGAGATCGTCAGTGAATGTAATGAAGTACGAAGAACCATCCCTGGCATGTGTAGACATGGGACCACATACATCACTATGTATTAGTCCCAAGAGTTTGGTAACTCTTTCTCCGTGTCCCGTAAACGGAGTTTTGGTAATCTTGCCTTTGAGACATGACTGGCAAGTGTCATAAGATGAAAATTCGAAAGGTTTCAAATATCCATCCTTATGCAACTTAGCCAGTCGTGTCACATTGATGTGACCCAGTCTACAATGCCACAAGTAGGATTCGTTCAGTTCTGAACTCTTCCTCTTGTGTGTGTTTGTTATGCTCAGAACTGTTGATTGATTTAGAACATAAATGCCATTGCATAACGTGCCTGATCCAACCAACTTTTGGTCACGGAAAATGTTCATAACATTGTCCTGTAATACAAAATTATATCCTTCTTTGCTTAATAAAGAAACCGATATAATGTTGCATATCAGGTTCGGCATGTAATAGCATTCGTTCAGAACCAATGTATTTCCAGTTGGTAATACAAGGTGATATTCCCCGACAGTCTTAGCTGCAACAATTGCACCATTTCCAACTCTAATGTCTTTATCACCTTCTCCAAGTTCTCTACCTTTCCTAAGCCCATGTAACTGATTACATATATGGGATCCTGACCCGGTATCTAATACCCAGGACGTAGAGCAAATGGAGAAACAGTTCTCAGTAACGAACACACCTGAAGAAAATGCATCAACATGTACTTTCTTCATTCGGGTGGCATGGGAATCCTGCTATTCCCCCATATCCTGTTCATTCCTATAACTCTTATAAGAATGAACGGAACCAACGTTCCCCAGCACAGTATAACATGGGGGTTCGGTCAATACATCCATATTATTATCTTGATTAAGGCATGAACTGGTCGCTACCTGGAGAGAGAGAGAAGAAAACACTTTAGCGTATGCTCGTGCAAGATCAGATTGGTTATTATCTTATCTAATCAGGATGGCTCCCACTGCTTTTTATCAAATCTTCCTTCAAACCCTAAAAGGAAAGACTAGCCGGGATTAATTACACACTACAAGTTCGCCAATCTTTCAGCCAGGCCAGTGTCGGTACTTTAAGGGAGGTCCCCCGTGCTTTCGCACGAACCTAATTAATGTAAACCTCATTTTCCCAGAGGTGTAACCCCGTTGACACCTTTCTAGACACCTACTTGATCAGCTAATTGCAATGTGTAAAACTCTCCCAGGAGTAACTCTTACTCGCAGTGGGTATCGGGATCCAACTATCTCATAGAAGGTATGCAATTTCATTGCAAATTTCAACACTTGAAATTCCCGATAATGCTTTTGCCCCTAGCGTGCTATGACCTTGACGAAAGCCAACAAATCACAGCCCGCTAGTCAAGTTCAACCCGTACATTTCTTGACTGAATCAAACCCACCCGCACGACCCTTGACGAAAGCCAACAAAGCCGTACGACTACCCTAATCCAGTCGCATCATATGCAGCAGATAAACAGCACATAGCTACCGCACACTACACCTTGACGAAAGCCAACAAATGTAGCATGAATACTATATGTAACCTATCTGAAATGACGGAGGGCTACGCAGGTTTTTCTGAAAACCTATTGCGTAATGAACGTGATATCGTTGTAGAATCAAATGAAGTTTTGAAATGGAGTGATTTTGAGGCTTTTCTAGTTTTGCTAAAGGAGTCACTCCCGGCGAAGGGATCTCAGTCCTTTCCTCGTCGAATGAGGTGCGGGATATATCATATATATCGCTGTGCAAAGCAAAAACCTAAAAGCAGTCAAAAGCAAACCGAGTCTGTAGCATCTGCCAGTTATTGCTAAAGGAGTCACTCCCGGTGAAGGGATCTCGGTCCTTTCCTCATCGAATAAGGTGCGGGGTATATCATATATACCGCTGTGCAAAGCAAGAACTGTAGCTACCTGTTTTATTTTAAAATTTGATTCTACAACATCTTAGGTTTCTTATCTTTCATTAATCACATTAATGAAGTCCCATCATTTAAATACCTAAACATCACAGATAGATATGACGTACACTTATGCCATCTGCATTCGCCTCGATGTCCCCTCGTGCACCGTTAGGTTAGGTAACTAACGACAGAGCAGGGCAGGGCTAGCACGGGTGTAAAACATAAGTAACGTCTATATAATATATCATATATACTATATACTATATCCATCACAGAGTCACAACACAGATATCACAGCAGAATAAACATATGAAATATTGGATATACTAGGACGTCCGTGTTTTCAATACGAGCCAGTATAAAACACGGATTCCACGGTCGTGATGAATAGCCAATCCCACACCCCTAGACCCCTACGAGAGCGGCAAGCAACCCTGCCAATTCTAGGGTTAGGAGACCCGGACTCGACTCCTCGAGTTGGTCTCCCACTGGACCGCAGAATCCGGTTACTTGTGCTCCCCTCCTTGGGTCTATCCTAATGCGGAAAAGTAAATAATATACAAAAGGTGACATCTTCCGCTACCTGGAAGTGCCCCAAATAAAAGAATATTACATACAAGTTTTTACATGAATGAAAATGAAAAACACTCATCTCACATAAAAAAAACCCCAGCTATTCGAATACGACGATCCAATATAACATATCCAGCAACACATAACATCACATGTCATCAACGTAAGTAAGTATGCATACCCCAATTGTCGTTGACGTATAGAAACGAAACCGGCGATATGAACATACTACACTTACGGTCACAGAAAAGAAAGTGTAAAACTAGAACAATTGGAATCCGCAACTTCTTTAGACATCACATGCCTAACAGATATAAATCCCGCATTTTAGTCTCATTATCGAAAACTCTTTTCAATATCATATGGGACTAAACTGCTAAATTTATAACATTCATTCAGTTATCTCATAACTGTTTGTGAATTCCAATTATTGTATCACATTCCAGATAAACAGAAAATGTTAAACTTTCCGATCGAACAGTCGAATACCCAAGTTTTCCCGATACAGTCCATCACATGAAATAAGTCTAACAACATTCAGTTCGTGCCTCAGTACCGACGGTCCAGCCGTAGAAGGGTCAAGCCAACGCCTCACATGTGGCACGCCGTACTCCCCCAAACCCGAAGGTTCAAAGGGCAGTTCAAGACGGTCACATAATCGAGTTAAGGTTTGTTGTCTTCTAGAGGGTCCATCGCGTTACTTGCACTACTTAGAACGTCGTTAAACTACGGAAAAATCCAACACTTGGAAATTTCCCGATAGGGGAAAAATTGGGTATTTATATCCGGTCAAACTTTTTAACATATTCTATAAATTATCCGGAAAAATACAAAGACGAAATTTGATAACTCGAACGAATAATTGAATCCCCAAAACAACCCAGAACATTCAACTCTGGAATAAATTTTAAATATTCCCAGAAAATCCAGAATAATCAAATAGGAATTACTGTGCAGAAAAGACATGATGACGTCACTAGGGGACCGCGGAACCGCCGCAGAATCTGGGCTTCTGCCGCGGTTCCGCCGCCGTTTAGATGAATCTTTCGCCTGAGTTTGCACAGTAATTCTTATAATTATTTATTGAATTTTTTAGGCATTTTTAATACACAAAAATCCGCATTTTCGGAAAATTTCCAGAGAGCTATTTCGGGGTTGGTTTTTCGGTTCGTCCGGGTTTCGAACTCCGTCTAGACTTCGCCTAAGGCTCTAGCCAGGCTCTGATACCAGAGAAAGGTTCCTAGGCACTCTAGTAAGGTCTCACAAGGCATCGAACATGCCAATTTAAAATTTTTGGTGCCGAGAAACCCTAGACTACGGATCTTAGACTAGATGTTTAGGCGAAATGAAAACTTAGTTAACACTTTAACTAGAAGTGAGAAGCTACAACCTTTGTAGATCCGGATTTCCACCTCCTTAGCTCCACGTGGTCATGCCCTCGCTGTCCATCATGAATCCTCGACTCATTCGTCGGCTTCATCGGAAAAACGTGCGGAATAGGTCATCGGCTTCGTGTCAAAGACGATCTACGTCGAGGTTGCACTAGTTCAAGCTCCGACTTCACAAAGTTGTGAAACTTGTGAAGAGAGCACCCAAAACAACTTGGCAAGAGGTAGAGGGTGAAGAAATAGGAGATGGGTTCACTTTAGATTTGGAATTCTCTCACTAGAACTCAAGTTGCCATTGATGGCATCTAAGTTTTTCTTTTGAAGATGAAGAAGAAGAAGAGCTAGAATTATGATAAGTTATTTAAAATGAAAAGAAAAATCTATACTTATCATAATTCCAACTAAGGTTAAGTGTAGAGAGTCAACCATGGTTATTTGGAGAGTTAGGGTTAAGCTAGTGGACAAGAATGGTTGCATAAAGTCAAGGCTTCATGAAGCTTCAACATAAAACAAGAAATGCCACCATTCTCCACTTAAGCTTTATCCAAATAAATGAATAAACAAATAAATGAATAAATAAATATGCAAAACCCTAATTATCATAATAACCATGGTTTAATTCTATTCACTTAAGCACATGATCAAGTATCATCAAACATGATACAAAAAGTGCACAAAAGTATATCACATATACAATGTGCAATCCAAGTGAGAAAAATCCGTTTAAAGTGAACCAATACTAGTTAATGCAAAGTAATATATCAAATATATAATTATACATTAAATCATTAAATCAACATTTGATTCAATGATCCGGTCATGTCGCACATAACCGATTAGTATTCAATGTATCGATTTATCGAATCAATGATTCGATAACTAGGTCATATCGAATATAACCAATCGAAACATTTATCGCGAGAATGAAATGCGGTATCACAAACACGCATTATTCTCGGTCCTGCACATATCTCATATGCGCTCCTATTTCATTTCGCTTGAGCTAGGAAACCTCTGTGTAGGACTCTAAAGACTCGTCAATACGCCGGTAGCAGATGATGATCATATCAAGCACCCACAAGCCGCAAGCGGTCTGCCAAACGTAACGGCCACCCGGGTATTGAGCGATCAGAAGATCGACGAGCTAGCCCGCTCACACTCCCGCGAATCCGACCAGTAACACTTACCATACAGTCCGGTCTCTTCGTCTGATATGTCGCATATCAAGTCTAAGGGTGGTATACGTCAGACCCCAATAACCGATAAGTCGTGCCGATATGAGGCTCATAACGGGTCGAGAAACTACTGGTAACACTTACCAGCAAATCTCTGATCAGCCCTGGCCAGGGACTTCCCTGTTACGGCCAATCGAGCACAGCGCAACATCAACCCCCAATACCGGGAGTGACGAAACCCCTCCTATCGCTCATTGCCTCCATGTGACTCGGGACTGTACCCAAAGACCACCGTTTTGCACGCCCTCATGGACGTGGTAAGGTGGAGATCAAAGCACAGTGGGAATCACACAAGACTCTATGACGATCTCGGGTCTACAGACTAACCTGTACAAGTGTCACCTGAGAACTGCCATCTGACGTGAGGTATAATACCATCTGGGAGTTCTCGGCGAGTCCGTCCAGTGTACCCAGTCTCCACTGAGCACCCGTATACCATCTCTGATGTCAAACACCAATGGATATGGGATCATCCATCGCCCATCACATGGGTTGAGAAGCGTATACGCTAGTCTACTCTGGTATATCGATGCCCCGTCTCGATACACCCACGACTAGGGACCTTGAAGGATGTACTTATGGACTAGCATGTCCCCACTAGTATGATCTGCATCATAGTCCAGGTAGTCAAGTACACATCCTAAGGGCTTTACCAACATGTAACTATAAGACAGTATAAAGAGACTAGTTTACATGTTAAGATAAAGAGTAACCAGATAGCATACTATCATATCGAGCAAGAAAGTCATCTCTATATATGTCCAAGCATCCAATATAATATACATCATCTGTACAATACTGGCCTCTAGGGCATACATACTACTAACACAGATCACCCCGTGCTTTGTGATGACATTATTCTTCGGGGTATTGATGAAACTTTTGAGGAAATCTTCGCTGATGAACTCGGATTTTTGAATGACACGGGTGTTGAGATGAATCATCTCCCAAACAATGAAATTGAACCTCCACCCCTTCTTCTGAACTGTAAAAAGAATGCGAGTAATCCATCACATTCACTGCATCGTCTCTCCAAAATGAGACGCACGCACATTCTTTTCCAACCCTTACCTTTTCCCCACTTCTTCTTCCACCAACCAGAGCACTGCATTGATAAAAATTTTGAATGGTTGATGTTAACTTTCGGTCTTTGCAAAGCTTGGCATCGACCACTGATTTTTGACCCCCTCATGTGATTTTCAAAGATTAACATGGCTTAACTCAAGTTTGGGGGGGTGTGATCTGGCTCTTGAAAAGAAAATTTTTACAAAACGATGAGCCAAGAATAAGTTTGGGGGAGGATCTTCACTTAAATATTTTGCCCCCATTAATAAATTCCTCCCAGGCTTACAGGTTTTTGTAGATTTAGCAGAAGGCAACAGTGAGGACACTGTTGAAAACAAGTTTGGGGGAGGTTTGTGCTTATTTTCGCATCATTTGCATCATACTTTGCATAAGCACAAAACATTTTCAAAAACTATAAAAATTTAAAAAAAAAATCAAATAAAGAGAAAAATATTTTTTGTACATAAGTAAGATAATAAAAGATTAGATAGTGAAAAATTACATCCATGAGATTAGAAAAATTTAAGAAAACCAAGAAAAATTAGAAGTTTTCTTATACGAACTAGTAATAAGTAGTTATGAGCCGTTGTCCCAAGGGTTAGTAAGATGAAGGAAGTCACTAATCCGAGGATAAAAATAAGTCTGAAAAATAGTTCCTATTCTGGAAGCCAAACATTTTGAACGGCCCCTACAGCTTGTTCCGGTGTTTCATAGGTAGATCTAGGGTTTCTTACTACCTGTCGTTGATACCCTTCTATTCGCACTTACACACGTCTTGAAGCTCGGGATAGTAGAGGATACCTTGAAATGCTCTTGTCTAAAAGCCGATGTATGAAGGAAATAAAAAAAATGAATAAAAAATAAAATGGTGCAGAAAAATGAACACTGGTTTTGTTATCGCCAAGGCAGCAAAAAAAAATATAGCGAGGGTACCTCTTCACCTAGTGCCCTGAGGCCAACTGGTCTGGGAGTCACTGCTAAGCCTTAGGTGGTGCAAGACGAGGAAAAACACCTAATAAGCAAGCACGTGAGTAATCGGTTGGTTCGTACCTCAAGAAGTATTAACGGTCGCATGAAAGTGTGTGAGCAAATTCAGCTAAATATTCATTAATTAAAAAGTACTGAGGCAGATGGACAAGAGTATGATAGCTTGAATTGAATTCTCCAGGTGTAGGGATGTCTATTACACACACGTAGGGTTATATGATCGATGTTTGGAAGAAATATAGGAATGAAGAATAAGACGATGTTTTATTGAGGGGGGATGTGATTTCTGACATCTTTTCATAACTATTAAGATAGGGCTCATGACAACCGAAAAGCTAGCTTAGTTGGAAATCCTAATTTTCAAGACTTTTCTTTTACAATTCTTATCTTTAAATGTAAATTTCATGATCTTCCTTTTATTATTGGATTTTGTGGGTGCAATCCGCTGAAAACCCTCAGGAGACAACACTCCTCCTACTAGGGACACCTAGAGGTTTAAAGGCTTGTTGCACGTGCTCAGTGCAATCGTGTTGCCTACGAAAGTGTGCTAGTTAGTTTTTCTCTTTCTTTATTTTCTCCTTCTCTTTTTTTAATAAAACAGTTCGCTTGAGATGATCGAAAATAAGTTTGGGGGAATTTGATCAGTCGAAAATACGGCATTTTTAACACGGCAATTTCCCTGTCATTTGCATTCATCTAGAGGTGTTCGGTTTGCATATTGCACATATTAGCAAAACATCCCTGAAATACCAGATTACATGTGTTATACTCTAAAACCGGCATTTTTAGGGAAATTGACTGCTTATCATGGCATTGCATCATTCTTGTGTAGCGCAACACTTGTTTCGAAGTCTGTGCAGGAAATTCCAGGAGAAAGGCTAAATTTGTGAAACAGTGCTGATCAAATTTTACGCCAACTCAAAGATTTGAGAACTGGCAGCAATCTAGAGGGAAGTTTGAGAATAAACATATCATAAAAATACCATAAGGTTATAAGGAAGCAGCTCTGTACAACTGAAGCCCTAGGGCTCTTATTGGGCCGCGGATCCGCGGCCTAAGCAGGCTTGAGCCGCGGATCCGCGGCATCTTGGCCACGTCATCAAGCAAGATTTTCTCCAGTACTCCTCTCTCAGTTCCTACATCTCAGAAAACTATGGCAATTTCTACAGAACTCTCGAAGCTTCTGCCAGATCAGCAAGGATCATTAAATCAAGCTAATCTTGATTAAGCTAATCAACCGCCTAACAACCTAGTTCTAGAAGCTTCCTCCAACTAACTACTTCTAGAAGCTTCTCTAGCTAACAAACTTTTGGAAGGAAATTCAAATTTTGAACCCTAGATCTAGGGTTATGAAAGCTTATAAAAGGGAGCCTAAATCTAAGGTTAAAGGTTGTTGAAGGTTGTTCTTCTCTCTTCCTCTTCCACTGTTAGTGTTTATGCCCTAGAAGGCCATTACTGTATCATACTAGCTTGTATATTACTTAATGGAAGCTTGGGATATTCACATGTATATAACAGTCTTGCTAAACATGGTAGTATGCTACTTGGTTTTTCTATCTTAATATGTGAGTATACGTATTGATAGAGCTCTTAGGATCTTGCTTGTCTACCAGCGTTGTGATGGCAGTCACACTAGTGGGGGCTGGGTAGTCTACAAGCACATCCTTATTCAGGTCCCTGGTCGTTGGATTATCGAGACAGAGCATCGATACTCCGGAGTAGACTAGTGTGTATGCTTCTCATCCCAGTTGGGGAGATGGTCTGTCCCACAGCCGTCAGTACGTCGTACTGGAGATAGTATACAGGTGCTCGTTAGGTTACGGGTACACCGGACAGGACTCACAGGGAACTGTTGGTTGGTTTGATACCAGTCGTCAGTGAACAGTTCCCAGGTGACATGAGTACAGCGTAGTCCGCAGACTTGACACTGCTACTTCGCCTCGAGTGTGTCCCACTGTTCTTAGATTGCTACCCTACCGCGGCTCAAAGGAGTCGTGCAAACAGGTAGCAGTTGGGTGCAGTCCCGAGCACTTGGAGGCAGTGGCGGTTAGACAGGATTCGTCCCTCCCGGTATTGGGAGTAGATATCGTGCTGTGTCAGAGAGCCATTACGCAAAGTCCCTGGCCAGGGCAAGCGAGATTTGCTGGTAGGTTCCAGTAGTTTCTCAGGGTGTAATGGGCTTCACTCCGACACGACTTATACCGCTATTAGGGGACTGACGCTTGCCGCCCCCCTAGGCCCGATATGCGATAGTCATGGACGAACGGACCGGACTGTATGGAGATTGTCACATCAGACTCAGTAGGAGTTCGGATGGGTTTACTCATCGGCCTTCTTATCGACAACTACCTAGGGACCGTTACGTACAGCTAGTGCCGCTTGCGGTCTGTGGTTAAACCCACTGCCAGCATAGTAGTCGAGTCTCTAGAGTCCCACACAGAGAGTTTCCTACTCCAGGCGAAACGATATAGAGGTTGCATGGTTTTGCGACAAAGGGTTCGGACGCATACGTGCGTTTACGCGCGTACGACTTTCGGACAGTTTTTACCAGTCGGCTTTAGTTTAAGCCAGTTACTGGTATCTGGTTATTGGATTTTTTCAGTCTAAAGTTTTTCCGTATTTTTGCGGATTGGAGGGGCGTTCTCGTAATTGTACGAGAAGCTTCTAGAAGATGTGACTAAGGAGGTTTCTTTTGGATAAGAAAGTGAGTCATGGTGGTGATTCATTCATTTCATTAATGCACATTTATTGCTTAATGACTCATGCTAATGAATCACCACTAGATATTTTATGAAGCATGCTTATTCATTTCCTTTATTCATTATTCTTAAAAAAAGAATGCTTCATAATATATTATGATACACTCTCTCTCCTCTCATTATCTTATCTCATATTCTCTCTCCTCAAGCTCTCATCTTCAAACCATAATCCTTACACCTCATGAGTTGAGATCAAAGGATTAGTTAGACTAAACAATCCATAACCTTCACTCTACATCATCCTTTCATCTTTGATTAGCAATCAAAGTTGATTAGTTACCTCAAGTTAGAGGTTTAGCTTGGAGTTTCGCTCTCGGGTGGATCGTCTACTACCTAGAGAAGGCCGAGGAGAACAAAGGAGGACACAAAGACGAAGGACTAGTTTCGATAGGTATAATCCCTAATCACAAGTGATAAGAAAATCTTTGTGTACGGTTATTTATAGTTTAGCTTCGATTTAAGCGGTTAGTCGATGTTCGTTCCTTAAACTTGATCGTTTTTGTAAATTCCGCCTCCCCACAAGTACTGGGGTGTACTACATCGACTTACAGTGGTATCAGAGCCTCGCTAAACAATAAATAACTTGATTGCAAATTTGTACGAATTTCGAACGGAAAAACGAAGCCGGAAAACCCTAAAAAATGTAAGTTTCTGTCGAATTTAAAACGATGTCAGAAAATTTTTCAGGTAAGTTCAGAGAGCTTGACATGACACCAGAAGAACACCCAAGAAAAACAGTCGACTGAATCGACCATCTCGCCGCGGAACCGCGGCCTCAGCCACTGAGTTGCCGCGCTTCCGCCGCCGAGTTGGCGAGTCAGCGGCCGATTTTTCTTATGTTGCTTCTCTGTGAAATTTGGGGTTTTCTGGAATATTTAATTATTGCTCAGGTTACTGTTTAACAGAGCAGATTTTGGAGCAATATTGATGTTGTTTATTCGATCGAATTGTACAGTATTTGCGTATTGGATTATATCTGTGATTGTTTAATGTGTTCGTAAACCTCCCCCAACTGCTAGTATGTCGGTTGGCAGGGGGTTGCACATTTCTGAAATGGTTATATCTGTTTGTGCATATAAACTGTATTGGACTGTTGTGGTGTATAGCCGGGGTTAGCAATGGGTTATTGTTTAATTCATTTGTTGTAAATGTAATTTGTTGTAATATTATTTTTGCGGGGCGCTTCCAGGTTGCGGTCGTAGCCACCGTTGTATTATTTCATTTTACTGTTTTTGCTCCAAGGACTGACCCAAGGTGGGGTACACAGACTACCGGGTGGGTAGTTTGCCGTACCCGTAGGGGTCGAGGGTGGGGTAAACGGCTATTCATCACAACTGTGTAATCTTTCTTTTCTTGCAGGCTCAAAAGAAATACAGATTGCTTGCAAATCCAATATTGTTTATCTGTGTTCTGGAATGAATATCATTGCGTCAGACGAATGTAAAATATCTATATTTATGATAGCTATTTAGACGCCACTTATGTTTTACACCCGCGCTAGCCCAGCCCCCGCTCTGTCGTTAGTTAAGTAACCTAACGGGTGATGACGGGACCCCGTGGCGAATGCGGATGGCATAAGAGGACGTTGTATTTTCGTTGTTTTCTGCAATGATAGGTTAATGATGGGACGCATTATCTATAATGCAAAGTAAAACAAACCAAAGTTTAAATCATTGGAACAATTTAAAAGAAACCACTCGGTTATTTTTAAAACAGATATTTTTAAATGCGGAGTCTTAACCACTCCTTTTAAAAGCTATCAGGTTCCTTCGGTTATATCAAGTTCACTACGTTCACGGTTTCGCCAAAACCAGTCGTAGCCCTCCGTCATTTCTTATGGATGGTCAGTAGTATTCAAGCTATGCTTGTTGGCATACGTCAAGGCACAGTGTTTGGTAGCTGCTGGGGTATTCATTTGTTGCATAGATAGATGTGTTGGTTTGGGACAGTCGCATTACCTTGTTGGCATACATCAAGGGTATATACGGGTGGGTTCAAATTAACAAGATAATGATGGGCAGAACTTGACATGTGACTTATGATTTGTTGGCATACGTCAAGGTCATAAGAGCATGGGGCAAAAACTTATATCGGGAATTTCTAAAGAAACTGAAATTTGCAAAGAGATGCATACCATTTGGAGTTTGATGAATGTTGGTAGGATTCCTTCAACATTATCATACGATGATATTTGGATCCCGATCCTACTGTGAGTATATGCTACTTATCAGGATATTCGTCGCTTAACGATCAATGCTATAAACCTAGTAGGTGTCCAGAAAAGTGTCAGCGGGGTTACGCCCCCAGAGAAAAGAGGTTATTTAATTAAGGAACTTCGCGAAAGCGTTGGAAAACCTCCCTCGAGGTATCGACACCGGCCTGGCTGAACGGTTAAGCAAGTATTGTACGGTGAGAATAGTCTTGGCTAATTCTTCTTTTATGGTTTGAGGAAGGATTCGAGAAACAGTGGGAGCCATCCAGTTTAGATAAACTAAAAACCAATCTAAACTTGCAAGAGCATCATGCTAAAGAGTTTTCTTCTCTCTCTCCTAATTGCAGCGACCCTGAAAATGACTGGACTTAAGTTACTTTTAGAGAAAAATATACTGACAGGGCCAAACTATAAAGATTGGCTGCGGAATGTCAAGATGGCCTTGACCTATGACAAACTGGGGTACGTCCTCACCGCTACAGCACCTGCTGTCCTTGGTCCCAAATCCAGCAATGCGGATAAGGAAATCCGCAAAACCTGGGATTTAGATTGCGCGAGAGCCAAGTGCATCGTGCTTGCCTCGATGAACAATGAACATCAGAGGAGGCACGAGGATATGTTCCTAGATGGCATATTTCTCCATACAAAGGAACTTTATGGAGAGCAATCTCGTATAGCAAGATACGAGACCTCTAAGAAATTGTTTCGAGCGAGGTTGGCTGTCGGGTCATCAGTAGGTGAACATGTCCTACAGATGATCGGCTATATTGAAGAGCTCGCAGACCTTGGGACGACTTTGGATAATGAGCTCTATACAGACCTTGTTCTCCAGTCCCTTCCTCCCACCTACGCCCAGTTTATCCTCAACTTCAATCTTCAAGGGAAAGAAGTTGAACTTGCGGAACTCCTGAACATGTTAAGGAGTGCAGAGGGCACCTTGCAGAAGGCAAGGGAAACACCCGCTATGTTTGTTGGCGGTGCATCTTCTTCCGGGTCCAAGGCAAGGGCCAAAGGAAGGAAGAAGAAGGCCGCACCCAGACCTAGAGGAGGTGTTAGTAAGGTGGGAAAGAAGGGAAAGAAAAAGTTTACAGCACCGGTAGTTGGCCTGGATGAGTGCTTCCATTGTCACAGGAAAGGGCACTGGAAGAAGGATTGCAAGGCGTGGAACACCAAGAACCAGGAACCGAAGCAAGCTGTGGCTTCGACTTCAGGTGTGTTTGTAATTGAGAATTGTCTGTCGATCAACTCTACTTCCTGGGTATTGGATACCGGATCAGGATCTCATATTTGCAATTCATTGCAGGCACTGAGAAACCGTAGAGTGCTGAAGGAAGGTGATATGATCCTCAGGGTTGCTAATGGAGCTAGCGTGGGAGCTGCGTCCGTCGGGGATTATCACCTAGGATTGACAAGTGGACACATTTTGGTTTTACACAACTGTTATTTTGTACCCAGCTTAACGTGTAATATCATATCAGTTTCCTTGTTATCAAATAAAGGTTATGATTTCACGTTTGTAAGAGATGTTGTCAACATCCACCTTAATCATGGTTTGATTGGGTCCGGTACTCTAAATAACGGCATATATGTGTTAAACCAACTCCAAATTTTCAATGTCCAGAACACACTAAAAAGAAAGTCTCCAGATTTAAATAAAGCTTTCTTATGGCATTGTAGACTGGGTCACATCAATGAGAGAAGGTTGACTAAGTTGCATAGAGAAGGATATTTGGACACGTTCGAATATCAAACTTATGACACTTGTCAATCTTGTCTCAAAGGAAAGATGACAAAGACTCCATTCACTGGACAAGGAGTAAGAGCGAGCGAGCTCTTAGGACTCATACACAGTGATGTATGCGGTCCAATGTCTACACATGCAAGAGGTGGTTTTTCCTATTTCATTACTTTCACGGATGATTTCTCTAGGTTTGGACATGTCTTCTTGATGAAGCATAAATCCGAAGCCTTTGAGAAATTCCTGGAATACAAGAGTGAAGCGGAAAACCAAACAGGCAAAAGTATTAAGACACTGAGATCTGATCGAGGTGGAGAATACTTAAGTGCCGAGTTCCTAGGTTACCTAAAAGAGAAAGGAATTCTCTCTCAGCTTACTCCTCCATACACTCCACAGCACAACGGTGTATCGGAGAGACGGAATCGAACCCTATTGGATATGGTACGATCCATGATGAGTAATGCTGAGTTACCGCGATCTTTCTGGGGGTATGCGCTAGAATCAGCGATACATCTTTTGAACAGAGTTCCAACCAAAACTGTGCCTACCATACCATATCAGATGTGGAGTGGGAAGAAACCCTATCTTCAGTACCTGAAGACGTGGGGATGTCCAGCTTTTGTAAAAAAGCAGCATCCGGACAAGCTCGAGGCACGCTCAGTAGAGTGTAAGTTTGTGGGATATCCAAAGAACTCTACAGGATATTGCTTCTATTACGCAGAGGAACAAAAGGTTTTTGTTTCTCGTCATGCCCGCTTCTTAGAAACTGAATTTTTGGAAAATCAGAAGAGTGGGAGCGAAATAGAACTGGAAGAAATTCCAGAACCACAAGCTGCTACTGAAAGTTTGGTAGAACCAGAGGTTCAAGAAGAACAGAACATTCCCGCACCCCTCCGCAGGAGTAGTAGGCCGTCTCGTCCGCCTGAGAGATACTACGGTTTTCTCATAGACGGGGATAGAGAGGATTGCATCATAGATGATGATGAACCTACTGACTTCCAGCAGGCCATCCAGAGCGGCAACTCGGTACGATGGCTAGATGCAATGCGGACCGAAATGGAGTCCATGTACACCAACAAAGTATGGACTTCGGACTTTGCTCCAGATGGGGTAAAACCCATAGGATGCAAATGGATCTTCAAGAAAAAGATTGGTGTAGATGGACAGGTGGAAACCTATAAGGCTAGACTTGTTGCAAAGGGTTTTCGTCAAAGACCTGGTTTGGACTATGACGAAACCTTTTCTCCAGTGGCTATGCTCAAATCCATTCGGGTCCTTCTTGCTATTGCTGCCTTCCATGATTATGAAATCTGGCAGATGGACGTAAAGACGGCTTTTCTGAATGGAAATTTAGAAGAGAGCGTCTATATGGATCAGCCAGAGGGTTTCAATCAGAGTGGGAGCAGCGGCAAAGTATGCAAGCTGCTTAAGTCCATTTACGGACTAAAGCAGGCATCGCGGAGTTGGAACATCTGTTTTGATGAGACAGTCAAAGAATATGACTTTATCAAAAATCCAGATGAACCGTGCATATATAGTAAAGTTGTGGCCAGAAGTGTCGTATTCCTCGTCTTGTACGTGGATGACATTCTATTGATAGGAAATGACATTCCTATGCTACAATCTGTCAAAGGATTCTTGTCACACAGGTTCTCCATGAAATACCTGGGTGATGCCTCTTACATTCTGGGGATCCGGATCTATCGTGATAGATCTAAGAGGATGTTGGGACTTTCGCAGTCCAGGTATATCGACACTGTACTGAAAAGATTCAGTATGGAAGATTCTAAGCGCGGTAATCTACCGGCTTGTCACGGAATCACCCTCTCCAAAGAGATGTCTCCCAAGACTGATTTGGAAAGGGAACGCATGCCTATTATACCCTACGCTTCTGCGGTAGGCTCTATAATGTATGCGATGTTGTGTACCAGACCAGATGTAGCTTACGCACTAAGCGTGGTAAGCCGGTATCAGTCAGACCCAGGGGAGAAGCACTGGATAGCAGTAAAGAACATTCTCAAGTACCTGAGGAGGACTAAGGAGATGTTCTTGGTTTACGGCGGAAAAGACCTCAGGTTGGAGGCCTTTGCTGATTCCGGCTTCCAGAGTGATAAGGACGATTCCAAGTCCATGTCGGGTTATGTCTTTACCCTCAATGGAGGGGCGGTGTGCTGGAAGAGCTCCAAGCAGGACACCGTTGCTGACTCGACCATGGAAGCGGAGTATATAGCTGCTTGCGATGCCGCAAAAGAAGCAGTCTGGATGAAGAAGTTCCTAACAGAACTTCAGGTGGTTCCTACCATAGTTTATCCAATACCTCTGTATTGCGACAACAACGGAGCTATAGCTTTAGCGAAGGAACCAAGGTCCCATCAGAAGTCCAGACACATCTTGAGGCGGTATCACCTGATCAGGGAGATCATTGATCGTCAGGAGATCGAGGTGCGGAGAGTTGCTTCAGAAGAGAACATTGCTGATCCATTCACGAAGGCCCTTCCTCAGATTCAGTTCGAGAGGCTGCTCGAGATCATTGGTCTACGATATGCCAGTACATGGCCCTAGTGCAAGTGGGAGATTGTTAGTGTTTATGCCCTAGAAGGCCATTACTGTATCATACTAGCTTGTATATTACTTAATGGAAGCTTGGGATATTCACATGTATATAACAGTCTTGCTAAACATGGTAGTATGCTACTTGGTTTTTCTATCTTAATATGTGAGTATACGTATTGATAGAGCTCTTAGGATCTTGCTTGTCTACCAGCGTTGTGATGGCAGTCACACTAGTGGGGGCTGGGTAGTCTACAAGCACATCCTTATTCAGGTCCCTGGTCGTTGGATTATCGAGACAGAGCATCGATACTCCGGAGTAGACTAGTGTGTATGCTTCTCATCCCAGTTGGGGAGATGGTCTGTCCCACAGCCGTCAGTACGTCGTACTGGAGATAGTATACAGGTGCTCGTTAGGTTACAGGTACACCGGACAGGACTCACAGGGAACTGTTGGTTGGTTTGATACCAGTCGTCAGTGAACAGTTCCCAGGTGACATGAGTACAGCGTAGTCCGCAGACTTGACACTGCTACTTCGCCTCGAGTGTGTCCCACTGTTCTTAGATTGCTACCCTACCGCGGCTCAAAGGAGTCTTGCAAATAGGTAGCAGTTGGGTGCAGTCCCGAGCACTTGGAGGCAGTGGCGGTTAGACAGGATTCGTCCCTCCCGGTATTGGGAGTAGATATCGTGCTGTGTCAGAGAGCCATTACGCAAAGTCCCTGGCCAGGGCAAGCGAGATTTGCTGGTAGGTTCCAGTAGTTTCTCAGGGTGTAATGGGCTTCACTCCGACACGACTTATACCGCTATTAGGGGACTGACGCTTGCCGCCCCCCTAGGCCCGATATGCGATAGTCATGGACGAACGGACCGGACTGTATGGAGATTGTCACATCAGACTCAGTAGGAGTTCGGATGGGTTTACTCATCGGCCTTCTTATCGACAACTACCTGGGGACCGTTACGTACAGCTAGTGCCGCTTGCAGTCTGTGGTTAAACCCACTGCCAGCGTAGTAGTCGAGTCTCTAGAGTCCCACACAGAGAGTTTCCTACTCCAGGCGAAACGATATAGAGGTTGCATGGTTTTGCGACAAAGGGTTCGGACGCATACGTGCGTTTACGCGCGTACGACTTTCGGACAGTTTTTACCAGTCGGCTTTAGTTTAAGCCAGTTACTGGTATCCGGTTATTGGATTTTTTCAGTCTAAAGTTTTTCCGTATTTTTGCGGATTGGAGGGGCGTTCTCGTAATTGTACGAGAAGCTTCTAGAAGATGTGACTAAGGAGGTTTCTTTTGGATAAGAAAGTGAGTCATGGTGGTGATTCATTCATTTCATTAATGCACATTTATTGCTTAATGACTCATGCTAATGAATCACCACTAGATATTTTATGAAGCATGCTTATTCATTTCCTTTATTCATTATTCTTAAAAAAAGAATGCTTCATAATATATTATGATACACTCTCTCTCCTCTCATTATCTTATCTCATATTCTCTCTCCTCAAGCTCTCATCTTCAAACCCTAATCCTTACACCTCATGAGTTGAGATCAAAGGATTAGTTAGACTAAACAATCCATAACCTTCACTCTACATCATCCTTTCATCTTTGATTAGCAATCAAAGTTGATTAGTTACCTCAAGTTAGAGGTTTAGCTTGGAGTTTCGCTCTCGGGTGGATCGTCTACTACCTAGAGAAGGCCGAGGAGAACAAAGGAGGACACAAAGACGAAGGACTAGTTTCGATAGGTATAATCCCTATTCACAAGTGATAAGAAAATCTTTGTGTACGGTTATTTATAGTTTAGCTTCGATTTAAGCGGTTAGTCGATGTTCGTTCCTTAAACTTGATCGTTTTTGTAAATTCCGCCTCCCCACAAGTACTGGGGTGTACTACATCGACTTACATCCACCCACAAGTTGAGTGACACAACTTGTGCCTCAAAACCCTAACCCTAATTCCAATCCAAGATCAAGATCTTTGAGTTCAATCAAAGCAAGAAGCCTTCAAAGCCTTTAGAAGCGAAGCCGGACTTCATCGGAGCATGTGATCCAAGCCGATCCGCGACTCAAGGAGCCGATGCAACGCAAGATTCGACGATCTTGTTCCCTTCTTAAATTCTTGTAGTTCTTTGAGCAAAGTGTAACAAATTGTTGAATAAATAAAGGTGAGATTCTTTTAACTTGCTTATCTTTCAATTCAAACATTATGATTCAATCTAGATTCTTGAATGTTTGCTTTGTGCTAATTGTTTGAGTAAAACTCCGCTCGTAAAGGAGTCGAGACGATCGATAGAATGATGATGATTTAGATTATTTCACAATTCTTAAATCCTATAACGTTTGTAAATTCTTATGAATCGAATGATCGATGACCTAGTTTCAAGACGATGCTTTCTTGATTGTGTTCGCTCGAAACTAGAGATCAACGATCGATCATTCGATTTACTAGAAGCTAGTTTGTGAATGAGATTCATCGAAAGGACAAAGGATAAGATGAGGAAACCCTAGCTTCTTCGCAAGATCCTTAACCTCGATAAATCATCATCGATCTAGTATCAATTCGTTAATGGATAAGAATATGAAATCATTAGATCTCATCACATCTATAGATCCGATCTACTCCTACGAGCCACACTTCGAATCTTGATTGTTGGTTTGGAAATCATCACAAATTCTCAATTCTTGATTTTATCGTTTCTTGATTTAGACTAGATTTTTCTAATTCTTGGACTTCAAATCTTTAAAACATGAATTGTTTTTTGTTTTCTTTTCTTTAAAGTTTCAACTCATCTAAATCGAAACACGAACGATTACACTTTCCCTGTGGACGATTCGCACTTACTAACGCGCTACATTCGACACCGTTATTGATTGTCAAAATATTTTTTGGTTGTGATTTCTATAAAATTTTCATACTACACAATCCGAAATCGTATTCAATCAATCATCGTCTACTTCGACGCCACGTCTCTATCTGCGCACTACAAATGTTCTCGGCTACGGTCCATCCGAAGCCTCACACGCAGACTCTAAATCACGAACTCGGTATCTTCATCACTCTGTGGAAGATATCTAGCCGAACGCGTCCTCAGGAACTCGTCCTAACCTGCGGAGATATACTCCATACCCGTCCGTTCTTGATCAATTCACAACGCATCTGGGTGAAGTCCTTTATCCGAACCTGGTCAACTATCTCGGCGACGATGTCGTACTCTGTCCTACTAGGTGTTCGCAATATGACCACTCCTAGTTCCAAGCCTTCTCGTATAGCATTCCAGAAAGGTCCTGTCGAGGTCTCTCTCAAATCTCGTTTCTTCCGAATTGCCCGGAAGTTACCATCCTTTACTATATCTGTCTCTTGTTCCGGAACGGCTGCACACTCGTCGCGACTCCTTCTGGAAGGTATATCCATATACAACGACTCTGCATGCGTATCACATCTCTGATGTCAGTGGAGTGAAATGTCATCTCGTCGAAATCTCGTGCGAACTCTTTACTCCACTTTGTTCTAATGTCGACTGATTCGGACTCATCTTCTCGTGGCTGCATGGACTGCACTCCAACGGCTATACTCATATCTGGAGTCTCCCAAGTAATGTTTCCCATCACATGATATCCGAATGATTTCAAACCATCCGATCGATTTGTCAGAACCTCATAATCCCCCAAGAGATCAATATCTTGAGTACAGTTTAATAGTATTCCGGTACATACCACAGCACCTGCGGACCAACCGTAGAAGGGCAAACCCAAGCCTCATAAATGGCACCGCTAAACTGCCGTAAACCTTAAGGTTCGAAGGCGTTCCATGGTCATTACGTCGAGTTAGGGTTTCATTCTTCTAGAGGGTCCATAGAATTACTTGCATTGTCTTCCGAATACTTTAAACTTGGAAATGGGTTCCTAACATTCGAAACATGAATAGTATACGAAATCAATAAAAAAGGCATCCCCAAGCGGGAGCTAGCTCTTCGTCAATCGACGGTCACAACCACGAAAGCAATATAATATACAACGCCGAAGGGCGAGGACCAAAACTCAAAAGAAACTCAAAACATCAAGAAAACTCGAGAATACTACAACGCACGACTCTAAGGTCGAAATAATAACAAATCTAGTCTTCTTTCTCACTCAAATATATAATCTGGTTGATGGAGTTTCTAGATACAACTAAATTAATAAATAAACAAAGGTGGTCCTGATGCAAAGAACCCACCAGCCAAAGCAATCACCCGGAAGGAATTGTGTGCCAGCAAAGCCGCAACGCAACCTGTACGGCAAAACCTGCAAGGAACTGTGGCACAACGGGGGTGAGTTGCCAACTCGTGAGTAGAAAACATTTACGAGTAGAAATCGCATGTATGACGCAATCCTAGGTCATACGATCAATATATAATCCTCAAATGAATAGGGTCTGAAGCTTGAAAAAGTGGCAAGGGTAAACATCTATACATAAGTGTAATCCTGTGTGCTCGTGTCAATGCCTCAGGTAGCAACATATCATATGAATGAGGTATGAATGCATGAAAACAGAATACAAGTAAATGAAGAAACTACTTTCATAACTTAGTGAGATTTCTGTATATTTAAAACGAGGTATCATCAATGAAATCAACATAAACGGTGTCTAGCATCGACACAAAACATAAATCCCAATATCTCAATATCTCAGGCTCTGGCTATCCGGACTGGCCTGTATCATCAAATCTCAATACCTCAATGTCTCAAAATCTCAGTGTCTCAAATCTTACTATCGAGGGTGCCGTCAGTCCGGATCGGCCCCTAACATCAATCACACGACCACGAACGGTATCCTCCGGATATCCGACGCGTCAGGTAAAATCACCGGTAGGCAGTCTGCCCCTGCCGGGCTCATCGTCTACTACTCGATCTTCTTGCCCCGGGGTACCTTACCGGGTCCACCATGTACCCGCAGACGGTTCATCCAACTTCTTGAATCGGATCTCGAAATCCATCTCATAACCGAGAAAACATCATGGTGGACGACTCATACATCATGAGAAAACCGTACTTTTCATTTTAAAAAGAGAGAAAAAGAAGTTTATATATATTCTTGCGGTTTTCTCCCAAATCCAGGAAATCTCATGAAATCCGAAATCCAATCATCAATAGCACGTAAACAGTGAATATAGGCATAAAACTCCATAATACTGCATAACAGTGAATAATAATATGCATGAAGTAGCAAGTAATAATTGCAATGTCTAAACTGGCTTATAAGGAAAGTATACTAATATCATGTCGAAACTATCAGCTAACAAACTATGTTAATGAAATAGTATTCTCTAAAGTGTACGTGACATGGCAATTACCGATGATGATGTGTGTGAGCCGGCAAGTAAGTGTACGTGGAACAAATGCATCATCGGTAATGGTGCTGGTGTCCTGACAGCATGATATCAATAATGGTATATGAAATCACAATATAAGGCGAACAACAATAATGTGCGGGAGCTGAATGATAACCACAATGATAACTAATCTGCATTTAATATAATATAAGTCATACAGTGGTGCCATTTGAAATAACACGAATCGTGGTGTTTTGAAAATAAGGGCTACGGTGTTTTTAAGAAAAGATACGTTCTTTGAAATATCCGTAGAATCCCTTGGCCTGTCTTTTAAAATACCAACGATTCGTTAGTTTTTGAAATAGGTAGGAATCGAATCTAGTCTATCAACTACACTAAACTATAGGGCTGAGCTAACAGGCTAAACGAAAGCTAAGGAAACTGCCTAACATCTGAGTCGATGCATATATATATATATATATATATATATATATATAATAGTCGGTGATCCCGCCTCAATATATCACATACGATACAATATCTATAATATGACATCCTCAAGTCAAGAGTGCGGATCTATCATCAATATATAGCTCGTACGTAAATCCATCGTACGGCATCCCAAATATGGGTACGGGTCAAATATCACATTCATCACATTATTCATCTGGTATCCTCTTATTAAAATCATGATCCGGGATACTGACCTATGTCTAGTACAAAACCGATACCATCTATGAAATGCATGCGTGTGTATGAAAACACCATGCCTAAAGAAACCGCTAAAATATCATGTCGTATCACAAATACGGACCATGTCACATCACCGATCTCATGGCCTCATGCCCAATCTCATCGACTCATGTCCAATCCCAAGTACTATCCTTATAATCCGTGTATATGTATACGTATATATATATATATACCTAGTCCCATACCCATGTGTGTGTGTGTATACATATCCCCATATACGCACATGTAAAATAGATATATGCAAATGCGGGTGTGCGGGTGGGTGTGAACCTATTCTAGGGTTCGCGACTAAGAAGTTATGCTAGTTTACTTCTAATTACCCTACACTAAACCATGAACACAAATCATATCTTGATAATCATCCTCGTATCATAAAACACCTATAACATATATATCATCAACTATACTACGGACTGCGGGGGTGCTATACGCCATCCACCCGACTTCCCCCGTAGATAAAATCTACTCACCTGATCTGCGCTCGCCGGTGCCTACGTCGCAACGCGCTTGCTTGTCATCTCGAAGTCCACCTGGGGTACCTACGTGTCACCACGTATCGTAACGCATAAAAACCAAATCCGAAATTGAAACGGTATACGAAAACCAATTTGGCATGCGTATCACGCATAAGTCAAAACCTATCGTCTACGCATGCAAGAATAACCAAACCAACCCTCGATGTCGATGTACAAATGTCGAACTATCGAGAAAAACCCAAAAGCACTCATTTGCAGATTCACAAACACTAATTATAATATGAAATAGGTTAAAATTCACAAAACCCCAAACTCGCTTTAAAAGCTATTTTTCTGAAAACCTAGGAAGCAAGGTTTACCGTTTTTGTACAAAACTTGATGTTTTAACAATTCTAGTGACCAAGATGATAATTTAATATCTTAATTATGCCATAGAAACCATTACTTAAATTTTAATCCCACAATTTAATTCAATTTCTAAAACCTAGTTAGCACTTTAGCATAATTATCACAATTTTAAACTAACAAATTAGCAACTAGTGACCAAATTAGATTTTCATTCAATTAAAAGTTAATCTACCCATTAAAACCATGAATAATTGATAAAAACCATCACTACAATTTTATCTCACATATATAAATATTTTACAAAAACCTAGTTTGGATAAAAGCTTATTTTGGACATTGTAAATGTTACAATTAGGAATTTTAGCAATTAGATTAGTTTTGCATAGCATTAACTAGTTAAATACATCACACAAGTATAATCTCATACCCAAAACCCTAACTAAATTTTCACAAACCCTAACCTTGAACTTGAACTTGCAATTCAAAACCTAATTTAAACCACTCATTAACTTAATTTGAAGAAATAATCAAACAATTTAACAAAAAGCCAAGATTTATTATACCTCAAGAACCATGGATCAACATAGAGCTTGACCTCCAAATTGAAATCTTTGCACCAAGATCCATGCTATATGGGCTAAGAAAAAATGGGTAGGAGTTGGATTTTGATTTTGTGGGATTTTTGTGTTGATTTTGAAGCATTTGTGATGATTTTTTTGAAGTGAAATGAGGTCAAGAAAAATGGGGGCTGCTTGGGGAGTAGGATCGGCCAGCAAGAGGATGAGAGGAGAGAGGGTGAGGTGGGGAAAATAATTGGCCAAGTCAAGAAAAGTCCAAGTCAACCCAAACCCATACCTCATTTCTTATTCTTTCTTTTCCTTCGTTTTCTTTTCATTTTTAATGTGAAGAGAAAGTGAAGTGGGGACATAAGGAGGGCTGCAGAAAAATGGGAAGGAATAATGGGTGTGTGTGTGTATGGGTGTGTGTGGGGGTGAGGGAAAAAGATAAATACAATACCCCAATTTCCATTTAACTTAATTTCATCATTTAAGCCTTTTTCTTCAATATTTTCTAAAACCGTTTGGAAATTTTATTTCATTTCAAAAACAACATGTTAAAATTTTGTTTAATGTGTTATGATGCACAAAATTTGTTTCAACCCATTCCAATTTATAATTTTCCTTAATTAAATGTATTAGTGACGGCTTAAAATAATAATTAAATAATTGATTTCGAAAAAAATTTCAGAAAATTAGAAATTTTACCGGTGACTCAATTAACACCAAATACTAGCAATTATATAGCTAGAATATGTATATTTAATTTTATATTAAAAGATATTTATATTTTGACTTTTTACGGAAAACCCTCTTATTTTACCGATTTTCCGAAATTTCACCGTAACGATTTTCAAAACGTTACAGATGAAGTCAAACTCTTTGAATGCTACATCAAAATAGATGTTCCATCTCCACGATGCTTGCATTGATCCTGATGGACTCAAGCATAGCTTTGAAAGTCTCAAATTTTCCAATTACACCAAGAATCTTCTCAAGATCTATTTGTTCCAAATGGGTTTTACCCCTTCAGTTGCAACATTCAAAGTCATACTTTGTTGGTGTACATGGATTCCATCTTTTATTGCATAACATCCAACCATTTCACAAAGTCGCTACTCGTGATGGCCTGACTGAACCTATTTGGGCCATCATCTAGCATGATGCAATCCTCGCTCCCACTATCACCGAGAAGACCATAGTATCTCTCAAGTGGATGAGGAACCCTACCAGATTCGCAAAAGGGCTGAGGTTCGTTGAAGACTATTGAATCCTTTGGCTTTACCAAATCATCAGCTGTTAGTTTGTCAAGATGGAACAACTTCCAATTCTACTTCATGTCCACAAATTTCTTCACAAGAAATTCCTTTTCTAAAAAGGTGGCATGTTGAGAAACAAAACACCTTTTGCTCCTCAGTTAGGTAGAAGATATACCCTCGCAAACATTTGGGATATCCTAACAAACTTACAGAATCGACCTTGCCTCGAGCTTGTCCGGATCTTGCTTTTCAACATAGGCCGGACAACCCCATATCTTAACTCGTTTAAGACATGGTCTCTTTCCATTCCATATCTCATATGTAGTGGTAGGCACTGATTTGGTTGGAACCCCATTCAATAAGTATGCAGCTTCTCAAGTGCATAACACCAAAAGAAAATAGGTAACTCAGCAGTACTCATCATAGAGCCCACCATTTCTAATAGGGTGCGATACCTCCGCCCGATACACCGTTGTGCTGTGGTGTATTCGAAGGAGTAAGCTGAGAGGGAATCCTATTCTCCTTTTAGAAACCCCAGGAACTCCATGCGCAAGTATTCTCCTCCTTGATCACATCAAAGGACTTAATACTTCTAACCGTCTGGTTCTTAACTTCAAGCTTATATTCCTTGAATTTCTCAAAAGTTTCAGACTTGTGTTTCAACAGGAACATATGTCCGAATCCAGAGAGAAGATCAGTGAATATAATGAAGTACGAAGAATCAACCTTGGCATTCGTAGATATAGGACCATATACATCATCATGTATCCGTCCCAAGAGTTCAAATAACTCTTTCTTTGTTTCCAGTAAACGGAGTATTGGTCATTTAACCTTTGAGACAAGACTGGCAAGTATCATAAGATGAAAACTCGAATAAATTCTCATATTCATCCTTATGTAACTTAGCTAGTCGTGTCGCATTGATATGACCTAGTCTAAAATGCCACAAGAAAGATTCGTTCATTTCTGAACTACTCCTCTTGTGTGTGTTCTATATACTTTCTATAGGGTTACTAGGCACTCTAACAAGGTTCTACAAGGCATCAAACATGCCCGATTAAAATTTTAACCGTGCCGAACAACCCTAAACAAGATCTTTGCTAGATAATTAGGGTTACACATGCAAGTAAATAACATTTACTACTAAGGGAATACGAAATACAACCTTTGTAGATCGGTCCTTCACTTCTAAAGCTCCTTGTCGTAGTCCCTCCACTGCGATCATAGTTCTCCCGGGGCCTTGCATGGCTTCACGAGGCGAAAGAAGCGTCCTTGCTTGAAGTCTTCGAAGCCGAAGATGATCTACGTCGAGGGAATACCAACTCAAGCTACTACTTCACCAACTAGAGAATTAGTGAAGCAAACACCCTAAACTAAAGTGCTAGTCTAGTAGAGGATGGAGAAATAGGAAGTGGGTTCACTTTAGAATTTATTTTCTCACAATGTTTCTCACTTTGGATCAAACCCTTGAGAGCTTTTTAGCTCAAGGAAGAAGATGAAGAAATAAAGAGAGAAAGATAATGATCAAGTGAGTGAGCTAACCATGGGTGAGTGAGTATCATATACTAACTCATGTAGAGACATAACCATGGATAATTCTAATGGTTGGATTAACTAAATATCTTAAGCAAAACAAATTGAGTTGAATTTGTCAAAGCACTAAAAGCTTCTACAAGCTTCATGCACTTAACAAATATCAACCAATTTAGATTTACTTTAAATATAAGAACCCCTCCACTAAAATTAGAATGGTGTATGTTTTATACACCCATGTCAAGTGTATCAACAACTATGATACAAAAAGAAAACACATTTTAATATATATCACATATATATTAAAGTTGTGCACATGTGAGAAAAATCCTTAAGTGAACAAATGTTAGTTAATGTAAATTAGTATATCATATATACAATTATACACTAAATTTTTAAATCAACACTTGACTTAATAATCCAGTTATATCTCAAATAACCGACTAACATCCAATGTATCGACTTATCGAATCAACACTTGATTCGACAACCCGGCTATATCACATATAACCGACCGATACAAAAAGTCACGAGAATAGAATACGGTATCACATACACGCATTATTCTCGGTCCCGCACATATCACATACGTGCTCCTATTTCGTTTTGCCTGAGCCAGTAAAACCTCTATGTGGGACTCTAAAGACTCGTCAATACGTCGGCAGTAGGTGACGATCACATCAAACACCCACAAGCCGTCAGCGGTACTAGCTGGACGTAACGGCTACCCGGGTATTGAGCGATCAGAAGATCAGCAAGCAAGCCCGCTCCAACTCCTGTAAAAGCCAAACGGTAACACTTTCCGTACAGTCCGGTCTCCTCGTCTGATATGTCGCATATCAAGTCTAGGGGTGGTAAACGTCAGACCCCAATAACCGATAAGTCGTGCCGATGTGAGGCCCATAACCGGTCGAGAAACTACTGGTAACTCTTACCAGTAAATCTCTAAATCATCCCTGGACAGGAACTTCCCTGTTATGGCCAATCGAGCACAGCGCAACATCAACCCCCAATACCGGGAGAGACGAAACCCTTCTTATAGCTCATTGCCTCCAAGTGACTCGGGACTGTATCCAAAAACCACCATTTTGCATGCCCTCTTGGACGTGGTAAGGTGGATATCAAAGCACGGTGGGAATCACACAAGACTCTATGACGATCTCGGGTCTACAGACTAACCTGCACAAGTGTCACCAAAGAACTTCCATCTGACGTGAGGTATAATACCATCTGGGAGTTCTCGGCGAGTTCGTCCAGTGTACCCAGTCTCCACTGAGCACCCGTATACCATCTATGATGTCAAACACCAATGGATATGGGATCATCCATCGCCCATCTCATGGGTCGAGAAGCGTATACGCTAGTCTACTCTGATATATCGATGCCTTGTCTCGATACACCCACGACCAGGAACATTAAAGGATGTACTTATGGACTACCATGGCCCCACTAGTATGATCTGCATCATAGTCCTGGTATTCAAGTACATATCCTAAGGGCTTTACCAACATGTAACTATAAGACAGTATCAAGAGACAAGTATACATGTTAAGATAAAGAGCAACCAGATAGCATACTATCATATCGAGCAAGAAAGTCCTCTTTATATATGTCCAAGCATCCAATATAATATACATCATCTGTACAATACTGGCCTCTAGGGCATACATACAACTAACAATCTCCCACTTGCACTAGGGCCAGCTGCTGTAGTATCGCATACCAAGCAACCCGAAGAATCTCTCAAACTGTATCTGGGGAATGGCCTTCGTGAGTGGATACGTAGTGTTGTTCTTCGTATCAACTCTCCTTACCTCGATCTCCCGGCGATCAACTATCTCCCGGATCAGGTGATACCGCCTCAGAATATGTCTGGATCGCTGATGGGACCTGGGTTCCTTAGCCAAAGCCACCGCTCCATTGTTATTACAATACAAAGGTATTGGATGCTCAATGGATGGAACCACTCCAAGTTCAGTAATGAACTTCTTGATCCAGACAGCCTCTTTGGCAGCATCGTTGGCAGCGATATATTCAGCCTCCATCGTCGAGTCTGCCACGATTTCCTACTTGGAACTCTTCCAGCTAACCGCCCCTCCGTAAAGGGTAAAGACAAATCCCGAGTGCGACTTAGAGTCGTCCTTATCACTCTGGAAGCTCGAATCGGTAAAGTACTCCACTTGGAGTTCTCTGTTACCATACACCAAGAGCATCTCTTTAGTCCTTCTTAAGTACTTGAGAATGCTCTTCACAGCTGTCCAGTGACTCTCTCCAGGATCAGCTTGATACCTACTCACTACACATAGTGAGTGTGCTACATCGGGTCTGGAACATAGCATCGCGTATATGATAGAGCCTATAGCCGAAGCATAGGGTATCCCTTGCATATGAGCTCTCTCCAAATCAGTCTTGGGAGACATCTCTTTGGAGAGAGTAAGTCCAGAGATCGTGGGTAAGTTCCCACGCTTGGATTCTTCCATACTAAATCTCTTTAGTATGGTGTCAATGTACCTGGATTGGGACAATCCCAATATCCTTTTAGATCTATCTCTATAGATCATAATTCCCAGTATGCAGGAGGCATCACCTAGATCTTTCATTGAGAATCTTTATGATAAGAAGAGCTTGACCGATTGCAGCATAGGAATGTAATTTCCTATCAAGAGTATGTCATCCACGTACAATACGAGGAAGACAACCTTACTCTCTGCCACCTTCTT
Organism: Agapanthus africanus; assembly: GCA_030015575.1. NCBI lineage: Eukaryota > Viridiplantae > Streptophyta > Magnoliopsida > Asparagales > Amaryllidaceae > Agapanthus > Agapanthus africanus. The sequence continues at coordinate 351,428,349 of JASDDO010000031.1, read as the reverse complement.
GTAGATACAAGGTTCATCTACGTTTTTGACGAAATCAAACTCTTTGATAACGGCGTCAAAGCAGATGTTCCAACTCCGCGATGCTTTCTTTAATCCATAAATGGATTTAAGCAGCTTGCACACCTTCCTGCTGCTCCCACTAGCTACGAAGCCCTCTGGCTGAGTCATGTATACGCTCTCTTCTAAATCACCGTTTAGAAAAGCGGTCTTAACATCCATTTTCTAGATTTCGTAGTCATAATATGCAGCGATGGCAAGCATGATCCGGATGGATTTAAGCATAGCCACTGGAGAAAAGGTTTCGTCATAGTCCACACTTGGTCTTTGACGAAAACCCTTTGCAACAAGTCTAGCTTTGAAAGTCTCCACTTTCCCATCTACACCAAGTTTTTTCTTGAAGATCCATTTGCTCCCAATGGGTTTTACCCCTTTAGGAGCATCTTCCAAAGTCTATACTTTGTTTGTGTACATGGATTCCATCTCGGACCGCATTGCATCCAGCCATTTCACTGAGTCCCCACTCGTGATGGCCTGCTCGAAGCTAGTTGGGTCATCATCCTCCATGATGCAATCCTCGCTCCCACCATCCATGAGAAAACAGTAGTATCTCTCAGGTGGGTGAGGAACCGTACTAGATCGGCGGAGTGGCCGGGGTTCATCGGGAACTACCGAATCCTCTGGTTCCACTAAATCTTCAGTTTGAGTTTGTGTAGCCGGAATTTCTTCCAGTTCTACCTCGTTGCCACTAATTTCTTTTGTAAGAAATTCCTTTTCTAAAAAGGTGGCATGTCGAGAAACCAACACCTTATGTTCCTCGCTATGGTAGAAAAGATATCCATATGAATGTTTGGGATATCCCACAAACTTGCATATAACTGACCGTGCCTCGAGTTTGTCCGGATTTTGCCTTTTGAGATAGGCCGGACAACCCCATATCTTAACTCGTTTAAGACATGGTCTCTTCCCACTCCATATCTGATATGGTGTGGTAGGTACAGATTTAGATGGAACTTGATTCAATAGGTATGTTGATGTCTCCAGCGCATACCCCCAGAAGGAAATAGGTAACTCAGCTGTGCTCATCATAGAGCGCATCATATCTAATAGGGTGCGATTCCTCCGTTCTGATACACCGTTGTGTGTGGTGTATATGGAGGAGTTAGCTGAGAGAGAATCCCATTCTCTTTTAGGAAGTCCAGGAATTCATTGCTCAAGTATTCACCTCCTCGATCAGATCGAAGGATTTTAATACTTTTCCCGGTTTGGTTCTCGACTTCTTGTTTATATTCTCTAAATTTCTCAAAAGCTTCTGATTTGTGTTTCATCAGGAACACATACCCGAATCTAGAGAGATCGTCAGTGAATGTAATAAAGTACGAAGAACCATCCCTGGCATGTGTAGACATGGGACCGTATACATCACTATGTATCAGTCCTAAGAGTTCGGTAACTCTTTCTCCGTGTCCCGTAAACGGAGTTTTGGTCATCTTTCCTTTGAGACATGACTGGCAAATATCATAAGATGAAAATTTAAAAGGATTCAAATATCCATCCTTATGCAACTTAGCTAGCCGTGTCGCATTGATGTGACCTATAGTCTACAATGCCACAAGAAGGATTCGTTCAGTTCTGAACTCTTCCTCTTGTGTGTGTTTGTCATGCTTAGAACTGTTGATTGATTTAGAACATAAACGACATTGCACATCGTGCCTGATCCAACCAACTTTTGGTTTAAAAAAAATGTTCATAACATTATCCTGTAATACAAAATTATATCCCTCTTTACTCAACAAAGAAACCGATATAATGTTGCATATCAGGTTCGGCATGTAATAGCATTCGTTCAGAATCAATGTATTACCAGTTGGCAATACAAGGTGATATTCCCCGACGGTTTTAGCTGCAACAATTGCACCATTTCCAACCCTTATGTCTTTATCACCTTCTCCAAGTTCTCTACCTTTCCTAAGCCCATGTAACTTATTACATATATGGGATCTTGACCCGGTATCTAATACTCAGGACGTAGAGCAAATGGAGAAACAGTTCTCTGTAACGAACACACCCGAAGAAAATGCATCCACATGTACTTTCTTCTTTCGGGTGGCATGGGAATCCTGGTATTCCCCTATATCCTGTTAAGTCCTATAACTCTTATCAGAAAGAACGGAACCAATGTTCTCCAGCACAATATAACATGCAGGTTCGGTCAATACATCCATATTATTATCTTGATTAAGGCATGATATGGTCGCTACCTGGAGAGAGAGTGAGAGAAAAAACACTTTAGCGTATGCTCTTGCAAGATCTGATTGGTTATTATTTTATCTAATCAGGATGGCTCCCACTGTTTTTATCAAATCTTCCTTCAAACCCTAAAAGGAAAAACTAGCCGGGATTAATTACACCCTACAATTTTGCTAATCTTTCAGCCAGGCCAGTGTCGGTACTTTGAGGGAGGTTCCCCGTGCTTTCGCACGGACCTAATTAAAATAAACCTCGTTTTCCCAGAAGCGTAACCCCGTTGACACCTTTCTAGACACCTACTTGATCGGCTAATTGTCCTGTGTAAAACTGTCCCAGGAGTAACAATTACTCGCAGTGGGTATCGGGATCCAACTATCTCATAGAAGGTATGCAATCTCATTGCAAATTTCAACACTTGAAATTCCTGATAATATTTTGCCCCTAACCCCTATGACCTTAACAAAGGCCAACAAATCATAGGATGCTAGTCAAGTTCAACCCGTCATTTCTTGATTGAATCAAACCCACCCGCACAACCCTTGACAAAGGCCAACAAGGTCGTACGACTACCCCCAAAACAATCTGCATCATATGCATAAGCAGATAAGCACCATTCAGCTACCGCACACTACGCCTTGACAAAGGCCAACAAACGCAGCACGAATACTAAACAGTTCCTATCTGAAATGACGGAGGGCTACGACAGGTTTTTCTGAAAACCTATTGCGTAATGAACATGATATCGTTGTAGAATCTAGTGAATTTTGAAAAGGAGTGTTTTGGAGGCTTTCACTAGTTTTGCTAAAGAGGTCATTCCTGGTGAAGGGATCTCGGCTCTTTTCTCATCGAATAAGGTGCAGGACATATCATATATATCACTATGCAAAGCAAAACTCTAAAAGCAATCAAAAGACAAACCGAGTGTTGTAGCATCTGCCTGTTTTGCTAAAGAGGTCACTCCCGGTGAAGGGATCTCGGCTCTTTCCTCATCTAATAAGGTGCAGGATATATCATATATATCGCTATGCAAAGCAAAAACTGTAGCTACCCTTTTTGAAAATTTGATTCTACAACATCTTTTAGGTTTCTTATCTTTCATTAATCACATTAATGAAGTCCCATCATTTAAGTCACCTAAACATCACAGATAAATACGACGTACACTTATGCCATCCGCATTTGCCTCGATGTCCCCTCGTGCACCGTTAGATTAGGTAACAAACGGCAGAGCGGGGCAGGGCTAGCGCGGGTGTAAAACATAAGTAACGTCTATATAATATATCATATATACTATATACAGTATCTATCACAACATATCAAATGATCACATCACAGATATCGCGGCAGAAGAAATATATGAAATAATGGATATACTAGGAGGTCCATGTTTTATTTTGAGCCTCTATAAAACACGGATTCCATGGTCGTGATGAATAGCCAAACCCACATCCCTAAACCCCTACGAGAGCGGCAAGCAACCCTACCAATTCTAGAGTTAGGAGACCCGGACTCGACTCCTCGAGTTGGCCTCCCGCTGTACCCTAGAACCCGGTTACTTGTGCTCCCCTCCTTGGGTCTACCTAATGCAGAAAAGTAAATAATATACAATGCTGACATCATCCTCATCTCGGAAGTGCCCCAATAAAAGAATATTACATACAATGAATTTTACATGAATGAAAATAAAAACCCTCATCTCACATAAAACCCCGGCTATTCAGAACACGACGATCCAATATAACATATCCAGCAACACATAACATCACATGTCATCAACGTAAGTAAATATATGCATCTCAATTGTCGTTGATATATAGCAACAAAACTGGCGATATCACATATTACACTTACGGTCACAGAAAAGAAAGTGTAAAACTACAACATTTGGAATCCACAATCTCTTTAGACATCGTAAATCCGAAATATCACATACTTCGCATTTCATGCCTAACTATATGAATTCCACATATTGTATCACATTCCAGATAAATAGACAGTATTAAACTTTCCGATCGAATAATCAAATACCCAAGATTTCCTAAATAGCTCAACACTTGAGCGGAGTTTAAAAATTCCAGAATACGTCACAGTACCAACGGTCCAGCCGTAGAAGGGTCAAGCCAACGCCTCACATGTGGCACGCCGTACTGCTCCAAACCCTAAGGTTTAGAGGCGGTTCAGATGGTCACATAATCGAGTTAAAGTTTGTGTTCTTCTAGAGGGTTCATCACGTTACTTGCACGTTTTTCCGAAAGATTTAAACTCAAGAAAAATTCAACACTTGAAAGTTTTTCGTGCCGGGAAAAAATGAGTTAATGATATCCGTTCGAACATTTTAATACTTTCTAAATTATCCGGAAAACACACGAAATTAAATTTTCCGATCGAATCAACGAATACAAAATGATCCCCAGAACACTCAACACTTGAGTCAGATTAAAAATACCCAGAAGAATGTACAAGTACCTACGGATATTACTGAACAAAACACTAACCCTAATTCTTCTATTCCGCCGCGGAACCGCTGCGTAAGCAAGGTATTGCCGCGGTTCCGCGGCGCTTTGGTGGAATTAGGATGTCGTGTTTTACAGTAACTCTTAGAATTCCGTGCTGATTTTTTTGAGTATTTTTAATGCAGAAAAAATCATATTTTTACAAAATTTCCAGAGAGGGGTCTATTTCGACGTTTCGGGGTTCGATCGGAGTTTTAACTTTGTAAATACGTCGCCTAATGCTCTAGCTAGGCTTTGATACCACTGTAGGTCAGGCAGCAACCCCATCCAATGGGGTCATCGTGGCACCAACGGGTCCCTCAGCAGCTACTTTTACGCATACCACCTCGCGAGGACTACAACCCGCCGGAACACCTTTCGGTCTCGGGACACCCTGGGGGTAAGAGCCTATGCTTCTCCACACTGTCACACAGTGAGAACCCCCATAGGTCGATATCCAATGCCTAGTAGCTCTGATACCACTGTAGGGTTACTAGGCACTCTAACAAGGTTCTACAAGGCATCAACCATGCCCGATTAAAATTTTAGCCGTGCCGAACAACCCTAAACAAGATCTTTGCTAGATAATTAGGGTTACACTTGCAAGTAAATAACATTTACTACTAAGTGAATAGGAAATACAACCTTTGTAGATCGGTCCTTCACTTCTAAAGCTCCTTGTCGTAGTCCCTTCGCTGCGATCATGGTTCTCCCGGGTTCTTGCATGGCTTCACGAGGCGAAAGAAGCGTCCTTGCTTGAAGTCTTCGAGGCCGAAGATGATCTACGTCAAGGGAATACCAACTCAAGCTACTACTTCACTAACTAGATAATTAGTGAAGCAAACACCCTAAACTAAAGTGCTAGTCTAGTAGAGGATGGAGAAATAGGAAGTGGATTCACTTTAGAATTTATTTTCTCACAATGTTTCTCACTTTGGATCAAACCCTTGAGAGCTTTTTAGCTCAAGGAAGAAGATGAAGAAATAAAGAGAGAAAGATAATGATCAAGTGAGTGAGCTAACCATGGGTGAGTGAGTATCATATACTAACTCATGTAGAGACATAACCATGGCTAATTCTAATGGTTGGGTTAACTAAATATCTTAAGGAAAACAAATTGAGTTGAATTTGTCAAAGCACTAAAAGCTTCTACAAGCTTCATGCACTTAACAAATATCAACCAATTTAGATTTACTTTAAATATAAAAACCCCTCCACTAAAATTAGAATGGTGTATGTCTTATACACCCATGTCAAGTGTATCAACAACCATGATACAAAAAGAAAACACATTTTAATGTATATCACATATATATTAAAGTTGTGCACATGTGAGAAAAATCCTTAAGTGAACAAATGTTAGTTAATGTAAATTAGTATATCATATATACAATTATACAATAAATTATTAAATCAACACTTGACTTAATAATCCGGTTATATCTCATATAACCGACTAACATCCAATGTATCGACTTATCGAATCAACACCTGATTTGACAACCCGGCTATATCACATATAACCGACCGATACAAAAAGTCACGAGAATAGAATACGGTATCACATACACGCATTATTCTCGGTCCCGCACATATCACATACGTGCTCCTATTTCGTTTTTCCTGGGCCAGTAAAACCTCTATGTGGGACTCTAAAGACTCGTCAATACGCCGGCAGTAGGTGATGATCACATCAAACACCCACAAGCCGTCGGCGGTACTAGCTGGACGTAACGGCTACCCGGGTATTGAGTGATCAGAAGATCAGCAAGCAAGCCCGCTCCAACTCCTGTAAAAGCCCAACGGTAACACTTGTCGTACAGTCCAGTCTCCTCGTCTGATATGTCGCATATCAAGTCTAGGGGTGGTAAACGTCAGACCCCAATAACCGATAAGTCATGCCGATGTGAGGCTCATAACGGGTCGAGAAACTACTGGTAACTCTTACTAGTAAATCTCTAAATCATCCCTGGCCAGGGACATCCCTGTTATGGCCAATCGAGCACAGCGCAACATCAACCCCCAATACCGGGAGAGACGAAACCCCTCTTATCGCTCATTGCCTCCATGTGACTCGGGACTGTACCAAAAAACCACCATTTTGCACGCCCTCTTGGACGTGGTAAGGTGGAAATCAAAGCACAGTGGGAATCACACAAGACTCTATGACGATCTCGGGTCTACAGACTAATCTGCACAAGTGTCACCAGAGAACTGCCATCTGACATGAGGTATAATACCATCTGGGAGTTCTCGGCGAGTCCGTCCAGTGTACCCAGTCTCCACTGAGCACCTGTATACCATCTCTGATGTTAAACACCAATGGATATGGGATCATCCATCGCCCATCTCATGGGTCGAGAAGCGTATAGCTAGTCTACTCTGGTATATCGATGCCCTCTCTCGATACACCCACGACTAGGAACATAAAAGGATGTACTTATGGACTACCATGACCCCACTAGTATGATCTGCATCATAGTCCTGGTAGTCAAGTACACATCCTAAGGGCTTTACCAACATGTAACTATAAGACAGTATAAAGAGACTAGTGTACATGTTAAGATAAATAGTAACCAGATAGCATACTATCATATCGAGCAAGAAAGTACTCTCTATATATGTCCAAGCATCCAATATAATATACATCATCTGTACAATACTGGCCTCTAGGGCATACATACAACTAACACTTTCAACTGTGGTTTGATTTAGAACTTATATGCCATTACATAAAGTGCATGATCGAATCAACTCTTGATTAAGGAAAATGTTCACAACATTATCCGCTAATACATAATTATATCCTTCTTTAACTTAATAAAGAAACTGATGTAATATTGTATATCAGGTTCGGTATATAATAACATTAGTTCACAATCAATGTATTTGGTAATACAAGGTGATATCTGCCAATTGATTTGGCTGAAACACTTGCACCATTCTCTAACACTTAGAGATATATCACCCTTTCCCAGTTCTCTACCTTACTGTAACCCATGTAACATATTAAATATGCGGGATCCTGATCCGGTATCAAATACCCAGGACGTAGAGTGTACTGAGAAACAGTTCTCTGTAACTAACACACCCGAAGAAGATGCATCAGCTTGCTTATTCTTCGTCTGGGTGGCGTGGCAATCCGGATATTCCCTATTTCCTGCTCGGACTTATAACACTTATAAGTTGGAGCGGAACCAACGTTCCCCTGCTCAGTATAACAAGCGGGTCCGGTCAATACATCCATATTATTATCTTGATTAAGGCGTGACATTGGTCGCTACTAGGAGAGAGAGAAGGATAATCACTTTGCGTGCGCTCTTTGCAAGATTAGATTGGTTATTATCTTATCTAATCAGGACGTCTCCCACTGTTTTTATCAAATCTTCCTTCAAACCCTAAAAGGTAAGACTAGCCGGGATTAATTACACCTTACAAGTTCGCCAATCTTTCACCCAGGCCAGTGTCGGTACTTTGAGGGAGGTTCCCGTGCTTTCGTACATACCTAATTAAAATAAACCTTGTTTTCCCAGGGGCGTGACCCCGTTAACACCTTTCTAGACACCTACTTTATTGGCTAATTGTGATGTGTAAAACTCTTTCAGGAGTAACTCTTACTCGCAGTGGGTATCAGGATCCAACTATCTCATAGAAGGTATGCAATCTCATTGCAAATTTCAACACTTGAAATTCCCGATAATGGTTTTTACCCCTAGCCACTTATGACCTTGACAAGGTCAAAAAATCATAAGCGCTAGTCAAGTTCTACCCGTCATTTCTTTATTGAATTAAACCCACCCGCAAGACCATTGACAAGGTCAACAAGGTCGTACGACTACCCTAATCCAATCGCATCACATGCTAGCAGATAAGCACTAATCAGCTACTGCACACTACGCCTTGACAAGGTCAACAAACGCAGCACGAATACTAAATAGTACCTATCTGAAATGACGGAGGGCTACGTCTGGTTTTTAAGAAAACTTTTTGCGTAATGAACTTGATATCGTTGTAGAATCAAGTGATTTTGAAAAGGAGTTTTTTTGAGACTTTTACTAGTTTCTCTAAAGAGGTCACTCCCGGTGAAGGGATCTCGGCTCTTTCCTTATCGAATAAGGTGCAGGATATTTCATAAATACCACGATGCAAAGCAAGAACTGTAGAAGCAATCAAAAACTAAACCGAGTGAGTTGTAGCATCTGCTAGTTTCGCTAAAGAGGTCACTCCCGGTGAAGGGATCTCGGCTCTTTCCTTATCGAATAAGGTGCTGGATATTCTACAAGGAATACCGCTATGCAAAGAAAAAACTAGCGCTACCCTTTTTGAAAATTTGATTATACAACATCTTTAGGTTTATTTTCTTTCATTAATCTCATTAATGAAATCCCATCAATTATGCTTCCTAAGTATCACAGAAGAAACGAAAATACAACGTACGCTTATGCCATCCGCATTCGCCACAGTGTCCCGTTATGCACCGTTAGGTTACTTAACTAACGGCATAGCGGGGCGGGACTAGCTCGGGTGCAAAACATAAGCAACGTTTATTATATATCATATATACAATAATAAAGCATTCGTCTCACACAAATAAAGTGATCACATCACAGAATATCAGCAGCAGAAGATAACATATGAAATATTGGATATACTAGGAATTCGGTGTTTTAAGTTAAGCCAGTATAAAACACGGATTCCACGGTCATGATGAATAGCCAAACCCACATCCCTAGACCCCTACGAGAGCGGCAAGCAACCCTATCAATTCTAGAGTTAGGAGACCCGTACTCGACTCCTCGAGATGGTCTCCTACTGGACTCTAGAACACGGTTGCTTGTGCTCCCCACCTTGGGTTTTTCCTAATGCGGAAAAGTAAATAATATACAACAATGGTGACATCATCCTCAACCTGGAAGTGCACAAATAAAAGAATATTACATACAATGAATTTTACATGAATGAAAATAAAAACCCTCATCTCACATAAAACCCCCGGCTATTCAAAACACGACGATCAAATATAACATATCCAAGCAAACCATAACATCACATGTCATCAAATAGCTAGACAATGTTAAACATTCCGATCGAATCAACAAGCACCCAAAAAAACCCAAAAAGCTCAACACTTGAGCGTAGTTTTAAAAATACTCAGTACATGCCACAGCTCCTATGAACCAGCCGTAGAAGGGTCAACCAATGCCTCACATGTGGCACCGTTAAACTATCACAAACCCTAGGGTTTAGTGGCGGCTCTGACGGTTACATAATCGAGTTAAGGTTTTGTTCTTCTAGAGGGTCCATGGTATCGCTTGCATGATTTTCTGAAAGTTCTAAATTAAGGAAAAATCCAACACTTGGAAAATTTCCGGCGAGGGTTAAAATGGGTATTTGATATCCGTTCGAACTTTTTAACACCGTCTAAAGTAACCCGCAAAACTGTTAGAATTACGACTACGAAACACTCCGAGTTGCCTTTATAGTAAATTAACATCACATGCAAATTTAGGAAAAACAAACAACACCTGAAACACTAAAACCCAAAGACCAGAACACAAAAAAAAAAAATTTGAAGCCCGGAATGAACTGTACAGCCGGCCTGCTCGGTTTTGGGGCTCATGTGCTCGGCCAAAATCCGGCCGTTTAGGTTCAAATTTCTTCTGTGTTCATCTAATGTCCCATACAACACTCTGCAGTTGTTTAAAAAAAATTTAGAGCTCATTTAAAAATCGACAGAAACTGAGATTTGGCTTTTCAAGTTTCGGAGCAGTTTCGGTTTCGCAATGTAACAAACATTGTCTAAATCTTTAGCAGGGCTCTGATACCACTGTTAGGTTCCCTAGCACGACATCAAGGTTTCGGGAGGCATCGTCCATGACATTTTCAAAAAATTGTCATGCTAAGCAACTCTAAACTAAGAATTGTTAACTAGAGATTTAGACAAGAGCTAATGTAAAATACTTTTACATCAGAGAACAAGAATACAACCTTTGTAGATGGTCCTTCTTTTCACTTGCTCCGTGTAGTAGTCCCGCGACTCCACTAGGCTTCTCTTGAGACTTTGAAGAGGCTTCCTCCGATGACCTTCGTGCCGAAGATGACCCACGCGAAGTCCCTCCAATTCAAGCTAGCTATTACACTAAACACTTTAGCGTAAGAAACACGCTACACTTGATCTCTAGTCAAGTATAGGATGATGAAGTAGGGGATGTAAAGAGCTCACAAGTTTGTGTTCAAGTTTCATGATTCACATCATATGTGAGGGTTAAAGCTTGAACCATGAAAAGAGGAGGAAGAAGAAGCTAGAGAGCAACCATGGGAGAAACTCAACAAAAAATGGCTAAGTGTTAAGAATGAGCTAGAATGAAAACCAAGCCTTGACCCCTCACTCATTCAAGCATGGAATTATGCAATATAAAATTGCAACCATACTTGAATAGTGAGTCAAGAAGAATAAACAATAGAAAATCACATGCTTGCAACCATGCTTCATTTTCCACCTCATTTCTAATTTCCCAAAATAGAAATTTAAATGCCATGCTTCATTATTATTATTATTATTATTATTATTATTATTATTATTATTATTATATATATATATATATATTCAATGAAGAATAATTAGTGAGCTAATGATATTAGTTAATATATAATTATATTACATATAATTTATACCACATTATTAAATCAACGCTTGATCTAATAATACGGTTATATTATATATGACCGACTAATATCATTTATCTGTATATCACATTATCGAATCAACACTTGATTTGACAAACTGGTTATATCACATATAACCGAACCAATAACAGATGACTGCCAGATTACAATACGGTATCACTTAATCGTATTTAATCAGGCCCACACATATATCACATATGTGTCCTACTTCGTTTCGCTTGAACCAGGGAACTTTTGTATGGGACTCTAAAGACTCGTCAATATGCCAGCAGCAGGTGATGATCACATCAGTCACCTACAAGCCGTCAGCAGTACTAGCTGGACGTAACGGCTACCCAGGTATTGAGCGATATGAAGATCAACAAGCAAGTATGTCCATAGTCTCCATGAAGCCTATCAGTAACACTACCGTACAGTCTGGTCTCTTCGTCTGATATGTCGCATATCATGTCTAGGGGTGGAAATCATCAGACCCCAATAACGTGATAAGTCATGCCGATGTCTGGCCTATAACGGTTCGAGAAACTACTGATAACACTTATCAGTAAATCTCGGCAGCAGCCTTGGCCGGGGACTTCCAGTTATAGCCAATCGAGCATAGCGCAACATCAACCCCCAATACCGAGAGAGACGAAACTCCTCCTGTCGCTCATTGCCTCCATATGATTCAGGACTGTACCCAAAAGCCACCGTTTTGCACGTTCTCATGAACGTGGTAAGGTGGAAATCAAAGCACAGTGGGAATCATACAAGACTCTATGACGATCTCGGGTCTACAGACTAACCTATACCAGTGTCACCAGAGGACTGCTATCTAACGATAGGTATACTGCCACATAGGAGTCCTCGGCGAGTCCTGTTCAGTGTACCCAGTCTCCACTGAGCACCCGTATACCATCTCTGATGTCAAACACCAATGGATGTGGGATCATCCATCGTCCATCATATGGGTCAAGAAGCGTATACGCTAGTCTACTCTGGAATATCGATGCCCTGTCTCGATATTCCCTCGACTAGGAACAATTAAAGGATGCACTTATGAACTACCCTGGCCCTACTAGTATGATCTCCATCATAGTCCTGGTAGTCAAGTACATATCCTAAGGGTTTTATCAACATGTGAGAGCAAGACAGTATAAATACCAGTCTACATGTTAAGATAAAGGTAACCAGATAGCATACTATCATGTCGAGCAAGAAAGTCCTCTCTATATATGTCCAAACATCCACTATAATATACATCATATGTACAATAATGGCCTCTAGGGCATACATATAACTAACATAATGGCTACCCGGGCATTGAGCGATCAAAAGATCAACAAGCAAGCCTGCTCATACTCCTGCGAATCCAATAAGTAACACTACCTACAGTCCGGTCACATCGTCAGATATGTCGCATATCACATCCTGGGGGTGGTACAACGTCAAACCTGTTGGAGATAGTGCCCTCGGAGTCAATTATTGGATCACAGGCACGTGATTGCAATGATTGAGGGAGGACCTATGCCGGTAGGACAGTCTTACTCAAGATGATAGTATGCTATCTGGTTTATCTTTATCATCGTGTACTGCTTTAGGTGATATTACAGATCACTATTGCACATTGGTAGAGCCCTTAGGATTCTTGCTTGACGGCCAGCAGTATGATGGCGATCATGTACGTGGGAGCTGGGGTATATAAGCACATCCTTAAAGTGGTCCCTAGTCATGGGAGTATTCGAGACAGGGCATCGATACACCGGAGTAGACTAGTGTATACAGTCGAGACCCCGACGAGGGGCGGTGGCTGGTCTCACAAGCCACTGGTGTCAGTTGGTTCACCTAAGATGTATACAGGTGCTCATTGGGTTATGAGTACACCGGACAGGACTCGCCGGGAACCTGCTGGTTGGGATTATACCAGACGTCAGATAGCAGTTCCCTGGTAACGTGTATAGGTTAGTTCATCGACCTGAGATCGTCATTTGTATCGTGTGAGTTCCCACTGTCCTTTGATTACTACCCTACCACGGCTCAAAGGAGTCGTGCAAACAGGTTTTAGTTGGGTACAGTCCCGAGCTACATTGAGGCAGTGAGCTGATCTGCAGGGGTTCGTCTCTCCCGGTATTGGGGGTGAGGTCGCGCTGTGTCTAGGAGAGCCATTACACGAAGTCCTTAGCCAAGGCAGGAGATTTACTGATAGGTATTCCAGTAGTATCTCAGGGTGTTCTGGGCTACACTCCGACACGACTTGTACCGCTTTTGGGGTCTGACTTTTACCAACCCCCTAAGCCCGCCATGCGATGCTCATAGATGAACGGACCGGACTGTACGGATATTGTCACTAACAGGCACAGTAGGGTGTCAGGATGAGTTCGCTCATCGACGTCCCTTTTGGTCAATACCTGGTAGCCCGTTACGTATGGCTAATACCTCTGACGTGCTGGTGGTTAAATCCACAGCCAAAGTATTGACGAGTCTTTAGAGTCCCCCACAGACAGTTTCTCAAGTTTCGGGTGAAACGCTGTAGAGGCCGTATGGATATATGGCAGGGTTCGATCATATACGTGCGGTATTGCACGGATCATGATCGGACGGGTAATACTAGCGGGTTTTGGTTTAAGCCGGATCCTAGTATCATACAGTATAGATTTTGTCTCATTGCATTTGTATTCGGTAGCAATACAAATGCGGGTATGTATAAACAGTCGTGGGGTTTTCCTGTAATTCATTACGGGATCGCTTTTTTGAAGTTTCCAGTTTGCATTCCGTTTTGGCCATTTTTCTTTCTTCCATTCTTTGGCTGAAAATTGATGGGAAGGGCTTATTTGCAAATGTGCAAATTAGCAAAGTGGAAGGTGGTTTTTGTAAGTAGTTGTTTCATGATGGTTCTACCATCCTTTGACTTCTTATGTTCATCATTACTTGACTTTTGTGATGAGATGGTTAATGAGAAGGAGACTTTGTTGTGATCATTATTTTCTAATCATCACTCATCATTCTCTCTTGCATTATTTTTTGACCTCCCCCCTCTCTCCATGATATGGGGCCGGCCACAACATTTTAGGGGCTGTCCAAAATTTTGTGTGAGGGTTTTTGATCTTGTTTGGTCACACAAAAAATTCCATTGCTCCTTCAAAAGTTCATCTCCTTCACCTCCACTCCAAAAATGGCAACCTCACTAACCCCTTGAGACAAAAGTTTTCTACACTCAGTCTACAGCAATCTTGGATACGTCGGCTTGCCAACTTCGTGTCTGAGTTGCCTCGGTCCAGAGGTGGGTGCCCGTAAAAAGACTCGGTGATGTGGTACCCTCCGATGAGAAAACCGGAGATCAATGATGCCGCGGGGAGATCGGGATGGTGGCCGAAGAGTGAAGGACACGGATCGCTCGGTATAGCTCTCTACCCTTTCTCTAGTTAGCTAGTAGTAGGTTAATGGTCCGATCCGGGTTTATAGTCTGCGGTAGCGCCGGTTTCTAGTTTTAGAAAAGTTTTTGTTTCCGCATTTTGGCCTCGTTCAGACGGCCGGGGCGCTGCCGTGCACTTACAAAACCCCAATAGCCTGATAAGTCAGGCCGATGCAAGGTCCATAACAGTTCGAGAAACTACTGATAACACTTACCGGTAGATCTCAGAAACCCTGGCCACGGATTTCCTATTATGGCCAATCAAGCATAGCGCAACATCAACTCCCAATACCGGAAGAGACAAATCCCCTCCAATCGCTCATTGCCTCCATGTGACTCGGGACTGTACCCAAAAACCACCTTTTTGCACGATCTCTTGAACATGGTATGGTGTAAATCAAAGCACAGTGGAAATCACACAAGACTCTATGACGATCTCGGGTCGACAGACTAACCTGTATGAGTATCACCAGAAAACTGCTATCCGACGATAGGTATAATACCATCTAGGAGTTCTCGAAAAGTCTGTCCAATGTACCCAGTCTCCACTGAGCACCCGTATACCTTCTCTGATGTTAAACACCAATGGATATGGGATCATCCATCGCCCATCATATGGGTCAAGAAGTGCATACGCTAGTCTACTCTGGAGTATCGATGCCCTGTCTCGATACTCCCACGACCAGGAACAATTGAAAGATGTACTTACCGACTACCCTGTCCCCACTAGTATGATCTGCATCATAATCCTGGTAGTCAAGTACTCATCCTAAGGGCGTTATCAACATGTAATAGAGAGACAATAAGTGTACATGTTAAGATAAAGTGCAACTAGCTAGCATACTATCATGTCGAGCAAGAAAGTCCTCCCTATATATGTCCAAGCATCCACTACAATATATATATCACATTTACAGTAATGGCTCTAGGGCATACATATAACTAGCAGGCATAGCGCAGGATACTGAATAAATTCAGTGGAAGATACAGTCTAAGAAGTTTGTTGGATTTGGAGTTCATTTATGAACTGTTTCCCATCAGATATCCGGACAAATTCTAAGACATGTATTGTTCATTTCGGGAGATAGTCCTTCTCCGCAAAGTTGAGATATAAAGAGATAAAGATAGAAATATTGGAGCGTATCCACTCACTGAGGCTATTTCTCGAACGTGATAGTTTCACAAACGTGTTTTGCGAAACTGATTAGTAGGGAAGTTCGGCGATCTGTAGCACACAGGCTATGAGTATACGACACCGCAATAATTAGCCTTAAGTGAAGTGGGAGATTGTTGGATTTAGTGCCCTCAAGGCAATTATTATAATCGCATGCAAGCAATTATGATGATTCAGGGAGAACCTATACGGGTAGAACGGTCTTACTCAAAATGATAGTATGCTATCTGGTTCATCTCTATCATCATGAACATGTATTATGTGGTATTACAGATCACAATTACATGTTGATAGAACCCATAGGATTCTTGCTTGACTACCAGCATTATGATGGCGATCATATACGTGGAAGCTAGATGGTCTATAAGCACATCCTTAAATATCCCTAGTCGAAAGAGTATCGAGACTGAGCATCGATACTCTGGAGTAGACTAGTGTATACTTTTCAAGACCCCGATGAGGGGCAATGGCCGGTCTCACAAGCCATTGGTGTCGGTTAGTCACCTAAGGTAGTATACAGGTGCTCATTTGGTTATGAGTTACACTGGACGGACTTGCCGGGAACATGCTAGATGGTATTATACCCATTGTCAGATAGCAGTTCTTAAGTGACATGAGTACAAGTTAGTCTGTCGACCTGAGATTGGCATTTGTCTCGTGTGAGTTCCCACTATGCTTTGATTGCTACCCTACCACGGCTCAAAGGAGTCATGCAAACAGGTTTTAGTTGGGTACTGTACCGAGCTATATGGAGGCAGTGAGCGAATCTTCAGGGATTCGTCTCTCCCGGTATTGGGGGTAGGTATCACGCTGTGCACAGGTGGCCATCACCAGAAATTCTTGGTCACGGTGGATGAGAATTACTGATTTGGATTAGTATTTTCTCAGTGGGTGATGGGCTTCACAACGACACGAAATATCGCGTTATTAGGGGTTTGACTTTATCCACCCCTAAACCCGATATGCGATACTATTAAACGAATAGACCGAACTGTATGGAGATTGTCATAGACAGGATTAGTAGGGGTTCGGATGAGTTTGCTCGTCGACCTTCCTTTCGCTCAATACCTGGATAGTCGTTACGTACAGCTAGTGCCACTGACGTGCTTGTGGTTAAACCCACTGCCAGCGTATTGACGAGTCTTTAGAGTCCCACACAGAGGGTTTTCCCATTTCAGGTGATATGATGTAGATGACATATGTTGGTACATACAGCGGTCCGATTAAAAATGTGTACAAGCTACACGGACTTTAATCGGACGGCTGATAATACTGGCGGTTTAGGATTAAGCCGGATTATTAAATAAAGTTTTGATTTAATAATTTATATATGTATGTATGTATATGTATATATATATATATATATTTAATATATGTATTCTAGTATTATTGTTCACTATTCATTTTCTCTCTTGGCTATTCGTATTTTTATACGGATACGCGTATATGTATTTCAATACATACACCGGGTTGTATTTATGTATTTATACGGAATTTGTTCTAGAAGATGGACACCTCATTTATGAATATTCATGAAATGAGGTGGAGGGTGAGGTGGCATTGAGCATGGTTGAAAACATGTACAGAGGAATGGGCTTCATTATTATATTACAAATTGTTATGAGATTTTATTTGTATGGTTGTAAAAATTGTGAAGCAATTCTACATTCTATTCTTCTTCATTCATTCTCTCATGCCTTCAAGAGTTGCTCATGGCCATTTTTCCTCACCTCCTCCTCCTTCTTCTTTGTTTTCTCTCTTGAGCTTAGATTTGAAAGAGAAAATAGTGGAAAATTCCTACATCCCCACTCTCCATTCCTACCAAGCTTGGAGCATCGGTTGCTTCACTAGGTGAAGCCGAACCACGGATCGGTTCCTTCGGGTGGATCATCTTTGGTAAATCAAGACCGGTTTGCAAACGCGACCCGATGCTCTTGAGAGCATGCTAGAGTCCAACCCAATTGGAACAAATGAAGATGCTACAAAGGTTGTGATTTATATTTTGTTATGGTTCTAGTTTAGGTGTTTGGTTAGATTCTTGGTTTCGGGTTTCTAGTGCCACGAATTCTTTTTGTTTTTGTATTCCACATTGGCTGCGTGTTAGCGGCGAGGGCATTACGAACTTTCACCTAAACCAGCGCGTCGCTCCAAACATGGCGATAATGCACCGAAACGTCCCTAAACTAATGATAGACCGTAATGTCCTTAAACTAACATATTACCCTATGGTGGGTCTCCATATCGAGTGCCGTATACAATCCACGGGCATAAAACAATTCACACCCTTCCCAGGTCCCATATGATGTGGTCTTTCGAAGAAAGTAGTGATTACAACTGTTAGTGCATTACCTTACGGGCCGCCTAAGAAAAGCGGTACGTCCACAAGCGACATGGCCACAGAGGAAAATCTGAAAGGGCACCGTTAGTAAAAACAGTAGGGCTACTGGCAAGCTTGTGAAACCCCGGAAGGGAGCAAACTCGTTAAAAAAAGGATGCACTTGTAAAGTCCTTACGACTTTGTAAGGAGAAAACACCTATGTGAGATCGTTACGACTCACAAAAGAGCAACACACTTAAGAATCCATACGATCCATAAGGATTTACGAGATCCTCATTTAAGTCTACGCTAGCGCCCCGGCAGTCTACAGACGCCAAATGCGGAACAAAAACTTTTTAACTGGCGCTATCGTATACTTTAACCCGGATCTGCCATTATTGCTAAACTAACAAACTGTAAAGAGTGTAGAAAAGTTATACCGAACGATCCGAGTCCTTCGTTCTTCAACCATCATCCCACGCTCCGTTGCGGCTGCTCCGATCTCGTCGATCTCCGATATACTCGTCGAGGTGGCACCACATCACCGATTCTTTAAACGGGCTCCCGCCTCTGACTTGAGGCAACTCGATCGTCAAGTTTGCTAAAAGAGACGACCAAGAATGATGTAGAGATTGAGTAGATGACTTTGTCTCACTTCGTCCAAGTCCGTGGACGATCGGTAAATGAAGTTGCCGTGGAAATTGGGTGATGGAATGAAATGAACTGTGAAATTCCATACACCCTAAAATCTATCATATCTTTTTAAGTGAAACCTCAAGTGAGATCGATCAAGAGAGGAGGGGGAAGGGGCCGGCCATATATATAGAATGAGGAGGGTGAGTGTAGGAGCAAAGGTGGTGACCATAAGAGAAAAGCTTCTCACAAAAGATCTTAACCAAAACAAGAATCATTAATGAAAACAATGACTCACATAAACACCTCATCAAGCCTTTAATGCATCCAATGAAAACTCAACACCAATTAATCCTAGTCACCTCATCTAGAACCTTCTAGAAGCATGACTCACTCTCATCCAAGAAAAGATAAATCCGTCTTTAACCGAATGTTAAAAGACGGCTGATAGAAAACTGGAAACTGGCAACTTCCAAAAGTGATCCTGAAACGAATTTCAGGACAACCCCGAAACTGTATAAATATACCCGCATTTGTATTACTAACGAATACAAATGCAACTGAGACAAAGATATTATACCTACTCAATATAATACTCGGATCCGGCTTAAACCAAAGCCGACCAGTATCATCTGCCCGAAAAATAACACGTGCGTAAACGCACGTGCATTTTCCGAACCCTGCCATAAAACCATACGGCCTCTACAACGTTTCGCCCGAACTTGGGAAACTGTCTGTGGGGGATTCTAATGACTCGTCAGTACACTGGCAGTGGGTTTAACCACAAACCGTCAGCGGCACTAGCAATGCGTAACGGCTGCCCATGGACTGACCTCAAGGGATGCCGATGAGCGCACTCATCCGGAAAATCCTACTGAGCCTAACAGTGACAATGTATATACAGTCCGGTCCGTTCGTCTATGAGTATCGCATATCTGCCTAGGGGGTTAGTAACGTCAGACCCCCAAGAGCAGTATAAGTCGTGTCGGAGTGTAGCCCAATAACACCCAGAGATACTACTGGAGTACCTACCAGTAAATCTCCTGCCACGGCCGTGGGCTTTGTGTAATGGCTCTCCTAGACACAGCACGATCTCGCCTCCAATACCGGGATAGACGAATCCCCTGCCGATCCGCTCACGTGCCTCTATATGGCTCGGGACTGTACCCAAAAACTACCTGTTTGCACGACTCCTTTGAGCCGTGGTAGGGTAGAAATCAAAGCACAGTGGGAACTCACACGAGACAAATGACGACCTCAGGTCGATGAACTAACCTGTAAACATGTCACCAGGGAACTGCTATCTGACGGTAGATATAATACTAACTAGCAGATTCCCGGTGAGTCCTGTCCGGTGTACTCGTAACCCAATGAGCACCTGTATACATCTTAGGTGATCCAACTGACACCAGTGGCTTGTGAGACCGGCCACTGCCCCTCGTCGGGGTCTCGACTGTATACACTAGTCTACTCCGGAGTATCGATGCCCTGTCTCAAAACTCCCACGACTAGGGACCACAATTAAGGATATGCGTATAAACCACCCAACTCTCACGTATATGATCGCCATCATACTGTTGGTGGTAAAGCAAGATCCTAAGGGCTCTATCAAAGTGTAACATGTAATCAGTCACCTGAACATGTACACGACTGATAAAGGCAAACCAGATAGCATACTATCATCTCGAGTAAGACTGTCATACCGGTATAGGTCCTCCGCAATCATTGCAATCACGTACCTGCGATCCAATAATTGACTATGAGGGCACTATCTCCAACAATCTCCCACCTGCACTCAAGGCTAATTATTGCGATGTTGCGTACTCACAGCCCGTGTGAAACCAACACCCAACTCCTCTACTAATCAGTTTCACAAAGCCCGTTTGTAAAACTATTGTGTTCGAGAAATAGCCTTAGTGAGTGGATCCGCCTAGAAGTTTCTTTCTATATCTCTCTTAATCTCAAGTTCGCGGAGAAAGCCATCTCCCGAAACGAGTAATACCTGTCTTTGAATATGTCTGGATATCTGATGGGACCTAGTTCATAAATGAACTCCAAATCCAAACTTCTTAGACTGTATCGATCACTGAACCTGATCAGTATCCGGCACCATGCCACCCACAGTATCCTCTTAGACCACCTGTCCACAATACTGTCCCTCTTCGTCAGAGGGAAAAACTATAACTCTGACAATCACTCTGTCAACCATGTCACCTTTGAAGCCTGGAATGATAACCGTCTCCCGAAGGAGGCTGCCGTCATCAAATCCGTAGAACATGTACTTATGTTCTAAAACTGCTTCCTTATGTTTCTCCAGGATTGGATTAATACAAACTTATTGCATCTAGTGCAAAACCAACATTTCGTGTGGTACTTGACATCTCATGATTGACTCAATTGCCTAAGCAAGTGATCTGCCAATCATGCACATCCCTCTCCCTTTTAGTCTGTAAGACATCTTTAGAGAGGGTGACTCCATCACCTGCAGGTACACCACCATGCTAGGAGTCAACTATTCCAAAAACCATTAGAATATCTGTCAAAGTACCCACATTGGGAAACTATCCAAATCCAGATCTAAAACCATAGATCCAGAAACCAGAATGTCAAATATTATATCCATATCCTGTCTGGAGAAACAACTGTATGACGACCACAGTACAACCGATCGCAGTATAGGAATTTTACTTCCTACTCTGTGTATGTCATCCAGATACCATGACATCACACACTACTACCTCCTTAACTGATCCATCCCTTATTCTGATTGAAGTCAAACCCATGACTGTCACATAAAAATTAGATGATCTATCTCCGCTATAACTGCTCAAGTCTATAAATAGATATAAGCATCTTGCCCACTATGCTTCCGCTGCTCCCACTGACTACGACAACCCTCCTACCGGGTCTCATAACCTGGAACAACAGTAGTGTCAAGTCTTGGTAGATAAGAACCTCCCTGTCACCGTCTCTGAGGCTACCGAAGTACCTCTCGGGCGTCTGAGGTTACCTACCATACCTGCGGAGTGGTTATTGGAATGTCAAACCTGATTGAATATATAGGTCCTATTAAATTTTCCGTAATCGTTCGCGGTTCTGGAATCATTTCCAGTTCTACCATACTCCCACTATTGTTTTCTGAAAAAGATCCATTTTACTAAAACTGTGGCGAGTCAAGAACAATATCACTATTGATCTTCCAAATGGTAGAATATCAACCCTCTTCATAGCCAGGGTCAACCCACAAACAGCCATTACAGAAACGTGCCCTGAGTTATCCAGAGTCTGGTTTTAAGCATAAGCTGGACAACTCCCCGTACCTCAATATCTTTTAAGGTACGAACTATTCTATATCCAATATAGAAACTTTGGCACTAATTTAATTGGAACCATGATTCAATCCATGCAGCTGTCTCCAGTGCATATCAACTTAATGGAAAGAGGCTAATCAGCATTACTCAACTTAGGAATCCATCCAATTATGAGTAACCTGAAAGAGAAACACGTTTCTCAAAACCATCACTATCATCTGAATACCAATCACAAGAATCTACATCTTCGATCTCTTTGAAGAATCCCGATACTTGTGACACCTGGTTCTCTACTTTATTCTTATACCCACAACTTCTCAAAACTTAGACCTTGTATTTCTACGAAACACTCGTCTAAATACTAGAGAAGTTATAAGTAAACAGAACATAGTACGAGGACCTACCCCTTTGTCCTGATGGACACTGGACAACATACAATACTCTGTATAAGTCCGCTGAGTTAAACAACTCAAAACCTGTGCGTTATAGGTGGAAAACTGTACCCTGGCGATTTCCTCAAATATCACCAATTACAACGAATTCCGATATAATGAGGATGATCACTTAATTCCCAATATCTTACTCCCACTCATCATCTGTAAAACCATACAGATATGAGAATGAAACCTGGTAAATACATACCCTTGGAGTAAGTGTCTAATCGGGAAAACAGTTTTTCCTTTAACAATGCACTGAAACATGAAAATGTTTCGTAGGGGTATCCTGGTATTCATAGCAATGCCTCTTCCATAATCCAATTCATGACTTCAACCGTATATTTTATTGCCATCTCTCCAAATCCCTTTATTTGTCTTTAGTCGTTACCTTCTGTACACCATTGTTAGGCTAAATGGTTTTCTTCCTTCCCTACCGTTCGGCACCAGCCTATGGTTTGGAAGAAGACTATCCAGTAAGCATAATAGGTGTACCCTCCTAAACCAAGGAGTACTCGCAACTGAGAGAAGGTGATGATAAAAGACAGCTGAATAATACCTTATTCTTTTAAAGGTGAAATAGGAGTGGCGATGAAGTACGCGGTTTTGGTCGTGAATGATATCAGTCGCAATTTACTTTGCCCTCTTTCTAATCCCTTTATTTTGTCTTTACATATTACCTTCTGCACACCCTACTTAGGCTAATTGGTTTTCTTCATTCCCTACCTTTCGGCACCAGCCTATGGTTTGGAATAAGACTATCCAATAAGCGTAATAGGTGTACTCTCCTAAACCAAGGAACTCTCGCAACCTGAGAGAAGGTGATAATAAAAGACAACTGAATAAACCAATTCTATTTCTCCTGAACCTGGATCCATCCTCGAAGAAGTCCCTTCGAGTTCGTATATAACCATACGATGGCTCTATCCAATGGAAGTGGATATCCGTAGTAATACGGGTGTTCTGAGAAATTCAAAGGGTAAAAGAAGGAGTGGCAATGACTTATGCAACTCAGACAATCCAAAAGCCAGTATTTTAAGAAGGTACGGTCAACTTGGTCACTAAGTCATAGTCTAAGGTCGGTCAAAAGTCGCTGCCAAAGAGAGAGAGAAAAGAAACACTCTGCGTGCACTCTAACCTAGATCAGAATGGTCATCACTTTATCTAATCCGGAAACCTCCCACTGTCCTGTCAAATTCTCCTCCAAACCTAAAGAAGAATCAATCGGGATCACCCGAAGAGTAAACCAACTCATCAGTGGGAATCGGGATCCAACTCTCATCGCATGATAACGTGACGGAATCCACTCGCGTTATCATACTTCAGAAGGTATGCGCATGCCTGGCAAGTTTCAGTTTCTTTAGAAACTCCCGATATGATTTTTGCCCCATGTTCTTATGACCTTGGCGAATGTCAACAAATCATAAGTCACATGTCAAGTTCTGCCCGTCATTATCTTGTTACTTTGAACCCACCCGTACATACCCTTGACGAAAGCCAACAAGGTAATACGACTGTCCCAAACCAACACATCTATCTATGCAACAAATGAATACCCCAGCAACTACCAAACACTATGCCTTGACGAAAGCCAACAAACATAGCTTGAATATTACTGACCATCCATAAGAAACGACGGAGGGCTACGGCTGGTTTTTGGCGAAAAACCTTTAACGTAATGAACTTGATCTCGTTGAAGGAACCTGATAGATTTTTAAAATATAGTGGCGAAAACCTTTTGCTAAAGAGGTCACTCCCGGTAAAGGGATCTCGGTTCTTTCCTCGTGGTATGAGGTGCAGGATATTCCACTGAATACCGCTATGCAAAGCAACATGTAATCGACTATAGTGAAGTTATTACCCTGACGTAAACTTCTGCCCAAGGGGTCAGTCCCGGTGAAGGGATATCAGCCCTTGCCCCGTCGAATGAGGTGCAGGATATTCCACTGAATACCGCTATGCATAACAAAAGAAAACGTCTTTGCAATAACACTTTTTAAATTTGTTCCAACAACATCCAAACAGGTTTGTTTTACTTTGCATTGATCAGAATCAACACAGTCCCATCATTAATCACACCAGAAAAGAACGAAAATAAAATGTACGTATATGCCATCCGCATTCATCACTGGGTCCCGTCATTACTCGTTAGGTTACTTAACTAACGACAGAGCGGGGACTGGACTAGCGCGGGTGTAAAACATATACAACATCTAATAGTATATAAACTAATATACAATAATCGCTCCAGGCGTGATAGTATGCAACATTACAGAAAAGTAATAAGCATCACAGAACAATACAGATAAACGGGGATCCCCGAGTTTCACAGAGCCGCTGCTGAAACTCGACGTTCCCCTGTCTTGTGGATAGCCTGTGCAATGAAACCTAGACCCCTACGGGTGCGGCAAGTTACCCGCCAAAACCTGAAGAGAGGCAGCCCCCTACAGCATAGTGAATGGACCACCCAGCACTTCACGGAATCCGGTAATCTTGGGCACCCCTCCTTGGGTCAACCTGTACCCCCTACGAGTGCGGCGAATAGTCTGTCAATTCTAGAGTGGGACCCCTCTGCCTCTCAAAGCCATGAGATGCGGACCTGTTGCCCCCCAGAACCCGGCTATCCGTGCACTCCGTCGCGGGGCAAAACCTAGTACAGTAATGAAAAATAGTACAATAGGTACATCGACCGCAACCTGGTCGTGCCCCAAAATAATATTATACAACAGGCAGTGACGGCAGTCCACAAGTTGGACGCTCGCCCCGCAATATCAAATGTACAAATAAACTCAAACTGTACTACCATTGCACACTGCTATCCACCACGACAAATCCGCAACATCACAGCACAAAACAGAACATCAACGCGAATGTCACGTTCGCAAACCCGTCTAAAAGAACTATAGCAATCAGACGCGGTTTACCGATCAAATGACATTCCCGGTCGGAGATATAATGTAAGCACTGTAAACTAACGTGTTCAAATTTCGATCGAACAAATATCAAAAAGTGGGCCCCACTGCTTACTGGTGAACAGTAACAAAATCTGGGCCAAAACGATATTTACCAAAAACCACAAAATCCAGAGAAGAACCCACTGACAAAATTTGGGAGCACGAGCTCACCATGTGGCCGCGGATGCGCGGCCAAACCATGGGTTTGGCCGCGTTTCCGCGGCGCTTTGGTGGATACACGTGCCCAAATTTCGTCGTGGTTCTTAGAAAAGCCTGCACAGTATACTGAGACATGTAGAAAAATTTTATCAGACCATTTAAAATCAACAGAAGCTGTCAAGCTTGGATTTTGCAATTTTCGATTTCCGGTCTGATCGATGTTTTAAACGCGTTAGCACAAGTTAGTATAGCAAAATGGTGAGGCTCTGATACCACTTTAAGTCTACGCTAGCGCCCCGGCAGTCTATAGACGCCAAATGCGGAACAAAAACTTTTTAAATGGCGCTATCGTATACTTTAACCCGGATCTGCCATTATTGCTAAACTAACAAACTGTAAAGAGTGTAGAAAAGTTATACCGAACGATCCGAGTCCTTCGTTCTTCAACCATCATCCCACGCTCCGTTGCGGCTGCTCCGATCTCGTCGATCTCCGATATCCTCGTCGAGGTGGCACCACATCACCGATTCTTTAAACGGGCTCCCGCCTCTGACTTGAGGCAACTCGATCGTCAAGTTTGCCAAAAGAGACGACCAAGAATGATGTAGAGATTGAGTAGATGAATTTGTCTCACTTCGTCCAAGTCCGTGGACGATCGGTAAATGAAGTTGCCGTGGGAATTGGGTGATGGAATGAAATGAACTGTGAAATTCCATACACCCCAAAATCTATCATATCTTTTTAAGTGAAACCTCAAGTGAGATCGATCAAGAGAGGAGGGGGAAGGGGCCGGCCATATATATAGAATGAGGAGGGTGAGTGTAGGAGCAAAGGTGGTGACCATAAGAGAAAAGCTTCTCACAAAAGATCTTAACCAAAACAAGAATCATTAATGAAAACAATGACTCACATAAACACCTCATCAAGCCTTTAATGCATCCAATGAAAACTCAACACCAATTAATCCTAGTCACCTCATCTAGAACCTTCTAGAAGCATGACTCACTCTCATCCAAGAAAAGATAAATCCGTCTTTAACCGAATGTTAAAAGACGGCTGATAGAAAACTGGAAACTGGCAACTTCCAAAAGTGATCCTGAAACGAATTTCAGGACAACCCCGAAACTATATAAATATACCCGCATTTGTATTACGACCGAATACAAATGCAACTGAGACAAAGATATTATACCTACTCAATATAATACTCGGATCCGGCTTAAACCAAAGCCGACCAGTATCATCTGCCCGAAAAATAACACGTGCGTAAACGCACGTGCATTTTCCGAACCCTGCCATAAAACCATACGGCCTCTACAACGTTTCGCCCGAACTTGGGAAACTGTCTGTGGGGGACTCTAATGACTCGTCAGTACCCTGGCAGTGGGTTTAACCACAAACCGTCAGCGGCACTAGCAATGCGTAACGGCTGCCCATGGACTGACCTCAAGGGATGCCGATGAGCGCACTCATCCGGAAAACCCTACTGAGCCTAACAGTGACAAAGTATATACAGTCCGGTCCGTTCGTCTATGAGTATCGCATATCTGCCTAGGGGGCTAGTAACGTCAGACCCCCAAGAGCAGTATAAGTCGTGTCGGAGTGTAGCCCAATAACACCCAGAGATACTACTGGAGTACCTACCAGTAAATCTCCTGCCACGGCCGTGGGCTTTGTGTAATGGCTCTCCTAGACACAGCACGATCTCGCCTCCAATACCGGGATAGACGAATCCCCTGCCGATCCGCTCACGTGCCTCTATATGGCTCGGGACTGTACCCAAAAACTACCTGTTTGCACGACTCCTTTGAGCCGTGGTAGGGTAGAAATCAAAGCACAGTGGGAACTCACACGAGACAAATGACGACCTCAGGTCGATGAACTAACCTGTAAACATGTCACCAGGGAACTGCTATCTGACGGTAGATATAATACTAACTAGCAGATTCCCGGTGAGTCCTGTCCGGTGTACTCGTAACCCAATGAGCACCTGTATACATCTTAGGTGATCCAACTGACACCAGTGGCTTGTGAGACCGGCCACTGCCCCTCGTCGGGGTCTCGACTGTATACACTAGTCTACTCCGGAGTATCGATGCCCTGTCTCAAAACTCCCACGACTAGGGACCACAATTAAGGATATGCGTATAAACCACCCAACTCTCACGTATATGATCGCCATCATACTGTTGGTGGTAAAGCAAGATCCTAAGGGCTCTATCAAAGTGTAACATGTAATCAGTCACCTGAACATGTACACGACTGATAAAGGCAAACCAGATAGCATACTATCATCTCGAGTAAGACTGTCATACCGGTATAGGTCCTCCGCAATCATTGCAATCACGTACCTGCGATCCAATAATTGACTATGAGGGCACTATCTCCAACACCTCAGGAATCGTAAAGAGTATATACCCTTTATAAGACCCTCACAGCTTATAGAATTCAAAAGCCTTAAATTATAGGAACCTAAACCTGTTCTTAAGCCACCAAAACCCAACAAATTTATGCCCTACAGGCAGTCCAATATTGACCCTTGTATACAATCCACAGGCATAAATAAATATATTCTCAACCAAGTCCCTCCAAAATTGAAAAAAAAATCACTCAATATGGTGAACGGCACTTGCGAGTCTTGACGACTTGCAAGAGAAAATACCACTCAGGAGTCCTCACGATTCTTAAGGAGAAAATAAACCTATGAAATCCTCACGGCTCATAGGAAGAAATACCTTTATGAGACCCTTATGGCTCATAAAGTCAAAAAGCCTTAATCGACAGAATCCTAACCCTCTTTGCTAAGCCACTTTTGTTCAAATCAACAAAGGAAATGATGATTCACTCCTGGAAATATCCCAGTTGTAGCGATATTGATTCCTAAACAGGTGTCGAACTCCAAATCCTCTCATGGCATATGATGATTCGCTCCTGGCAACATTCCAGTTGTAGCGATACTGATGCCAAGATTGGTATCAGATTCCGAATCCTCAACTCACTATAAAAACAACGAGCAAAAAATGCATATAAAACAACCGAAATGTTTGGGCAACTTGCAATAAAAAGCGGTGAGTAAAAATAAAAATAGCCGAAATGATTGGGCAATCGTGACTTTCACGATATAAAATGCTGAAAAGATAGAGCATCATGGAAACATAAAAAAAATTATGCCCTGCAAGTAGATCCACAGTGGGCCCCAATAAATGAAAGGGAACCATATTGTCCCTTCCATACTTCGTCAAAAGAAGAAACGAGCCTTAATGGCACATCTGCAGCCTAGAGACTATTTGGACGTCTCTCTTACTCCAGCAAAGTACAGACGCGACATCAACAAAGTCCTAAGGATTAAATAAAAGTGGAGTGACAGCATATTAATAGCTCCAGATCTCGATGGCAATATCTACAGCTTAGAAATCATTTCGACGTTCCCCCTCATTCCAGCAGAATGCGGATGCAACGATCAAATAAAAGTGGACTGACGGCAAAATCCTAGCTCCAGACCTCGATTGCGGTACGTACAACATAGAGATCACACAGATGTCTACCTTACTTCAGCAAATCGGTACGACACCAAAACCAAAAAAAACGAAGTGATGGCATATTCCTAGTTTCGGGTCTTGACGGCAAGCCTAAAGACCATTGGAGATCATCACACACCAGAAGGGTGTAGTTATGACTCATCAGGGCTTCAAATAAAGCCTAACCTCAAGTAAAGCGCCACGGCAATACCTAACGCTTGATCTTCCGATGGTAATAAGGATATTTCAACCCAAGAAGATTACTTGAAGACATCTTGTCTTGTCTCGGAAGGGATCAGAAACACGACAGACGCATGGCTACTCGAACTGCAACCCAAGGGATTGCATATCAAGAATACATCAGGAAACGCGATGGTACGATGGACTTAACCTAGTACCACAAACCTAACGGACCCCTGTCATAAAATAAGGGGATCATCTACATTCAACGTTAGGGTTAGTTTTCTTGTAA
The DNA here is from genome assembly GCA_030015575.1 of Agapanthus africanus. Lineage (NCBI taxonomy): Eukaryota > Viridiplantae > Streptophyta > Magnoliopsida > Asparagales > Amaryllidaceae > Agapanthus > Agapanthus africanus. Next base: position 351,398,560 of record JASDDO010000031.1, on the reverse strand, counting down.
ACCTAAGAGAAAGGTAAACTAAACACTCCGAAATGAGTGAATAAATTATAAACTCCGAAATGAGTGAATAAACTAGAAACTCCGAAATGAGTAAATAAACTAATCTACGCCAGGTCGCGAAAATCAAGAAAAGAAAAGTGCAAATATGAAAGGGAAAGATGCTTTTCATTCATATTTCAAAAAAAAGGAACTACATACACTTAGAGCGGCAAAAAAAAGGCGCATCATCCAAGATCTACGGTGGCAATACGTTAAATTCTGGACACGGATTCTCAAACTCAAAAACAAATTTGAGCAATGCGCCTTCAGCTTCATCGACCATCTTCTTGTGCATCTTCTCTTGGATGCAAGCTTCAGGGTCACCGCTGATGTCTTCCATCCTCTGGTATGATGATACTATTGCTTTCTATATGAAGACGCGGTGCAAGATAGTGACGAGTTCATCTCTCCGTTTCTATCAGATCTGCCCCATCAGATACACTAAATATACCTTGTCTTCAGTGTTATCAAGCGCTTGGAGCAGCATAGCCTCAAGAGGCCCAGGCAAAGCTTCCAATATTGACCTGACGATGATCTTCAAAAGGGCAGGGCGGCGGGGGAGCAATCGACCGTTGTAATCATTGAAGCGGTGCATCAGATCATCGCATTGGGCGGCGGTTACTCCTGTCCTTGAAGGCGGCCATGAATGTGAATCTCTTCGTAGGAGACAATCTCCTCGATATCATAAAAATGACAAGCCACGGTACCTAAAAAAAGGACAAAAGAAGCGTTAGCCAAAGGACATGAGTTCATTTTATGGAACTATAGGCGGCTTATTAATGATTGGAGCATGTGCCCAATAGAGAAATCTAAGAAGATTCTCTAAGGCTGGTTTTAATAATAATAAAATTTCAGAGCTGAGCTCTGTTTTATAAAAAATGGTATAAAATACCAAAAATTTCCCCAAAGGAAAAACGATCAAGATTAGGTCACAACTCAACAAAATAAAATAGAGTTAAGTTATAAAAATCCCTAAACAGGAGATTTGATATTAAATTTGTCCGAGCAAAGTTCTGTTCAATAAAAACTTCAAGAAAATCCCCAAAGGGGAGAAGATCTGAAAATAAAATCAGAAGTAAGTTCTGTGATAACAAGTGAAGTTATAACTTCAAGAAAATCCCTAAAGGGGAGACGATTTAAGATTGAAAATTAGATCTAAGTTCTGTTCCTAAGAGCTAAGCTCTGTAACCAAAAATGGAGTTAATCTTACAAAAAATTTTAAAGAACAATGTTCTAAAGGTAAGAGCTAAGCTCTGCTGAAAAAACTCTTACCAAGAAAATTTTGACAGAGTAGGTCTACAATGTAGATCTATGAAAAAATGATGAAGAACTAAGCTTCAAGAAACAGAGCTAAGTACTAATGGAGAATAAAATTCTCAAGGAAGAAGGAGGCGCAGCTGTCGCTTAGGGCTTAATGCCCTATTTATAAATTGATGGGGTCGGTTCAGATTCCCCGAATCCCAAGGCGGATCAGATGGCTCAAAGCTGGACACCATTGTGTTGGATATGTATGCCCTAGAGGCCTGTATTGTATAGGATGCTAGGTATATGTATGTACAGGACAATCTTGCGCGGTTATATAGTATACTATTTGAGTTGTCTTTATCTGAACATGTGTATTTTTTTTTCTTACTGCTTTATATTGTCTATACATGTTGATAAAGACTCATTACAGTAGTATACTATTTTGGTTTGTCTTTATCTTAACATGTGCATATGTTATACTCGATATCACATATGGCGGATATATGTTGATAAAGCCCGTATGATTTTTCTTGACTGCCAGCGTTATGATGGCGATCATACTTGTGGCAGCTGGGTAGTCCATAAGCATATCCATAAAGGTCCCAAGTCGCAGGAGTATCGAGACCGGGCATCAATATTCCAAAGTAGACTTGTGTATACGATTCTAGACCCCGACGAGGGGCGGTGGTTGGTCCCACAGCCATTGGTGTGATCACCTAAGATTGTATACAGGTGCTCACTGGGGTGGGTACACTGGACGGACTCACCGAGAACCTCTAGATAGTATTATACCTATCGTCAGATAGCAGTTCTCAGGTGACATGAGTACAGGTTAGTCTTTAGACCTGAGATCATTTGTCTCGTGTGAGTTCCCACTGTGCTTTGATCACTACCCTACCACGGCTCTATTGAGTCATGCAAAAAGGTTTTGGTTGGGTACAGTCCCGACCATATTGAGGCAGTGAGTAATTGTCAGGGATTCGTTTCTCCCGGTATTGGGAGTCGATATCACATTGTGTCCGGTTCGCCAGAACCATAAGATCTTGGCTAAGGCAGTTGATATTTACTGATAGTTAGATCTGTAGTTTCTCGGATTGGTCCTAATCCACATCGACACAACTTATCGGGTCAGTATGGGTCTGACGTTTACCATCTCTTAGACCAGGTATGCGATACTTTTAGACGAAAAGATCGGATTGTACGGAGATTGTTATGGATAGGCTCGGTAGGGGTCCGGATGAGCTTGCTCGTCAGCCTTCCCTTTCGACAGTTACCTGGGTATCCACTCGTACAGCTAGTGCCGCTGACATGCTTGTGTTTAAACCCACTGCCAACGTACTGTCGAGTCTTTAGAATCCCACACAGAGGGTTTCCCTTGTTCAGGAGAAATTATGTAGTAGCCATATTTCGATACGTGCAGGGTTCCGATCGAATAATAGTATTGACCAGCTTAGGATTAAGCCGTATTATTAAATCAGGTATTGATTTAATAATTTACATATGCATATTTCGATATGTATATTCTAGTGTTATCAAGACTTTCGATCGGATGGTTGATTTTACTGGCTGGCTTAGGATTAAGCCGGATTATTAAATCAGGTATTGTTTTAATAATTTACATATACACATTTCGATATGTATATTCTAGTATTATGTTCTGTGTATTATTCTACCTTTTTGGGTATTCGTATTTTGATGCGAATACGGGTATTTATATACGGTAGAGTGTATTCCGGATTTATACGGAAAACTATTTAGAAGGAGGACACCTCATTTCCATGGATTTTCTTTTATTGAAAATTGAAATGAGGTGGAAGGGTGAGGTGGAAAGAAGAATGGTGCGAAGTATGGTTGAATAGGTAAACAGATGAATTTAGAATTCATTTGTCTACACTATTCAAGTATGGTTGGATTTATATTTGCAAAAATCCATTTTTGATAAAACCATGCTTGCATTTTGTTGCTGTGATAAGATTTTTCAATTTTCACCATTCTCTTTCTCTCTCCATTTTTGAGCTCTTTCTTCCTCTTCACCATATCCTATCATGAGTGGAGAAACAAGGGTGAAGAGAGGTAGAAAGAATACTAGAACCACACACTACATCACTAGACACTCTAGATTAGCATCCTAGAACCTATAGTTGCTCCACTAGGTTTTTTAGTCGAGCTAGAGCCATGAACCACATCCCTCGGGTCGATCATCATCGACAGAGGAGTGTTGGAGATAGTGCCCTCAGAGTCAATTATTAGGTCACAGGTACGTGATTGCAATGATTGATGGAGGACCTATCCCGGTAGGACAGTCTTGCTCGAGATGATAGTATGCTATCTGGTTTACCTTTATCATCGTGTACTGTTTTAGGTGACCTGACACGTCGCTATTACACGTTGATAGAGCCCCTAGGATTCTTGCATGACCACCAGCAGTATGAGGGCGATCATATAAGTGGGAGCTGGGGTCTATAAGCATATCGTGAAATGGTCCCTAGTCGTGTGAGTTTCGAGACAGGGCATTGATACTCCATAGTAGACTAGTGTATACAGTCGAGACCCCGACGAGGGGCGGTGGCCGGTCTCACAAGCCGCTGGTGTCAGTTGGATCACCTAAGATGTATACAGGTGCTCATTGGGTTATGAGTACACCGGACAGGACTCGCCGGGAACATGCTAGTTGGTCATATACGAGACGTCAGATGGCAGTTCCCAGGTGACATGTGTGCAGGTTAGTTCATCGACCAGGGGATCGTCATTTGTCTCGTGTGAGTTCCCACTGTACTTTGATTACTACCCTACCACGGCTCAAAGGAGTCGTGCAAACAGGTTTTAGTTGGGTACAGTCCCGAGCCACATGGAGGCAGTGAGCGTATCTTCAGGGGTTCGTCTCTCCCGGTATTGGGGGTGAGGTCGTGCTGTGTCTAGGAGAGCCATTACACGAAGCCCTCGGCCGAGGCAAGGAGATTTACTGGTAGGTATTCCAGTAGTATCTCAGGGTGTTCTGGGCTACACTCCGACACGACTTGTACCGCTTTTGGGGGTCTGACTTTTACCAACCCCCTAGGCCCGTCATGCGATGCTCATAGACGAACGGACCGGACTGCACGGATATTGTCACTGACAGGCTCAGTAGGGTTGTCAGGCTGAGTTCACTCACAGACATCCCTTTTAGTCAGTACCTGGTAGCCCGTTACGTATTGGCTTATACCTCTGACGTGCTAGTGGTTAAATCCACAACCAAGGTGTTGACGAGTCTTTAGAGTCCCCCACATTCAGTTACTCAGCTTTTGGGCGAAAGGTTGTAGAGGCCGTATGGAGATATGGCAAGGTCCAATCAGATACGTGCGGTATTGCACGGATCAGGATCTGACAGTTTGTACTATAGGCCGTATGGTTATATGGCAGGGTTTGATCAGATACGTGCGGTATTGCACGGATCAGGATCGAACAGATATTACTAGCCGGTTTTGGTATAAGCCAGATTCTAGTATAGTACAGTGGGGATTTTGTCTCATTACATTTGTATTTCGGTCGAAATACAGATGCGGGTGTGTATGCACAGTATCGGGGTTTTCCTGTAATTTATTACGGGACCAGTTTTTCAGGAGTTGCCAGTTTGCTTTCCGTTTCGGCCGATTTCCATTATTCCGTTCATTGGCCGAAGATTGGTAGAGGAGGGCTTATTTGCATTGTTGCAAATAAGCATTTGTGGAGGGGGTCTTTGCTTATTATTTGTATCATGATGAGCACCATACCTTGACCTTTTTGACTTGACTACTTCATGATGGCTTGACTTTGTAAGCATCATGGTTGTTGATTACTTGTTTTGGAGTGTAGGTTATGGTTGTGATCATTGGATTATTTCATCATCACTTGCTTTCCACCCACCCCCTTGTCTTTGTTCTTTCTCTCTCCAATCACACATGGAAAGGGGTGGGCCGGCCACTTTTGGAGGCATGAGGGAAATGCTTCTTTTTGTAGTGGGGAGAAAAATGACACATTCATTCTTTTGGTTATCACATTTTTTCTTCACCTCTCTCCAAGCTCTCTTTTCTTCCACCAAATGGCAAAGCTCCTACAACCCCAAATGAGACTTCTTCTCTAGATATTCTACAGCAAATCTTGGGCACGTCGAGTAGCCGGCTTCGTGCCCGAGTTGCCTCGGCATTGAGGTGGGAGCCTGTAAAAGAAGTAGGCGATGTGGTGCACTTCCGGCGACGAGGAGGAGACGGCACATTCCGCAGGAGATCGGGACGACGACGAGAAGACCGGAGGACTCGGATCTGTCGGTATATCTCTCTTCCCTTTCTTGTTAGTAGCTTAGACTTGTTAATGGTTACGATCCGGATGTTTAGTGCGCGGTGGTGCCGGTTTGCTAAGTCCGCAAAATTAAAGTTTATCACCGCTTCCGCATTCCGGCGTCGGATTGACGGCCGGGGCGCCGCCGTGCACTTACAGTGGTATCAGAGCCTCGCCATTAACATAGTCTAGCTTGGTGTAATGTGTTTTTCTATTTTGATCGATCGAATGTTCCAAAACTGCATTTTAGTTCGCATCAGTTTCTGTTGAAAATTTTTGGTCTCGAAAAATTTTTCAGGTTGTAAAATAGTGATGCACTGCCTGTTATAAGAATACTGTAGAAATTCGACACATTCAGTCGTCCAACAGAGCGCGGAACCGCGGCCAAAACCCCACATGGGCCGCGGTTCCGCCGCTGAACAGTGTCCTTGCTGTGTGGAATTTCTTCAGTAGCTTTATGGGCTTAAAATTGGGGTTTTGGAATATTAAAATTGGGCCCAGTATTTCTGTGAGTGCTGCAGTATTGCTTGAGGGCCCACTTGTTAATTATTTGATCGATCGAATATTTAAACACATTATTTCACAGTATTTACATTATATCTGCGACCGTGAACGTCACTTGATCGGTAAATCCGGTCTAACTGCTATAGCCCGGTTAGACGGATTTGCGAACGTGACTTTCACGTTGATGTTCTGTTTTTGCTGTGATGTTGCGGATTGGTCGTGGGGGATAGCCTGGTTGCAATGCTAGTACAGTTGTGGTTGTATTATGTACATTTGATATTGCGGGGCGAGCGTCCGACATGTGGACTGCCGTCACTGCCTGATTGTATTATTATTTTGGGGCACGGCCAGGTTGCGGTCGTTGTACCCGGTGTATGTATATTTTATTTTCTGTACTAGGATTACCCCAGGAGGGGTGCACGGATAGCCGGGTTCTAGAAAGCAACAAGCCCGCATCTCATGGCATTGAGACAGAGGGGCTTCACTCTAGGATTGGCAGGCTATTCGCCGCACTCGTAGGGGGTACAGGTTGACCCAGGAGGGGTGCCCAAGTTGCCGGATTCCGTGAAGTGCTGGGTGGTCCATTCACGGTACTGAAGGGGGCTGCCTCGCTTCAGGTTTTGGCGGGTGACTTGCCGCGCCCGTAAGGGTCTAGGATTTCATTGCACAGGCTATCCACACGACCAGGGGAACGTCGGGTTTCAGTAGTGGCTCTGTGAAACCCGGGGATCCCAGATATCTGTATTGTTTCTGTGATGCTGTACATTTTCTGTGATGTTGCATTTCTTTCACGCCTTGAGCGAAATATAATATATTGGTATATATATTAGTAGATGTTGTATATGTTTTACATCCGCGCTAGTCCAGTCCCCGCTCTGTCGTTAGTTAGCTAACCTAACGGGTAATGACGGGACCCAGTGGCGAATGCGGATGGCATATACGTACATCAGTATATTTTCGTTCTTTGTGGTGTGATCAATTGATGGGACTGCATTGATTTGGATCAATGCAAGTTAAAAACAAACCTAATCTGATGTTGTTGGAACACTTTTCAAAAAGCTGTTATTGCAAGGACGTTCACTTTTGTTTTGCATCGTGATATTCAGTTGGAATATCCTTCTCCTCAGTCGACGAGGCAAGGGCCGAGATCCTTTCACCGGGAGTGACCCCTTGGACAGAAGTTTGCGTCAGGGCATTAACTTCACTATAGCCGATTACTTTTGCTTTGCACCGTGGTATTCAGTTGGAATATCCTGCACCCCATTCTACGGGGAAAGAGCCGAGATCCCTTCACCGGGAGTGACCTCTTTAGCAACGGTTTTCGTCACTATATTTTTAAAAAGCTATCTGTTCCTTCGACGATATCAAGTTCTTTACGTTAAAGGTTTTCGCCAGAAACCATTCGTAGCCCTCCATCATTTCAGTTAAATATTCGGTAGTATTCAAGCTATGTATTTTGACCTCACGCCAAGGCATAGTGATTGGTAGCTGCCGGATATTTATCTGTTGCATAGATAGATGCGTTGGTTTGGGACAGTCGTACTACTATTTTGGCCTACGTCAAGGGTATGTACGGGTGGATTCAAATTAACCTGGATAATGATGGGTAGAACTTGACATGTGACTTATGATATTTTGACCTCACGCCAAGGTCATAAGAGCATGGGGCAGAAATCACATCGGGAGTTTCAAAAGAACTGAAACTTGCTAGATATGCGCATACCTTCTGGAGTGTGATACCGTGAGCGGATTCCGTCACGTTATCATGCGATGATAGTTGGATCCCGATTCCCACTGATGAGTTAGTTTACTCCTCGGGTAACCCCGACTAATTCTTCTTTCAGGTTTGGAGGAGAATTTGAGGTACAGTGGGAGGATTCCAGATTAAATAAATTGGTAACCATTCTGATCTAGGTTAGAGTGCACGCTGAGTGTTTCTTTTCTCTCTTTCTTTGGCAGCGACCATTGACCCGACCCTAAGACTTTGACTCAGTGACCAAGTTGACCGAACCTTCTTAACACTGGCTTTTTGATTGTCAGAGTTGCAAACCTCATTGCCACTCCTACTTTTACCCTTTTCTCCAGGACACCCCGTATTGCTACGAACGTCCACTTCCATTGGACAAAACCATCGTATGGTTAGATACGAACTCGAAGGGATTTATTCGAGGATGGTTTCCGGTTCTGGAGAAAACGGATAAGATTTATTCAGTTGTCTTTTCTTTTCACCCTCTCTCAGGTTGCGAGTACTCCTTGGTTTAGGAGCAGTACACCTATTACGCAAATTGGATAGTCTTCTTCCAAACCATAGGCTGGTGCCGACCGGTAGGGAAGGAAGAAAGCCAATTAGCCTAAACGGTGTACAGAAGGTATTAAGTTAAGACAAAGCAAGGGATTAGTGAGAGGGCAAAGTAAATTGCAACAGATATTCACGACCAAACCAAGTATTCCTTCGCCAATCCTAAATCACCTTTGTATTTCTCCGGAACACTCCGTATCACTACGAAGATCCACAGTTTATTGGATACTCCATCGTATGGTTATATACGAACTCGAAAGGAACATGTTCCAGTTTGGGGATGGATTCTGGTTCAGGAGAAATAGGAATAAGATTTATTCAAGTGTCTTTTATCTTCACCTTCTCTCGCATTGCGAGTGTTCCTAGGATTGGGACAGTACACCCATTATGCTTATTGGATAGTCTTCTTCCAAACCATAGGCTGGTGCCGAACGGTAGGGAAGGAAGAAAACCATTTGGCCTAAAGGGGTGTGCAGAAGGTAATGACTAAAGACATATGAAGGGATTTGGAGAGGTGGCAAAGAATTATACGGTTACAGTCGTGAATATGGAAGAGGCATTACTAGGAATACCGGGATACCCCATCGAAACATTTCAATGTTTCAGTCTCACTGTGTACTGTTAAAAGAAAACTAATTTCCCGATTAGATACTTACTCCAGGGTATGTATTTACCAGGTTTGATTCTCACATCTGTATGGTTTTACAGATGATGAGTGGGAGTAAGTCATTGGGAATTGGGTGATCATCCTCATTATATCGGGATTCGTTGTAATCGGTGATATTTGAGGAAGTCACCTGGGTTGTTTGCTGGACGGCAAATATTTGGTTTTGAATATCCGCTTTTATGCACCAATTTCAAATTGATATATCTGTACGTCTATTTTCATAGAGTGAGATATACCTTTCTGAAATTATGTCTATGACTTTTACCTATATCAGTGGATGGTTAGGTAAGGAGCATTAAACAGCGGTGTAATTCTTCTTGACCATAAGTACAGTTTTCAACCTACGACACACAGTGAATGAGTTATCAGACTCAAGGGACTTGTACAGAGTATTGTATGTTGTCCAGGGTCCATCAGGACAAATGGGTTGGTCCTTGTACTATATTCGTTTTACTTATGACTTCTCTAGTTTTTAGACAGGTGTTTCGTGGAAACACAGGGTCCGAATTTTGAGAAGTTATAGGTATTTGAATAAGAGTAGAGAACCAGGTATAGCAAGTATCGGGATTCTTCAAAGAGATCGAAGATGTAGATACTTGCGTATGGTATTCAGTTGATAGTGATGATAAAGAGATCTTGCTTCTCTTTCAGGTTACTCATAATTGGAAGCATTCCTAAGTTGAGTAGCGCTGATCGGCCTTCTTCCATTTAGTTGACATGCACTGGAGACAGCTGCATGATTTGGATCTGGTTCAATTAAATCAGTGCCTCTGGTCCTATATGGGATATAGAACAGTTCGTATCTTAACGATGTTAAGGTACGGGGAGTTGTCCGGCTTATGATTAAAACCAGACACTGGACAACTCAAGGCATGTTTCTGTAATGGCTGTTTGTGGGTTGACCCAGGCTATGACGAGGGTTGACTTTCTACCATCTGGATGAACAATAGCGATATTGTTCTAGACTCGCCACAGTTTTATTAAAAATGGATTTTTTCAGAAAACAGTAGTGGGAGTATGGTAGAACTGGAAGTGATTCCAGAACCACAAACGATTACTGAAGATTTGATAAGGAACCTAAAGATTCAATCTGGATTGACATTCCATTGGCCACTCCGCAGATAAGGTGGGTAACTTCAGGCACCCGAGAGGTACTACGGTAGCCTTAAGGACGGTGACAGGGAAGTTCTTGTTTACCCACAATTACCATTGCTGTTGTTCCAGGCTGCGAGACCCGGCGGGAGGATGAGTATAGCGTCGTTCTAAACTAGTTTTAGAAGTGTACGTCTATATGACTCTGCCAGAGGGTTGTCGTAGTCAGTGGGAGCAACGGAAGCATTGGTGGATAGGTAGCTTATGTCTATTTATAGACTAAAGCAGATGTAGCGGAGATAGATCATCTATTTCTGACGTGACAGTCATGGGTTAGACTTCATCGGAATAGGGGATGGATCTGTTGAGAAGGTAGTAGGGTGTGATATCCTGGTATTTGGATGACATACACAGAGTAGGAAAGGAAACTCCTATACTACGATCGGTTATACTTTGGTCGTCACACAGTGTTTTCTCCATATGGGAAATGGATTTTGTATCAGACATACTGGTTACTAGATCTATGGTTTTAGATCTAGATTTGGGTGGTTTCCCAATCTGGGTACTTTGACAACATTCTAAGAGTATTTAGAATGGACGACTCCTGGCACGGTAGTGTACCTGCAGGAGATGGAGTCACCCTCTCTAAAGGTGTCTTACAGACTAAAGGGGAGAGGGACGTGCATGATTGGCAGATCACTTGCTCAGGCAATTGAGTCAATCATGAGATGTCAAGTACCACACCAGATATTGTTTTTTGCACTAGATGCAATAAGTTGACATTAATCCATTCCTGGAAAAACAGTCGGAAGCAGTTTTAGAACATAAGTGGATTTTCTAAGGATATGATAGCGACAGCCTTATTCGGGAGACAGTTATCATTCCAGGCTTCAAAGGTGACCTGGACAACAAGGAGGTTGTCAGAGTTATAGTTTTTCCCTCTGACGAGGGGCAGTATTTTGGACAGGTGGTCCAAGGCAATACTGAGGGAGGCATGGCGCAGGATACTGATTAAGTTCAGTTGACGATACAGTCTAAGAAGTTTGGATTTGGAGTTCATTTATGAGCTATGTCCCATCAGACATCCAGACACATTCTAAGACAGGTATTGCTCATTTCGGGAGATGGGTTTCTCCGCGAACTTGAGATTTAGAGAGACAAAGAAAGAAACAACATAGCGGATCCACTCACTAAGGCTATTCCTCGAACGCAATAGTTTCGCAAACGAGCTTTGTGAGACTGACTAGTAGAGGAGTTGGGTGTTCGGTATCACACGGGCTGTGAGTATGCGACATCGCAATAATTAGCCTTGAGTGCAAGTGGGAGATTGTTGGAGATAGTGCCCTCAGAGTCAATTATTAGGTCACAGGTACGTGATTGCAATGATTGATGGAGGACCTATCCCGGTAGGACATTCTTGCTCGAGATGATAGTATGCTATCTGGTTTACCTTTATCATCGTGTACTGTTTTAGGTGACCTGACACGTCGCTATTACACGTTGATAGAGCCCCTAGGATTCTTGGTTGACCACCAGCAGTATGAGGGCGATCATATAAGTGGGAGCTGGGGTCTATAAGCATATCCTGAAATGGTCCCTAGTCGTGTGAGTTTCGAGACAGGGCATCGATACTCCATAGTAGACTAGTGTATACAGTCGAGACCCCGACGAGGGGCGGTGGCCGGTCTCACAAGCCGCTGGTGTCAGTTGGATCACCTAAGATGTATACAGGTGCTCATTGGGTTATGAGTACACCGGACAGGACTCGCCGGGAACATGCTAGTTGGTCATATACCAGACGTCAGATGGCAGTTCCCAGGTGACATGTGTGCAGGTTAGTTCATCGACCTGGGGATCGTCATTTGTCTCGTGTGAGTTCCCACTTTACTTTGATTACTACCCTACCACGGCTCAAAGGAGTCGTGCAAACAGGTTTTAGTTGGGTACAGTCCCGAGCCACATGGAGGCAGTGAGCGTATCTTCAGGGGTTCGTCTCTCCCGGTATTGGGGGTGAGGTCGTGCTGTGTCTAGGAGAGCCATTACACGAAGCCTTCGGCCGAGGCAAGGAGATTTACTGGTAGGTATTCCAGTAGTATCTCAGGGTGTTCTGGGCTACACTCCGACACGACTTGTACCGCTTTTGGGGGTCTGACTTTTACCAACCCCCTAGGCCCGCCATGCGATGCTCATAGACGAACGGACCGGACTGCACGGATATTGTCACTGACAGGCTCAGTAGGGTTGTCAGGCTGAGTTCACTCACAGACATCCCTTTTAGTCAGTACCTGGTAGCCCGTTACGTATTGGCTTATACCTCTGACGTGCTAGTGGTTAAATCCACAACCAAGGTGTTGACGAGTCTTTAGAGTCCCCCACATTCAGTTACTCAGCTTTCGGGCGAAAGGTTGTAGAGGCAATATGGAGATATGGCAAGGTCCAAGCAGATACGTGCGGTATTGCACGGATCAGGATCTGACAGTTTGTACTATAGGCCGTATGGTTATATGGCAGGGTTTGATCAGATACGTGCGGTATTGCACGGATCAGGATCGAACAGATATTACTAGCCGGTTTTGGTATAAGCCAGATTCTAGTATAGTACAGTGGGGATTTTGTCTCATTGCATTTGTATTTCGGTCGAAATACAGATGCGGGTGTGTATGCACAGTATCGGGGTTTTCCTGTAATTTATTACGGGACCAGTTTTTCAGGAGTTGCCAGTTTGCTTTCCGTTTCGGTCGATTTCCATTGTTCCGTTCATTGGCCGAAGATTGGTGGAGGAGGGCTTATTTGCATTGTTGCAAATAAGCATTTGTGGAGGGGGTCTTTGCTTATTATTTGTATCATGATGAGCACCATACCTTGACCTTTTTGACTTGACTACTTCATGATGGCTTGACTTTGTAAGTATCATGGTTGTTGATTACTTGTTTTGGAGTGTAGGTTATGGTTGTGATCATTGGATTATTTCATCATCACTTGCTTTCCACCCACCCCCTTGTCTTTGTTCTTTCTCTCTCCAATCACACATGGAAAGGGGTGGGCCGGCCACTTTTGGAGGCATGAGGGAAATGCTTCTTTTTGTAGTGGGGAGAAAAATGACACATTCATTCTTTTGGTTATCACATTTTTTCTTCACCTCTCTCCAAGCTCTCTTTTCTTCCACCAAATGGCAAAGCTCCTACAACCCCAAATGAGACTTCTTCTCTAGATTTTCTACAGCAAATATTGGGCACGTCGAGTAGCCGGCTTCGTGCCCGAGTTGCCTCGGCATTGAGGTGGGAGCCCGTAAAAGAAGTAGGCGATGTGGTGCACTTCCGGCGAGGAGGAGGAGACGGCATATTCCGTAGGAGATCGGGACGACGACGAGAAGACCGGAGGACTCGGATCTGTCGGTATATCTCTCTTCCCTTTCTTGTTAGTAGCTTAGACTTGTTAATGGTTACGATCCGGATGTTTAGTGCGCGGTGGTGCCGGTTTGCTAAGTCCGCAAAATTAAAGTTTATCACCGCTTCCGCATTCCGGCGTCGGATTGACGGCCGGGGCGCCGCCGTGCACTTACAAGGAGGACCAAAGATCAAGCTCAATCACGGAGTCCCCATGGAGCTGAAGAAGACGGTAGAAGGCTGAAGGACACGTATCTTTCTGTATAACTCTCTATCACAGTAGCTAGATTTCCTTTATCTTGCTAGTTTCAATATTTGGTTAGAATCTAGGTAATGGTTTCTAGCGCCAAAGTTTTAAAAGTCAAAGTTTTTCATTCCGCAACAGTCGCGGATAACGACCAGGGCGCTGGGAACCCCAACATGGTATCAGAGCCATCCAAACATTACAAACTAGTAGTAGACGATACTTTAGATTCAAAACCGAAAAATTCCAATTTTCAAAAACCCATTCTCTGTTCGAAATTTTTTTGGTCTCTGAAAAAAAATTTAACAAGTGCAGAGGCTTACTCTTGATGTGTATATGACACACGATGAAAACGAGGCAAAACTACATTAGAAAATTCGCCAGATATCCTCTTTTCCCCACTTTGGGCGGTTTACTATTCACTTCTGCTCCTCATTTTCATCCAGCATCTTGGGTTTTGGAAATTGGTATTTTTGGTAATTTTGGTATTATTTGATCTGCCCCAGTTTTCACTTAGTGTTATCTTTGCTTTGGGGCAACTTGGAAAGTTTGGAGCTTGAAACTTTTGCATCGTTGAACTCTGTGATGTAGTGTATGTGTTTTCAAACGTCGTCTATTTACTTTATGTCATTTATACGGGGTTACACATACTTTCTCCTGTTGCTTTGATGTTTATATCTGTGATGGTTTATTCGGATTGTCGTGTTGGATAGCCCCTAGTGCAATGGTAGTTGTACAGCTTAGATTCATTTGTATATTCATTATTGCGGGGCGAGCGTCCGACATGTGGACTGTCGTTTCCGCCAGTTTGTATATTCTTTTATTAGGGCACAACCGGGTTGAGGTCGATATCACCATTGTATATATTTTTCTTTTCTGTACTAGGATTACCCCCGCGGAGGAGTGCTCGAATAGCCAGGTTCTAGAGGGCAACGGGCCCGCATCTCATGGCGTTGAGACCGATTATGCCATACTCTAGAATTGGCGGGCTATTCGCCGCACTTGTAAGGGGTATAGGATGACCCACGGAGAGGTGCTCAAGTTACCGGATTCTGTGAAGTGCTGGGTAGCCCATTCACTTCGTTGATTGGGGCTGCCTCACTTCCGGGATTGGCGGGTAACTTTCCACGCTCGTAGAGGTCATGGTTCTTCATTGCACAGACTATCCACACGACCGGGGAACGTTGAGTTTCATTTTCGGCTCAAATGAAACCCGGGGCTTCTAGATTATCCGCTATTCCATGTTGCTTATCGTTGTTCTATGATGTTCCTAATATCATGTCTGGAACGAATGGTTATATATATATATATATATGTATATATATATATATGTATATATATATATATATGTATATGTATATATATATATGTATATGTATATATATATATATATACGTTGTATATATTTTGCATCCGCGCCAGTCCAGCCCCCGCTCTGCCGGTAGTTAAGTAAGTTAACGGTGCATGACGGGGCCCCATGGCGAATGCGGATGGCATAAACGTACATTGTATTTTCTTTCTTTTCTGGTGTGATGGGATTTAATTGATGGGACCGCATTAATTTTGATTAATGCAAGGAAAAGAAACCTAATAAGATGTTGGAACAAATTTCGAAAAACTATAGTCATACTCTTTCGCTTTGCATGGTGGTATTCGGTTAGGAATATCCAGTACCTCATTCGAGGGGGCAAGAGCCTAGATCCCTTCACGGAGAGTGACCTCTTGAGCAAAAAGTTTATGTTGCTATAAATCACTCGGTTTTCTTCAAAACCACTAGTTTTAAAAAGCGGAGCCTAAACCACTCATTTTCAAAAGTACTAGGTTCCTTCAACGATATCAAGTTCAGTACGTTAAAGGGTTTTTCACCAAAAACCCAGCCGTAGCCCTCCGTCATTTTGGACGAGTAGTACCTAGTATTCGTGCTGCGTTTGTTGGATTTTGTCAAGGCGTAGTGTACGGTAGCTAGATATTGCTTGTCTGTTGCATAAAGATGCGATTATTTAGGACAATCGTATAGCCTTGTTGGCATTTGTCAAGGGTTTATACGAGTGGGTATAAATTAATCTAGGATAATGACGGGTTGAACTTGACTAGAGGTTTATGATTTGTTGACCTTTGTCAAGGTCATAAATCGCTAAGGGCAAAAACTACATCGGGAGTTTCAAATATACAGGAAACTTGCTAGTATTGCATACCTTCTGGAGTATGATAACTAGAGTGGCTCCATCTAGGTTATCACGCAATGATAGTTGGATCCCGATCCCACTGATGAGTAGGATTACTCTTTTGAGATATTTTTCACTTCACAATTAGCTAACTTATTAGGTGTCTAGAAAAGTGTTAACAGGGCTACGCCTCTGCGGAAATGAGGTTTATTTTAATTAGGCCTGTACGAGAGCACGGGGAACCTCCCTCAGAGTACCAACACTCACCTGGCTGAACGGTTAGTGAACTTGTAAGGTGCGAATTATCGAGACTAGTTTTCCTTATAAGGTTTGAAGGAAAATTCTAGGAAACTGTGGGAGCAATCCTGATTAGATAAACTAATAACCAATTTAATCTTGTAAGAGAGCACGCTGAGTGTTTTCTTTTCTCTATCTCCATGTAGCAACCAATTCCCGCCCTAATCAAGATAATAAAATGTATAACTTGACCGAACCAGTTTATTACACTGGGTTGGAGAACATCGGTTCGGCTTTAACTTGTGACAACTTTAATGAGTATAGGCAAGGAAAAGAGGACTGTAAGGAATTCCAGATGACCCTATTGAAGGAGAAGCATTCTAATGCTTCTTCTTCGGGTGTATTTATTATTGAAAACTGTTTTTCGGTCAACCCTACCTCCTGGGTACTAGATACCGGATCAGGATCTCATATCTGTAATTTATTATAAGGACTGAGAAAAAGTAGAATGGTTGGACCGGATGATATGTCCCCCAGAGTAGGGAACGGAGCACAAGCTAACGCTGCTGCCGTCGGCGAATATCACCTAGTATTGCCAAGCGGCAATACTATAATTTTGAACAATTACTACTGTATACATTCCATGCTATGAAACATCATATCGGTTTCTTTACTTGATAAAGATGGATATAAATTTGTTCTAGATAGAAATATCATGAACATTTACCTTAATCAGGTATTAGTTGTAGAAGGTACACTGTGCAATGGTATCTACGTTTTCAATCAAAACACGATTTTCAATGTACAAAACACACGCAAGAGGAAGAGTTCAGATACAAATGAAACCAACTTGTGGCATTATAGACTTGGTCATATCGGTGAGAAAAGATTAAGTAAGTTACATAAGGATGGATATCTGAATCCGTTCGAATTCTCATCCTATAAAACTTGTCAATCTTGTCTCAAAGGAAAGATGATCAAATCTCCGTTCTCCGGACACGGAGAAAAAGCTACAGAGCTCTTGGGACTCATACACAGTGATGTATGCGGTCCGTGTCTATACATTCAAGGGGTGGGTTCTTATACTTCATTACATTCACTGACGATCTCTCTAGATTCGGATATGTGTATCTTTTGAAACACAAATCTGAAACTTTTGAGAAATTCAAAGAATATAAAAACGAAGTAGAGAACCAGACTGGCAAAAGTATCAAAATCCTCAGATCTGATAGAGGAAGAGAGTACTTGAGTACGGAATTCCTAGAATACCTGAAAGAGAATGGTATTCTCTCTCAGTTTACTCCTCCGTACACACCACAGCACAACGGTGTATCGGAACGGAGGAACCGTACCCTTTTGGACATGGTTCGCTCCATGATGAGTAGCCGATCTGCCTCTTTCATTCTGGGGATATGTGGTTCTGACAGTGACATACTTATTGAATCAGGTTCCGTCCAAATCTGTGCCTAAGACTCCATATGAAATATGTATTGGAAAGAAATCATTTCTTAATCGTATTAGATATGGGGTTGTCCGACCTATGTAAAATACAAAATCCGGACAAACTTCAGGCACGATCGTTTCTATATATGTTTATGGGATATCCGAAGCGTTCGCTTGGATATCTGGTCTACCACACCGAGGAACAGAAGGTGTTTGTTGCTTGCCATGCCGTCTTTTTTTAGAAGGAATTTCTTGCAAGAGAAATTAGTGGGAGCACGATAGAACTAGAAGAAATTCAGGAACCACAAACTGAAAATGAAGATTTGGTGGAATCTCAGGATTCAATAATCTCGGACGAACCTCAGTCACTCCGCAGATCTAGTAGGATTTCTCGTCCGTCCGAGAGATACTACGGTTTTATTATAGATGGGGATCAAAAGGATTGTATCTTAGAAGAAAATGATCCTACTAGTTTTAAGCAGGCCATTACCAGTAGGGACTCTGATAAATAGCTGGATGCTATGCGATTCGAAATGGAATCTATGTATACAAACAAAGTTTGGACTTTGGATGTTGCTCCTCCTGGGGTGAAACCCGTTGGATGCAAGTGGATCTTGAAAAAGAAGATTGGTGTAGATGGACAGGTGGAGACCGATAAGGCTAAACTTGTTGCAATAGGTTTTCATCAAATACCAGAAGTGGACTATGACGAAACCTTTTCTCCAGTGGCTATACTGAAATCCATTCGGATCCTACTTGCCATTGCTGCCTACCATGACTATGATATCTGGCAAATGGACATTAAAATGGCTTTTCTGAATGGAAGTTTAGAAGAGTATGTTTATATGGATTAGCCGGAGGGATTCATAGACAGTTGGAGCAGCTGGGAGGTGTGTGTCACGACCCAATTTTAGGAACGTGACCGGCACTTAACCACATGACGTCAACAGGCGTAACGCAATTTAAGTAAGACGAAAACCCAGAAATCCAAACCATAAAAAAGAAGTAAGTGATAAAAACATTGTTAAAACATTTGGAAATCTCAAGTAAAAATCTTAAAGCTTAAGTTTATTTTCTTAAAAATTTTGGCAGCACCTCCTTTGTAAAACTAGCCCCGAAACGGGTTTCAAACACAGGATATAAATAAAGCATTCCCAAACGGGAGCAAATCACGCCCAAAGGCGGAAAACAATCACCATAAGCATGTATACGACGCCGTAGCGAAGAAATAGACAATAAAAATGAAAACAGCATAATGAGATAAAGCTACATAAGAAAAGCCGGCTCACATGAGCACGACACTCAGAGTCACATATAATACAATATCGATCCTCACAACTCGTCTCTAAGTCAATACATGTGTAAGTCCATGCTACCTTTCCCCGGTACTTACGGGATTGCGGAAGTGGTGAAAAACGATTTTCAAGAGGGTGGTAACATGGACTCAAAACCGGATCTTTGTTAAACAATCTATCTAAAAACCTAACTAGGAGTTGTTTAACTACTCGGTTAGGGGGTTATACCTTTCTTGAACTCCTTCATCTTCAACTCTTGTGGTGTATGGACCGGCCTCTCCTCGTCGTCTTCTCACGCCGAAGACGGATCCACCCGAAAGCTTCTAGCTTTGGCTTCTTCTTCGAACTTTGAAGATACTAGAACACTTGGCTTGCTAGGCCTTGTGAACTAGAATGAGTAGAGGATTGTTTTGGTGTCTTTTTATCTCTAAGGCAATGAGTCTTAACACATGAGAATGGTTTTCCTTGAGGTAGAGAGAGCAAGAGGAAGAGGGTGAGAGCAAGAGAATGAGAGAGCTCAAGAGAGAGAAAGCAAATCAAAGAATGAGACTCTCTTTTCTCATCCACCCTCTCATAATCCAAAAGCATCATGAGCCATAATGATAATCAAGTATTATGTGATGGTTCATATCATATCAAAAGCAATATCATTTTCATGCACTCATTTTGCAAACCACAACAAGCAAGCAAAAGTCTTTGCATGAAAATGACAACCATTGTAATGATGATGGTCAACTAGTCCAACCTAGTCAACCGGTCAACAAAGTCAACAAATTCAACCCCTTTACAACCATGTCACTATAATACTTAATTAATATTATTGCTAATCATATTTCTTATTCTCATTAGGGTTTAGCAAAAAGTCAATGGTCAACAGTCGACGGTCAACAACCCCAATGAGAATCCTCTGCCTCTGTCTCTCTGTCAACTGTGCATACACACCCGCATCCGCGTTCCGAGGAACACGAACACAAACGAGATAAAACCAATCCCAAAACGTACACTAGGATCTGGCTTAAACCAAAGCCCGCTAGAGTTAACTATCCGGACACTGAACGTGCACAAGTGCACGGATGTGACCGAACCCTGTCGCAAAACCATGCGACCTGTCGCAAAACCAGGCGACCTCTACTCTTTTGCCCAAAGGCGAATAGCTTTCTGTGTGGGACTCTAAAGACTCGACACTATGCTGGCAGTGGGTTTAACCACAGACCGCAAGCGGCACTAGTTGTGCGTAACGGTCCCCAGGTAGATGCCGACAAGAAGACTGACGAGGTGAAACCCATCTGAACTCCTACTGAGCCTGAATGTGACAATCTCCGTACAGTCCGGTATGTTCGTCTGATACATCGCATGGAGGGCGTAGGGGGCGGTAAACGTCAGTCCCCTAATAGCGGTACAAGTCGTGTCGGAGTGAAGACCAGAACACCCTGAGATAACACTGGAAACCTACCAGTATATCTCGCTTGCCCTGGCCAGGGACTACTCGTGTAATGGCTCTCCTAGACACAGCGCGATGTCAAGCCCTAATACCGGGAGAGACGAATCATGTCTAACCGTCACTGGCTCCAAGTGCTTCGGGACTGCACCCAAAAACTACCTGTTTGCACAACTCCTTTGAGCCGTGGTAGGGTAGTAATCAAAGTACAGTGGGAACACACTCGAGGCGAAGTGACAGTGTCAAGTCAGCGGACTAAGCTGTACTCATGTCACCTGGGAACTGATAACTGACGATAGGTATAATACCAACCAACAGTTCCCGACGAGTCCTGTCCAGTGTACTCGTAACCTAACAAGCACTCGCATACTATCTCAAGTACGACGTACTGACGGCTGTGGGACGACCGTCTCCCGTGCTGGGATGAGAAGCGCATACGCTAGTCTACTCCGAAGTATCGATGCCCTGTCTCGATAGTCCTACGACTAGGGACCTGTATAAGGATGTGCTTATAGATTACCCAGCCCCCACGAGTGTGACTGCCATCACAACGCTGGTAATCAAGCAAAGATCCTAAGGGCTCTACTAATATGTATAAGCAATATGCTAAAAGAAACACATGCACATATTAAAGTAGAAACAAACCAAGTAGCATACTACCATTTTGAGCAAGATTGTCTATACAAGGTGAATATCCCAACCTTCCATTAAGTAATATACATATTAGTATGATACAGTAATGGCCTCTAGGGCATATACACTAACAATCTCCCACTTGCACTAAGGACATGTACTGGCGTATCGAAGACCTATCATCTCGATCAGCCGCTCGAACTGAGTCTGGGGCAAGGCCTTGGTGAATGGATCGGCAGTGTTATCTTCTGTATTTACTCTCTTCACCTCGATCTCCTGGCGATCAACGATCTCCCTGATCAGGTGGTACCGCCTCAAAATGTGCCTGGACTTCTGATGGGACCTAGGTTCCTTCGCTAAAGCTATAGCTCCGTTGTTGTCACAATACAGCGGTATTGGATCAACACTGGTAGGAACCACCTGAAGCTCCGTGAGGAACTTCTTCATCCAGACAGCTTCCTTTGCAGCATCGCAAGCAGCTATGTACTCCGCTTCCATAGTTGAGTCAGCAACGGTTTCCTGCTTGGAACTCTTCCAGCAAACCGCCCCTCCATTGAGGGTAAAGACATAACCCAACATGGACTTGGAGTCATCCTTGTCACTCTGGAAGCTGGAGTCAGCAAAGGCCTCGATCTAGAGGTATTTTCCGCCATACACCAAGAACATCTCCTTAGTCCTTCTCAGGTACTTGAGAATGTTCTTTACTGCTATCCAGTGTTTCTCCCCTGGGTTCGACTGATACCGACTTACAACGCTCAATGCGTATGCTACATCTGGTCTGGTACACAACATCGCATACATAATAGAGCCTACCGCAGATGCGTAGGGTATTGATGACATGCGAGCCCTTTCCAAATCAGTCTTGGGAGACATCTCTTTGGAGAAGGTGATTCCGTGACAAGCCGGTAGATTACCGCGCTTGGAATCTTCCATACTGAATCGTTTCAGTATGGTGTCGATGTACCTGTTGGATATAGTGCCCTCAGAGTCAATTATTGGATTACAGGCACGTGATTGCAATGATTGAGGGAGGACCTATCCCGGTAGGACAGTCTTACTCGAGATGATAGTATGCTATCTGGTTTATCTTTATCATCATGTACTGCTTTAGGTGACCTGACAGGTCACTATTACACGTTGATAGAGCCCCTAGGATTCTTGCTTGACTGCCAGCAGTATGAGGGCGATCATATACGTGGGAGCTGGTAGTCTATAAGCATATCCTTAAAAGGTCCCTAGTCGTAGGAGTTTCGAGACAGGGCATCGATACTCCATTAGTAGACTAGTGTATACAGTCGAGATCCCGACGAGGGGCGGTGGCCGGTCTCACAAGCCACTGGTGTCAGTTGGTTCACCTAAGATGTATACAGGTGCTCATTGGGTTATGAGTACACCGGACAGGACTCGCCGGGAACCTGCTAGTTGGTCTTATACCAGATGTCAGATAGCAGTTCCCTGGTGACATGTGTACAGGTTAGTTCATCGACCTGAGATCGTCATTTGTCTCGTGTGAGTTCCCACTGTGCTTTGATTACTACCCTACCATGGCTCAAAGGAGTCGTGCAAACAGGTTTTAGTTGGGTACAGTCCCAAGCCACATGGAGGCAGTGAGCGGATCTGCAGGGGTTCGTCTCTCCCGGTATTGGGGGTGAGGTCGCGCTGTGTCTAGGAGAGCCATTACACAAAGCCCTCGGCCGAGGTAGGAGATTTACTGGTAGGTATTCCAGTAGTATCTCAGGGTGTTCTGGGCTACGCTCCGACACGACTTGTACCGCTTTTGGGGGTCTGACTTTTACCAACCCCCTAGGCCCGCCATGCGATGCTCATAGACGAACGGACCGGACTGTACGGATATTGTCACTGACAGGCTCAGTAGGGTGTCAGGATGAGTTCGCTCATCGACGTCCCTTTTGTTCAATAGCTGGTGGCCCGTCACGTATTGGCTTATACCTCTGACGTGCCAGTGGTTAAATCCACAGCCATAGTATTGACGAGTCTTTAGAGTCCACCACACATTCAGTTACTCAAGTTTCGGGCGAAACACTGTAGAGGCCGTATGGAGATATGGCAGGGTTCGATCAGATACGTGCGGTATTGCACGCATCGTGATCGGACGGATTTTACTAGCCGACTTTGGTTTAAGCCGGATTCTAGTTTAGTACAGTGTAGATTTTGTCTCTTTGCATTTGTATCCGGTCGGAATACAGATGCGGGTGTGTATGCACAGTATCGGGGTTTTCCTGTAATTTATTACAGGACCAGTTTTCTGGAGTTGCCAGTTTGCATTCCGTTCCGGCCGATTTTCCTTTGTTCTTTCCCGGCCGGACTTTTCCGATGGAGGGGGTTATTTGCAAGTTTGCAAATAACATTTGTGGAGGGGGTTTCTTGCACTTGTGACATTATGATATGATAAGCATCTTTGCTTTTTCATGATGGTTTGCCTTTTGAAATTAGAAAGGATTAGAGTTGATTTGAATTGGATTTGACCTTGTTATCATTCCTTTTGGATATGGTCACCCCTTCATGTTTCCTACACTCACCTCCCTCTTGCATTATGTTTTGAATCCCTCCACCATTCTCACAAGATATATGGCCGGCCACTACTAGATGAGAGAGAGAGGTTTTTCATTTTGGTATGAGGGAAATTTCATGATCTCATTTTTAGCTTGCTCACAAAATCCTTCTCCTCTCCAAAGTTCATATTGATTCCTCCATCAAGGCAACTTCGTATACCCCAATGAGACAAGCATTTCTACACTACATTCTACAGCAAATCTTGGGCACGTCGACTTGCCAGCTTCATGCCCGAGTTGCCTCGGTATTGAGGTGGGAGCCCGTAAAAGATGCAGGCGACATGGTGCCCTTCCGGCGAGGAGGCGACGACATGGAGACAGGACTTTCCGCGGGAGATCGGGACGATGACGAGAAGACCGGAGGACTCGGATCACTTGGTATACTTCTCTTCCCATCTCTTGTTAGCTAGTATAGGTTAATGGTTAACGATCCGGGTTTTATTGTCCGCGGTAGCGCCAGTTTCCAAGTAAGGAAACTTTTTGATTCCGCATTTTGGCCTCGGTAAGACGGCCGGGGCGCTACCGTGGCGCAACATGGTATCAGAGACACGCCATTAACCTAGTCTAGCTTGTTCTAATGTGTTTTACTTATCCGATCGACCAAAATTCCAAAATTCGCGTTTTGCATGCATCGGTTTTCTGTCGAATTTTTCCGGGCTCTAAAAATTTTTCAGGTTGTAGAAAACTAATGTACTGGAAGTTCTAAGAACACTGGAAAAATTTGATGACCCGATCCCTCCGTACGACCGCGGAACCGCGGCCATAACCCCCCTTTGGCCGCGGTTCCGCCGCAGGAATGTGGGTTCATGTCATCGTTTCTTTGCAGTGGGCTTGTGGGCTAAAAATAGGGGTTTTGGTATACTTTTTCTGGGCCCAGAATTTCTGTGAGTGCTACAGTATTGCTTGAGGGCCCACTTGTTAATTTTTGATCGATCGGATATTTTAAACACATTATTTCACAGTATTTACATTATATCTGCGACCGTGAATATCACTTGATCGGTAAATCCTGTCTAACTGCTATAGCCCGGTTAGTCGGATTTGCGAACGTGATTTTCACGTTGATGTTCTGTGTTTATGCTGTGATGTTGCGGATCGGTCGTGAGGGATAGCCTGGATGCAATGCTAGTACAGTTTTGTTTTATATGTACATTTGATATTGCGGGGCGAGCGTCCGACATGTGGACTGCCGTCACTGCCTGTTTGTATTATTCTTTTGGGGCACGACCTGGTTGCGGTCGATGTACCCTTTGTATGTATATTTTACTTTCTGTACTAGGATTACCCCGTGGAGGGGTGCACGGATAGCCGGGTTCTAGAGGGCAACGGGCCCGCATCTCATGGCATTGAAACGGAAGGGGCTTCACTCTAGGATTGGCGGGCTATTCGCCGCACTCGTAGGGGGTACAGGTTGGCCCAGGAGGGGTGCCCAAGTTACCGGATTCCGTGAAGTGCTGGGTGGTCCATTCACGGGGCTGAAGGGGGCTGCCTCGCTTCAGGACTTGGCGGGTGACTTGCCGCGCCCGTAGGGGTCTAGGTTTTCATTGCACAGGCTATCCACACGACCAGGGGAACGTCGGGTTTCAGCAGCGGCTCTGTGAAACCCGGGGCTTCCAGATATCTGTATTGTTCTGTGATGCTGTACATTTCTGTGATGTTGCTTTTTATCACGCCTTGAGCGAATATAATATATTGGTATATATATTAGTAGATGTTGTATATGTTTTTCATCCGCGCTAGTCCAGTACCCGCTCTGTCGTTAGTTAAGTAACCTAACGGGTGATGACGGGACCCAGTGGCGAATGCGGATGGCATATACGTACATCATTATTTTCGTTCTTTATTGGTGTGATCATATGATGGGACTGCGTTGATTCGGATCAATGCAAGATTAACAAACCTATTCTGATGTTGTTGGAACACTTTTTCAAAAAGTTGTTATTGCAAGGATGTTCTCTTTTGTTTTGCATAGTGGTATTTAGTTAGAATATCCTGCTCCTCAGTTGACGAGGCAAGGGCCGAGATCCCTTCACCGGGAGTGACCCCTTGGACAGAAGTTTGCGTCAGGGTAATAACTTCATTATAGCCGATTACTTTTTGCTTTGCATCGTGGTATTCATTTGGAATATCCTGCACCTCATTCTACGGGGAAAGAGTCGAGATCCCTTCACCGGGAGTGACCTCTTTAGCTAAGGGTTTTCGTCACTATATTTTATAAAAGGCTATGCAGTTCCTTCAACAATATCAAGTTCATTACGTTAAAGGTTTTTCGCCAAAAACCAGTCGTAGCCCTCCGTCATTTCTTATGGGTATTATTTAGTATTTGTGCTGCGTTTGTTGACTCCGTCAAGGCGTAGTGTACTGTAGCTAAGTGGTGCTTGTTTGTTGCATAAATGGGATTGGTTAGGACAGTCGTGCGGCCTTGTTGACTCCGTCAAGGGCACGTACGGGTGGGTTTAATGCAATCCAGATAATGGCGGGTTGAACTTGACTAAGACTCTTTGATTTGTTGACTCCGTCAAGGTCACTTGAGTCCTAAGAGTAAAAATCACATCGGGAGTTTCTAAAGAAACTGAAACTTGCCAGGCATGCGCATACCTTCTGGAGTGTGGTGACTTGAGTGGATTCCGTCAAGTTATCATGCGATGATAGTTGGATCCCGATTCCCACTGATGAGTTGGTTTACTCCTCGGGTGATCCCGGCTAATTCTTTTTTCAGGTTTGGAGAAGAATTTGACGTTACAGTGGGAGGTTTCCTGATTAGATAAAGTGATAACCATTCTGATCTAGGTTAGAGTGCACGCTGAGTGTTTCTTTTCTCTCTCTCTTTGGCAGCGACCATTGACCCGACCCTAGACTATGACTCGGTGACCAAGTTGACCGAACCTTCTTAACTCTAGCTTTTGGATTGTCAGAGTTGCAAACCTCTTTGCCACTCCTGCTTTTATCCTTTTCTCCGGGACACCCCGTATTATTACGAACGTCCACTTCCATTGGACAAAACCATCGTATGGTTATATATGAACTCGAAGGACTTCGAGGATGGTTTCTGGTTATGGAGAAAACGAATAGGACTATTCAGTTGTCTTTTCCTTTTACCTTCTCTCTCAGGTTGCGAGTACTCCTTGGTTTAGGAGTAGTACACCTATTACGCAAATTGGATAGTCTTCTTCCAAACCTTAGGCTGGTGCCGAACGATGGGGAATGAAGAAAACCAATTAGCATAACGATGGTGTGCAGAAGGTATTAAGTTAAGACAAAGCAAGGGATTAGTAGGAGGGCAAAGTAAATTGCGAATGATATTCACGACCAAACCAAGTATTTTTTCGCCAATCCTAAATCACCTTTGTATTTATCCAGGACACTCCGTATCACTACGAAGATCCACAGTTTATTGGATACTCCATCGTATGGTTATATACGAACTCGAAAGGAACTTGTTCCAGTTCGGGGATGGATTCTGGTTCAGGAGAAATAGGAATAAAGTACATCCAGGTGTCTTTTATCTTCACCTTCTCTCGCGTTGCAAGTGCTCCTAGGATTAGGACAGTACACCCTTTATGCTTATTGGATAGTCTTCTTCCAAACCATAGGCTGGTGCCGAACGGTAGGGAAGGAAGAAAACCATTTGGCTTAAAGGGGTGTGCAGAAGGTAATGACTAAAGACATATAAAGGGATTTGGAAAGGTGGCAAAGAATTATACGGTTACAGTTGTGAATCTGGATAATGGAAGAGGCATTACTAGGAATACCAGGATACCCCAACGAAACATTTCAATGTTTCAGTTTCACTGTGTACTGTTAATAGAAAACTGATTTCCCAATTAGACACTTGCTCCAGGGTATGTATTTACCAGGTATGATTCTCACATCTGTATGGTTTTACACATGATGAGTGGGAGTAAGTTATTGGGAATTAGGTGATCATCCTCATTATATCGGGATTCGTTGGAATTGGTGATATTTGAGGAAGTCACCTGGGTTGTTTGCCGGTCGGCAATTATTTGGTTTTGAATATCCGCTGTTATGCACCAATTTCAAATTGATATATCTGTACGTCTATTTTTATAGAGTGAGATATACCTTTTGAAGTTATGTCGATGACATTTACCTATATCAGTGGATGGTTAAGTAAGGAGCATTAAACAGCGGTGTAATTCTTCTTAACCATAAGTACAGTTTTCAGCCTACGACACACAGTGAATGAGTCATCAGACTAAAGGGACTTATACAGAGTATTGTATGTTGTCCAGCATCCATCAGGACAGAGGGGTTGGTCCTCGTACTATATTCAGTTTACTTATGACTTCTCTAGTTTTTAGACAGGTGTTTCGTGGAAACACAGGGTCTGAATTTTGAGAAGTTATAGGTATTTGAATAAAGTAGAGAACCAGGTATTGCAAGTATCGGGATTCTTCAAAGTGATCGAAGATGTAGATACTTGTGTATGGTATTCAGTTGATAGTAACGGTTAAGAGAACTTGTTTCTCTTTCAGGTTACTCATAATTGGAAGCATTCCTAAGTTGAGTAACGCTGATCGGCCTCCTTCCATTTAGTTGACATGCACTGGAGACAGCTGCATGATTTGAATCTGGTTCAATTAAATCAGTGCCTCTGGTTCTATATTGGATATAGAACAGTTCATATCTTAACGATGTTAAGGTACGGGGAGTTGTCCGGCTTATGCTTAAAACCAGACACTGGACAACTCAAGGCACGTTTCTGTAATGGCTGTTTGTGGGTTGACCCAGGCTATGACGAGGGTTGATTTTCTACCATCTGGAAGATTAATAGTGATATTGTTCTTGACTCACCACAGTTTTAATAAAAATGGATTTTTTCAGAAAACAGTAGTGGGAGTATGGTAGAACTGGAAGTAATTCCAGAACCACAAACGATTACTGAAGATTTGATAAGGAACCTAAAGATTCAATCTGGTTTGACATTCCATTGGCCACTCCGCAGATATGGTGGGTAACCTCAGGCACCCGAGAGGTACTTCGGTATGCTCAAGGACGGTGGCAGAGAGGTTCTTGTTTACCCAGACTTGCCATTGCTGTTGTTCCAGACTGTGAGACCTGGCAGGAGGATGAGTATAGCGTCGTTCTGAACTGGCTTCAGAATTGTACGTGTATATGACTCTGCCAGAGGGTTGTCGTAGTCAGTGGGAGCAACGGAAGCATTGGTGGACTGTTGGCTTATGTCTATTTATAGACTAAAGCAGATATAGCGGAGATAGATCATCAATTTCTGATGTGACAGTCATAGGTTTGACTTCATCAGAATAGGGGATGGATCTGTTGAGAAGATAGTAGGGTGTGATGTCATGGTATTTGGATGACATACACAGAGTAGGAAGAGATATTCCTATACTACGATCGGTTATACTTTGGTCGTCACACAGTGGTTTCTCCACATGGGACTTGGACATTATATCAAACATACTGGTTACTAGATCTATGGTTTTAGATCTAGATTTGGGTGGTTTCCCAATCAGGGTACTTAGACAGCATTCTAAGAGTATTTAGAATGGACGACTCCTGGCACGGTAGTGTACCTGCAGGTAATGGAGTCACCCTCTCTAAAGGTGTCTTACAGACTAAAGGGGAGAGGGATGTGCATGATTGACAGATCACTTGCTTAGGCAATTGAGTCAATCATGAGATGTCAAAGTACCACACCAGATGTTGTTCTTGCACTAGATGCAATAAGTTGATATTGATCCAATCCTGGAGAAACAGTCGGAAGCAGTTTTAGAACATAAGTGGATGTTCTAGGGATATGATAACGACAGCCTCTTTAGAGAGACGGTTATCATTCCAGGCTTCCAAGGTGACCTGGACGACAAGGAGGTTGTCAGAGTTATAGTTTTCCTTCTGATGAGGGGCAGTATTTTGGACAGGTGGTCCAAGGCAATACTGAGGGAGGCTTGGCGCAGGATACTGATTAAGTTTGGTTGACGATACAGTCTAAGAAGTTTGGATTTGGAGTTCATTTATGAGCTAGGTCCCATCAGACATCCAGACATTCTAAGACAGGTATTGCTCATTTCGGGAGATGGCATTCTCTGCGAACTTGAGATATAGAAAGACATAGAAAGAAACATCAAGGCGGATCCACTCACTGAGGCTATTCCTCGAACGCAATAGTTTCGCAAACAAGTTTTGTGAGACTGACAAGTAGAGGAGTTGGGTGTTCGGTATCACACGGGCTGTGAGTATGCGACATCGCAATAATTAACCTTGAGTGCAAGTGGGAGATTGTTGGAGATTGTTAGTTTATATGCCCTAGAGGCCATTACTGTATCATACTAGTATGTATATTACTTGATGGAAGCTTGGGATATTCACAGTTGTACAGACAATCTTGCTCAATATAGTAGTATGCTACTTGGTTTGTCTCTGCTTTAATGTGTACATGTGTGTTTATTTATTATATCACCTATACGCATTAGTAGAGCCCTTAAGATCTTTGCTTGATTACCGGCGTTGTGATGGCGATCACACTCGTGGGGGCTGGGTAATCTACAAGCACATCCTTATACACGTCCCTAGTCGTGGGAGTACCGAGATAGGGCATCGATACTCCGGAGTAGACTAGCGTATGCGCTTCTCATCCCAGCACGGGAGACGGTCTGTCCCACAGCCGTCAGTACGTCGTACTTGAGATAGTATGCGGGTGCTCGTTAGGTTACGAGTACACTGGACAGGACTCGTCGGGAACTGATGGTTGGTATTATACCTATCGTCAGTTATCAGTTCCCAGGTGACATGAGTACAGCTTAGTCCGCTGACTTGACACTGTCACTTCGCCTCGAGTGTGTTCCCACTGTTCTTTGATTACTACCCTACCACGGCTCTACTGAGTCGTGCAAACAGGTAGTAGTTGGGAGCAGTCCCGAAGCACTTGGAGGCAGTGACGGTTAGACAGGATTCGTCTCTCCCGGTATTGGGGGTTGACATCGCGCTGTGTCTAGGAGAGCCATTACACGAGTAGTCCCTGGCCAGGGCAAGCGAGATATACTGGTAGGTTCCAGTGTTATCTCAGGGTGTTCTGGGCTTCACTCCGACACGACTTGTACCGCTATTAGGGGTTTGACGCTTGCCGCCCCCCTAGGCCCGACATGCGATGTATCAGACGAACAGACCGGACTGTACGGAGATTGTCACATATAGACTCAGTAGGAGTTCGGATGGGTTTACCTCATCGGCCTTCTTATCGACATCTACCTGGGGACCATTACGTACAGCTAGTGCCGCTTGCGGTCTGTGGTTAAACCCACTGCCAGCGTAGTGTCGAGTCTTTAGAGTCCCACACAAAGAGTTTCCCTGCACTGAGCGAAACGTGTAGAGGCCGTATGGTTTTACGGCAGGGCTGCGATCACTTACGTACACTTGTGTACGTATGATGTTCGGGCAGGCAGTACTAGTGGGCTTTGGTTTAAGCCAGATCCTAGTATTGCACGGATGGATTTGTTTTGTCTTCTGCGCATCCGCATTCTACGGAATACGGATGCAGGTGTGTATGCACAGTTTTCTGGAGCGATGAAGGAGGAGGTGCCTCATTAGGGTTTTGGCAGATGGTTCGGCCAAAACCGCTATGTGGCAGGCTCATTAGGGTTTTGACAGTTGATTCGGTCAAAACCATTTTGAGGCCGACTCATTAGGGTTTCGACAGTTCGTTTGGTCGAAACCGTTATGAGCCGGGGACATTATTTACTAATCCTTTCATTGATAATTTTGTTATGGCTAATTACATTGACCATTTGACCATCTTGACTTTGTTGACCATTTGACCAAAGTTGACTTGGATCTTCTTAGAAGATCTAAAGTATTCTTTGGTTTTCTTTTTATTTAGTTATGATAATGGTCATGTCATTTGTAGCCATCACCTTTATCTTGATGGGATTAGTAATGATGATGTTTGTGCATTATTTGCAACCATGGTTGTTTTTCTTTTGTTCATAATATTATTCTCATTCTCTCTCTTGAAATGAGAAGCTCCATGGTTGCTAGAAAATCTCCTTCTTCTTCCTCCTCTTGTTTTGATCTTTTGATCTCATGTGTTGAGAGATAAAGATTTCACAAAGACAAAGCCATCCCTTCATCACTTCTACACATCCTAGGGCTTTTAGATTAGCTATCTCCTTGCCCTAGTTACCTCGGCTTGAGGTGGAGCTCGGTGTACATCTTTCGGGTGGATCGTCTTCGACTCAAGGAGGCCGCGGAGGTGACCGAAGTCCGGATCAACCATTGAGCAAGCAAAGAGAACCACAACAAGAAGAGAAGAACAACCAAGAAGAAGGACAACAAGAAGAGAAGGAGTTCAAGTTGAGGTATAACCACTTTGCCGAGTAGTTAACTCTTCTTTGCAAGTATGCTAGTTTAGTTTAGCAAAGATCCGGCTTTTACGGTCCATGTTACAAAGTTTAGAAAAATTTTGATTTACCGTTTCCGCAACCCCGTAAGTACCGGGAGAGGTAACGTGGACCTAACAGTAGTATCAGAGCCTAACTAAACTTAAACTAGCTTGGTAGTGAAGTGTAACGAAGTTCGGAACTGAAAAATCACAAAACCGGAAAAACTAAAACCCTAAGTTTCTGTTGAAATTTTTTCTGCTCTAAATGAAAAATTTTATACTCCTAAATTCGGCTCAGGGTTTTGTTTGAACACCCATGAAAAACGATCCACTGTTTCATTCAAACCGCCGCGGTTCCGCGGCACTAGGTAGGCATGTGCCGCGGAACCGCCGCAGTTTGTCGTCTTCTCTGCATCGTTTTTCGTGCAGCGTGTGTCTGTGTTGGTTTTGGGATTTTTAAAATATATTATATGTGCCCAGATTTTCCAGAACAGAAATTTACTTTTGGGGTCCTATAATTCCGTATTTTTTCCGAACTTCACTGCACTTTGGCTATGTTGGTTATATCTGTGATGTTTGCATGTATTGAACGTCGGCTAATCGCTATAAGTCGATTGGTCGGGGTTATACATGATCTGTGTTTGATATTGGAATGTGTATATGAATGTGTTGGACTGTCGCGGGTGAATAGCCGGGGTGGATGTGAGATGAGCTTTTGTTTTTCTTTCATTCATTGTAAATGTAAATTGATGTAATATTATTATTTGTTTGGCCGCACAACCGGGTCGGGGTTGTAGCCGTCATTGTATAATTCTTTTTACTATTTTTGCTCCTAGGATAGACCCATGGAGGGGTGCACAAACTGCCGAGTACTTGGCGGGTAGTTTGCCGCACCCATAGGGGTCTTGGGTGGGGTATTTGGCTATTCACCGCGACCGTGTTATCCGCTTTTCGTTCCAGGCTCGAAAGGATTGCGGATTGCTAGTATATCCAATGTATTCATCTGTGATCTGTAATGTCTATCATTGCTTTCTATTTAGGCGTTGCTTATGTTTTACAGCCGCGCTAGCCCAGCCCCCGCTCTGTCGTTAGTTAAGTAACCTAACAGGTGATGACGGGACCCCGTGGCGAATGCGAATTGCATAAGCGTACACCATATTTTGGTTGTTTTCTGCAATGGTAGAATTAAATGATGGGATGCATTAAAAGAACTAATGCAAGAAAGTAAACCTAAAAGACGTTGTTGGAACAATTTTTCAAAAAGCTGTTATTGCAAGGACGTTCATTTTTGTTTTGCATCGCGGTATTCGATTATGAATGCCCAGCACCTCAGTCGACGAGGCAAGGGCCGAGATCCCTTCACCGGGAGTGACCCCTTGGACAAAAGTTTGCGTCAGGGTAATAACTTCACTATAGTCGATTATTCTTGCTTTGCATCGAGGTATTCAGTTTGGAATATCCTGCACCTCATTCGACGAGGAAAGAGCCGAGATCCCTTCACAGGGAGTGACCTCTTTAGCAAAAGTTTTCGCCACTATATTTTCAAAAAGGTTACCAGGTTCCTCCAACGATATCAAGTTCATTACGTTAACGGGTTTTTCGCCAAAAACCCAGCCGTATCCCTCCGTCATTTCTTACAAGTAACACTTAGTATTCGTGCTGTGTTTGTTGACTCCGTCAAGGCGTAGTGTACGGTAGCTAAGTGCTTCTTGTTTGTATTGGTATATGGGATTGATTAGGACAGTCGTATAACCTTGTTGACTCCGTCAAGGGTTATGCGGGTGGGTTTAATGCAATCCAGATAATGACAGGTTGAACTTGAGTAGGACTCTTTGATTTGTTGACTCCGTCAAGATCACTTGGGTCCTAGGGGCAAAAACCACATCGGGAGTTTCAAAAGAACTGAAACTTGCAGATTTAGCATACCTTCTGGAGTGTGGTGACTAGAGTGGATTCCATCTAGGTTATCACACAATGACAGTTGGATCCCGATCCCACTGATGAGTTGGTTTACTCTCGGGAGATTATTTCACTTAACGATCAATGCTACAAACCTAGTAGGTGTCTAGAAAGGTGTTAGCGGGGTTACGCCCCCAGGGAAAAGAGGTTCTTTAATTAAGGAACTTCGCGAAAGCGTTGGAAAACCTCCCTCGAAGTACCGACACTAAGCCTGGCTGAAAGGTTAAGCAAGTATTGTGACGTGAATTAAAACCCGGCTAGTTCTTCTTTTAAAAGGTTTTAAGCAGAATTTAAGGAAACAGTGGGAGACATCCTGGTTAGATAAATTAATAAACCAATCTAATCTTGCAAGAGCATACGCTGAGTGTTTCTTTTCTCTCTCTCCAGGCAGCAACCTTTTCACGCCCTAATCAAGATAATAAAATGTATCGCTTGACCGAACCGAATTCTTATTCGGGACTGGGGAAAGTTGGTTCAGCTCTAACTTGTGACAACAGTCATGAGTATGAGAATGGGAAAGAGGAAAGTATGGACTTCCAGGATACCCAGTTGAAGAAGAAGCATGGTTTTGCATCTACTTCAGGTGTTCTTGTAATTGAGAACTGTTTTACGGTCAGCCCTACCTCCTGGGTACTTGATACCGGATCAGGATCTCATATCTGTAATTTATTGCAAGGACTGAGAAAAAGTAGGAAAGTTGCACCGGGTGATATGTCGCTCAGAGTAGCGAACGGAGCACAAGTTAATGCGGCAGCCGTCGGTGAATATCACCTAGTATTGCCAAATGGCAAGACTATGATTTTGAACAATTGTTACTATGTACCCTCCATGGTTTGCAACATCATATCAGTTTCTTTACTCGATAAAGATAGATATAAGTTTGTTCTTGAAAAGAATATCATGAACATTTACCTTGATAAGGTACTGGTTGCAGAGGGTACACTGTTTAATGGTATCTACGTTCTAAATCAGAATACAGTTCTCAATATACAAAACACACGCAAGAGGAAGAATTCAGATACGAATGAATCCTACTTGTGACATTGTAGACTTGGTCATGTCGGAGAGAAAAGACTGAGTAAGTTGCATAGAGATGGACTATTGAATGCGTTCGAGTTTTCATCTTATGAAACTTGTCAGTCTTGTCTCAAAGGGAAGATGACCAAATCTCCGTTCACCGGACATGGAGAAAGAGCAAGAGAGCTCTTGGGACTCATACACAGTGATGTGTGTGGTCCAATGTCTATACATGCAAGGGGTGGTTTCTCATACTTCATCACATTCACTGACGATCTCTCTAGGTTCGGATATGTGTATCTGATGAAACACAAATCTGAAGCTTTTGAGAAATTCAAGGAATTCAGAAAGGAAGTAGAGAACCAGATTGGCAAAAGTATCAAGATCCTCCGGTCTGACAGGGGAGGGGAGTACTTAAGCACGGAATTCCTAGATTACTTAAAAGAGAATGGTATTCTCTCTCAGCTTACTCCTCCTTATACACCACAGCACAACGGTGTTTCGGAGCGGAGGAATCGTACCCTATTGGATATGGTTCGCTCCATGATGAGTAGTGCTGAGTTGCCTCTTTCATTTTGGGGACATGCGCTTCAGACAGCGGCGTACCTATTGAACTATGTTCCATCCAAATCAGTGCCTAAGACTCCATATGAAATATGGAGTGGAAGAAATCCGTATCTTAAGCGATTTAAGATATGGGGTTGTCCGGCCTATGTGAAAACACAGAAACCGGACAAGTTAGAGGCACGGTCAGTTCTCTGTAAATTTGTGGGATATCCTAAAGATTCACTAGGATATCTGTTCTACCACACTGAGGAACAGAAGGTGTTTGTATCTCGCCACGCTACCTTCTTAGAAAGGGAGTTTCTTGCAAAAGAAGCTAGTGGGAGTTCGGTAGAACTGGAAGAAATTCAGCGACCACAAAATGTAACTGAAAATTTGGAGGAACCGCTAGATTCAATGACCCCAAACGAACCTCAGCCACTCCGCAGATCTGGTAGGATTTCTCATCCTCCCGAGAGATACTACGGTTTTCTCATAGACGGGGATCGAGAGGATTGCATCTTGGAAGAAGATGACCCTACCAGTTTCAGGCAGGCCATTATCAGTAGGGACTCTGATAAGTGGCAGGAAGCAATGCAATCCGAAATGGAGTCCATGTACGCCAATAAAGTGTGGACCTTGGATATTGCTCCACCTGGGGTAAAACCCGTTGGATGCAAATGGATCTACAAAAGGAAACTTGGTGTAGATGGGCAGGTGGAAACCTATAAAGCTAGACTCGTTGCAAAAGGTTTTCGTCAAAGACCTGGTTTGGACTATGACGAGACTTTTTCTCCAGTGGCTATGCTCAAATCCATTCGGATCCTACTTGCCATTGCTGCCTTCCATGACTATGAAATCTGGCAGATGGATGTTAAGACGGCTTTCCTAAACGGTTGTTTGGAAGAGTGCGTTTACATGGATCAACCAGAAGGTTTCGTAGACAGTGGGAGCAGCGGAAGGGTGTGCAAGTTACTTAAATCCATTTATGGATTAAAGTAGGCATCGCGGAGCTGGAACATCTGTTTTGATGAGGCAATCAAGGAATTTGATTTCATCAAGAACGAAGATGAACCCTGTGTATATAAGAAGATTGTAGGACGAACTGTCGTATTCCTAGTCTTATACGTGGACGACATTCTTTTGATAGGAAATGATGTTCCTATACTACAATCGGTCAAGCTATTTTTGTCACAAAGGTTCTCCATGAAGGACCTGGGTGATGCCTCGTACATTCTGGGGATCAAGATCTATAGAGATAGATCCAAGAGACTATTGGGACTTTCGCAGTCCAGGTACATAGAGACCGTACTAAAGAGATTTAGTATGGAGGGTTCCAAGCGCGGTAACATACCCGCATTGCACGGAATTACCCTCTCCAAGAAGATGTCTCCTAAGACTGACGAGGAGAGGGTTCGCATGAGCACTATACCCTACGCTTCGGCGGTAGGATCTATAATGTATGCGATGCTATGTACAAGACCAGATGTAGCTTACGCGTTGAGCGCGGTAAGCCGGTATCAGTCAGAGCCAGGGGAGGACCACTGGACAGCAGTGAAGAACATTCTCAAGTACCTAAGAAGGACTAAGGAGATGTTCCTGGTTTACGGTAATGGAGACCTCAGGGTCGAGTCTTTTACCGATTCAAGCTTCCAGAGTGACAAAGATGACAGCAAGTCCGTCTCGGGTTTTGTGTTTACCCTCAACGGAGGGGCGGTATGTTGGAGGAGTTCCAAGCAGGATACCGTCGCAGACTCGACGATGGAGGCTGAATACATTGCTGCAAGCGATGCCGCAAAAGAGGCGGTCTGGATAAAGAAGTTCATTAGTGAACTTCAGGTGGTTCCGTCCATTGTTGACCCAATACCTTTGTATTGCGATAACAATGGAGCTATAGCTTTAGCGAAGGAACCAAGGTCCCATCAGAAATCCAGGCACATCTTAAGGCGGTATCACCTGATCAGGGAGATCATTGATCGACAGGAGATCGAGGTGCGGAGAGTGGACACAAAGGACAACACTGCGGACCCATTCACGAAGGCTTTACCCCAGACTCAGTTCGAGCGGCTGATCGAGATGATAGGTCTTCGATACGCCAGTACATGGCCTTAGTGCAAGTGGGAGATTGTTAGTGTATATGCCCTAGAGGCCATTACTGTATCATACTAGTATGTATATTACTTGATGGAAGCTTGGGATATTCACAGTTGTACAGACAATCTTGCTCAATATAGTAGTATGCTACTTGGTTTGTCTCTGCTTTAATGTGTACATGTGTGTTTATTTATTATATCACCTATACGCATTAGTAGAGCCCTTAGGATCTTTGCTTGATTACCGGCGTTGTGATGGCGATCACACTCGTGGGGGCTGGGTAATCTACAAGCACATCCTTATACACGTCCCTAGTCGTGGGAGTACCGAGATAGGGCATCGATACTCCGGAGTAGACTGGCGTATGCGCTTCTCATCCCAGCACGGGAGACGGTCTGTCCCACAGCCGTCAGTACGTCGTACTTGAGATAGTATGCGGGTGCTCGTTAGGTTACGAGTACACTGGACAGGACTCGTCGGGAACTGATGGTTGGTATTATACCTATCGTCAGTTATCAGTTCCCAGGTGACATGAGTACAGCTTAGTCCGCTGACTTGACACTGTCACTTCGCCTCGAGTGTGTTCCCACTGTTCTTTGATTACTACCCTACCACGGCTCTACTGAGTCGTGCAAACAGGTAGTAGTTGGGAGCAGTCCCGAAGCACTTGGAGGCAGTGACGGTTAGACAGGATTCGTCTCTCCCGGTATTGGGGGTTGACATCGCGCTGTGTCTAGGAGAGCCATTACACGAGTAGTCCCTGGCCAGGGCAAGCGAGATATACTGGTAGGTTCCACTGTTATCTCAGGGTGTTCTGGGCTTCACTCCGACACGACTTGTACCGCTATTAGGGGTCTGACGCTTGCCGCCCCCCTAGGCCCGACATGCGATGTATCAGACGAACAGACCGGACTGTACGGAGATTGTCACATACAGACTCAGTAGGAGTTTGGATGGGTTTACCTCATCGGCCTTCTTATCGACATCTACCTGGGGACCGTTACGTACAGCTAGTGTCGCTTGCGGTCTGTGGTTAAACCCACTGCCAGCGTAGTGTCGAGTCTTTAGAGTCCTACACAGAGAGTTTCCCTGCACTGAGCGAAACGTGTAGAGGCCGTATGGTTTTACGGCAAGGCTGCGATCACTTACGTACACTTGTGTGCGTATGATGTTCGGGCAGGCAGTACTAGTGGGCTTTGGTTTAAGCCAGATCCTAGTATTGCACGGATGGATTTGTTTTGTCTTCTGCGCATCCGCATTCTACGGAATACGGATGCAGGTGTGTATGCACAGTTTTCTGGAGCGATGAAGGAGGAGGTGCCTCATTAGGGTTTTGGCAGATGGTTCGGCCAAAACCGCTATGTGGCAGGCTCATTAGGGTTTTGACAGTTGATTCGGTCAAAACCATTTTGAGGCCGACTCATTAGGGTTTCGACAGTTCGTTTGGTCGAAACCGTTATGAGCCGGGGACATTATTTACTAATCCTTTCATTGATAATTTTGTTATGGCTAATTACATTGACCATTTGACCATCTTGACTTTGTTGACCATTTGACCAAAGTTGACTTGGATCTTCTTAGAAGATCAAAAGTATTCTTTGGTTTTCTTTTTATTTAGTTATGATAATGGTCATGTCATTTGTAGCCATCACCTTTATCTTGATGGGATTAGTAATGATGATGTTTGTGCATTATTTGCAACCATGGTTGTTTTTCTTTTGTTCATAATATTATTCTCATTCTCTCTCTTGAAATGAGAAGCTCCATGGTTGCTAGAAAATCTCCTTCTTCTTCCTCCTCTTGTTTTGATCTTTTGATCTCATGTGTTGAGAGATAAAGATTTCACAAAGACAAAGCCATCCCTTCATCACTTCTACACATCCTAGGGCTTTTAGATTAGCTATCTCCTTGCCCTAGTTACCTCGGCTTGAGGTGGAGCTCGGTGTACATCTCTCGGGTGGATCGTCTTCGACTCAAGGAGGCCGCGGAGGTGACCGAAGTCCGGATCAACCATTGAGCAAGCAAAGAGAACCACAACAAGAAGAGAAGAACAACCAAGAAGAAGGACAACAAGAAGAGAAGGAGTTCAAGTTGAGGTATAACCACTTTGCCGAGTAGTTAACTCTTCTTTGCAAGTATGCTAGTTTAGTTTAGCAAAGATCCGGCTTTTACGGTCCATGTTACAAAGTTTAGAAAAATTTTGATTTACCGTTTCCGCAACCCCGTAAGTACCGGGAGAGGTAACGTGGACCTAACAGAGATAGTGCCCTCAGAGTCAATTATTGGATCACAGGCACGTGATTGCAATGATTGAGGGAGGACCTATCCCGGTAGGACAGTCTTACTCGAGATGATAGTATGCTATATGGTTTATCTTTATCATCGTGTACTGCTTTAGGTGACCTGACAGGTCGCTATTACACGTTGATAGAGCCCCTAGGATTCTTGCTTGACTGCCAGCAGTATGAGGGTGATCATATACGTGGGAGCTGGTAGTCTATAAGCACATCCTTAAAAGGTCCCTAGTCGTAGGAGTTTCGAGACAGGGCATCGATACTCCATTAGTAGACTAGTGTATACAGTCGAGACCCCGACGAGGGGCGGTGGCCGGTCTCACAAGCCACTGGTGTCAGTTGGTTCACCTAAGATGTATACAGGTGCTCATTGGGTTATGAGTACACCGGACAGGACTCGCCGGGAACCTGCTAGTTGGTCTTATACCAGATGTCAGATAGCAGTTCCCTGGTGACATGTGTACAGGTTAGTTCATCGACCTGAGATCGTCATTTGTCTCGTGTGAGTTCCCATTGTGCTTTGATTACTACCCTACCACGGCTCAAAGGAGTCGTGCAAACAGGTTTTAGTTGGGTACAGTCCCGAGCCACATGGAGGCAGTGAGCGGATCTGCAGGGGTTCGTCTCTCCCGGTATTGGGGGTGAGGTCGTGCTGTGTCTAGGAGAGCCATTACACAAAGCCCCCGGCCGAGGCAGGAGATTTACTGGTAGGTATTCCAGTAGTATCTCAGGGTGTTCTGGGCTACGCTCCGACACGACTTGTACCGCTTTTGGGGGTCTGACTTTTACCAACCCCCTAGGCCCGCCATGCGATGCTCATAGACGAACGGACCGGACTGTACGGATATTGTCACTGACAGGCTCAGTAGGGTGTCAGGATGAGTTCGCTCATCGACTTCCCTTTTGGTCAATAGCTGGTGGCCCATCACGTATTGGCTTATACCTCTGACGTGCCAGTGGTTAAATCCACAGCCATAGTATTGACGAGTCTTTAGAGTCCACCACACATTCAGTTACTCAAGTTTCGGGCGAAACGCTGTAGAGGCCGTATGGAGATATGGCAGGGTTCGATCAGATACGTGCGGTATTGCACGCATCGTGATCGGACGGATTTACTAGTCGGCTTTGGTTTAAGCCGAATCCTAGTTTAGTACAGTGTAGATTTTGTCTCTTTGCATTTGTATCCGGTCGGAATACAGATGCGGGTGTGTATGCACAGTATCGGGGTTTTCCTGTAATTTATTACAGGACCAGTTTTCTGGAGTTGCCAGTTTGCATTCCGTTCCGGCCGATTTTCCTTTGTTCTTTCCCGGCCGGACTTTTCCAATGGAGGGGGTTATTTGCAAGTTTGCAAATAACATTTGTGGAGGGGGTTTCTTGCACTTGTGACATTATGATATGATAAGCATCTTTGCTTTTTCATGATGGTTTGCTTTTTGAGATTAGAAAGGATTAGAGTTGATTTGAATTGGATTTGACCTTGTTATCATTCCTTTTGGATATGGTCACCCCTTCATGTTTCCTACACTCACCTCCCTCTTGCATTATGTTTTGAATCCCTCCACCATTCTCACAAGATATATGGCCGGCCACTACTAGATGAGAGAGAGAGGTTTTTCATTTTGGTATGAGGGAAATTTCGTGATCTCATTTTTAGCTTGCTCACAAAATCCTTCTCCTCTCCAAAGTTCATATTGATTCCTCCATCAAGGCAACTTCGTATACCCCAATGAGACAAGCATTTCTACACTACATTCTACAGCAAATCTTGGGCACGTCGACTTGCCAGCTTCGTGCCCGAGTTGCCTCGGTATTGAGGTGGGAGCCCGTAAAAGATGCAGGCGACCTGGTGCCCTTCCGGCGAGGAGGCGACGACATGGAGACAGGACATTCCGCGGGAGATCGGGACGATGACGA
The DNA here is from genome assembly GCA_030015575.1 of Agapanthus africanus. Lineage (NCBI taxonomy): Eukaryota > Viridiplantae > Streptophyta > Magnoliopsida > Asparagales > Amaryllidaceae > Agapanthus > Agapanthus africanus. The sequence goes on along the minus strand of JASDDO010000031.1, from coordinate 351,356,824 downwards.
GAAGACCGGAGGACTCGGATCACTTGGTATACTTCTCTTCCCATCTCTTGTTAGCTAGTATAGGTTAATGGTTAACGATACGGGTTTTATTGTCCGCGGTAGTGCCAGTTTCCAAGTAAGGAAAATTTTTGATTCCGCATTTTGTCCTCGGTAAGACGGCCGGGGCGCTGCCGTGGCGCAACAGTACCTTGACTGTGAAAGTCCCAACATCCTCTTATATCTATCACGATAGATCTGGATCCCAGAATGTAGTTGGCATCGCCCAGGTCCTTCATGGAGAACCTCTGCGACAAGAATCCTTTGACTGACTGTAGCATAGGAATATCATTTCCTATTAGGAGAATGTCATCGACGTACAAGACGAGGAATATGACATTTCTCCCTACAATCTTACTGTAAATGCATGGTTCATCTGGGTTTTTGACAAAGTCGAATTCTTTGACAGTATCATCAAAGCAGATGTTCCAACTCTGCGATTCCTGCTTGAGTCCATAGATGGACTTGAGCAACTTGCACACTTTACCGCTGCTCCCACTCTGAATGAATCCCTCTGGCTGATCCATATAGACGCACTTTTACAAATTTCCATTTAGAAAAGCCGTCTTTACGTCCATCTGCCAGATTTCATAATCGTGGAAGGCAGCAATGGCAAGAAAGATCCGAATGGATTTGAGAATGGCTACCGGAGAAAAGGTTTCGTCATAGTCCAAACGTGGTCTTTGACGAAAACCCTTTGCAACATGCCTAGCTTTATAGGTTTCAACCTGCCCATCTACACCAATCTTCTTTCTGAAGATCCATTTGCAGCCTACGGGTTTTACCCCTTCTGGAGCAAAGTCCAAAGTCCAAACTTTGTTGGTGTACATGGACTCTATCTCGGTCCGCATTGCATCCAGCCATTTTACCGAGTCACCGCTCTGAATGGCTTGCTGGAAGCTAGTAGGCTCATCATAATCAACTGTGCAATCCTCTCTATCCCTGTCTATGAGAAAACCGAAGTATCTCTCGGGCGGATGAGACTGCCTACTACTTCTGCGGAGCGGCGCAGGAATGTCCGGTTCCCCTGAACCTTCTGGTTCTACTAAGGTCTCAGTAATAGCTTGTGGTTCTGGAATTTCTTCCAGTTCTATTGCGCTCCCACTTATCTGATTTTCTAAAAACTCAGTTTCCAAGAAGCGGGCATGACGAGAAACAAAGACATTTTTCTCCTCTGCGTAATAGAAAAGATACCCCTTGGAGTTCTTTGGGTATCCCACAAACTTGCACTGTACTGAACGTGCCTCGAGCTTTTCCGCATGCTGCTTTTTTACAAAAGCTGGACATCCCCATGTCTTAAAGGGTTTAAGACAGGGTTTCTTCCCACTCCACATCTAATATGGTGTGGTAGGCACTGTCTTAGTAGGAACTTGGTTCAAGAGATATGCAGTTGTTTCTAGTGCATAACCCCAGAAAGATCGCGGTAACTCAGCCTTACTCATCATGGAACGAACCATATCCAATAGGGTTCGATTCCTCCTTTCCGATACAACGTTGTGTTGTGGTGTGTATGGAGGAGTAAGCTGAGAGAGAATTCCATTCTCTTTTAAGTAGCCCAGAAACTCGGCACTCAAGTATTCACCACCCCGATCAGATCTCAGTGTCTTGATACTTTTGCCTGTTTGTTTTTCAACTTCATTCTTGTATTCCCGAAATTTCTTGAAGGCCTCGGATTTGTGCTTCATTAAGAAGACATGCCCATACCTAGAGAAATCATCTGTGAAAGTAATGAAGTATGAATAACCACTTCGCGCATGTGTATACATTGGACCACACAAGTCACTGTGTATGAGTCGCAAGAGCTCGCTCGCTCTATCTCCGTGTCCAGTGAACGGAGTCTTTGTCATCTTTCCCATGAGACAAGATTTACAAGTGGCATAAGACTAGTACTCGAACGGATCCAAATATCCTTCTTTATGTAACTTTGTCAACCGTGTCTCATTGATGTGACCCAGTCTACAATGCCATAAGAAAGCCTTATTTAATTCCGGAGACTTTCTTTTAAGTGTGTTCTGGACACTGAAGACCTGAGCTTGATTCAAAACGTATATACTGTTCTTCAATGTACCTGACCCAATCAAAACTTGATTTAGGTGGATGTTTACTACATCGCTTACAAAAGTAAAATCACATCCTTCCTTAGAAAGTAAGGATATAGATATGATATTACAAGTCGCACCTAGTACATAAAAACAGTCACGCAGAATCAATATCTGCCCAGTTGTCAGTCCTAGATGATATTCCCCTACGGATTCAGCATACATGCTCATTCCGTTAGCAACCCTGAGAGTCATATCACCTTTCTTGATAACCCTACGGTTTCTCAGAGCCTGTAACGAATTACAGATATGAGATCATGATCCGGTATCCAATACCCAAGAAGTAGGGTTAACTGATATACAGTTCTCTATTACAAACACACCCGAAGCCGAAGCCACAACATGCTTCGAATTCTGGCTACTGGCTTTGCAAGCCCTGCAATCCTTCTGCCAATGTTCATTCCCGTTACAATAAGAACGTCCCTCTTTAACTACATCCAGTCCCGAAACTTTTGCCCTTCCTTTTCCTTCTTCTTCCCTGGTTTCCTTTAGGGTATAAGCAGAGGGCAGGGACTGTAGAATCGAGTCAGTACTTGACCCGTTCTCCAACGTGGTATGCAGGTCCGTGAGCTCATAATAGCTAGTCTATGTAAGGACGTTGCCCCCTACAGATGACCCGCTAGGCAACCACGCTTGAAGCAATTCGTTCGAGGTCTTATATCTTGCGATATGAGATTGCTCTCCATATAAATCTTTGTTATGGAGGAAGATAGAAACTAAGTCCATCTTCTCGTGCTGCCTCTGGTTTGCACCATCAACTGAGGCTAACACGAGGCACTTGGCTTTCGCACAGTCTTTTCCCGATGTCTTACGGATATCATTATCCGTGATAGGGGAAACTGGTCCTGAGACGGAAAGGGTATGATCAGTTAAAAGGTGTCCCAGCTTGTCATGGGTAATGGACATCTGGACAGACCTTTGCCAATCATAACAGTCAGGTTCAGTCATTTTATTATCTAGATGTAACCTAGGTGTGGTCACTGGGTCGCTGCAATTAAGAGAGAGAGAAGAAAACACTCAGCATGATGCTCTTGCAAGTTTAGAGTGGTTTTTAATTTGTCTAAACAGGATGGCTCCCACTGTCTCTCGAATCCCTCCTCAAACCAAAAAGGAAGAATTAGTCAGGATCAATCTCACCGTACAATACTTGCTTAACCGTTCAGCCAGGCTAGTGTCGGTACTTCGAGGAAGGTTTTCCAACGCTTTCACGAAGTTCCTTAATTTAAGAACCTCTTTTCCCTGGGGGCGTAGCCCCGCTAACACCTTTCTAGACACCTACTAGGTTTATAGCATTGATCGTTAACTGAGAAATTTCCTGAGGAGTAGCATATACTCACAGTAGGATCGGGATCCAAATATCATCGCATGACAAAACTGAAGGAATCCTACCAGAATCATCACACTCCAAATGGTATGCAGCGCTAGCAAGTTTCAGTCCTTTTAAAACTCCCGATGTGGATTTTTCCCCATGCTCTTATGACCTTGACTAAGGCCAACAAATCATAAGTCACATGTCAAGTTCTACCCGTCGTTGTCCAGGTTAATTTGAACCCATCCGTATATACCCTTGACTATGGCCAACAAAGTAATACGACTGTCCCAAACCAATGCATCTATCTATGCAACATATGAATATCCACCAGCTACCAAACACTGTGCCTTGACTAAGGCCAACAAACACAGCTTGAATACTGTTGAATATTCATATGAAACGACGGAGGGCTACGAATGGTTTTGGCGAAACCTTGAACGTAGTGAACTTGATATAATCGAAGGAACCTTGATAGCTTTTAAAAGGAGTGGCTCAAGCTCCGCATTTAAAAGTTTGGTTTTGAAAAGAACCGAGTGGTTTTCAAAATGTTCCAACGACTTTTACTTGGTTTATTTTCTTGCATTAGTTCTTTTAATGCGTATTTTTCTTGCATTAGTTCTTTTAATGCGTCCCATCATTTAATCCTACCATTGCAGAAAACAACCAAAATATGACGTACGCTTATGCCATTCGCATTCGCCACGGGGCCCCGTCATTACCCGTTAGGTTACTTAACTAACGACAGAGCGGGGGCTGGGCTAGCGCGGCTGAAAATCATAAGCAACGCCTAAATAAAATCATATATAGATATATTGCAATGATAGCCATTTCAGATCACAGATGAACACATTGGATATACTAGGAATCCGCAATTCGTACGAGCCTGTAACGAAAAGTGGATTACACGGTCGCGGTGAATAGCCAATACCCCCACCCAAGACCCCTACAGGTGCGACAAACTACCCGCCAAGTACCCGAAGCGAAGCAACCTCCCTCAACTCCGTGAGTAGGCCACTCGGCACTTCGGGATACCCGGTAGTTTATGCACCCCCTCCAAGGGTCTATCCTAGGAGCAAAAACAGTAAAAGGAAATTATACAATGACGTCTACAATCCCGACCCGGTTGTGCGGCCATATAAATAATATTACAACAATTTACAAATTTACATGAATTGAAAGAAAAGAAAAATCTCATCTCACAACCCCCGGCTATTCACCCGCAACAATCCAATGAATTCATATACACATACCAGCAACATTACAGATCACAGATTTGTATAACCCCCACTAATCGACTTATAGCGATTAGCAGACGTTCAATACAAATATCACATCACAGATATAAACCCGTTAGCCTTAGTCGTTAGAAGTTCGATAAAAATACGGATTTTCAAGCCCCAAAAACAAATTTTGCTTTCTGGAAAATCTGGGCATAAAAATCATATTGTAAAAATCCCAAAACAACCCCAGAACCACACTGCAAGGAAAATCGTCCTCGGCCGAGTCAACTCGGCCGCGGATCCGCGGCGGGAGCAAGCTCCTGCCGCGGTTCTACGGCGCTTTGATCAGATCTCTGGACCATTTTTCTACAGTGTACTATAAAAACCCTGAGTCGAATTTTAAGGCATGATTTATTGTTTTTGGAACAGAGGAAAAATTCGACAGAAAGTTGATAATCCGGGTGTTTTTCGCGACTTTTTCCACGATCGAACTTCTACTTACATTGCTAACATGTTAGATAGTGTTTAACTAGGCTCTGATACCACTGTAAGTCCATGCTACCCTTCCCCGGTACTTACGGGGTTGCGAAAGTGGTGAAAAACGATTTTCAAGAGGGTGGTAATATGGACTCAAAAACGGATCTTTGTTAAACAATCTATCTAACAACCTAACTAGGAGTTGTTTAACTACTCGGTTAGGGGGTTATACCTTTCTTGAACTCCTTCGTCTTCAACTCTTGTGGTGTACGGACCGGCCTCTCCTCGTCGTCTTCTCACACTGAAGACGGATCCACCCGAAAGCTTCTACCTTTGGCTTCTTCTTCGAACTTTGAAGAAACTAGAACACTTGGCTTGCTAGGCCTTATGAACTAGAATGAGTAGAGGATTGTTTTGGTGTCTTTTTATCTCTAAGGTAATGAGTCTCAACACATGAGAATGGTTTGCCTTGAGGTAGAGAGAGCAAGAGGAAGAGGGTGAGAGCAAGAGAATGAGAGAGCTCAAGAAAGAGAAAGCAAATCAAAGAATGAGACTCTCTTTTCTCATCCACCCTCTCATGATCCAAAAGCATCATGAGCCATAATGATAATCAAGTATTATGTGATGGTTCATATCATATCAAAAGAAATATCATTTTCATGCACTCATTTTGCAAACCACAACAAGCAAGCAAAAGTCTTTGCATGAAAATGACAACCATTGTAATGATGATGGTCAACTAGTCCAACCTAGTCAACCGGTCAACAAAGTCAACCCCTTTACAACCATGTCACTATAATACTTAATTAATATTAGTGCTAATCATATTTCTTATTCTCATTAGGGTTTAGCAAAAAGTCAATGGTCAACAGTCGACAGTCAACAACCCCAATGAGAATCCTCTGCCTCTGTCTCTCTGTCAACTATGCATACACACCCGTATCCGCGTTCCGAGGAACACGAACACAAACGAGATAAAACCAATCCCAAAACGTACACTAGGATCTGGCTTAAACCAAAGCCCGCTAGTGTTAACTGTCCGGACACTGAACGTGCACAAGTGCACGGATGTGACCGAACCCTGTCGCAAAACCATGCGACCTGTCACAAAACCATGTGACCTCTACTCTTTTGCCCAAAGGCGAATAGCTTTCTGTGTGGGACTCTAAAGACTTGACACTACGCTGGCAGTGGGTTTAACCACAGACCGCAAGCGGCACTAGCTGTGCGTAACGGTCCCCAGGTAGATGCCGACAAAAAGACTGACGAGGTGAAACCCATCTGAACTCCTACTGAGCCTGAATGTGACAATCTCCGTACAGTCCGGTCTGTTCGTCTGATACATCGCATGGCGGGCCTAGAGGGCGGTAAACGTCAGTCCCCTAATAGAGGTACAAGTCGTGTCGGAGTGAAGCCCAGAACACCCTGAGATAACACTGGAAACCTACCAGTATATCTCGCTTGCCCTGGCCAGGGACTACTCGTGTAATGGCTCTCCTAGACACAGCGCGATGTCAACCCCCAATACCGGGAGAGACGAATCCTGTCTAACCGTCACTTCCTCCAAGTGCTTCGGGACTGCACCCAAAAACTACCTGTTTGCCCGACTCCTTTGAGCCGTGGTAGGGTAGTAATCAAAGTACAGTGGGAACACACTCGAGGCGAAGTGACAGTGTCAAGTCAGCGGATTAAGCTGTACTCATGTCACCTGGGAACTGATAACTGACGATAGGTATAATACCAACCAACAGTTCCCGACGAGTCCAGTCCAGTGTACTCGTAACCTAACGAGCACCCGCATATTATCTCAAGTACGACGTACTGACGGCTGTGGGACAGACCGTCTCCCGTGCTGGGATGAGAAGCGCATACGCTAGTCTACTCCGGAGTATCGATGCCCTGTCTCGATTGTCCTACGACTAGGGACCTGTATAAGGATGTGCTTGTGGATTACCCAGCCCCCACGAGTGTGACTGCCATCACAACGTTGGTAATCAAGCAAAGATCCTAAGGGCTCTACTAATATGTATAAGCAATATGCTAAAAGAAACACATGCACATATTAAAGTAGAAACAAACCAAGTAGCATACTACCATTTTGAGCAAGATTGTCTATACAAGGTGAATATCCCAAGCTTCCATTAAGTAATATACATACTAGTATGATACAGTAATGGCCTCTAGGGCATATACACTAACAACATGAAAGTGGTAGATGGAGAGTACTAGATACAGTGAGATATACAATAGATGTAATCGGATAACCGCAAACCCACCTACACCAAAAAGGCCTCACAGCTAATCGTAGCGGTATCCACAGAAATATATACAATAAGGAGCCCTGTCGCGACTACTCTAAGGTTCAAGCTTGCAAAACACTGTGGCACAACGGGGGTGAGTTGACAACTCATGAATAGTAAATAACATCATACAAATAATCGCAAGTATGCACGAACAACGATAATCTATCACATGCAATCTGATAGCATAAGTATGGAAATATGGATATGCAACAATCATGATCAAGGTACACCATCAGGGTACTACAAATACATGAAACAATGCATATCAAATAACTACTGAGTGTGGGATAAAACATATCATCATCAATGAATCATCATCGTGGAAAAACCGATGTCCATCAACGACATCCTAAATCCCAATACCTCAGGCACCGTAACTATGATCGGCCCTCATATCCGTAAATCTCATGGAACCTGAGTGCCCAACATCGACACTCAAAACATCATGAAAACCCGTGTCCAACATCGATACGTAAATCCACATAACTCGGGCTCCATCAGTCCGGATCGACCCACAGGCTCCGTCAGTCTGGATCGGCCCATATCCATCTCACGACTCCGGTCGGTGTCCTTCGGATAACCGCCGGGTCCAAACTATCACCGGCAGGTAGTAGTCCCTCTTCTAGGCTCATCGTATACCACACAACATACCTTTCTTGCCCCGGGGTATCATACCGGGTCCACCATGAACCCGCAAACGGATCATCCATCTCCTTCAATCGGGTTTCTAAAACCAATCTAAGAACCGAGAAAACTCATGGTGGACGCATCAAAATATCATATCAAGAGAAACCGATTTTTCAAAACAATGCATACTTTCTTGAAATATAACCACAGTTCTCAAATCCATAAATACCATGAAATCGTTATCTCAATGCGCAAATCCATGAAATATGGTGTATGCATCTTCAATTTCTGAGTGCATGAGTTGAGTTAAGGTCTTAAGCCCATGGGGAAGCAGTAATATGAGCATATCAAGGGAAACCGCTCTTTTAAATGAATCAAGTTTTTAAAGATATCATGTGGTTCCCAAATTCCCCGAAGTCAAATGCAACATCATATAAAGGTGTATATGTAGCTATAGCAAGGTATGTGTGTATGCATGTATGTATGTATGCATGATGCAATTCATATGTGCAATAGAACAAGATCAACATCTAACTATTGATAATAATGAAGGCGGTACAATACATATTCTCTTAGTAAGGTGGTACAAGAACAACAGCCTCAATGTCAATAACGGATGCAGTACCACATACATGTATATGTTGTGGGTGTCATGGTAATTACCAACGGTGTGTGTGTGGCATACAATTCAGTGCTCGTGCAACATGAACCGTCAGTAATGGTGCAGTGTCCAATAGGTACTAAGTCAAGGTACAACAAGTAATGATATACAAATGATGCTCATGCACAATCAACGTATATGAATATAAATATGTGGCTAAAACACCAATTCTAGCACTCGACGCTTAAAGCCATACGAGCGATTCCCCAGTAGATGTTAAATCTACTCACCGATGATCTCGAGCTAGGTAAATCCAACCACCTTCTTTCCTTTTCTTGTAGCGTCTGAAGTCCCCGCAATCGATCCTAATATCACACAAAACATAACAAGTGCAACTTAGAAACCGTCCAATAATACATACAAACTACGTTTAGATCAACGCACCAACTCCTACAACTCTTAAGTGTTAGCTTAGTGGCTAACGTGTGTAGCAACATCCTAAATTAAACCTAAGTGCAGCACGCTACACAAAGTAAGCAAACCGTGTCGGATACCGCATCGCGCGTTGCCGAAACACTAGAAACTAGCAAAGTGGTCCCAGATTTTGCTTACAGTCAAAATAGAAAAATCAAGCAGTACCAAACACCCAGGATAGCCTACAGGCAGCTACCCTCAAAAACACAACTCCCCAGGCCCCTAAAAATCCGGCGACGCCGGAATTTCACCCTATCTCGCCGGGTCAACTAGGTTGGGTGGGGTCCGGGATTCAGGTGAACACTCAGGGCTTCTAACACAATACTACTACTGTAAGTCCACGGTAGCGCCCCGGCCGTCTAACAGACGCCAAATGCGGAACAAAAACTTTTACAACTGGCGCTATCGCGTAGTATAACCTGGATCTGCCATTAAAGCTAAACTAACAAACTACAAAGAGGGTAGAAAGGTTATACCGAACGATCCGAGTCCTTCGTTCTTTAACTATCATCCCACGCTCCGTTGCGGCTGCTCCGATCTCGTCGATCTCCAATCTTCTCGTCCAGGTGGAACCACGTCATCGGATCTTTAAACGGGCTCCCGCCTCTGACTCGAGGCAACTCGGTCATCAAGTTTGCTAGAAGAGATGACCAAGATTAATGTAGAGAATGAGTAGAACACTTTGTCTCGTTACGTCCAAAGCCATGGACGAACGGTTAATGAAGTTGCCTTTTGGAATCGTGTAAATGAGAAATGAGCATACAAATTTTCATGAACCAAAATCTATCATCTTTTTCCAATCAAGTGAGTGAGTGAGGAGGAGGGGAGGGGCCGTCCATATATGAGGAGGGGGGTGATGGTAGGAGCAAGTGGTGACCATTAAAAAAGCTTCTCACAAAAATATGAAGAAGAAATATCTTAAGCTTTACAAAATGCATTAATGAAAACAATGACTCATAACTTTAGTCGTTCTTTCATTAAATGCAACTAATGAAACAATAACACCACTCTAACCTAGTCACCTCTTCTAGAAACTTCTCGAACCACCCACACTCATCAAGAAAAGATAAATCCATTTTTAACCGAATGTTAAATACGGGTGATAGAAAACTGGAAACTGGCAACTTCCAAAAGTGATCCCGAAACGAATTTCAGGATAACCCTGTAACTGTATAAATATACCCGCATTTGTATTACGACCGAATACAAATACAACTGAGACAAAGATATTATATCTACAAAGTATAATACATGGATCCGGCTTAAACCAAAGCCCACCAGTATTATCTGCCCGAAATATGACACGTGCGTAAACGCACGTGCATTTTCCGAACCCTGCCATAAAACCATACGGCCTCTACAACGTTTCACCCGAACTTGGAAAACTATCTGTGGGGGACTCTAATGACTCATCAGTACCCTGGCAGTGGGTTTAACTACAAGCCGTCAGCGGCACTAGCTGTGCGTAACGGCTGCCCATGCACTAACCTCAAGGGAGGCCGATGAGCGAACTCATCCGGAAACCCTACTGAGCCTAACAGTGACAATGTATATACAGTCTGGTCCGTTCATCTATGAGTATCGCATATCCGGCCTAGGGGGCTAGTAACGTCAGACCCCCAATAGCGGTATAAGTCGTGTCGGAGACAAGCCCTGAACACCCTGAGAAACTACCGGAGTACCTACCAGTAATTCTCACCTTCCTTGGCCAAGGACTTGGTGTAATGGCTTTCCTAGACACAGCGCGACCTCCACCCCCAATACCGAAAGAGACGAATCCCATGCCGATCCGCTCACGTGCCTCCATGTGGCTCGGGACTGTACCCAAAAACTACCTGTTTGCACGACTCCTTTGAGCCGTGGTAGGGTAGAAATCAAAGCACAGTGGGAAATCTCACGAGAAAAATGACGACCTCAGGTCGATGAACTAACCTGTACACATGTCACCAAGGAACTACTATCTGACGATATGTATAATACCAACTAGCAGGTTCCCGGTGAGTCCTGTCCGGTGTACTCATAACCCAATGAGCACCTGTATACATCTTAGGTGATCCAACTGACATCAGTAGCTTGTGAGATCGGCCACCGCCCCTCGTCGGGGTCTCGACTGTATACACTAGTCTACTCCGGAGTATCGATGCCCTGTATCGAAACTCCCACGACTAGGGACCACTATTAAGGATGTGCTTATGGACTACCCAACTCTCACGTATATGATCGCCCTCATACTGTTGGTAGTCAAGCAAGATCCTAAGGGCTCTATCAACGTGTAACATGTAATCAATCACCTGAACATGTACACGACTGATAAAGGCAAACCAGATAGCATACTATTATCTCGAGTAAGACTGTCCTACCGGCATAGGTCCTCCTCAATCATTGCAATCACGTGCCTGCGATCCAATAATTGACTTTGAGGGCACTATATCCAATAATCTCCCACTTGCACTTAAGGCTAATTATTACGATGTCGCATACTCACAGCCCGTGTGATACCGAACATCCAACTCCTCTACTAATCAATTTCACAAAGCCCGTTCGTAAAACTCTTGTGTTCGAGAAATAGCCTCAGTGAGTGGATCCGCCCTGATGTTTCTTTCTATGTCTCTCTTAATCTCAAGTTCGCGAAGAAAGCCATCTCCCGAATTGAGTAATACCTGTCTTAGAATATGTCTGGATATCTGATGGGACCTAGTTCATAAATGAACTCCAAATCCAAACTTCTTAGACTGTATCGACAACTGAACCTAGTCAGTATCCTGCACCATGCTTCTCCACAGTATCCTCTTGGACCACCTGTCCATAATTCTGCCCCCTTCGTCAGAGGGAAAACTATAACTCTGACAATCACTCTGTCATCCATGTCACTTTTGAAGCCTGGAATGATAACCGTCTCCGAAGGAGGCTGCCGTCATCAAATCCGTAAAACATGCACTTATGTTCTAAAACTGCCTCCTTATGTTTCTCCAGGAATGGATTAATACAAACTTATCGCATCTAGTACAAAACAACATCTGGTGTGGTACTTAACATCTCACGATTGACTCAATTGCCTAAGCAAGTGATCTGCCAATCATGCACATCCCTCTCCCCTTTAGTCTGTAAGACACCTTTAGAGAGGGTGACTCCGTCACCTGCAGGTACACCACCATGCCAGGAGTTATCTATTCTAAAAACCATTAGAATACTGTCAAAGTACCCACATTGGGAAACTACCCAAATCCAGATCTAAAACCATAGATCTAGAAACCAGAATGTCTGATATTATATCCATATCCTGTCTGGATAAACAACTGTGTGACGACCACAGTACAACCGATCGTAGTATAGGAATTTTACTTCCTACTCTATGTATGACATCCATAATACTAGGACATCACACCCTACTACCTTCTTTACAGATCCATCCCCTATTCTGATGAAGTCAAACCCATGACTGTCACATCAAAATTAGATGATCTATCTCCGCTATAACTGCTCAAGTCTATAAATAGACATAAGTTACTTGCCCACTATGCTTCCGCTGCTCCCACTGACCACAACAACCCTCTGGCAGAATAATATACACGTGCACTTCTAAAACTAGTTTAGAACGACGCTATACTTAACCTCCTGCCGGGTCTCATAGTCTGGAACAACAGTAGTGTCAAGTCTGGGTAAACAAGAACCTCCCTATCACCGTCCTTGAGGCTACCGGGTACCTCTCGGGTGTATGAGGTTACCCACCATATCTGTGGAGTGGCTAATGGAATGTCAAACCTGATTGAATCTTTAGGTCCTATTAAATTTTCCGTAATCGTTTGCGGTTCTGGAATCACTTCCAATTCTACCATACTCCCACTACTGTTTTCTGAAAAAATCCATTTTACTAAAACTGTGGCAAGTCAAGAACAATATCACTATTGATCTTCCTGATGGTAGAAAGTCAACCCTCGTCATAGCCTGGGCCAACCCACAAACAGTCATTACAGAAACGTGCCCTGAGTTATCCAGAGTCTAGTTTTAAGCATAAGCCGGACAACTCCCCGATCTTAACATCGTTAAGATATGAACCATTCTATATCCAATATAGAAACTTTGGCACTTATTTAATCGGAACCAGATTCTAATCATGCAGCTGTCTCCAGTGCATATCAACTTAATGGAGAGAGGCTAATCAGCATTACTCAACTTAGAAATCCATCCAATTATGAGCAACCTGAAAGAGAAATAAGTTTCTCAAAACTTTTACTATCATCTGAATACCAATCATAAGAATCTACATCTTCGATCTCTTTGAAGAATCCCGATACTTGCGATACTTGGTTCTCTACTTTATTCTTATACCCACAACTTCTCAAAACTTAGACCTTGTATTTCTATGAAATACTTGTCTAAATACTAGAGAAGTCATAAGTAAACAGAACATAGCACGAGGACCTACCCCTTTGTCCTGATGGACACTGGACAACATACAATACTCTGTATAAGTCCGCTGAGTTGAATAACTCAAAACCTGTGCGTCGTAGGTTGAAAACTGTACCCAGGCGATTTCCTCAAATATCACCAATTACAACGAATTCCGATATAATGAGGATGATTACCCAATTCCCAATAACTTACTCCCACTCATCATCTGTAAAACCATAGAGATATGAGAATGAAACCTGGTAAATACATACCCTGGAGTAAGTATCTAATCGGGAAAACAGTTTTCCATTAACAATGCACTGAAACATGAAAATGTTTCGTAGGGGTATCCTGGTATTCATAGTAATGCCTCTTCCATAATCCAATTCATGACTTTAACCATATATTTCTTTGCCATCTCTCCAAATCCATTTATTTGTCTTTAGTCGTTACCTTCTGTACACCATCGTTAGGCTAAATGGTTTTCTTCCTTCCCTACCGTTCGGCACCAGCCTATGGTTTGGAAGAAGACTATCCAGTAAGCATAATAGGTGTACCCTCCTCAACCCAGGAGTACTCACATCTTGAGAGAAGGTGATGATAAAAGACAACTGAATAATACCTTATTCTTTTAAAGGTGAAATAGGAGTGGCGATGAAGTACGCGGTTTGGTCTTGAATGATAACAGTCGCAATTTACTTTGCCCTCTTTCTAATCCCTTTATTTTGTCTTTACATATTACCTTTTGTACACCCTACTTAGGCTAATTGGTTTTCTTCATTCCCTACCTTTCGGCACCTGCCTATGGTTTGGAAGAAGACTATCCAATAAGCGTAATAGGTGTACTCTCCTAAACCAAGGAGCCCTCGCAGCCTGAGAGAAGGTGATAATAAAAGACAACTGAATAAACCAATTCTATTTCTCCTGAACCTTGATCCATCCTCGAAGAAGTCCCTTCGAGTTCGTATATAACCATACGATGGATCTATCCAATGGAAGTGGATGTCCGTAGTAATACAGGGTGTTCTGAGAAATGCAAAGGGTAAAAGAAGGAGTGGCAATGACTTATGCAACTCAGACAATCCAAAACACTTTATTTTAAGAAGGTTCGGTCAAATTGGTCACCGAGTCATAGTCTAGGGTCGGTCAAAGGTCGCTGCCAAAGAGAGAGAGAAAAGAAACACTCTGCGTGCACTCTAACCTAGATCAGAATGGTTATCACTTTATCTAATCAGGAAACCTCCCACTGTACTGTCAAATTCTCCTCCAAACCTGAAAGAAGAATCAATCGGAATCACCCGAAGAGTATACCAACTCATCAGTGGGAATCGGGATCCAACTCTCATCGCATGATAACGTGACGGAATCCACTCACGTTATCACACTCCAGAAGGTATGCGCATGCCTGGCAAGTTTCAGTTTCTTTAGAAACTCCCAATATGATTTTTACCCCATGCTCTTATGATCGTGACTAAGGGCCAACCCATCATAAGTCACATGACAAGTTCTACCCGTCATTATCTTGTTAATTTGAACCCATCCGTACTCTCCCTTGACTAAGGGCCAACAAGGATGTACGACTGTCCCAAACCAACGTATCTATCTATGCAACATGTGAACACCCCAGCAGCTACCAATCACTATGTCCTGGCTAAGGGCCAGACCAACATAGCTTGAATACTACTGACCATTCATATGAAATGACGGAGGGCTACGGCTGGTTTTTGGCAAAAAACCTTTAACGTAATGAACTTGATCTCGTTGAAGGAACCTGATAGCTTTTTATAAAAATATAGTGGCAAAAACCTTTGCTAAAGAGGTCACTCCCGGTGAAGGGATCTCGGCTCTTTCCCCGTGGAATGAGGTGCAGGATATTCCAACTGAATACCGCGATGCAAAGCAACATGTAATCGACTATAGTGAAGTTATTACCCTGACGCAAACTTCTGCCCAAGAGGTCACTCCCGGTGAAGGGATATCGGCCCTTGCTTCGTCGAATGAGGTGCAAGATATTCCAACTGAATATCACGATGCAAAACAAAAGAAAACGTCTTTGTAATAACACTTTTTAAAACTGTTCCAACAACATCCAAACAGGTTTGTCTTCCTTTGCATTGATCAGAATCAACGCGGTCCCATCAACTAATCACACCAGAAAAGAACGAAAATAAAATGTACGTATATGCCATCTGCATTCGTCACTGGATCCCGCCATCACCCGTTAGGTTACTTAACTAACGACAGAGCGGGGACTGAACTAGCGCGGGTGTAAAACATATACAACATCTACTAGTATATATACCAATATACAATAATCGCTCCAGGCATGATAATATGCAACATTACAGAATAGTAATAAGCATCACAGAACAATACAGATAATCTGGGTTCCCCGGGTTTCACAGAGCCACTGCTGAAACCCGACGTTCCTCAGGTCGTGTGGATAGCCTGTGTAATGAAACCTAGACCCGTACGGGTGCGGCAAGTTACCCGCCAAAACCTGAAGCGAGGAAGCCCCCTACAGCAAAGTGAATGGACCACCCTGCACTTTACGGAATCCGGTAACATGAGCACCCCTCCTTGGGTCAACCTGTACCCCCTACGAGTGCGGCGAATAGTCTGTCAATTCTAGAGTGATTCCCCTCTGCCTCTCAAAGCCATGAGATGCGGACCCGTTGCCCCCCAGAACCCGGCTATTCGTGCACTCCGTCGCGGGGTAAAACCTAGTACAGAAATGAAAAATATGTACAACGGGTACATCGACCTCAACCCGGTCGTGCCCCAAAAGAATATTATACAAACAGGCAGTGACGGCGGTCCACATGTTGGACGCTCGCCCCGCAATATCAAATGTAAAATAAACTCAAACTACACTACCATTGCACACTGCTATCCACCACGACATATCCGCAACATCACAGCACAACACAGAACATCAACGCAAATGCCACGTTCGCAAACCCGTCTAAAAGAACTATAGCAATCAGACGTGGTTTACCGCTCAAATGACATTCACGGTCGGAGATATAATGTAAGTACTGTAAACTAACACATTTAAATTTCCATTGACAAAATTTCCCGAAGTGGGCCCCACATACATCTGCTGTACAGTAAAAAACACTGGGCCCAAAAGAACAGTTCCAGAAACCAAAATTTCCCAAGTAGAAGCTACTGTAGAAATTTGACTAATTGATCTCATTTTCTGGCGGCAGATCCGCGGCCAAACCCTAGCTTGGGCCGCGGATCCGCGGCGGAACAGTGATATCACATGGCCGAATTTCTCCAGTTTTCCTGAAAAACCCTGCTCGATTTTCTGGTATACTCAAAATGATTTTTAGACCAGATTTAAAATCGACAGAAACTTTAAACATAGAAATTGCAGTTTTGAAAATTTCGCTCGATCGATATTTTAAACGCGTTAGCACCAGTTAGAAAAGCTTAATGGCGAGGCTCTGATACCACTGTAAGTCCACGGTAGCGCCCCGGCCGTCTAACAGACGCCAAATGCGGAACAAAAACTTTTACAACTGGCGCTATCGCGTAGTATAACCTGGATCTGCCATTAAAGCTAAACTAACAAACTACAAAGAGGGTAGAAAGGTTATACCGAATGATCCGAGTCCTTCGTTCTTTAACCATCATCCCACGCTCCGTTGCGGCTGCTCCGATCTCGTCGATCTCCGATCTTCTCGTCCAGGTGGCACCACGTCATCGGATCTTTAAACGGGCTCCCGCCTCTGACTCGAGGCAACTCGGTCATCAAGTTTGCTAGAAGAGATGACCAAGATTAATGTAGAGAATGAGTAGAACACTTTGTCTCGTTACGTCCAAAGCCATGGACGAACGGTTAATGAAGTTGCCTTTTGGAATCGGGTAAATGAGAAATGAGCATACAAATTTTCATGAACCAAAATCTATCATCTTTTTCCAATCAAGTGAGTGAGTGAGGAGGAGGGGAGGGGCCGTCCATATATGAGGAAGGGGGTGATGGTAGGAGCAAGTGGTGACCATTAAAAAAGCTACTCACAAAAATATGAAGAAGAAATATCTTAAGCTTTACAAAATGCATTAATGAAAACAATGACTCATAACCTTAGTCGTCCTTTCATTAAATGCAACTAATGAAACAATAACACCACTCTAACCTAGTCACCTCTTCTAGAAACTTCTCGAACCACCCACACTCATCAAGAAAAGATAAATCCATTTTTAACCGAATGTTAAATACGGGTGATAGAAAACTGGAAACTGGCAACTTCCAAAAGTGATCCCGAAACGAATTTCAGGATAACCCCGTAACTGTATAAATATACCCGCATTTGTATTACGACCGAATACAAATACAACTGAGACAAAGATATTATATCTACAAAGTATAATACATGGATCCGGCTTAAACCAAAGCCCACCAGTATTATCTGCCAGAAATATGACACGTGCGTAAACGCACGTGCATTTTCCGAACCCTGCCATAAAACCATACGGCCTCTACAACGTTTCGCCCAAACTTGGGAAACTATCTGTGGGGGACTCTAATGACTCGTCAGTACCTTGGCAGTGGGTTTAACCACAAGCCGTCAGCGGCACTAGCTGTGCGTAACGGCTGCCCATGCACTGACCTCAAGGGAGGCCGATGAGCGAACTCATCCGGAAACCCTACTGAGCCTAACAGTGACAATGTATATACAGTCCAGTCCGTTCGTCTATGAGTATCGCATATCCGGCCTAGGGGGATAGTAACGTCAGACCCCCAATAGCGGTATAAGTCATATCGGAGACAAGCCCTGAACACCCTGAGAAACTACCGGAGTACCTACCAGTAATTCTCAGCTGCCTTGGCCAAGGACTTGGTGTAATGGCTTTCCTAGACACAGCGCGACCTCCAGCCCCAATACAGGAAGAGACGAATCCCATGCCGATCCGCTCACGTGCCTCCATGTGGCTCGGGACTGTACCCAAAAACTACCTGTTTGCACGACTCCTTTGAGCCGTGGTAGGGTAGAAATCAAAGCACAGTGGGAACTCACACGAGACAAATGACGACCTCTGGTCGATGAACTAACATGTACACATGTCATCAAGAAACTGCTATCTGACGATATGTATAATACCAACTAGCAGGTTCCCGGCGAGTCCTGTCCGGTGTACTCATAACCCAATGAGCACCTGTATACATCTTAGGTGATCCAACTGACACCAGTGGCTTGTGAGACCGGCCACCGCCCCTCGTCGGGGTCTCGACTGTATACACTAGTCTACTCCGGAGTATCGATGCCCTGTCTCGAAACTCCCACGACTAGGGACCATTATTAAGGATGTGCTTATGGACTACCCAACTCTCACGTATATGATCGCCCTCATATTGTTGGTAGTCAAGCAAGATCCTAAGGGCTCTATCAACGTGTAACATGTAATCAGTCACCTGAACATGTACACGACTGATAAAGGCAAACCAGATAGTATACTATCATCTCAAGTAAGACTGTCCTACCGGCATAGGTCCTCCTCAATCATTGCAATCACGTGCCTGCGATCCAATAATTGACTTGAGGGCACTATATCCAACAACTACATTGCTAGATTTTACAGTAACCTAACGTAGTGATAGCAGATCATAAAGACTCCAATATATCACTAAAAATACGATATTGCACAAAAACTATAACTTTAGTGTTCTAAACAGCAACTAATAAGAAACACAACATCTTAAAGGCCTAGTTAACAGTTAGAGATCACTACCTTACCGAACTTGCTCCAAAAACCCTAGCTTTCCATGCTCCAAGCCATCTCTAGAGGCTTAACTTGACTTTGTGGGGGTTTTAATAAAGTTTAGTGAAAATTTGGCTTGGTTTAGTGATGAAACTAGGTAGGTTTCAGTTTGGGGATGGGGAAAATGAGAAGGAGAACAAGAAATGAGAGTGTATGAGTGTTTAGGGAAAATGAGAGGGTGTGAGTGGTGAAGAAAAATGGGGGTGTGAGATTAAGAGTGAGCCATGCCCTTTCTATCTCCTCATTAAATACTCCCATGCTTGCCTCATGCCTCATAATCCTTCATTGTCAACTCTCTATCTCCCACTCTCGAGTCAACCCTTAGCAAAAATTAAGTGAGATGGGTTAAGATGGCTAAAAATTGGTTTAGGGTACCATGGCTACTTAAGCATGGTGTCACGACCCGAAATTCGGCCCGTAACCGGCACTTAAACTACGTAACGTCTACAGGCGTACATAACTTAAGTAAGCCGAAAACCCAGAAATCTAAACCACCCAAAACTGGGTCAACGGAGAAAACATAATTTAAAAGTATTAGAAGTCGCCATTTAAAATCTCTAACTCTAGTTTTCTTTCATGAAAATTTCGGCAGCACCTCCTTTGTAAAACTAGCCCCGAAAATGGGTACAACACAGATAATATATATAAAACATCCCAAGTGGGAGAAAAATCACGCCCACCGGCGGAGACAATCACCACAACAAGTATACGACGCC
The DNA here is from genome assembly GCA_030015575.1 of Agapanthus africanus. Taxonomy (NCBI): domain Eukaryota; kingdom Viridiplantae; phylum Streptophyta; class Magnoliopsida; order Asparagales; family Amaryllidaceae; genus Agapanthus; species Agapanthus africanus. Next base: position 351,336,798 of record JASDDO010000031.1, on the reverse strand, counting down.
AAAGCGAAGAAATATCAAGAGAACGACTATAAAGGAAGTAAACCATTTCCAAAATAACCTGCTTCTACGAGCACGGTTCCCAAAACCAATATACAACACTGATATCTCACAAGTCGTCTCTAAGTCATATACAACATGGGTAGATGGAGAATACTAGATCCAACCAAAAAGATATACAATGTACAACGGATAACCGCAAACCCACCTATAATGCAACGGCCTCACTGCCAAAGGTAGCGGTATCCACAAAAGTAGTGATGATAAGCTGCCCTGCCGCGACTACTCAGAGGGTAAGTCCTGCAAAACTGTGGCACAACGGGGGTGAGTTGCCAACTCGTGAATAGTAATTAACATCATACAGTAATCGCAAGTATGCACTAACAGCAATGATCAATAGCATGTGAACTGATAGCATGAGTATGACAATATGAATATGCAACTATCATGATATCCATATCAATTTTATACTGAGTGCGGAATAGTAAATAATCTCATGCATATATCATAAGCATGAACAACACGGTGTAACTCAACAACACCCAAATCCCTAAATACTCAGATCGGCCCTCAGATCGGCCTTCAAATCCTGTACATCTCGTGAAACCTGAGTGTCAAACATCGACACCCAAAAACATAATAAAACCAGTGCCTATCATCGACACATAAATACTGATATCCATACGTTCCTCGAAAACCAAGTATCCTACCTCGATACTTGCGTTTTCACGTATCGGTCTTTCTGATATCCATACGTTCCTCGAAACCAAGTATCCCACCTCGATACTTGCGTTTCCACGTATCGGTCTGTCAAACCCCATATATCTCTCGGAAATTAAGTGCCCACATCGACACCTTAATTTCCCATATCGCATCTCAAATGCATAAGTCCATATAATGTATCTCGCGGTTCCCAAGAACCCCAATCCAGAATACATATATATACAGCGTCCCATACCACTGATATATATGCAATACAAATCATGTAAATCCAAATCCAAAATACATATATATACGGCGTCCCATACCACCGATATATATGCTATAATAACTGTAATATCTAAATCCAGAATACATATATACACAGCGTCCCATACCACTGATATATATGCAATAAAAACTAATCATATAACAATAGCAAGGTATATGTGCGAACGAGTAATATAGCATGATATATGTGCGAACGAGTAATATAGCATGGTATACATATGAGCATGTAGGTATACAGGTATGTTCTATGTAACATGTACTATCGCACAAATATAACTGTTTAATGTCGCTAACTAATAGCATGGTATACAATAAGCATTTGTATTGTGCGTGTCATGGCAATTACCGACAGGGTGTGTGTAGCATATCATTGGTGCTCGTGCAACATGGACTGTCGATAATAGTGCAGTGTACAACAGGTACAGTACTAAGCACAAGTAACTATTTGCAACATGAATCATGCAATGTTTCTATATAAACAAATAAGCATACGGCTAATATTATATCATGTCTAGCCGCGACGCGTAGCGCCATACGGGCGATTCCCCGTAGATGTTAAATCTACTCACCCTGTGGTCTCCAGCTATGAAGATCCGACCACCTGCTTCCCTTTGTTCGCAGCGTCTGAAGTCCCCGCTTGCGACGCTATAATATCACAAACACAAGAAATAAAGCGAACATCTCAGAAGCAATTACTATAACGCAAAACTATGTATTATAAAACGTAACAACGCACTAAACCAACTCACGAATACACGTCTAGTGCAAACACACGAAACGATACCTAAACCCAAACTGAGTAAGTCGCAGCACGAGACACGACTCGTGTCGCAACACGTATCACGCGAACTCAAAACACACGATTATAGGTAATCGATCCCAGATTTTGTATACTGCATTTACTAACAAATTCAACAGTACCAAACAACCCAAAATAACAGCAGACAACACCCACAGAAGCCCCACCCCAATCCTCACCAAGTCGGCCGGCGTCGCCGGCCCAAACCGGCGGGGTGGTCCCCGTCTCCTGGGTGGTGTCTCAGGTCAACCTGCACATCTCTCTGAAGTTGTTTCCTCAATCACTAAACTCCCCAGATCATAGCAGATACCAATATCACTAAAAATACACTAAAACCCCGATATCGCCTCAATCGATATAATTTACGTTCTACGCAGAAACTAGCGATCAAAACCACACAAAAACTATAAAATAGCAGTAAAGGGAATATACCTAACAACCTTGCTCTCAAGTTCCAAGCTTTACCCTATCCCAAGTGATCAAGAGCAAGAAAAACCCAAGTTTAAGGTATTTTTGTGATAGGTTTCAGAATTTTGAGAGTTTGTGAGTTTGGAATGATAAATTGTGATGAATAATTGAGCAAGGGCAGTAGAGGATGAAGGATTTTCGGCCAAGGGGTGAGGTGGAGGGTTGTGAAGAGTTTCCAAGCAATTTCCTTCATTTATTGCCATTAAATGCATACACACACACACTCTCACTCATGCATGCATCTCCTTTATCTTTTCTTTTCTTTTTCATTTAATTCCTATCTTTAATCCTAGTCCACACATTAATCTTAAGGTGAGGTGAGAAGGATTACATTAACTTAAAGTTTTAAAGAAAAAGTCGCAAACGGAAATTTTCCCAAAATTTGAATACCGCATTAAAATAATATTAAAAATTGGGAAAAACCAAATTGAACCAAAACGTCCCATATACTCCCAAAGCTCGCGCACTAGCTTTATTTTTGCTAATCTAGGTGCCGGCAAGTCTATATGGGCGTTTGTTCACAGTCGGGTAAAAACGGAAAATACCGACAAACTTACCCTAAAACGGACAAATCGCCTAACGATTTCCAAAACGTTACAGTCTCCCCCCCTTATAGAAATTCGGTCCCCGAATTACAAATTCATACAAAACGTACCTTCAAAAAGATGGGGGAAACTCTTCCGCATCTCGCTCTCGATCTCCCAAGTGATCTCCTCACCAGTCGGACTACGCCATAAAACCTTTACAGAAGGCAAGTCCCTAGACCGAAGCTTCTTCACCTGCCGATCCAGAATAACTATCGGCTGCTCGGTGAACGAAAGATCATGCTCAAGCTGAACGGTCTCGTGCTGAATCATATGAGAAGGATCATGAAGGTATCTACGAAGCATCGACACATGAAAAACGGGGTGAACATATGGAAAACTAGGCGGGAGCGCTAAACGATAAGCAACCGAACCCACTCGCTCGAGGATCTCGAAAGGACCTACAAATCTGGGACTGAGCTTCCCTCTCTTCCCAAATCGCATAACGCCCTTCATCGGAGAAATCTTCAGGAATACATGATCTCCCACTGCGAACTCAAGCCTGCGACGACGACGGTCGGCATAAGACTTCTGCCTGCACTGGGCTGCTCTCATCCTGTCCTGAATCAGCTGGATCTTGTCCGTAGTCTCCTGAACAAGCTGGGGTCCCAACACCAAACTCTCACTAAGCTCGGTCCAACAGACTGGCGATCGACACTTCCGACCATATAAAGCCTCAAAAGGTGCCATCTGAATAGTCTCCTGAAAGCTGTTATTATAGGAGAACTCAATCAACGGCAAGTGACGATCCCAACTGCCCCCAAAATCAAGCACACATGCACGGAGCATATCCTCCAGAGTCTGAATAGTCCGCTCCGTCTGACCATCTGTCTGCGGATGAAAAGCGGTGCTAAAACTCAATCTGGTACCCAAAGCTTCCTGAAGCTTCTGCCATAGACGTCTAGTAAACTGGGTACCTCTGTCGGATACTATGCATGTGGGAACACCGTGCAAACGCACAATCTCATCTACATAAAGCTGAGCGTACTGCGCATAGCCGAAAGTGGTCCTTTACTGGAAGGAAGTGAGCCGCTTTCGTCAACCGGTCTACAATAACCCAAATGGAGTCATACCCTCTACTGGTCCTGGGTAGACCCACAATGAAATCCATGGAAATCTGCTCCCATTTCCACTCCGGAATGGGTAAAGGCTGCAACTCTCCAGCCGGTCTCTGATGCTCAGCCTTGACTTGTTGACAAGTCCAGGCACCTCGAAACGAAGTCCGAAATATCGCGCTTCATCCCCTTCCCACCAGTAGTAGTCTCTCAAGTCTCGGTACATCTTGGTGGAACCTGGATGAACGCTAAAGGTCGACTGATGTGCCTGCTCTAGGATCTCGCGTCTCAACCCATCAACATCTGGTACACACAAGCGAGTCCCGCATCGTAGCACACCCTGGTCATCAATCATGAACTCCGAAACTGTACCCCGTCGAACAAGCTCAAGAATCTCAGACAAACGAGCATCACTGGGTTGCGCCTCACGAATACGATCAACAAGTAGTGGACGGGCGCGGACATGAGCAAACTGTCCCCCAGTGGAGGTGAACTCGAACTGCACTCTACTATCACACAAGAGCTGCCAATCTGCAGAAGACTGACACCGAACGGCGCTCAGCTGGGACAAGCTACCCACGGCCTACGACTCAAAGCATCGGCTACCACATTCGCCCTGCCCGGGTGATAAAGGATCTCACAATCATAATCCTTCACTAGCTCCATCCATCGGCGCTGTCCTCAGATTCAGATCTCGCTGCTGGAAGATGTACTTCAGACTCTTGTGATCCGTGAAGATCTGACACGACTCCCCATACAAGTAGTGTCTCCAGATCTTCAACGCAAAGACTACCGCTGCCATCTCAAGATCGTGAGTGGGGTAATTCTTCTCGTGCTTCTTCAGCTGCCTAGAAGCATATGCAATCACCCTATCATGCTGCATCAAAACATAGCGAGCCCCACTCGAGAAGCATCACAGAACACAACGTAGCCTCCCGATCCAGAAGGTAAAGAAAGAACTGGTGCTGTCGTCAACCGAGTCTTCAACTACTGAAAACTCTGCTCGCACGCATCAGTCCAGAGAAAAGGAACCCCCTTTCGGGTCAATCCAGTCAGCGGTGCAGCGATACTCGAAAAATCCTGCACAAAACGGCGATAATAACCAGCTAAGCCCAAAAAGCTGCGGACCTCAGTCACCGATACAGGTCTGGACCAAAGCTGTACAGCCTCGATCTTCCTCGGGTCCACAAGAATACCATCACTAGTCACCACATGACACAGGAAGTCAACTCTATCAAGCCAAAATGCGCACTTTGAGAATTTAGCATACAGCTGGTGCTCTCTCAAAATCTGCAAAGTAATCCCCAAGTGCTGCTCATGCTCCTCTCGACTACTAGAGTAAACCAGTATGTCATCAATAAACACGATAATGAACTGGTCGAGGAACGGCTTGAAAATCCGGTTCATCAGATCCATGAACGCTGCTGGCGCATTGGTGAGTCCGAACGACATCACCAAAAACTCATAATGCCCATAGCGCGTACGAAAAGCAGTCTTCGAATGTCATCATCCCGAACCCCGCAACTGATGATAACCCGAACGCAAATCAATCTTCGAAAAATGTTTCGCACCCTGGAGCTGATCGAATAAATCGTCAATGCGGGTAAAGGATACCTGTTCCGCACCGTAACCCGGTTCAACTGACGATAATCCACACATAGCCTCAAACTGCCGTCCTTCTTCTTGACGAACAGAACAGGAGCTCCCCACGGCGAAACACTCGGACGCACAAGTCCCAAATCAAGCAACTCTTGCAATTGATCTTTAAGCTCTCTAAGCTCTGCCGGAGCCATCCGATAAGACGGTATAGAAATAGGCTCCGTGCCAGGAATCAGATCAATGCAAAACTCAATATCGCGCTCTGGCGGCATCCCAGGTAACTCATCGGGAAAAACATCGGGAAACTCTCGCACTGTAGAACCTGGTCCAAAAACTCCACTGTGGCTCCAGTATCATGAATAAACGCCAAGAATCCCCGACATCCCCTCCTCAAAAGCCGACTAGCGCACAAAACAGAAATCAAGCTGTGAGGGGCGGCACTCTACGGTCCCCCTGCACAACGAACACTGACTCGCCGGGAAAACAAAATCTAACTGTCTTCTCGCGGCAGTCCACGGACGCATAGCACGTAGCTAGCCAATCCATGCCCAACAACACGTCGAAGTCCAACATCTCCAGAAGGATCAAGTCGACGGGCAGATCTCTGTCACCAATATGGACGACACAAGATCGAAACACATAACTCGCAACAAACGACTCTCCCACAGGAGTAGTCACGATCAGCGGCTGATCCAGCAAACACGACTCTCGGCCTAACCTCGGCACGAAGTGCGTAGAAACATACGAATGCGTGGATCCCGGATCAAAAAGAACATGCGCATCATAAGAACATACAGAAAGAGTACCTGAAATCATGGCATTGGACGCCTGAGCGTCCTGGTGAGTCAAGGCAAAAACCCTAGCCTGACCTCTACCTGCTACTGGCTGTCCTCTGCCTCTGCCACCTCGACCTCTCGGTACAAAACCTCCGCGACCACGACCTCGCTGAACAGGAGTCTGACGTGGCGCAACTACAGGAACAAGAGGCAACGCTCTCTGAGGTGGAGAAGGTGGTAAGGTAACCTGCGGTACAGCTGGCTCGTTCACACGTGGCTCTATACAATCTCGAACCCGATGACCCAAACTACCGCACCGGTAACATCCCGAAACAAACTGCCGATCATCCTGAGGGTAAGAGCCATAAAGTCGACCTCGTCCCGAACCGCCACTATCAGAACGAAAACTGTCTCGACGTCTAAACGCCTGCCTCGCTGCCGAAACACCTATACGAACTCTCTTCGGTCCCGGAGCGACTGATGACTCAGCTAGACGCTCCTCTACCGAAAGAGCTGCATCCACCGCTGCCGCATACGTGTCACAATGCTGAACACTGATGGCTAGGAACAAATGGGTAAGCAGGCCTCGAACAAACCTCTTCACCCTCATCTCCTCAGTCGCCACCAGGTATGGAGCATATATCGACAGCTCAGTAAACAATACATCATAATCCGACACCGTCATCCCCGGCGTCTGACGTAAAGACTCAAATCTGCGCGCTCGCGCATCTCTGACGCTCGGTGGAAGAAAACGAACAAGAAACGGCGTCACAAACTCATCCCAAGTCATAGGAACAAGACCAGCGGCTCTGCCCCTCTCCAACGACTCACACCACTTCTGGGCCATGCCCTCCAGACGGAAACTGGCAAACTCCACCCATCTCTCATCGGAACATCGGAGTGAGCGACAAATCCTGGCCATCCGGTCGATAAACGACTGCGGATCCTCGGTAACATCTGTACCCGTAAACACCGGAGGTCTCAGCCTCATGAAATCCGTCAACGACACAGCAATAACCCCCGGAGCTGCAACTGCGACTATCGGAACCGTAGGTACCATCGTAGCCTCCGCAGCGGGTGGAACAACTGCCTGCCCCTGCGCTCGGATGGTCTCTACCAAAGTCCCCACAATCTGGCGCAGATCCTGCATACCAGCTCCAATCATAGCAATATACTCCGGTACAACAGGCGTACCACCCTGGTCAGTCCTCGCCTCAGGCGAGTCAACCCTGACCTCGGCCCTCGCGGCCGCTCTCTGAGCCCTCGTAGTCTTCGGCGGCATATGGGCTATAAATTGAAACAAGATTCGATAAGGAAACGGAAATCGAATCACAAGATGTATATCAATCACGGAAGGAATATCAATAAACAAGTCCTAAGGTCACTTAGGCGGAGTACCGTGTCGTAAGTATGCCGCGGAACATACACACGCTACGTCACTCTGCTTAAGCTACCTACTCCATCATACCACGGTCATCCTAGACTCCGAAAGGTAAAACCTAACGCTCTGATACCAACTTTGTCACGACCCGAAATTCGGCCCGTAACCGGCACTTAAACTACGTAACGTCTACAGGCGTACGTAACTTAAGTAAGCCGAAAACCCAGAAATCTAAACCACCCAAAACTGGGTCAACGGAGAAAACATAATTTAAAAGTATTAGAAGTCGCCATTTAAAATCTCTAACTCTAGTTTTCTTTCATGAAAATTTCGGCAGCACCTCCTTTGTAAAACTAGCCCCGAAAACGGGTACAACACAGATAATATATATAAAACATCCCAAGTGGGAGAAAAATCACGCCCACCGGCGGAGACAATCACCACAACAAGTATACGACGCCAAAGCGAAGAAATATCAAGAGAACGACTATAAAGGAAGTAAACCATTTCCAAAATAACCTGCTTCTACGAGCACGGTTCCCAAAACCAATATACAACACTGATATCTCACAAGTCGTCTCTAAGTCATATACAACATGGGTAGATGGAGAATACTAGATCCAACCAAAAAGATATACAATGTACAACGGATAACCGCAAACCCACCTATAATGCAACGGCCTCACTGCCAAAGGTAGCGGTATCCATAAAAGTAGTGATGATAAGCTGCCCTGCCGCGACTACTCAGAGGGTAAGTCCTGCAAAACTGTGGCACAACGGGGGTGAGTTGCCAACTCGTGAATAGTAATTAACATCATACAGTAATCGCAAGTATGCACTAACAGCAATGATCAATAGCATGTGAACTGATAGCATGAGTATGACAATATGAATATGCAACTATCATGATATCCATATCAATTTTATACTGAGTGCGGAATAGTAAATAATCTCATGCATATATCATAAGCATGAACAACACGGTGTAACTCAACAACACCCAAATCCCTAAATACTCAGATCGGCCCTCAGATCGGCCCTCAAATCCTGTACATCTCGTGAAACCTGAGTGTCAAACATCGACACCCAAAAACATAATAAAACCAGTGCCTATCATTGACACATAAATACTGATATCCATATGTTCCTCGAAAACCAAGTATCCTACCTCGATACTTGCGTTTTCACGTATCGGTCTTTCTGATATCCATACGTTCCTCGAAACCAAGTATCCCACCTCGATACTTGCGTTTCCACGTATCGGTCTGTCAAACCCCATATATCTCTCGGAAATTAAGTGCCCACATCGACACCTTAATTTCCCATATCGCATCTCAAATGCATAAGTCCATATAATGTATCTCGCGGTTCCCAAGAACCCCAATCCAGAATACATATATATACAGCGTCCCATACCACTGATATATATGCAATACAAATCATGTAAATCCAAATCCAAAATACATATATATACGGCGTCCCATACCACCGATATATATGCTATAATAACTGTAATATCTAAATCCAGAATACATATATACACAGCGTCCCATACCACTGATATATATGCAATAAAAACTGATCATATAACAATAGCAAGGTATATGTGCGAACGAGTAATATAGCATGGTATATGTGCGAACGAGTAATATAGCATGGTATACATATGAGCATGTAGGTATACAGGTATGTTCTATGTAACATGTACTATCGCACAAATATAACTGTTTAATGTCGCTAACTAATAGCATGGTATACAATAAGCATTTGTATTGTGCGTGTCATGGCAATTACCGACAGGGTGTGTGTAGCATATCATTGGTGCTCGTGCAACATGGACTGTCGATAATAGTGCAGTGTACAACAGGTACAGTACTAAGCACAAGTAACTATATGCAACATGAATCATGCAATGTTTCTATATAAACAAATAAGCATACGGCTAATATTATATCATGTCTAGCCCCGACGCGTAGCGCCATACGGGCGATTCCCCGTAGATATTAAATCTACTCACCCTGTGGTCTCCAGCTATGAAGATCCGACCACCTGCTTCCCTTTGTTCGCAGCGTCTGAAGTCCCCGCTTGCGACGCTATAATATCACAAACACAAGAAATAAAGCGAACATCTCAGAAGCAATTACTATAACGTAAAACTACGTATTATAAAACATAAAAACGCACTAAACCAACTCACGAATACACGTCTAGTGCAAACACACGAAACGATACCTAAACCCAAACTGAGTACGTCGCAGCACGACACACGACTCGTGTCGCAACACGTATCACGCGAACTCAAAACACACGATTATAGGTAATCGATCCCAATTTTGTATACTGCATTTACTAACAAATTCAACAGTACCAAATAACCCAAAATAACAGCAGGCAACACCCGCAGAAGCCCCACCCCAATCCTCACCAAGTCAGCCGGCGTCGCCGGCCCAAACCGGCGGGGTGGTCCCCGTCTCCTGGGTGGTGTCTCAGGTCAACCTGCACATCTCTCTGAAGTTGTTTCCTCAATCACTAAACTCCCCAGATCATAGCAGATACCAATATCACTAAAAATACACTAAAAACCCGATATCGCCTCAATCGATATAATTTACGTTCTACGCAGAAACTAGCGATCAAAACCACACAAAAACTATAAAATAGCAGTAAAGGGAATATACCTAACAACCTTGCTCTCAAGTTCCAAGCTTTACCCTATCCCAAGTGATCAAGAGCAAGAAAAACCCAAGTTTAAGGTATTTTTGTGATAGGTTTCAGAATTTTGAGAGTTTGTGAGTTTGGAATGATAAATTGTGATGAATAATTGAGCAAGGGCAATAGAGGATGAAGGATTTTCGGCCAAGGGGTGAGGTGGAGGGTTGTGAAGAGTTTCCAAGCAATTTCCTTCATTTATTGCCATTAAATGCATACACACACACACTCTCACTCATGCATGCATCTCCTTTATCTTTTCTTTTCTTTTTCATTTAATTCCTATCTTTAATCCTAGTCCACACATTAATCCTAAGGTGAGGTGAGAAGGATTACATTAACTTAAAGTTTTAAAGAAAAAGTCGCAAACGGAAATTTTCCCAAAATTTGAATACCGCATTAAAATAATATTAAAAATTGGGAAAAACCAAATTGAACCAAAACGTCCCATATACTCCCAAAGCTCGCGCACTAGCTTTATTTTTGCTAATCTAGGTGCTGGGAAGTCCATATGGGCGTTTGTTCACAGTCGGGTAAAAACGGAAAATACCGACAAACTTACCCTAAAACGGACAAATCACCTAACGATTTCCAAAACGTTACACATGGTTAACACCTCCATAACCCCCAAGTTAACATGCACAAGTGTGTGCAAGCCAAAATAAATAATAATAAAATATTAGTTAATTTTTATAAAATATATGAAAACTATTTTGGTTAAGTTTTTACTGAAAACCCGCATTATAGTTAATTAATACTAATCGCATTCTAAGGTGTTACAATCTTCCCCCCTAAAGAAATTCGGTCCCCGAATTTAAAAATCTTACTATACGTACCTTCAAAGAGATGAGGGAATTTCTTCTGTATCTCGCTCTCGGCCTCCTAAGTGACCTCTTCACTATTCGGGCCATGCCAAATAACTTTCACAGATGGCAAGAACTTTGACCGAAGTTTCTTCACCTGCCGATCCAATATAACTACCGGCTGCTCGGTGAACGAAAGATCGCGCTCTAGCTGAACGGTCTAGTGCTGAATCATGTGAGAAGGGTTATGAAGGTACTTGCAAAGCATCGATACATGGAATACAGGGTGAACATCCAGAAAACTGGACAGATGTGCCAAACGATAGGTAACGGTACCAACTCGCTCAAGGATCTCAAAAGGACCCAAAAATCTGGGACTAAGCTTCCCTTTCTTCCCAAATCGCATCACGCCCTTCATCGGAGAAATCTGTAGGAATACATGATCCCCCACTACGAACTCGAGCCTGCGACGACGACGGTCGACAAAAGACTTCTGTCTGCACTGAGCTGCTCTCATCCTATCCTGAATCAACTGGACCTTCTCCGTAGTCTCTTGAACTAGCTGGGGTCCTAATATCCTACTCTCACTGAGTTCAGTCCAACAGATTGGCGATCGAAACTTTCTACCATACAAAGCCTCAAAAGACGCTATCTGAATCACCTCCTGATAACTGTTATTGTAGGAGAACTCTATCAACGGCAAGTGACGATCCCAACTGCCACCAAAATCAAGCACGCACGCACGAAGCATATCCTCCAGAGTCTGTATAGTCCGCTCTGACTTACCATCGGTCTGCAGATGGAAAGCGGTGCTAAAACTCAATCGGGTACCCAAAGCTTCCTGAAGCTTCTGCCAAAGACGGCTAGTAAACTGGGTGCCCATGTCGGATACGATGTATATGGAAACGCCGTGCAAACGCACAATCTCATTAGTGTACAACTGAGCATACTGAGCATAACCGAAAGTGGTCTTCACTGGAAGGAAGTGAGTCACTTTCATCAACCGGTCAACAATCACCCAAATGGAGTCATACCCTCGACTGGACCTGGGTAGACCCACAACGAAATCCATAAAGATCTGTTCCTATTTCCACTCTGGAACGGGTAAAGGCAGCAACTCTCCTGCCGGTCTCAGATGCTCAGCCTTGACTTGCTGACAAGTCAGACACCTCGAAACGAAATCCGAAACGTCACTCTTCATCCCTGCCCACCAGTAGATATCTCTCATGTCACGATACATCTTAGTGGAACCTGGGTGAACACTATAAGCTGACTAATGTGCATGCTCTAGGATCTCGTGTCTCAACCCACCGGTATCAGGTACATATAAACGAGTCCCAAAACGTATCACACCCTGGTCATCAATCTCAAACTCCGAATCTCTACCCTGCCGAACATGCTCAAGAATCTCAGACAAATGGGCATCGTCGGGCTGTACCTCACGAATACGGTCAAGTAGAAGTGAACGGGCGCGGACGTGAGCAAGCTGTCCCCCAGTGGAAGTGAACTCAAATCGTACCCTACTATCGCACAAGATCTTCCAATCTGTAGAAGACTATTTCTGAACTGCGCTTAACTGGGACAAGTTGTCCCCGGGCCTACGACTCAAAGCATCAGCTACCACATTCGCCTTGCCCGGGTGATATAGTATCTCACAATCTTAATCCTTCACGAGCTCCATCCAACGGCGCTGTATTAAATTCAGATCCCGCTGCTGGAATATGTGACACGATTCCCCATACAAGTAGTCTCGAAATCTTAAGCACAAAGACCACCACGACCATCTCAAGGTCTTGAGTGGGATAATTCTGCTCGTGCTTCTTCAGCTGCTGAGAAGCATAAGCGATAACTCTATCATGCTACATCAATACACAACAGAGCCCCACTCAAAATGCATCACAGTAAACGACGTAGTCGCCCGATACAGAAGGCAAAGATAAAACTGTTGCAGTCGTCAACCGAGTCTTCAACTACTAAAAACTCAGCTCGCATGCCTCGGTCCAAAGAAAAGGAACTCCCTTCCTGGTCAGTCCGGTCAGCGGTGCAGCGATACTCGAGAAATCCTGCATGAAACGGCGGTAATAACCGGCTAAGCCCAAAAATCTACGGACCTCTGTCACTGATACAGGTCTGGGCCAAAGCTGTACGGCCTCGATTTTCCTCGGGTCCACACGAATACCGTCTTCCGTAACCACACGACCCAGGAAGTCAACACTATCAAGCCAGAAGGCACACTTTGAGAATTTAGCAAACAGCCGGTGCTCTCTCAATGTCTGCAAAGCAATCCTCAAGTGTTGCTCATGCTCTTCTCGACTCCTGGAATAAACCAGAATGTCATCAATAAACACAATAATAAACTGGTCGAGGAACGGCCTGAAAATCCGGTTCATCAAATCCATGAACGCTGCTGGGGCATTGGTGAGTCCGAACGACATCACCAAAAACTCATAATGCCCGTAGCGCGTACGAAAAGCAGTCTTCGTAATGTCATCATTCCGAACCCGCAACTGATGATAACCCGATCTCAAATCAATCTTAGAAAAATGTCCCGCACCCTGGAGCTGGTCAAACAAATCGTCAATGAGAGGTAATGGATACCTATTTTACACCGTAACGTGGTTCAATTGACGATAATCAATGCACAACCTCAAATTGTCGTCCTTCTTCTTGACAAACAGGACAGGAGCTCCCTAAGGCGAAACACTCGGACGCATAAGTCCCCTATCAAGCAACTCTTGCAGCTGATCCTTAAGCTCCTTAAGCTCCGTTGGGGCCACCCGGTAAGGCGATATAGAAATAAGCCCCGTGTCGGGGATCAAATCAATGCAAAACTAAATATCGCGCTCTGGCGGCAATCTTGGTAACTCATCGGGAAATATGTCAGGAAACTCTCTCCCAATAGGAACCCGGTCCAACAAATCTACCGTGGCTCCAGTATCACGAATGAAAGCTAAGAATCCCTGACATTCTCTCTTCAAGAGACGACTACCGCAAAGGGCAGAATTCAAATTGTGAGGGGAGGCACCACGGTCCCCCTGCACAACAAGAACAGACTCGTCCGGAAAACAAAACCTGACTGTCTTCTCATGGCAGTCCACAGACGCATAGCAAGTAGCTAACCAGTCCATGCCCAGGAGAACTTCGAAGTCCAACATCTCAAGAAGGATCAAGTCGATGCACGAATCTCTATCTCCAATACGAATGGCACACGACCGAAACACGTGTCGTGCAACAAAAGACTCACCAACAGGAGTAGTCACGACAAGCGGCTGATCTAGCAAACACGAATCTCGGCCCAACCTCGGCACGAAGCGTGTAGAAACATATGAGTGCGTAGATCCCAGATAAAAAAAAACGTGTGCATCGAAGGAACATACTGAAAGAGTACCTGAAACCACTGCATTGGATGCCTGCGCGTCCTGATGAGTCAAAGTAAATACTCGAGCCTGCCCTCTACCGGAGACTGGATGTCCTCCGCCTCTGCCACACCGTCCTCTCTGAACAAAACCTCCGCGACCACGACCTCTCTGAGCATGAGTCTGACACGGAGCAACAACAGGCATAAGGGGCAACGCTCTCTGAGTTGGAGAAGGTGGTAAGGTAACATGTGGTACAGCTACCTCATCCACACATGCCTCAGTACAATCTCTGACGCGGTGATATAAACTCCCACACCGGAAACATCCAGATGATGGCAGCTGACCCTCTTGGGGATAAGAGCTAAATAACTGGCCTCATCACAAGCCTCTACTGTAGGGTTCCCTAGCACGATACCAAGGTTTCAGGAGGCATCGTCCATGCCATTTTTAAAAAGTTTCCATGCTAAACAACCCTAATCCTAGAATCATTAACTAGAGTTTTAGACAAAGCCAAATGTAAACTACTTTACATCTAAAGAGAAAAGGAATACAACCTTTGTAGACGGTCCTTCTCTTCACTTGCTCCGTGTAGTAGTCCCGCGACTCCACTAGGCTTCTATTGAGACTTTGAACGAGCTTCCTCCGATGACCTTCTTGCTGAAGATGATCCACGCGAAGTCCCTCCAACTCAAGCTTCCTTTACACTAAACTCTTTAGCGTATGAAACAAGCTACACTTTATCGCTAGTCAAGTGTAGGATGATAAGGTAGGGGATGTTAAGAGCTCACTAGTTTGTGTACAAGCTTCATGATTCACATCACATGTGAAGGTTGAAGCTTGAGGCATGACAAGAGGAGGAAGAAGAAGCTAGAGAGCAACCATGGGTGCAACTCAAGAATTTGGCTAAGTGTTGAGAATGAGATAAAATGAATGGCATCTTTTGACCCCTCACTCATTCAAGCATGGAATTATGCAATATAAAATTGCAACCATGCTTGAATAGTGATTCAAGAAGAATAAACTAAAGAAAATCCCATGCTTGCAACCATGCTTCATTTTCCACCTCATTTCCATTTTCACAAAATAGAAATATAAATGCCATGCTTCATTATTATATATACATATATATCATATATATTAAAATATATTTAATGAAGAATAATTACTGAGCTAATGATATTAGTTAATATATAATTATATCACATATAATTTATATCACATTATTAAATCAACACTTGATCTAATAATCCGGTTATATCATATATGACCGACTAATATCATTTATCTGTATATCACATTATCGAATCAACACTTGATTTGACAAACTAGTTATATCACATATAACCGAACCGATAACAGATGACTGCCAGATTACAATACGGTATCACATACTCGTATTTAATCAGGCCCATACACATATCACATATGTGTCCTACTTCATTTCGCTTGAACCAGGGAACTTCTGTGTGGGACTTTAAAGACTCGTCAATACGCCAACAGTAGGTGATGATCATATCAGTCACCTACAAGCCGTCAGCGGTACTAGCTGGACGTAACGGCTACCCGGGTATTGAGCGATATGAATATCAACAAGAAAGCCTGTCCATAGTCTCCATGAAGCCTATCAGTAACACTTCCGTACAGTCCGGTCTCTTCGTCTGATATGTCGCATATCATGTTTAGGGGTGGAAATCGTCAGACCCCAGTAACATGATAAGTCATGCCGATGTCTGGCCTATAACGGTTCGAGAAACTACTGATAACACTTATCAGTAAATCTCGGCAGCAGCCCTGGCCAGGGACTTCCAGTTATAGCCAATCGAGCATAGCGCAACATCAACCCCGATACCGGGAGAGACGAAACCCCTCCTATCGCTCATTGCCTCCATGTGATTCGGGACTGTACCCAAAAGCCACCGTTTTGCACGTTCTCATGAACGTGGTAAGGTGGAAATCAAAGCACAGTGGGAATCACACAAGACACTATGACGATCTCGGGTCTACAGACTAACCTGTACCAGTGTCACCAGAGAACTGCTATCTGACGATAGGTATACTACCACATAGGAGTCCTCGGTGAGTCCTGTTCAGTGTACCCAGTCTCCACTGAACACCCGTATACCATATCTTATGTCAAACACTAATGTATGTGGGATCATCCATCGCCCATCATATGGGTCAAGAAGAGTATACGCTAGTCTACTCTGGAATATCGATGCCCTGTCTCGATATTCCCTCGACTAGGAACTATTAAAGGATGTACTTATGAACTACCCTGGCCCCACTAGTATGGTCTCCATCATAGTCCTGGCAGTCAAGTACATATCCTAAGGGCTTTATCAATATGTAAGAGCAAGACAGTAAAAATACCAGTTTACATGTTAAGATAAAGGTAACCAGATAGCATACTATAATGCCGAGCAAGAAAGTACTCTCTATATATGTCCAAGCATCCACTATAATATACATCATATGTACAATAATAGCCTCCAGGGCATACATATAACTAACAATCTCCCACTTGCACTAAGGCCAGTTGTTGTAGTATATCATACCCAACGTCCCAAAAGTCTCTCGAATAGCATCTGGGGAATTGCCTCGGTGAGTGGATCTGCTGTGTTATCCTCTGTGTCAACTCTCCTGACCTCGATCTCCCGGAGATCAACTATCTCCCTGATTAAGTGATACTGTCCAAGAATTTGTCCAGATCGCTGACGGGACCAGGGTTTCTAGGCCAAAGCCACAGCTCCATTGTCATCCCAATACACAGGTATTGGATGCCTAATGGTAGGAACCAGGTTCATCATATGAACCCAATTCATCCAGACAACCTCTTTGGTAGCATCGTTGGTAGCGAATAATGGCCTTTATCATCTAGTATGTCACGGTATCTAGCTTGGAACTCTTCCAACATACAGTCCCTCCACTGAGGGTAAAGACAATGCCTGTGACTGACTTTCAGTCTACCTTATCACTCTGGAAGCTCAAACCAAGAACGTTCTTTTAGTGCTTCTCAAGTACTTAAGAATGTCCTCCACAGCTGTCTAGTGATTCTGCTAAGATCCGATTGATTCCTGATCACTACTTCTAGTGAGTCGGCTACATCTAGTCTGGTACATAATATCGCATACATGATAGAGCCTATCGCCGAAGCATAGGGTATCTCTTACACGCGATGTAACACCTTAGAATGTGTTTTGTAGCTAATTATATTTTAATGTGTGGTTTTTAATAAAAAGTTTACCAAATTAAGTTTTAAATATTTTATCATATTTAATGAGTATTTTATTAGAATTTTGTTAGGCTTGCACACACTTGTGCATGATAACTTGGGTGTAATTTGGGGTTTAGCCATGATTTACTACATGGTAAACTAACCATTTCTCCCTAATTTAGTTTTAATATTTGTTTAAGTGTCATGGTTGTAATTAGTCATGATAGTTTTAAAAGTGAAAAATGAATTTAAAAAGGGGTTTTATTTTGAATTTTTCTTTGGTTCATGGTTGACCTTGAGAGAGAGAGAGAGCATAGGGCATCATGGCCTTTGCCATGCCTCATTTAATGAGGAGAGAGAGAGTAAGAAGGGGGTCTTTGTTGTGTTCTCTCATCTCTCATTCTCTTTTCTCTCATTCCCTCACTCTCACAACGCACACACTCACTCACTCACCAGCAGCAGAAACAACAGCAAGATCAACTACAACAATAACAACAGCATCACCATCATCAGCTCCAGCATCATCATCATCTCAACAACAGCAACAAGTAGTAGAAGCAGCAGCAAGCAGCAGCAACAGCATCAGCAAGCAGCAGCAGTGGCAGCAGCAGGCAGCAAGCATCAGCCGCTGTAGCAGCAGCAGCCCAGCACTTGCAGCAGCTCCTTTCACCTCTTCACCTGCTTCTTAGGGGCCTGTAGGGTATAACTCTTGAACCCAATTCTCCCTATTGCCTAGTTGTGTGATTGTTAGCTTCGGTTTGTGTTAATTTGCTAGTTTAGTGCTAGTTTAGGTGATTTGTGTGGAATTTTGGTTGGAATGTGTTGGAATTGGCTTACCTAGCTCCTTGTAGTGTTGTTGGTCACCTTCAACTGATAAATGGCCAGATTACACTAAAATACCATAGGTTTTCCATTTTGTGCAAAATTGTCGTTTTTAAGCGATATTTGTGATTTCTGGAATCTGCTATGGACCCGGACCTTACAGAGAAAAATTGAGAAAACTGGGACATGATACCTAGGTTTAGATCACACCACGAGAACACGAGTCACCATCTCCCAAACTAGGCCGCCAATTTCTTGGTTTTGGCCGCAATTTGCGGCCGAGTAGGGGGCAGGGGTGTTGGGGTTTTGAGTAGCATTCTCTGCAGTGTTTTCTAGGTCTTTGGCATGTATAGTTTTGTGATATCTTACCTGTAGAAAATCTGGGGTCACATATCGTTTTTGGTGTCCATTGTGTTTGTGCGATACGCGCAATACGTGAATGGGTTCTGTGATCCAGCGTATCGCGGCGTGTCGCGATGGTTTTAGACGCGTACACACACGATTCAGCGTATCGTGCGCACGCGCGTTTAGTTCGCGACGCGAGTTTCTCGTTTCGATTCGATATCGCGTTTCGCGGAATATTTTGGCTTATATATGATTTTCATGTCGTATTTGCAGGTTTGCAGGCAGGAACTACGGACACGGCTACAGGGGGAGCAGATGGTAGGATTCACCTAGCGTGGAGTGTAGGTGAGTAGATTTAACATCTACAGGGGAATCGCCCGTATGGCGTTATGCGTCTGGGTTAGGATTCAATACCTGTCGCACATTCTACGTCATTGTAGAATTGCGCCTTTACTTTATCTGCTTGATATAGTTATATACTGTGACTAGCAGCCGTAGGACACTGCACACATTATTGACGGTTCATGTTGCACGAGCACGGATTGTATGCTACACACACACCGTCAATAATTGTCATGTCACACACTACCCCTTATAGCTACTATTGCTTACCACACTTGACATCTATCTCATCGTATACCTGTAGTGTATCTTACCTTTAGTGATGGTATATATACACCTTGCGATACAGCTACAGGTATACCATGCATATATCTTAGTTATACCGGGAGGGATTTCCTACATATGTTACTTATACCCAGGGGGGTATACGACATCAGTTCCTATAGGTAGATACCTGTGCATTGCTACACCTGTATGTTACACACATATTCAGTTGCAGATACCTATTTACTTTTACTGATGTCACTTAGCTGTATCATCTTGATTTCGCATACATCTGGTTCAGCTATATACTTTTGTTTACCTGCTCGCATTCAGATATATCGCATATATTCATTCCTGGATTTGCGCATTGTTTATTTGGATTTTATATGATGTTTTCGGGATTTGGGAACCGCGGAGGTTCATGAATTTATGCATACATGGAGCAACCCGGTTTCCTTGATATGATATTTGCGCGTCCCCCATGAGTTTTATCGGTGCTGATTATATGCTCCATACGAGGTGTAGTTGCCGTATGAGAGTACATGGTGGGGCCCGGTATGGTTCCCCTCGGCAAGAAGATCGATGGGTTTGCCGATTGAGCCTGGAGGCGGGCGAGTACCTACCGGTGATTGGTTGGACCTGGCAGTTGTCCGGAGGATACTGGCCAGAGTCGAGAGATGGATGCGGGATGATCTAAACTGTCGGGGCCGAGGGCCGACACCGCAGACGGACCCCGTGGGCCGATCCGGACTGACGGAGCCCGATATACGAGGATTTCTGTGTCGATGCTTGGCACACTGTTTTCATGATATTTCTTTAACCCCTTTTTTTGTATATATAATAGGGGATTTAGCCGTTGTTATATATACCCTTACACCAATATTAGTGAAATGGGACGCTAATATATGTGTATTGCCCCCATCATACTTATTTCTATGTATTTACCCTTAGGATGTTAGATTCTTACTCGAGATTCGACTTGGGATATAGG
Organism: Agapanthus africanus; assembly: GCA_030015575.1. Taxonomy (NCBI): domain Eukaryota; kingdom Viridiplantae; phylum Streptophyta; class Magnoliopsida; order Asparagales; family Amaryllidaceae; genus Agapanthus; species Agapanthus africanus. The sequence continues at coordinate 351,316,300 of JASDDO010000031.1, read as the reverse complement.
TGATTCATTGACATTGGATATTGGATATGAATGAGACTGTTGAATTGTACATTTGAGATATAGGAGAGCTATTCGATATTGTACGTTGAGGTGATGTGAGACTTATATGTTGTGAGAGCCCAATGTGGGGGATGATTTGAAGATTTGGGATTTGAGTGTCTTGATGGATTGTGATCCTGCCACGATGTCAGGTTTCCGTGGAAATGACATATTCCACCCTATACTTCACCCTTACCTATTTTTATGCACAGATTCATATAGTGGTAGTACCTATTAGTGTACCCTTATGATAGTTGCATATTTACATTCTCATATCCTTTTTGCATGGTCATTGCATATTATTATTATGTTACTATTGCTTCACATATTGATTGTACCTGCTAGTGTACTTACCTTTATTCAGCATTTGCATGACATGGTATTACTGTAATCGCATATCTTAGATTCATGTTGTGCGTGCATTCCTGCGATTACCTGCATATATTTTATACTATTCACGAGTTGGCAACTCACCCCCGTTGTGCCACAGGTGTTTCAGGTTGTTCCCCAGAGTAGTCGAGGCAGGCTATTCCTCTATTCAGCTATCCAGCTACCATCTTTTGCTACAGATACAGCATCAGCTCACAGTACCATTTTGCTTAGGTGGGTTAGATGGTTATCTGTATTTCATATTGTACATTCGTTGTATTTTGTACTCTCCATCTACTATTGTATTGTTGACTTAGAGACTTGGTGAGGACGACATGTGTATTATTGTGGACTTGATGTCTTTTATATACAGCTTCTCTCTACTGTCTTTATTTCTTCGCTGCGGCGTCGTATATTTGTATTGTATTCATCTTGGCTGGTTTTTACAAAAAGGGGTGTTGCTAAAATTTTAAAGAAGGAAAGTAAGACTTTTAAAGAATTTGGGTTGCGATTTCAAACGTTTCAAAACTTATATTATCTTTTCCGTATTTTATGGTTTAGACTTCTGGGTTTTGGCTTTCTTTTGCTATGTTACGTCTTAGGGCGTTGCGTAGTATTAGGGCCGTCACGGGCCAATTTTGGATCGTGACTAAGTTGGTATCAGAGCGTTAGGTTTTACCTTTCGGAGTGTAAGATGACCTTAGTATGATGGAGTAGGTAGCTTAAGCAAAGTAACGTAGTATGTGTATGTCTGCAGCATACCCACAGCGCGGTACTTTGCATTAAGTGGCCTAAGTACCATTTGCTTGATATTCCTTCCTTGATGATTCACATCTTTGAGATTCGATTTCCTTATTCTTATCGAATCTCATCTTATATCTATTTATAGCCTTGCCGCCGATGACTATGGGGATTCAGAGCGATGCAGCGAGGGCCGAGGTCAGAGTTAGCTCGGGTGAGACGAGTACTGACCAGGATGGCACTCTAGTTGCACAGGTGCAGACGGATCAGCCTACGACCTATACCATGGATAGACTTTTGGTAGAGATGCAGGAGTTCCGCCAGACTATGAGTTCTTTGGTTGATGTCGTTCGGGAGCTACGACAGGAAGTTGTCACCCCTGTCACTCAGTTGTCGCTTACAATCAGTATGCAGCAGTCCGTCACCTACATAGCACCAGTGGTTGCAGCTCCAGTTGACGAGGCACATATTTCAGAGGCTCAGAGAGTTCCAGGACAGTGGAGGACTCGTACCAGCGTACCAGCCCAGAGACAGAGGTTTGGTCGTCGAGACAGATTTCATGGTCGTCGCGGGAGTAGCAGCGGCTTAGGACGAGGACAGTCGTTCAGCTCTCATCCCCAGGATGGTCAGCAGTCAGCACGTGGATGTTTTCGATGCGGGAGCCTTCAGCACTTCGTCAGGGATTGTTCCTTAGCACCTCGTCAGGATCGTTTTCAGAGAGGCCGTGGACGTGGAAGATTCGCTCAGAGGGCTCAGTCTACCAGAGGAGTTCATCCAGCTGCGAGTAGAGGGCAGACACAGGAGTTTTCTTCTACTCATCGGGACGCGCAGACGTCCAATGTGGAGTTTTCAGGTACCCTTGATTTATATGTTCTTTTGATGTATTCGTTTGTTTTCTTGCTTGTACCTTGGTTGGGTAGATTAGTCGTAGTGGTGTTAACTTCTGTCAGCGATTCTTTTGTTGCGTGACACGTATTTCAGTTGTGTGCCAATCGGATAGGAGATAGAGATTCGTCCGTCGTTTTGATCCTTCTAGAGATGTTGGATTTGACGTTCTCCTGGACATGGACTGGTTAACTACGTGTTAGGCGTCTGTGGACTACCGCGAGGAAACAAGTTAGGTTTGTTTTCCCGGCAAGTCAGTTCTTGTTGTGCAGGTGGATAGTTGTGCCGCCTCTCACAGCTTGAATTCAGCCTTTTTCGCTAGTCGGCTACTGAGGAGATGTCGTGGATTCTTGGCGTTCATTCGTGATACCGGAGCCACAGTGGGATCGTTGGACCGGGTTCCTTTCGTGCGAGAGTTTTTCCGACGTTGTTCCGGATGAGCCGGCGAAGCTTGGGAGCTAAGGGATCAGCTGCAGAGTTGTGGTTTGGGGAGTTTTGTGCGTCTGAGTGTTTCACTTTTGGAAGCTCCTATTTCTGTTCATCGAGGAGAAAGACAGCAGTTTAGGGTTGGGTATCGACGGATCGTCAATTGAACCGGCTTATGGTGCGGATAGGTATCCTTCATCTCATCGTGACGATTTCTTCGATCAGCTCCAGAGTGCGAGACATTTTCTAAGTTTGTTTGGGATCAGGTCATCATTACTGCGGTTTCGGAGTGATGGCATTCCGATGACTGCCTTATGCGTGCTATGGGCTTTGTGTGTTTTGTGAATCGTTGGATTCACTGATGCCCTAGCAGCATTCGTAGATATGATGAACCAGATTTCTGCAGGCCGTTCCTCGACCAGCTTTTGTTGTCTTATTTACGACACTCTGGTCTACTTAATCTGTCTTGAGGGACAGGAGTAGCACTTGAGGATTTGTTATGCAGATGCTGGGAGAGCACTAGCAGTTGCTAAATTCTCGGAGTGTTTCTTCAGGCTTGTTTGTGTTGACTCCTAGGTCTTGTAGTCACGGGAGACGGCTTCGTATGGTTCCGAGGGAGATCGTGGCCGTACAGCTTAGGCCCAGACTTGTGTGCAGGACGGAGATCCGCAGATTGTTGGGCTTAGCAGGGTTTTTACCGCCGTTTCATGCAGGATTGCTAGAGTAGTGCTGCACCGTCGACTGAATTGACCAGAAAGGAGGTTTCTGTTCTGTGGACTGAGGCATGTGTACGGAGTTTCGGCAGTTGGAGATTCCGTTAACAGCTGCAACAGTTCTTTCTTTGCTTTTGGTTCGGGCGACCTTGTTGTGTAACTGTAATGTTTCTTGAGTGGGGCTCGATTGTGTACTGAGGTGACACTATAGAGTTATCGTTTTTGCTTCCCTACATTTGGAGGAAGTACGAGAAGGATATTCCACTCATGATCTGGAGATGGCCGCGGTGGTTTTGCGTTGGAAATTTGGAGACACTACTTATTTGAGAGTCGTATCAGATTTTCCACGAACCACTAGAGCTTAATGTACATCTTCCTGCAGCGGATTTTGATTTTTGTGTTAGTCTTCTGCTGATTTACAGTTTTTGTGTGACCGTTGAGTACAGCTTAAGTTCATATCTATGGAGGGGACAGCTTGCTCATGTCCGCGCCCGACCACCTTCCTTAAATCGTTTTCGCGAGACACTGCACGTCGATGCTCGTACGTCAGAGATACTTGAGCATATTCGGCTGGGTAATGATTCGGAGACCTTGATTTATGACAATGACGTGCTAAGTTAGGGACACGTTTGCGTACCTGACACCGTCGGGTGGAGACGTGCAATCCTAGAACGGGCACATTAGTCAACTCTCTGTTTTCATTCAAGTTCCGCCAATAGTGACGTGACTTGTGAGATAGTTACGGGTGGGCAGGGATGTAAAGAGATGTTCCAGGTTTCGTTTCAAAGTGTCTGTCTTGTTGTGTGCTTGAGTCGAGCATCTGAGGCCGGCTGGAGAGTTGCCATCTTTTGCTGTTCCGAAGTAGGAGTGGGAGCAGATCTCCATGAATTTCATTATGGTTTCTACCCAAGTTTTATCAGGGGGTGACTCCATTCGAATTCTTGTCTTCCGGTTTTACTCAGTTTGCTCAGTTGTTCTTTGTTAAGTTGTGTGTTTGTGTTGTTTGTCGTCAGCAGTTGGGATCGTCACTCGCCATCGTTAGGGTTCTCCTTCGATAGCTGTTATCAGGGGACACTCCAATTGGCCACCTTTAGGTTTAGGGGTTAGGTCGTGTCGATCGCCAGCCTGTTTTTTTTCTGACTCTGCGTAAGTAGGATCTTGGACCCCAGCTAGTCTAGAGACTTCGGAGATAGTCCAGCTGCGTTAGGTCAGGATGGGAATTGTCCATTGCGAACCGAGGTCTTATGCCGACTGTGTTAGCCATAGACTCGAGTTCGCAGGGACAGATCATGTATTCCTATGGACTTTTTGATGAATGACGTGTTGGATGTTGGGAAGCTTATCCCAGGATTTAGGTCCTTCTGAGATCCTATAAGCGAGTTAGTTTCGTTGCCTTTAAATAGGCACTTCCGCCCAGATTATTGGATTTTCACCCCGTATTCCTCGTGATGATACTCTACAATTACCTTCTTGACCTTTCTCACATGTTTTGGCACCAGACCATTTAGCGTGACGCGATCTTTCGTTCACCAGCAGCCAATTGTGTTAATGGCTTGGCAGGTGGAGGAACATCGGTCAAGGGTCTTGCCATCTGTGAAGGGTATCCTTGGACGTAGCCGTATAGTGAGTTAATCACTTAGGAGGCTGCGAACGAGATCTGGGGAGTTATAATCTTCTCTTTGAAGGTACGCGTATCAGTATATTTTTAAATTCGGGGACGAATTTCCTTTAAGGGGGGAGATTGTAACACCTTAGAATGTGTTTTGTAGCTAATTATATTTTAATGTGTGGTTTTTAATAAAAAGTTTACCAAATTAAGTTTTAAATATTTTATTCTATTTAATGAGTATTTTATTAGAATTTTGTTAGGCTTGCACACACTTGTGCATGATAACTTGGGTGTAATTTGGGGTTTAGCCATGATTTACTACATGGTAAACTAACCATTTCTCCCTAATTTAGTTTTAATATTTGTTTAAGTGTCATGGTTGTAATTAGTCATGATAGTTTTAAAAGTGAAAAATGAATTTAAAAGGGGGTTTTATTTTGAATTTTTCTTTGGTTCATGGTTGACCTTGAGAGAGAGAGAGAGCATGGGGCATCATGGCCTTTGCCATGCCTCATTTAATGAGGAGAGAGAGAGTAAGAAGGGGGTCTTTGTTGTGTTCTCTCATCTCTCATTCTCTTTTCTCTCATTCCCTCACTCTCACAACACACACACTCACTCACTCACCAGCAGCAGAAACAACAGCAAGATCAACTACAACAACAGCAGCAGCATCACCATCATCAGCTCCAGCATCATCATCATCTCAACAACAGCAACAAGCAGCAGCAAGCAGCATCAACAGCATCAGCAAGCAGCAGCAGTGGCAGCAGCAGGCAGCAGGCAGCAGCCGCTGTAGCAGCAGCAGCCCAGCACTTGCAGCAGCTCCTTTCACCTCTTCACCTGCTTCTTGGGGGCCTGTAGGGTATAACTCTTGAACCCAATTCCCCCTATTGCCTAGTTGTGTGATTGTTAGCTTCGGTTTGTGTTAATTTGCTAGTTTAGTGCTAGTTTAGGTGATTTGTGTGGAATTTTGGTTGGAATGTGTTGGAATTGGCTTACCTAGCTCCTTGTAGTGTTGTTGGTCACCTTCAACTGAGAAATGGCCAGATTACACTAAAATACCATAGGTTTTCCATTTTGTGCAAAATTGTCGTTTTTAAGCGATATTTGTGATTTCTGGAATCTGCTATGGACCCGGACCTTACAGAGTAAAATTGAGAAAACTGGGACATGATACCTAGGTTTAGATCACACCACGAGAACACGAGTCACCATCTCCCAAACCAGGCCGCCAATTTCTTGGTTTTGGCCGCAATTTGCGGCCGAGTAGGGGGCAGGGGTGTTGGGGTTTTGAGTAGCGTTCTCTGCAGGGTTTTCTAGGTCTTTGGCATGTATAGTTTTGTGATATCTTACCTGTAGGAAAATCTGGGGTCACATATCGTTTTTGGTGTCCGTTGTGTTTTCGCGATACGCACGATACGTGAATGGGTTCTGTGATCCAGCGTATCGTGGCGTGTCGCGATGGTTTTAGACGCGTACACACACGATTCAGCGTATCGTGCGCACGCGCGTTTAGTTCGCGACGCGAGTTTCTCGTTTTGATTCGATATCGCGTTTCGCGGAATATTTTGGCTTATATATGATTTTCATGTCGTATTTGCAGGTTTGCAGGCAGGAACTACGGACACGGCTATAGGGGGAGCAGATGGTAGGATTCACCTAACGTGGAGTGTAGGTGAGTAGATTTAACATCTACAGGGGAATCGCCCGCATGGCGTTATGCGTCTGGGCTAGGATTCAATACCTGTCGCACATTCTACGTCATTGTAGAATTGCGCCTTTACTTTATCTGCTTGATATAGTTATATACTGTGACTAGCAGCCGTAGGACACTGCACACATTATTGACGGTTCATGTTGCACGAGCACGGATTGTATGCTACATACACACCATCAATAATTGCCATGTCACACACTACCCCTTATAGCTACTATTGCTTACCACACTTGACATCTATCTCATCGTATACCTGTAGTGTATCTTACCTTTAGTGATAGTATATATACACCTTGCGATACAGCTACAGGTATACCATGCATATATCTTAGTTATACCGGGAGGGATTTCCTACATATGTTACTTATACCCAGGGGGTATACGACATCAGTTCCTATAGGTAGATACCTGTGCATTGCTACACCTGTATGTTACACACATATTCAGTTGCAGATACCTATTTACTTTTACTGATGTCAATTAGCTGTATCATCTTGATTTCGCATACATCTGGTTCAGCTATATTTTTTTGTTTACCTGCTCGCATTCAGATATATCGCATATATTCATTCCTGGATTTGCGCATTGTTTATTTGGATTTTATATGATGTTTTCGGGATTTGGGAACCGCGGGGGTTCATGAATTTATGCATACATGGAGCAACCCGGTTTCCTTGATATGATATTTGCGCGTCCCCCATGAGTTTTATCGGTGCTGATTATATGCTCCATACGAGGTGTAGTTGCCGTATGAGAGTACATGGTGGGGCCCGGTATGGTTCCCCTCGGCAAGAAGATCGATGGGTTTGCCGATTGAGCCTGGAGGCGGGCGAGTACCTACCGGTGATTGGTTGGACCTGGCAGTTGTCCGGAGGATACTGGCCAGAGTCGAGAGATGGATGCAGGATGATCTGTACTGTCGGGGCCAAGGGCCGACACCGCAGACGGACCCCGTGGGCCGATCCGGACTGACGGAGCCCGATATACGAGGATTTCTGTGTCGATGCTTGGCACACTGTTTTCATGATATTTCTTTAACCCCTTTTTTTGTATATATAACAGGGGATTTAGCCGTTGTTATATATACCCTTACACCAGTATTAGTGGAATGGGACGCTAATATATGTGTTTTGCCCCCATCATACTTATTTCTATGTATTTACCCTTAGGATGTTAGATTCTTACTCGAGATTCGACTTGGGATATAGGTGATTCATTGACATTGGATATTGGATATGAATGAGACTGTTGAATTGTACATTTGAGATATAGGAGAGCTATTCGATATTGTACGTTGAGGTGATGTGAGACTTATATGTTGTGAGAGCCCAATGTGGGGGCTGATTTGAAGATTTGGGATTTGAGTGTCTTGATGGATTGTGATCCTGCCACGATGTCAGGTTTCCGTGGAAATGACATATTCCACCCCATACCTCACCCTTACCTATTTTTATGCACAGATTCATATAGTGGTAGTACCTATTAGTGTACCCTTATGATAGTTGCATATTTACATTCTCATATCCTTTTTGCATGGTCATTGCATATTATTGTTATGTTACTATTGCTTCACATATTGATTGTACCTGCTAGTGTACTTACCTTTATTCAGCATTTGCATGACATGGTATTACTGTAATCGCATATCTTAGATTCATGCTGTACGTGTATTCCTGCGATTACCTGCATATGTTTTATACTATTCACGAGTTGGCAACTCACCCCCGTTGTGCCACAGGTGTTTCAGGTTGTTCCCCAGAGTAGTCGAGGCAGGCTATTCCTCTATTCAGCTATCCAGCTACCATCTTTTGCTACAGATACAGCATCAGCTCACAGTACCATTTTGCTTAGATGGGTTAGATGGTTATCTGTATTTCATATTATACATTCGTTGTATTTTGTACTCTCCATCTACTATTGTATTGTTGACTTAGAGACTTGGTGAGGACGACATGTGTATTATTGTGGATTTGATGTCTTTTATATACAGCTTCTCTCTACTGTCTTTATTTCTTCGCTACGGCGTCGTATATTTGTATTGTATTCATCTTGGCTGGTTTTTACAAAAAGGGGTGTTGCTAAAATTTTAAAGAAGGAAAGTAAGACTTTTAAAGAATTTGGGTTGCGATTTCAAACGTTTCAAAACTTATATTATCTTTTCCGTATTTTATGGTTTAGACTTCTGGGTTTTGGCTTTCTTTTGCTATGTTACGTCTTAGGGCGTTGCGTAGTATTAGGGCCGTCACGGGCCAATTTTGGGTCGTGACACGCGAGCTCTCTTCAAATCAGTCTTGGGAGACATCTTTTTGGAGAGAGTGATTTCTGAGTGAGTGAGCGAACCACCACTCTTAGAATCCTCCATACTAAACCCCTTTAGTATGGTGTTAATGTACCTAGATTCGGGACATTCCCAACATCCACTTAGATCTATCACCATAGATCATAATCCACAAGATATAGTAGGTATCATCTAGATCTTCTATGGAGAATCATCATGATAAGTGGAGCTTGACCGAGTGTAGCATAGGAAACCATTTCCTATCAAGAGTATGTCATCTACGTACAATACGTGGAAGATCGCCTTACTCTCTACAACCTTCTTGTGTATACAAGGTTCATCTACCATTTTGATGAAGTCAAAAACTCTTTGACTGCCATATCAAGATAGATGTTCCAGCTCCGCGATGCTTGCATTGATCCTGATGGACTTAAGCATGGCTTTGAAAGTCTTAATTTTCCATTTACACCAAGAATCTTCTCAAGATCATTTGCTCCCAATGGGTTTTACCCCTTCACGTGCAACATGCAAAGTCATACTTTGTTGGTGTACATGGATTCCATCTTTGATCGCATAGCATCCATCCATTTCACAGAGTTCCCACTCGTGATGGCCTGACTGAATCTAGTTGGGCCATCATCTACCATGATGCAATCCTCGCTCCCACTATCACCGAGAAGACCGTAGTATCTCTCAAGTGGATGAAGAACCCTACCAGATTCGTGGAGAGGCTGAGGTTTGTTGGAGACTGTTGAATTCTTTGGTTTCACCAAGTCATCAGCTGTTAGTTTGTCAAGCTGGAACAACATACAATTTTACCTCATGTCCACAAATTTCTTCACAAGAAATTCCTTTTCTAAAAAGGTGGCATGCTGAGAAACAGAACACCTTTTGCTCCTCAGTTAGGTAGAAGATATACCCTCGCAAATGTTTGGGATATCCTAACAAACTTACAGAACTGACCTTGCCTCGAGCTTGTCCGAATCTTTCTTTTCAACGTAGGCCGGACAACCCCATATCTTAACTCGTTTAAGACATGGTCTATTTCCATTCCATATCTCATATGTAGTAGTAGGCACTGATTTGGTTGGAACCCCATTCAATAGGTATGCAGTTTCTCAAGTGCATAACACCAAAAGAAAATAGGCAACTCAGCAGCACTCATCATAGAGCGCACCATATCTAATAGGGTGCGATACCTCCGCCCCGATACACCTTGTGCTGTGGTGTATTCGAAGGAGTAAGCTGAGAGACAATCTCATTCTCCTTTTAGAAACTCCAGGAACTCCATGCGCAAGTATTCTCCTCCTTGATCACATCGAAGGACTTAATACTTCTACCCGTCTGGTTCTTAACTTCAAGCTTATATTCTTTGAATTTCTCAAAAGTTTCAGACTTGTGTTTCAACAGGAACATATGTCCGAATCCCGAGAGAAGATCAGTGAATATAATGAAGTACGAAGAACCAGCCATGGCATTTGTAGACATAGGACCGTATACATCATCATGTATCCGTCCCAAGAGTTCAATAACTCTTTCTTTGTTTCCAGAAAATGGAGTATTGGTCATTTTACCTTTGAGACAAGACTAGCAAGTATTATAAGATTAAAATTCGAACAGATTCTCATATTCATCCTTATGTAACTTAGCTAGTCATGTCGCATTGATATGACCTAGTCTACAATGCCACAAGAAGGATTCGTTCATTTCTGAACTACTCCTATTGTGTGTATTCTATATACTTTGAACTGTGGTTTGATTTAGAACTTATATGCTATTACATAACGTGCCTGATCCAATCAACTTTTGATTAAGGAAAATGTTCACAACATTATCCGCCAATACAGAATTATATCCTTCTTTAACTTAATAAAGAAACTGATGTAATGTTGTATATCAGGTTCGGTATATAATAACATTAGTTCAGAATCAATGTATTTGGTAATACAAGGTGATATCTGCCAATTGATTTGGCTGCAACACTTGCACCATTCTCTAACACTTAGAGATATATCACCCTTTTCCCAGTTCTCTACCTTTCTGTAGCCCATGTAATATATTACATATGCGGGATCCTTATCCGGGATCACATACCCAAGACGTAGAGTGTACTGAGAAACAGTTCTCTGTAACTAACACACCCGAAGAAGATACATCAACATGCTTATTCTTCTTCTGGGTGGCGTGGTAATACAGATATTCCCCTATTTCCTGCTCGGACTTATAATACTTATAAGTTGGAGCGGAACTAACGTTCCCCTACTCAGTATAACAAGCGGGTTCGGTCAATACATCCATATTATTATCTTGATTAAGGCGTGACATTTGTCGCTACTAGGAGAGAGAGATGGATAATCACTTTGTGTGCGCTCTTTGCAAGATTAGATTGGTTTATTATCTTATCTAATCAGGATGGCTCCCACTGTTTTTATCAAATCTTCCTTCAAACCCTAAAAGGTAAGACTAGCCGGGATTAATTACACCTTAAAAGTTCGCCAATCTTTCAGCCAGGCCAGTGCCGGTACTTTGAGGGAGGTTCCCCGTTCTTTCGCACGGACCTAATTAAAATAAACCTCGTTTTCCCTGGGGCGTGACCCCGTTAACACCTTTCTAGACACCTACTTGATTGGCTAATTGTGATGTGTAAAACTCTCCCAGGAGTAACTCTTACTCGCAATGGGTATCGAGATCCAACTATCTCATAGAAGGTATGCAATCACATTGCAAATTTCAACACTTGAAATTCCCGATAATATTTTTCCCCAAGCGTCCTATGACCTTGACGGAGGCCAAACTACCCATAGGGCGCTAGTCAAGTTCAACCCGTCATTTCTTGATTGAATCAGACCCACCCGCACGACCCTTGACAGAGGCCAAACAACTTCGTACGAATACCCTAATCCAATCGCATCTCATGCTGCAGATAAGTACTAATCAGCTACCGTACACTACGCCTTGACGGAGGCCAAACTACCATAGCATGAATACTAAAATAGCACTTATCTGAAATGACGGAGGGCTACATCAGGTTTTTAAGAAAAACTTTTACGTATTGAACTTGATATCGTTGCAGAATCGAGTGATTTTGAAAAGGAGTGTTTTTTAGGCTTTTACTAGTTCCGCTAAAGAGGTCACTCCCGGTGAAGGGATCTCGGCTCTTTCCTTATCGAATAAGGTGCTGGATATTCTGCAAGGAATACCGCTATGCAAAGCAAGAACTAAAAAAGCAATCAAAAACAAAACCGAATGGGTTGTAGCATCTGCTAGTTTCGCTAAAGAGGTCACTCCCGGTGAAGGGATCTCGGTTCTTTCCTTATCAAATAAGATGCTGGATATTCTACAAGGAATACCGCAATGCAATGAAAAAACTAGAGCTACCTTTTTTTGAAAATTTGATTCAACAACATCATTTTGGTTTCTTTTCTTTCATTAATCTCATTAATGAAGTCCCATCAATTAAGCTTCCTAAGTATCACAGAAGAAACGAAAATACAACGTACTCTTATGACGTCCGTATTCGCCACAGTGTCCCGTTATGCACCATTAGGTTACTTAACTAACGGCATAGCGGGGCGGAACTAGCGCGGGTGCAAAACATAAGCAAAATTTATTATATATCATATATAAAATAATAAAGCATTCATCTCACGCATATAAAGTGATCACATCACAGAATATCAGCAGCAGAAGATAACATATGAAATATTGGATATACTAGAAATTCCGTGTTTTAAGATAAGCCAGTATAAAACAAGGATTCTATGGTCGCGATGAATAGCCACCCACATCCCTAGACCCTTACGAGAGCGGCAAACAACCCTATAAATTCTAGAGTTAGGAGTCCCGGACTCGACTACTCGAGATGGTCTCCCACTAGACTCTAGAACCCGGTTACTTGTGCTCCCCTCCTTGGGTCTATCCCAATACGGAAAAGTAAATAATATACAATAATGGTGACATCATCCTCAACCCGGAAGTGCCCCAATAAAAGAATATTACATATAATGAATTTTACATGAATGAAAATAAAAACTCTCATCTCACATAAAACCCCCCGGCTATTCAAAATACGATGATCCAATATAACATATCCAAGCAACACATAATATCACATGTCATCAAATAGCTAGACGATATTAAACATTCCGATCGAATCAACAAACACCCAAAATTACCCAAAAAGCTCAATACTTGAGTGTAGTTTATAAGTATCCATCACATGCCACAGTACTAATGAACCAGCCATAGAAGGGCCAACCAATGCCTCACATGTGGCACCATTGAACTATCACAAACCCTAGGGTTTAGTGGCAGTTCTGACGGTTACAGAATCGAGTTAAGGTTTTGTTCTTCTAGAGGGTCCATCGCGTTACTTGCACGATCTTTGAATGTTCTTAAACTTCGAAAAAATCCAACTCTTGGAAAAATTTCCGGCAAAGGTTAAAGTAGGTATTTGATATCCGTTCGAACTTTTTAACACCGTCTAAATAACCCGAATAACTGTTAAAATTATGAATACGAAACACTCTGAGTTGCCTTTATAGAAAATTAACATCTCATGAAATTTTAGCAAAAACAAACAACACCTGAAACACCAAAACCCAGATACCAAAACATAAAAAAAATTGAAGCCAGAACAATGTACTGGGGCCGTCCTCCTCGGTTTTTGGGCTAATGTGCTCGGCCAAAAACCGGCCATCTGGGTTCAAATTTTTTCTGTGTTCATCTAATGTCTCATACAACATTCTGCAGTTGTTTAAAAAAATTTAGAGCTCATTTAAAAATCGACAGAAACTGAGATTTAGCGTTTTAAGTTTCAGAGCAGTTTCGGTTTCGTAATCTAACAAACATTGTCTAAATCTTTAGCCTGGCTCTGATACCACTATAAGGTTTCCTAGCACGACAGCAAGGTTTCGGGAGGCATCGTCCATGCCATTTTTTAAAAATTTCCATGCTAAACAACCCTAATCCTAGAATCTTTAACTAAAGATTTAGACAAAGCCAAACGTAAACTACTTTACATCTAAAAAGAAAAAGAATACAAACTTTGTAGACGGTCCTTCTCTTCACTTTCTTCGTGCAGTGTGTAGGGTTGCCAGGCACGCGCACAAGGGTCTACGAGGCATCAACCATGCCCGATTAAAAATTTAGCCGTGCCGAACAACCCGAATACGGATCTTTAAACTAGAGATTAGGCGAAAACAAATATGTTAAACTCTTTAACACTAAGTGAGAGGGATTACAACCTTTGTAGATCCGGTCCTTCACTTCATATGCTCCGTGTTGTGGTCCCTTCGCTGCGATCATCGGGATCCGGACTCTCGAGGGTTCCACGAAGAGAAAGATGCAACCTTTGCTTCCGATCTTCGATACTAAGATGATCTACCTTGAAGTTCCGTTAACACAAGCTAACACTCATGAAATGATGTGAACACCCTCATCTAAATGGCAAGGGAAGATGAGGATGATGGAGTAGGATTTTTGCTTTCTTTATTTATCTTTTTCTCATATTTATTCATCACATTGAAAAAGGCTAGCAAGCTTTTTCATGAAGAAAGATGAAGGAAGAAGATGAACAATAATAATTGTGATGAATAATAAAAGTTATCATAATCATTTATGTAACCATGGTTGTAATAACCATTGTAAAGAGTTTACTAGGGTTAGGGTTTGGGTTGGGTTAAAGGGTGAGTCACAAAGAAATATCTATCATAATATCTTAACAAAGACAAAGAAAAGCTTCTAGAATCAACTAGAAGGTTTAACTCTAATCCAAACCCTAATCATGTTTAAACTCCTCTAAACATGTTGCATTAATAATTATAATATGTTACAATATTATATATCACATATACATGTAGGGTTCCTAGGCACTCTCAAGAGGTCTCACAAGGCATCAACCATACCAATTTCAAAAATACGGTGCCGAGAAACCCTAGACTACGGATCGTTGGCTAGAATTCTAGGCGAAACAAGCAACTAGCTAACACTTAACTACAAGAATACGGAAATACAACCTTTGTAGATCCGGTGCTCCACCTCCATAGCTCCGCAATGATGTCTCTCCGCTGTCCAAAATGAATCCCGGGCTCTTGCATCGGCTTCATCGGAGAATGGACGGGCTAGGTCGTCGACGTCGATGCCGAAGATGATCTACGTCGAGGCATCACTAAATCAAGCTCCAACTTCACCAAGTCATGAAACTTGTGAAGAAAACACACTCTACTACTTGGAAAGAGGTAGAGGATGAAGAAATAGGAAGTGGGTTCACTTTAGAATTGGATTTCTCACTCATTTGCTCAAGTTGCCATTGTTGAAGTAAGGTTTCTTCATGAAGAAGAAGAAGAGGAAGAAGATGATAAGTGTTCTATTATCTTTTCTAAAAAGAATATAATATGAATACTTATCATAATCCAACCATAGTTTGGTGTAGAGAATAAACCATGGTTAGAATGAAGGGTTAGGGTTAAGCATCAAGACAAAATGGTCACAAGGTCAAAGCTTCATGAAGCTTCAATGTACAAACAAAGAAAGCCACCATTTTCTCTTTATGCATAATATTTTCCAATAAGAATAAATAAATAAATAAGAAAACCATAACCCTAACCAATATACAACCATGGTTTAATCTTCACACAAACCCTAGTGAGCATGTATCATCAAACATGATACAATCAAGTGCACAAAAAGTATATCACATATACAATGTGCACATCCGAGCGAGAAAATCCATTTAAAGTGAACCAATACTAGTTAATGCAAAGTAATATATCAAATATATAATCATGCATTAAATCATTAAATCAATACTTGATTCAATGATCTGGTCATATCGCATACAACCGACTAGTATCCAATGTATCGGCTTATCGAATCAATACTTGATTCGATAACTAGGTTATATCGCATACAACCAATCGATACATTCATCGCGAGAATACAATAAG
The DNA here is from genome assembly GCA_030015575.1 of Agapanthus africanus. NCBI lineage: Eukaryota > Viridiplantae > Streptophyta > Magnoliopsida > Asparagales > Amaryllidaceae > Agapanthus > Agapanthus africanus. Next base: position 351,300,576 of record JASDDO010000031.1, on the reverse strand, counting down.
GTATCACATACACGCATTATTCTCGGTCCCGCACATATCTCACATGCGCTCCTATTTCATTTCGCTTGAGCCAGGAAACCTCTGTGTAGGACTCTAAAGACTCGTCAATACGCCGGCAGCAGATGATGATCATATCAAGCACCCACAAGCCGCAAGCGGTCTGCTAAACATAGCGGCCACCCGGGTATTGAGCGATCAGAAGATCGACGAGCAAGCCCGCTCACACTCCAGTGAATCCAACCAGTAACACTACCGTACAGTCCGGTCTGATCGTCTGATATATCGCATATCTTACCTAGGGGTGGTAAACGTCAGACCCCAATAGCTCGATAAGTCGTGTCGATATGAGGTCTATAATAATTCGAGAAACTACTGGTAACACTTACCAGTAAATTTCAGCAACCCTGGCCAGGGATTTCCTGTTATAGCCAATCGAACACAGCGCAACATCAACCCCATATACCGGGAGAGATGAATCCCCTCCTATCGCTCATTGCCTCCATGTGACTCGGGACTGTTGTAACACCCGAGCCCAATAATACTATTTATATTGCTAGTTGAGGGTTATGTATTGCTCATTCCATTTATCCTGATTGTTTGGTGCTTTTTGCAAAATTCTAACCGGTTAAGTCATTTTGGCACATAACAAATTTTAACTCCTAAAATGAAATTAAAAATGTCCATGTTGGCCTACTCGTCGCCACTAGTCGCGTGGTAGCGTCCGCGTGTCGAGATTCCGTCCCGTTCGGCGAAACGGGCGAGTTTGGGCGTCTACGCGCGCGTGCAAGTGTCCGACTTGAGGGCATGCATTTTAATCACAAAACACCTCTTTTCAAAATTTGGAACCCGCTTAAAATCCTATAATTTGAATTTGGAGCATTTGGGCGCAACCCGGGCGCGATTTGGAAATGTTTCATTTAGCGCCAAAAGTGCCTGTTTGATTAAATATATTTAAACCATAATATATATTTATTCGTTACTTTTTACGTTAAAATCTTTTTCAAAATCCTTTAAATATTTCTTTCCTCCCGTACACACACACCCTCAGCCAATCACGAGAGACTCAAGTCTCTCGTGGGCCCCCCTTTTCAACCGTCTCTCTCTCTCTCTCTCTCTCCCCCCCTCGTCAAATCTCTCTCTCTCTCCTCCTATATTTATCCCTCGCAGCCGCCTCATCTTCTCCCCATCACGAGAAAATAAAACCCTACGCGAACAACCCACGAAACCCTAACCCTAGCTCCTCGCGACCTCACCGCCGACCTCCCCGCGACCTCGCCGCCTCGCCACCACAAGCCTAGCCGCACCCACCTTCCTCCCTCCTTCGCCTCTTCCCGCACCTGCACCCAACCCCGACAACGCCACCAACCACCGCAGACCTCGCCGTCGACGCCGCCTCCCGTCGCCGACGACTCCCGCGACTCCCTCTCTTCCTCCTCGTCACTACCTCGTCGTCACCTTCCTCCTCTCCTCGCCGGACCACAGAACCCAAAACCACAACCCTACCACCCTCTGCAGTTCGCCGGAAAACGCGCCGACGATCCTCGCCGTCGTCACCAGAGCCACCTCCTTCTCCCCTCGACCACCAGAGCAGGACAGCATCTCCTTTACTCTCAGCACCATCGGTTTCAGCGAAGTCCAGCCACCTCGAACCCTTGCCGCGCACTGTTCATCGCCGCCGGCGCCCCATCGCCGTCGAGCCATCGTGGTTGCACCCTGTTTCTTCCCTGTAAGCATCCCTTATCTTTCCTTTTGGGCTAATCCCCCTCGCTGGTCGTTATTTGCGTGTATCATATCATTGTTGCTAACCTCGTTGCCGATGACTTTTGCCGGAATCCGACTGTGCCGTCTTTTGAACCCGATGCTCCAGCGAGGTACCCTGGTCCGTGTGATCCCGCTGTTCGCTGTTGGGACTCGATCCGTAGTCCGTGCACCCATCTCGTGTTTTCTGCCGACTTTGCATCCGTGCTTTCCGGTTTGCGAAACCGTCGAGGCAAGTATCTGAATACTTGCTTTAACATGCTAGCATACGAGATCTAGTCTTGCCATGCAGTTAAATATCATACTATATAATACTACAACTTAATGATGGTAATTGATATTATATTATAAGTTAGAATTGACAGTTGCAGTTATCTTTAACATGGGATCGTTATAATAGTTTCTCGTAATTAATCGACCTACTATCAATCCATATTTCAACTAAATAAAACAATTGGATCATATCTGCTTTAATTGTTAAATCATTCACGAGACAATTATTATACTTAGTGTAAATTCATGTAGCTTCATTACTTTATGATTGTGGATATTGCTTCACCTTGTGGCTATTGCACCCCAAAGGTGCGTGAACCTGTTTATAAGAGAATACAAAGCATCACTGTGTTTGCATGGAATAATATTGTTAGTTACTGTTCCGGCTGTTGTTTCCTTAATCGTTACTATACCTGTTATCAGCATACGTTTGATTGCATTACCTATTGACCCGATTTTGATACACCTGACACATGTACTGATACACCGGACATGACACCCTGTACATATCGACTCAACCTGTTGAAACGTGACCTGACCTGTTACCTGATTTCATGCCTAATGCCGACAAACCTGACCATTCCTGCTGTCTATCCAGACAGACCTACTTTTACTTGATTTTGTGTTGGCATTAGTCCTTGACTACTGAATACCTGACCTGACATACATAGCTTGGGGGCATGGGGAAATCAAAGGTGAAACCGACTTGTAACTCAACAGTTCGATACTTGTTCTGATCAGTCTTACGGGCTTGGCCAGCCCCGGAGTGGTGATGCTGACATCACTCGCCCATCTTGCTACCTTTTACTGCTTAGCGGCACGTCTCGGATTCAGCCCCGAGGGCTTTGACCGTGGTCCCGGGCACGCACGGGATACTATTGAGTTACATCGACGATTCATCAATTGATTTCAAAGACTATAGAGTAGAAACCTGATAGGACAGTTTAGTCACCCGTGCACTTTACCCTGCTCTGTTATTGTACTGCTTATTCATGTTCATACCTGCACTGCTTATTGCCATGTTTATACTATATACTTGATGTCTTGACGCGCTGACGTCTGGGTTTTGCATGGCCCAGATTCCGTACCACAGTCGACGACCGAGCAGGAGTACTTCAGCCAGCAGGCTGAACTGTGAGTTCCTTAGGATTTAGTTTATTTATTTCATTTCATATCCAGATGTGAGCCCGCATTATGGGACGTACTGTTTATTCATTGTATTGGATCATTCGCTTCCGCACTTATTGTTTATTGATTCTTGTTATTATGGATTTGGACATGTATTAGATTAGTTTACTATTTGTTCTTGATATCTCTACAACCGTAATGTGACTGTGGATGGATATTTCCAACCCACAGGTAGCATGGTTGGCTATGTCACGTGCCCAATCTTGCATACTCTGGGAAGCGGGGCGTGACAACTGTACCCAAAAACCACCGTTTTGCACGCCCTCTTGGACGTGGTAAGATGGAAATCAAAGCACAATGGGAACCACACAAGACTCTATGACGATCTCGGGTCAACATACTCTGTACCAGTGTCACCAGAGAACTGCCATCTGACGTAAGGTATAATACCATCTAGGAGTTCTCGGCGAGTCCGTCCAGTGTACTCAGTCTCTACTGAGCACCCGTATATCATCTCTGATGTCAAACACCGATGGATATGGGATCATCCATCGCCCATCTGTATGGGTCGAGAAGGTATACGCTAGTCTACTCTGGTATATCGATGCCCCGTCTCGATACACCCACGACTAGGGACCTTGAAGGATGTACTTATAGACTACCATGTCCCCACTAGTATGATCTGCATCATAGTCCAGGTAGTTAAGTACACATCCTAAGGGCTTTACCAACATGTAACAGAGAGATAATAAGTGTACACGTTAAGGTAAAGAGTAACCAGATAGCATACTATCATGTCGAGTAAGAAAGTCCTCCCTATATATGTCCCAGCATCCACTACAATATACATCCTATGTACAGTAATGGCATCTAGGGCATACATATAACTAACAATCTCCCACTTGCACTAGGGCCATCTGTAGCAGTGGTCGAAGTATCTCATACTCAACCATCCCATAAAAGTCTCTCTCTGGGAATAGGCCTTCGTGAGTGGATCCGCCGTGTTATCCTCTGAGTCTGCTCTCCTTGCCTCGATCACCTTGGAGATCAACCATCTCCATGATCAGGTGATACTGCCTTAGAATAAGTCCGGATCACTGATGGGACCGGCGTTCCTTGGCATAAGCCACAACTCCATTGTCACACAATGGGAGGAACATAGTTCATCTCATGAACCAATATACACCCAAATAGCCTCTTTGGTAGCATCTTAAGTAGCGATGTATCCTGCCTTTATCGTCTAGTATGTCACGGTATCTAGCTTGGAACTCTTCCAACATACCGTCCCTTTACTGAGGGTAAAGACAATGCCTGCGACTGACATTCAGTCGTCTTCATCACCCTGGAACACTTCCAGTGATTCTCCCCAGGATCAACTGATACCATCTCACTACAACTAGTGAGTAGCCTAACATCCATTTAGATCTATCTCATAGATCCAAAATCCAGGATTTAGTAGGTATCATTTTGATCCTATATGGAGAATCCTTGTGATAAGCGGAGATTGACTGAGCGTAGCATAGGAAACTCTTTCCCTATCAAGAGTATGTCATCCACGTACTCTACGAGGATCACCACCATACTCCCTACTACCTTTTTGTTTATACAAGGTTCATCTACCATTTTGATGATGTCAAACTCTTTGACTAATCCATCAAAAATAGATGTTCCAACTCCGCGATGCCTGCTTTATCCTATAAAGCATCTTGCACACGTTTCCGCTGCTCCCACTGTCTACGAAGCCCTCTGGCGGTGTACTTATAGACGTTTTCTTCTAAATCATCATTTAGAAAAGCAGTCAAGACACCCAACCACCAGATATCATAGTCATGGTATGTAGCCATGGCAAGTAGGATCTGGATGGACTTAAGCATAGGCACTGAAAAGGTTTCATCATTATCCACGCCTGGTCAATGATGGAAACCTTTAACAAGTCTAGCTTTGAAAGTCTCAACTTTTCCATGTACACCAAGTAATCTTCTCAAGATATACTTGCTCCTGATGGGGATTTAACCCTTCAGATATAGCAACCAAAGTCCATACTTTGTTGGTGTATAAGGATTCCATCTCAGATCGCTAAGCATCCAGCCATTCTTACAGAGTCTCACTCCTGATGGCCAGCTCGAAACTAGTTGGGTCATCATCTCATGATGCAATCCTCGCTTCCACTGTCATAGAGCAACCGAAGTATCTCTCAGGTGGGTGAGGAACCCTACTAGATCGGCGGAGAGGCTGAGGTTCATTGGAATCTACTGAATCCTTTGGTTCTGTCAAATAATCAGCTGCAGTTTGTATAGCTGGAACATTTCCAGTTGTACATAACAGACGTTGCCTCGAGCTTGTCCGGATTTTGCTTTTAGACATTAGCCGGACAACCCCAAATCTTAACTGACTTAAGAGATGGGCTCTTCCCTTTCCATATCACATATGAAGTGGTAGGCAACTGATTTGATTGGAACCTTATTCAATAGGTATGCAGCTTCTCAAGTGCATAACTCCCAAAAGGAAATAGGTAACTCAGTAGTACTTATCATAGAGCACACCATATCAAATAGGGTGTATCTGCTCCGCCCCGATATACCATCGTGCTATGGTGTATTCAGAGGAGTAATGCTGAGAGAGAATCTCATTCTCCTTTATAAAAGTCCAAGAATTCCGTGCTCAAGTATTCTCCTCCTTGATCTCATCAAAGGACATAATACTTTTACCCGTATTTTGGTTCTCTACTTCTCGCTTATATTCTGTGAATATCTCAAAAGGTTCGGACTCATGTTTCAACAGGAACATATGACTGAATCTTGAGAGATTATCAGAGAATGTAATGAAGTACAAAGAACCGGTCCTGGCATGTGTAGACAGGAAACCTTACATACATTATCATGTATCAGTCCCAAGAGTTCATTAACTCTTTCTCTGTTTCCAATAAACAGAGCTGGTGTCATTATATCTTTGTGACATGACTGGCAAGTTTCGCAAGATGTAAATTCAAACTGATTTAAATATGCATCTATATGTAACTTCAGCTAGTCGGGTCGCATTGATATGACCTAGTCTACATTACCTCAAGAAGGATTCGTTCATTTCTGAACTCTTCCTCTTGTGTGTGTTCTGTATACGAAGAACTGTAGTTTGATTTAGAACATTAATGCTTTTAGATAACGTGCCTGAACTGATCAACTTTTGATATAGGAAATGTTCAAAATATTATCAACCAATACAAAATTTTATCGTTTCTTTACTAATAAAGAGACAGATATGATTTTGTATATCAGGTTCGGTATCTAATAACATTCGTTCAGAATCAATGTATTACAATACAGGGTGACAGTGACCAACAGACTTGGCTGCAACACTTGCCCCGTTTTCTGCCTCATGAAACTTATCACCCGTTCTCAGTTTTTCTACCCTTTTGTAGCCCTATGTAACAGTTTACATATCTGGGATCCTGATCCGGTATCATATACCCAGGATGCATAGGATACTGAGAAACAGTTCTTTGTAACGAATACACCCGAAGGAGATGCATCATCATGCACTTTCTTCGTTTGGGCGGCACGGGAAATCTGGTATTCCCCTATTTCCTGCTCTGTCTTATAACAATTATAAGTTGAAGCGGGACCAACGTTCCCCAGCTCAGTATAACAAGCGGGTTCGGTCAATAATCCGTATTATTAGCTTGATTAAGGCGTGACATGGTCGCTACCAGGAGAGAAAGAGAAGAAAACACTCAGCGTGCGCTCTTGCAAGAATAGAATGGTTTTTATTTTATCTAATCAGGATGGCTCCCACTGCTTTTTATCAAATCTTCCTTCAAACCCTAAAAGGAAAGACTAGCCGGGATTAATTACACACTACAAGTTCGCCAATCTTTCAGCCAGGCCAGTGTCGGTACTTTGAGGGAGGTCCCCCATGCTTTCGCACGAACCTAATTAATGTAAACCTCGTTTTCCCAGAGGCGTAACCTCGTTAACACCTTTCTAGACACCTACTTGATCGGCTAATTGTAATGTATAAAACTCTCCCAGGAGTAACTCTTACTCGCAGCGGGTATCGGGATCCAACTATCTCATAGAAGGTATGCAATCTCATTGCAAATTTCAACACTTGAAATTCCCGATAATATTTTGCCCCTAGCAGCTATATGACCTTAACATAGTCAACAAATCATAAGTGCTAGTCAAGTTCAACCCGTCATTTCCCGATTGAATTAAACCCACCCGCACGACCCTTAACATAGTCAACAAAGTCGCACGACTACCCTAATCCAATCACATCATATGCTTATACAGATAAGCACTAATTAGCTACCGCACACTACGCCTTAACATAGTCAACAAACGTGGCACGAATACTAACTAGGACTTATCTGAAATGACGGAGGGCTACGACAGGTTTTTCTGAAAACCTATTGCGTAATGAACTTGATATCGTTGTAGAATCAAATGATTTTGAAATGGAGTGCTTTTGAGGCTTTTCTAGTTTTGCTAAAGGAGTCACTCCCAGTGAAGGGATCGTCGGTCCTTTCCTCGTCGAATGAGGTGCGGGATATATCATATATATCACTGTGCAAAGCAAAAACTCTTAAAAGCAATCAAAAGACAAACCGAGTGTGTAGCATCTGCCAGTTATTGCTAAAGGAGTCACTCCCGGTGAAGGGATCTCAGTCCTTTCCTCATCGAATAAGGTGAAGGATATATCATATATACCGCTGTGCAAAGCAAAAACTGTAGCTACCTGTTTTATTTTGAAATTCAATTCTACAACATCTTAGGTTTCTTTTATTTCATTAATCATATTAATGAAGTCCCATCATTTAAATTACCTAATCATCACAGATAAATACGACGTACACTTATTCCATCCGCATTCGCCTCGATGTCCCCTCGTGCACCGTTAGGTTAGGTAACTAACGGCAGAGCGGGACAGGGCTAGCGCGGGTGTAAAACATAAGTAACGCCTATATAATATATCATATATACTATATACTGTATCTATCACAGAACATCACATGATCACATCACAGATATCGCAACAGAAGAATCATATGAAATATTGGATATACTAGGACGTCCGTGTTTTCAATACGAGCCAGTATAAAACACGGATTCCACGGTCGCGATGAATAGCCAAACCCACACCCCTAGACCCCTACGAGAGCGGCAAGCAACCCTACCAATTCTAGAGTTAGGAGACCCGGACTCGACTCCTCGAGTTGGTCTCCCACTGGACTCCAGAACCCGGTTACTTGTGCCCTCCTTGCTAGGTCTATCCTGGTGCGGAAAAGTAAATAATATACAAAAGGTGACAACTTTCGCAACCTGGAAGTGCTCCAATAAAAGAATATTACATACAAGTTTTTACATGAATGAAAATGAAAAACACTCATCTCACATAAAAAAAACCCGGCTATACAAACACGACGATCCAATATAACATATCCAGCAACACATAACATCACATGTCATCAACGTAAGTAAATATGCGCATCCCAATTGTCGTTGACATATAGCAACGAAACCGGCGATATCACATATTACACTTACGGTCACAGAAAAGAAAGTGTAAAACTACAACAGTTGGAATCCGCAACCACCTCAGACATCGCATGCATGACCAAATGAATTACTTAGACATCGCATGCCTAACAATTATAAACCCCACATTTTAGTCTCAAAATCGAAAACTCTTTTCAATATTAAGTCGGGCAATTCAACAAGATTCCCGAAAAACTGATCGAATGCTCGTCGCAAACTTTAGTAGACGGTCGCACCCCCGATACCGTCGACGAAGTGCACCAAGGCGGAACACCGCTACCGCGAGCACCCGAACGGATGCTTTCGGTGACGGGGTTCTCCTACAGTCACTTGGTCGGGGCTATGGGGTGTAGCTGTCTATTAAGTTTACCCGGCGAGTATCCGCATACGCTACGTGATTGCGACGGACTTTTGATCACATCAAAATTCCGTGGCAACCGATCAAGTGAGACTAAACTGCTATGTTTATAACATTCATTCAGTTATCTCATAACTTATTGTGAATTCCAATTATTGTATCACATTCCGGATAAATAGAAAATGTCAAACTTTCCGATCGAACAATCGAACACCCAAGTTTTCCCGATACAGATTAACACATGAAACAAGTCTAAAGACATTCAGTTCGTGCCTCGGTACCAACGGTCCAGCCGTAGAAGGGTCAAGCCAACGCCTCACATGTGGCACGCCGTACTGCCCCAAACTCGAAGGTTCAAAGGGCAGTTCAAGACGGTCACATAATTGAGTTAAGGTTTGTTGTCTTCTAGAGGGTCCATCGAGTTACTTGCACTACTTAGAACGTCTTTAAACCACGGAAAGATCCAACACTTGGAAATTTCCCGACAGGGGAAAAATTGGGTATTTATATCCGGTCGAACTTTTTAACATATTCTAAAAATATCCGGAAAGCCACACAGACAAAAATTTGATAATCCGGTCGAATATACGAAGTCCCAACACTACCCCAGAAAACTCAACTGTTGAGTAAATATTAAAAATTTCCAGAAGACTCAGCACTACAAGACAAGAATTACTGTGCAAGACACGTGGTGTAACTCAACAAAGTGGCCGCGGAACCGCCGCGAAGCCCATTGTGGGGGTCGCGGTTCCGCGCCTCTTTAGTGGAGTTAGCATCACGTGCTTCACAGTAACTCATACAATTCCCTGCTGAATTTTTTAGCAATTTTTAATCTGGAAAAAGCCCAGTTTTTAGAAAAAGTCCAGAGAGCTATTTTGGGGTTAGGTTTTCGGTTCGTCCGGCTTTCAAACTCCGTCTAGACTTCGCCTAAGGCTCTAGCTAGGCTCTGATACCACTGTAGGGTTCCTAGGCACTCTCAAGAGGTCTCACAAAGCATCAACCATACCAATTTCAAAAATACGGTGCCGAGAAACCCTAGACTACGGATCGTTGGCTAGAATTCTAGGCGAAACAAGCAACTAGCTAACACTTAACTACAAGAATACGGAAATACAACCTTTGTAGATCCGGTGCTCCACCTCCATAGCTCCGCAATGATGTCTCTCCGCTGTCCAAAATGAATCCCGGGCTCTTGCGACGGCTTCATCGGAGAATGGACGGGCTAGGTCGTCGACGTCGATGCCGAAGATGATCTACGTCGAGGCATCACTAAATCAAGCTCCAACTTCACCAAGTCATGAAACTTGTGAAGAAAACACACTCTACTACTTGGCAAGAGGTAGAGGATGAAGAAATAGGAAGTGGGTTCACTTTAGAATTGGATTTCTCACTCATTTGCTCAAGTTGCCATTGTTGAAGTAAGGTTTCTTCATGAAGAAGAAGAAGAGGAAGAAGATGATAAGTGTTCTATTATCTTTTCTAAAAAGAATATAATATGAATACTTATCATAATCCAACCATAGTTTGGTGTAGAGAATAAACCATGGTTAGAATGAAGGGTTAGGGTTAAGCATCAAGACAAAATGGTCACAAGGTCAAAGCTTCATGAAGCTTCAATGTACAAACAAAGAAAGCCACCATTTTCTCTTTATGCATAATATTTTCCAATAAGAATAAATAAATAAATAAATAAATAAGAAAACCATAACCCTAACCAATATACAACCATGGTTTAATCTTCACACAAACCCTAGTGAGCATGTATCATCAAACATGATACAATCAAGTGCACAAAAAGTATATCACATATACAATGTGCACATCCGAGCGAGAAAATCCATTTAAAGTGAACCAATACTAGTTAATGCAAAGTAATATTTCAAATATATAATCATGCATTAAATCATTAAATCAATACTTGATTCAATGATCCGGTCATATCGCATACAACCGACTAGTATCCAATGTATCGGCTTATCGAATCAATACTTGATTCGATAACTAGGTTATATCGCATACAACCAATCGATACATTCATCGCGAGAATACAATACGGTATCACATACACGCATTATTCTCGGTCCCGCACATATCTCACATGCGCTCCTATTTCGTTTCGCTTGAGCCAGGAAACCTCTGTGTAGGACTCTAAAGACTCGTCAATACGCCGGCAGCAGATGATGATCATATCAAGCACCCACAAGCCGCAAGCGGTCTGCGAAACGTAGCAGCCACCCGGGTATTGAGCGATCAGAAGATCGACGAGCAAGCCCGCTCACACTCCAGTGAATCCAACCAGTAACACTACCGTACAGTCCGGTCTGATCGTCTGATATGTCGCATATCTTGCCTAGGGTGGTAAACGTCAGACCCCAATAGCTCGATAAGTCGTGTCGATATGAGGTCTATACAAATTCGAGAAACTACTGGTAACACTTACCAGTAAATCTCAGCAACCCTGGCCAGGGATTTCCTGTTATAGCCAATCGAACACAGCGCAACATCAACCCCCTATACCGGGAGAGACGAATCCCCTCCTATCGCTCATTGCCTCCATGTGACTCGGGACTGTACCCAAAAACCACCGTTTTGCACGCCCTCTTGGACGTGGTAAGATGGAAATCAAAGCACAGTGGGAACCACACAAGACTCTATGACGATCTCGGGTCAACAGACTACTCTGTACCAGTGTCACCAGAGAACTGCCATCTGACGTAAGGTATAATAACATCTGGGAGTTCTCGGCGAGTCCGTCCAGTGTACCCAGTCTCTACTGAGCACCCGTATATCATCTCTGATGTCAAACACCGATGGATATGGGATCATTCATCGCCCAACTGTATGGGTCGAGAAGGTATACGCTAGTCTACTCTGGTATATCAATGCCCCGTCTCGATACACCCACGACTAGGGACCTTGAAGGATGTACTTATAGACTACCATGTCCCCACTAATATGATCTGCATCATAGTCCAGGTAGTTAAGTACACATCCTAAGGGCTTTACCAACATGTAACAGAGAGATAATCAGTGTACACGTTAAGGTAAAGAGTAACCAGATAGCATACTATCATGTCGAGCAAGAAAGTCCTCCCTATATATGTCCCAGCATCCACTACAATATACATCCTATGTACAGTAATGGCCTCTAGGACATACATATAACTAACAATACAATATTTATTGTAACAAAATTAAATAATACATTTAACATATATCGCATATATATCAATGTATTACCCGAGTGAGAAAAAGAATCTTTTAGTGAGCTAATATTAGTTAATGTAATTTAATATATCATATATATTATTATACATTAAATTATCGAATCAACACTTGATCCGACAATCCGTCTATATCTCACATAACCGACTAATATTTATCCGTACCGATTCATCGAATCAACACTTGATCCGATGACCCGGCTGATATCAAATATCGCGAGAATATAATACGGTATCACATATCGCATTATCCTCGGTCCCGCACATATCACATATGTGCTCCTACTCCGTTTTGCCTGAGCCAAGAAACCTCTGTGTAGGACTCTAAAGAATCGTCAATAAGCCGGCAGTAGGTGATGATCATATCAAACACCCACAAGCTGCAAGCGGTCAGCTAAACGTAACAGCTACCCAGGTATTGAGCGCTCAGAAGATCAACAAGCAAGCCTGTACATTCTCCTGTGAATCCAAACAGTAACACTCCCGTACAGTCCGGTCTCGTCGTCTGATATGTTGCATATCTCGCCTAGGGGTGGTAAACGTCAGACCCCGGTAGCTCGATAAGTCGTGTCGATATGAGGTCTATAACAGTTCGAGAAACTACTGATAACACTTACCAGTAAATCTCAGCAACCCTGGCCAGGGATTTCCGATTATAGCCAATCGAACACAACACAACATCAACTCCCTATACCGGGAGAAACGAATCCCCTCCTATCGCTCATTGCCTCCATGTGATTCGGGACTGTACCCAAAAGCCACCTTTTTGCACGCCCTCTTGGACATGGTATGATGGAAATCAAAGCACAGTGGGAATCACACAAGACTCTATGACGATCTCGGGTCAACAGACTACTCTGTACCAGTGTCACCGGAGAACTGCCATCTGAAGTGAGGTATAATACCATCTGGGAGTTCTCGGCGAGTCCGTCCAGTGTACCCAGTCTCCACTGAGCACCTGTACACCATCCTTGATGTCAAACACCGATGGATATGGGATCATCCATCGCCCATCATATGGGTCAAGATGCGTATACGCTAGTCTACTTTGGTGCATCGATGCCCTGTCTCGATACACTCTCGACTAGGAACAGTTATAGGATGTACTCGTCGACTACCGTGGCCCCACTAGTATGATCTCATCATAGTCCCAGTAGTCGAGTACATATCCTAAGGGCTTTATCAACAAGTAACAAAGAGACAATCAGAGTACATGTTAAGATAAAGTACAACCAGATAGCGTACTATCATGTCGAGCAAGAAAGTCCTCCCTATATATATCCAAGCATCCATTACAATATACATCGTATGTACAGTAATGGCCTCTAGGGCATACATATAACTAACAATCTCCCACTTGCACTAGGGCCATTTGTTATGGTATCGCATACCCAACAATTAGCTGCGGTTGAAGTATCTCATACTCAACCATCCCATAAAAGTCTCTACTGGGAAAAAAGGCCTTTGTGTGTGGATCCGCGCTGTTGTCCTCTGTGTCTACTCTCCTAAGCTCGATCTCCCTGGAGATCAACCATCTCCATGATCAGGTGATACTGCCTAAGTATTATATCTGGATTTCTGATGGGACGGTAGTTCCTTGGCTAAAGCCACAACTCCATTGTCACACAATGGTAGGAACGAAGTTCATCTTATGAACTTATATATATATCCAGACTGCCTCTTTAGTAGTATCCTTGGTAATGATGTATTTTGCCTTTAATCATCTAGTATGTCACGATATCTAGCTTGGAACTCTTCCAACATACCGTCCCTCCACTGAGGGTAAAGACAATGCCTGCGACTGACATTCAATCGTTCTTATCACCCTGGAACCTTTCCAGTGATTCTCCCCAGGATCGATTGATACCATCTCACTACAATTAGTGAGTATCCTAACATCCAATTAGATCTATCTCATAGATCCAAAAACCCAGGATTTAGGAGGTATCACTTTGATCCTATATGGAGAATCCTTGTGATAAGCGGAGATTTACCGAGCGTAGCATAGGAAACTCCTTCCCTATCAAGAGTATGTCATCCACGTACTCTACGAGGATCACCACCATACTCCCTACTACCTTTTTGTATATACAAGGTTCATCTACCATTTTGATGAAGTCAAACTCTTTGACTACCAAATCAAAACAGACGTTCCAACTCTGCGATGCCTGTTTTATCATATAAAACATCTTGCACACGTTTTCGCTGCTCCCACTGTCTACGAAGCCCTCTGGCTGTGTACTTATAGACGCTCTCTTCTAAAACATCATTTAGAAAAGCAGTCATGACACCCAACCACCAGATATCGTAGTCATGGTATGTAGCCGTGGCAAGTAGGATCTGGATGGACTTAAGCATAGCTCCTTAGAAAAGGTTTCATCATAATCCATACCTGGTCAATGATGCAAACCTTTAACAAGTTTAGCTTTGAAAGTCTCAACTTTTCTATGTACACCAAGTAATCTTCTCAAGATATACTTGCTCCTGATGGGGATTTAACCCTTCAGATAAAGCAACCAAAGTCCATACTTTGTTGGTGTATAAGGATTCCATCTCAGATCGATAAGCATCCAGCCATTCTTACAGAGTCCCACTCCTGATGGCCAGCTCGAAACTAGTTAGGTCATCATCTCATGATGCAATCCTCGCTCCCACTGTCATAGAGAAACCAAAGTATCTCTCAGGTGGGTGAGGAACCCTACTAGATCGGCAGAGAGGCTGAGGTTCGTTGGAAACTATTGAATCTTTTGGTTCTACCAAATTATCAGTTGCAGTTTGTATAGATGGAACATTTCCAGTTCTACATGACTGACCTTACCTCGAGCTTGTCTGGATTTTGCTTTTAGACATAGGCCGGACAACCCCAAATCTTAACAAACTTAAGATATGGGCTCTTCCCTTTCCATATCACATATGAAGTGGTAGGCAGCTGATTTGATTTGAACCCTATTCAATAGGTATGCAGCTTCTCAAGTGCATAACTCCCAAAAGGAAATAGGAAACTCAGTAGTACTCATCATAGAGCACACCATATCACATAGGGTGCTAGTGCTCCGCCCCGATACACCGACGTGCTGTGGTGTATACGGAGGAGTAATGCTAAGAGAGAATCTCATTCTCCTTTAAAATAGTCCAGGAATTCCGTGCTTAAGTATTCTCCTCCTTGATCTCATCAAAGGACATAATACTTATACCCGTATTTTGGTTCTCTACTTGTAACTTATATTCTATGAATATCTCAAAAGGTTCGGACTTATGTTTCAACAGGAACACATGTCTGAATCTCGAGAGATTATCAGAGAATGTAATGAAGTACAAAGAACCGGTCCTGGCATATGTAGACAGGGGACTTTCATACATCAACATGTATCAATCCCAAAAGTTCACTAACTCTTTCTCTGTTTCCAATAAACAAAGCTATGGTCATCTTATCTTTGTGACATGACTGGCAAGTTTCACAAGATGTAAATTCAAACAGATTTAAATATGCATCTAAATGTAACTTAGCTAGTCGGGTCGCATTGATATGACCTAGTCTACAATGCCTCAAGAAGGATTCGTTCATTTCTGTACTCTTCCTCTTGTGTGTGTTCTGTATACTAAGAACTGTAGTTTGATTTAGAACGACAATGCTTTTAGATAACGTGCCTGAACCGATCAACTCTTGATATAGGAAATGTTCAAAACATTATCCAACAATACAAAATTATATCACTTCTTTACTAATAAAGAAACTGATATGATGTTGTATATCAGGTTCGGTATCTAATAACATTCGTTCAGAATCAATGTATTCAGGTAATACAGGGTGATAGTGACCAACAGACTTGGCTGCAACACTTGCACCATTTTCTGTCTCATGAAACTTATCACCCGTTCTCAGTTCTCTACCTTTCTGTAGCCCATGTAACAGATTACATATGCGGGATCCTGATCCGGTATCACATACCCAGGACGTAAAGGATACTGAGAAACGGTTCTCTTTAATGAACACACCCGAAGATGATGCATCAGCATGCACTTTCTTCGTTTGGGCGGCACGGGAAATCTGGTATTCCCCAATTTCCTGCTCTATCTTATAACAATTATAAGTTTAGAGCGGGACCAACGTTCCCCAGCTCAGTATAACAAGCGAGTTCGGTCAATATATCCGTATTATTATCTTGATTAAGGCGTGATATGGTCGCTACCTGGAGAGAGAGAGAAGAAAACACTCAGCGTATGCTCTTGCAAGATTAGATTGGTTATCTAATATATCTAATCAGGATGTCTCCCACTGTTTTAATCAAATCTTCCTTCAAACCCTAAAAGGAAAGACTAGCCGGGATTAATTACACGCTACAAGTTCGCCAATCTTTCAGCCAGGCCAGTGTCGGTACTTTGAGGGAGGTCCCCCGTGCTTTCGCACGAACCTAATTAAAGTAAACCTCGTTTTCCCAGAGGCATAACCCCGTTAACACCTTTCTAGACACCTACTTGATCGGCTAATTGTAATGTGTAAAACTCTCCCAGGAGTAACTCTTACTCGCAACGGGTATCGGGATCCAACTATCTCATAGAAGGTATGCAATCTCATTGCAAATTTCAACACTTGAAATTCCTAATAATATTTTACCCCTAGCGTCCCATGACCTTGACGCAGGCCAACAAACCACAGTGCGCTAGTCAAGTTCAACCCGTCATTTCTTGATTGAATTAAACCCACCCGCACGACCCTTGACGCAGGCCAACAAAGTCGCACGACTACCCTAATCCAATCTGCATCATATGCATAAACAGATAAATACTAGTTAGCTACCGCACACTACGCCTTGACGCAGGCCAACAAACGTAGCACGAATACTAAGTAGGACTTGTCTGAAATGACGGAGGGCTACGACAGGTTTTTAGGAAAACCCTTTGCGTAATGAACTTGATATCGTTGTAGAATCGAGTGATTTTAAATGGAGTGTTTTTTAGGCTTTTCTAGTTTTGCTAAAGGGGTCACTCCCGGTGAAGGGATCGTCGGCCCTTTCCTCATCGAATAAGGTGCAGGATATTTCACAAATACCACTATGCAAAGCAAGAACTATCGAAGCAATCAAAAGACAGACCGAGTTTGTAGCATCTGCCAGTTATTGCTAAAGGAGTCACTCCCGGTGAAGGGATCTCGGTCCTTTCCTTATCGAATAAGGTGCTGGATGTTCTACAAGGAACACCGCTATGCAAAGCAAGAACTAGAGCTACCATTTTTTAAACAAGTTTCTACAACATCTTTAGGTTTCTTTTATTTTATTAATCTCATTAATGAAGTCCCATTTTATTATGCTTCACAAGCATCTCTTTTGAAACGAAATCTGCAATATAACATATATCTCATATATATAAAATATAAACATTCATCTCAGGCAGTGATATGATCTCATCACAGAACATTGCAGCAGAAGAACATATATGAAATATTGGATATACTAGGACGTCCGTGTTTTCAATACGAGCCTGTATAAAACACGGATTCCACGGTCGCGATGAATAGCCAAACCCACATCCCTAGACCCCTACGAGAGCGGCAAGCAACACTGCCAATTCTAGGGTTAGGAGACCCGGTCTCGACTCCTCGAGATGGTCTCCCACTGGACCCTAGAACCCGGTTACTTGTGCTCCCCGCCTTGGATATACCTAATGCGGAAAAGTAAATAATATACAACGGTGACATCTTTCGCTACCTGGAAGTGCCCCAATAAAAGAATATTACATACAAATGAATTTTACATGAATGAAAAAGAAAAACTCTCATCTCATATAAAACCCCCGGCTATTCAAACGCGATGATCCAATACAACATATCACAGCAACACATAATATCTCATATCATCAACGTAAGCAAGTATGCGTATCCCGATTGTCGTTGATGTATAGCAATGAAGCCGGCGATACACCACATACTACGCTTACGGTCACAGAAAAGAAAGTGTAAAACTACAACAGTTGGAATCCGCAACCTCCTTAGACATCGCATGCCTAACCAAATGAATTCCTTAGACATCACATGCCTAACAATTATAAACCCCGCATTTTAGTCTCATTATCGAAAACTCTTTTCAATATTAAGTCGGGCAATTCAACAAGATTCCCGACGTCCTGATCGAATGCTCGTCGCAAACTTTAGTAGACGGCCGCACCCCCAGATGCCGTCGACGAAGTGTACTAAGGCGGAACACCGCTGCCGCGAGCACCCGAACGGATGCTTTCGGCGACGGGGTTCTCCTATAGTCACTTGGTCGGGGCTATGGGGCGCAGCTGTCTATTAAGTTTACCCGGCGAGTATCCGCGTACGCTACGTGATTGCGACGGACTTTTGATCGCATCAAAATTCCGTGGCAACCGATCATCTGAGACTAAACTACTATGTTTATAATATTCAAATCAGTTATCTCATAACTACCTGTGGAATCCAATTATTGTATCACATTCCAGATAAATAGAAAAAGTTAAACTTTCCGATCGAATCATCAAGCACCCAAGATTTCCCCAATATATCTCAACACTTGAAATCAGTTTAAAAACATCCATCACATGCCACAGTAGCAATGGTCCAGCCGTAGAAGGGTCAACCCAACGCCTCACATGTGGCACGCCGTACTGTCCCAAACCCTAAGGTTCAAAAGGCAGTTCAAGACGGTCACATAATCGAGTTAAGGTTTGTTGTCTTCTAGAGGGTCCACCGCGTTACTTGCATGACTTTGAACATTCTTAAACACGAGAAAAAATCCAACTTTTGAAAAAATTTCCGATAGGTGAAAAAGTGAGTTATTGATATCCGTTCGAACTTTTTAACAGTTTCTAAAAGTTATCCGGACAAACTAAACGAAGTAATAATATCCGATCGAAACTTTAAGTCCCCAATACAACCCAGACAATTCGACAGTTGAATAAATATTAAAAATTCCCAGAAAATACAACATTAAAATATAGGAGTTATTGTGAAGAGCACGTGCCAAGAATCGACTATTTGGCCGCGGAACCGCCGCACATGCTGGGGTGGGGCCGCGGTTCCGCGGCGCTTTAGTCGACTTGCGCTCACGTGCTTCACAGTAATTCTTATAATTACCTGTTGTAATTTTTGGATATTTTTAATTCACAAAAATCCAAATTTTCAGAAAATTTCCAGAGAGTGGGTTTTATCGGGTTTTCCGGGTTCGATCGGACTTTAAACTTCGTCTAGACTTCGCCTAAATCTCTAGCTTGGCTCTGATACCACTGTAGGGTTGCCAGGCACGCGCACAAGGGTCTACGAGGCATCAACCATGCCCGATTAAAAATTTAGCCGTGCCGAACAACCCGAATACGGTTCTTTAAACTAGAGATTAGGTGAAAACAAATATGTTAAACTCTTTAACACTAAGTGAGAGCGATTACAACCTTTGTAGATCCGGTCCTTCACTTCATATGCTCCGTGTTATGGTCCCTTCGCTGCGATCATCGGGATCCGGACTCTCGAGAGGTTCCACGAAGAGAAAGATGCAACCTTTGCTTCCGATCGTCGATACTAAGATGATCTACCTTGAAGTTCCGTTAACACAAGCTAACACTCATGAAATGATGTGAACACCCTCATCTAGATAGCAAGGGAAGATGAGGATGATGGAGTAGGATTTTTGCTCTCTTTATTTATCTTTTTCTCATATTTATTCATCACATTGAAAAGGGCTAGCAAGCTTTTTCATGAAGAAAGATGAAGGAAGAAGATGAACAATAATAATTGTGATGAATAATAAAAGTTATCATAATCATTTATGCAACCATGGTTGTAATAACCATTGTAGAGAGTTTACTAGGGTTAGGGTTTGGGTTGGGTTAAAGGGTGAGTCACAAAGAAATATCTATCATAATATCTTAACAAAGACAAAGAAAAGCTTCTAGAATCAACTAGAAGGTTTAACCCTAATCCAAACCCTAATCATGTTTAAACTCCTCTAAACATGTTGCATTAATAATTATAATATGTTACAATATTATATATCACATATACAATATTTATTGTAACAAAATTAAATAATACATTTAACATATATCGCATATATATCAATGTATTACCCGAGTGAGAAAAAGAATCTTTTAGTGAGCTAATATTAGTTAATGTAATTTAATATATCATATATATTATTATACATTAAATTATCGAATCAACACTTGATCCGACAATCCGGCTATATCTCATATAACCGACTAATATTTATCCGTACCGATTCATCGAATCAACACTTGATCCGATGACCCGGCTGATATCAAATATCGCGAGAATATAATACGGTATCACATATCGCATTATCCTAGGTCCCGCACATATCACATATGTGCTCCTACTCCGTTTTGCCTGAGCCAAGAAACCTCTGTGTAGGACTCTAAAGAATCGTCAATACGCCGGCAGTAGGTGATGATCATATCAAACACCCACAAGCTGCAAGCGGTCAGCTAAACGTAACAGCTACCCAGGTATTGAGCACTCAGAAGATCAACAAGCAAGCCTGTACATTCTCCTGTGAATCCAAACAGTAACACTCCCGTACAGTCCGGTCTCGTCGTCTGATATGTTGCATATCTCGCCTAGGGGTGGTAAACGTCAGACCCCGGTAGCTCGATAAGTCGTGTAGATATGAGGTCTATAACAGTTCGAGAAACTACTGATAACACTTACCAGTAAATCTCAGCAACCCTGGCCAGGGATTTCCGGTTATAGCCAATCGAACACAGCACAACATCAACTCCCTATACCGGGAGAGACGAATCCCCTCCTATCGCTCATTGCCTCCATGTGATTCGGGACTGTACCCAAAAGCCACCTTTTTGCATGCCCTCTTGGACGTGGTATGATGGAAATCAAAGCACAGTGGGAATCACACAAGACTCTATGATGATCTCGGGTCAACAGACTACTCTGTACCAGTGTCACCGGAGAACTGCCATCTGACGTGAGGTATAATACCATCTGGGAGTTCTCGGCGAGTTCGTCCAGTGTACCCAGTCTCCACTGAGCACCCGTACACCATCCTTGATGTCAAACACCGATGGATATGGGATCATCCATCGCCCATCATATGGGTCAAGATGCGTATACGCTAGTCTACTCTGGTGCATCGATGCCCTGTCTCGATACACCCTCGACTAGGAACAGTTATAGGATGTACCCGTCGACTACCGTGGCCCCACTAGTATGATCTCATCATAGTCCCAATAGTCGAGTACATATCCTAAGGGCTTTATCAACAAGTAACAAAGAGACAATCAGAGTACATGTTAAGATAAAGTACAACCAGATAGCATACTATCATGTCGAGCAAGAAAGTCCTCCCTATATATATCCAAGCATCCATTACAATATACATCGTATGTACAATAATGGCCTCTAGGGCATACATATAACTAACACAGTGGTCCCGCGACTCCACTAGGCTTCTCTTGAGACTATGAACGAGCTTCCTCCGATGACCTTCTTGCTGAAGATGATCCATGCGAAGTCCCTCCAACTCAAGCTTCCTTTACACTAAACTCTTTAGCGTATGAAACACGCTACACTTGATCGCTAGTCAAGTGTAGAATGATGAAGTAGAGGATGTTAAGAGCTCACTAGTTTGTGTTCAAGCTTCATGATTCACATCACATGTGAGGGTTGAAGCTTGAGTCATGACAAGAGGAAGAAGAAGAAGCTAGAGAGAAACCATGGGAGCAACTTAAGAATTTGGATAAGCGTTGAGAATAAGATAGAATGAATGGCAACTCTTGACCCCTCACTCATTCAAGCATGGAATTATGCAATATAAAATTGCAACCATGCTTGAATAGTGAGTCGAGAAGAATAAACTAAAGAAAATCCCATGCTTGCAACCATACTTCATTTTCCACCTCATTTCCATTTTCACAAAATAGAAATATAAATTCTATGCTTCATTATTATATATATATAATAATATATATTTAATGAAGAATAATTAGTGAGCTAATGATATTAGTTAATATATAATTATATCACATATAATTTATATCACATTATTAAATCAACACTTGATCTAATAATCCGGTTATATCATATATTACCGACTAATATCATTTATCTGTATATCACATTATCGAATCAACACTTGATTTTACAAACTGGTTATATCATATATAACCGAACCGATAATAGATGACTGCCAGATTACAATACGGTATCACATACTCGTATTTAATCAGGCCCACACACATATCACATATGTGTCCTACTTCGTTTCGCTTGAACCAGGGAACTTCTGTGTGGGACTATAAAGACTCGTCAATACGCCAGCAGTAGGTGATGATCATATCAGTTTCCTACAAGCCGTCAGCGGTACTAGCTGGACGTAATGGCTATCCGGGTATTGAGCGATATAAGATCAACAATCAAGACTGTCCATAGGCTCCATGAATCCTATCAGTAACACTTCCGTACAGTCCGTTCTCTTCGTCTGATATGTCGCATAACATGTCTAGGGGTGGAAATCATCAGACCCCAGTAACGTGATAAGTCATGCCGATGTCTGGCCTATAACGGTTCGAGAAACTACTGATAACACTTATCAGTAAATCTCGGCAGCAACCCTGGCCAGGGACTTCCAGTTATAGCCAATCGAGTATAGCGCAACATCAACCCCAAATACCGGGAGAGACGAAACCCCTCCTATCGCTCATTACCTCCATGTGATTCGGGACTGTACCCAAAAGCCACCGTTTTGCACGTTCTCATGAACGCGGTAAGGTGGAAATCAAAGCACAATGGGAATCGGACAATGGGATCACACAAGACTCTATGACAATCTCGGGTCTACAGACTAACCTGTACCAGTGTCACCAGAGAACTGCTATCTGACGATAGGTATACTACCACATAGGAGTCCTCGGTGAGTCTTATTCAGTGTACCCAGTCTCCACTGAGCACCCGTATACCATCTTTGATGTCAAACACCAATGGATGTGGGATCATCCATCGCCTATCATATGGGTTAAGAAGCGTATACGCTAGTCTACTCTGGAATATCGATGCCCTGTCTCGATATTCCCTCGACTAGGAACTATTAAAGGATGTACCTGTGAACTACCCTTGCCCCACTAGTATGATCTCCATCATAGTCCTGGTAGTCAAGTACATATCTTAAGGGCTTTATCAACATGTGAGAGTAAGACAGTATAAATACCAGTCTACATGTTAAGATAGCATACTATAATGTCGAGCAAGAAAGTACTCTCTATATATGTCCAAGCATCCACTATAATATACATCATATGTACAATAATGGCCTCTAGGGCATACATATAACTAACATCTACTACCCCTACGACCTGAACGGAATCTGTCGCGACATCTATACTGTTGGATATATGTATGCCCTAGAGGTCATTGTATATATAGTGGATGCTTAGACTGTATATATATACAGATGTCTTTCTTTCTCGACATGATAGTATGCTATCTGGTTGTACTTTATCTGAACATATTTACTTGATTGTATTATACTGTTCATTTCATACATGTTGATAAAGCCTTTAGGATATCTGCTTGACTTTCATGACTATGATTGAGATCATACTAGTGGGGCATGTGTAGTTTATAAGCATATCCTAGAATGTTCCTAGTCGAGGGTATATCGAGACAGGGCATCGATATTCCAGAGTAGACTAGCATATACGTTTCTTGACCCATATGATGGGCGATGGATGATCCCATATCCATTGGTGTTGTGACATCGAAGATTGTATACGGATGCTCAGTGGAGACTGGGTACACTAAACGGACTCACCGAGAACTCCTATATGGTATTATATCTATCGTCGGATAGCATTTCTCAGGTGACACTGGTACAGGTTAGTATGTAGACCCCATATCGTCATAGCGTCTTGTGTGTTCTCCCACTGTGCTTTGATTTCCACCCTACCACGGCTCTACCGAGTCGTGCAGACAAGTGGCTTTTGGGTACAGTCCTGAGACACATGGAGACAATGAGCGATGGGAGGGGTTTCGTCTCTCCCGGTATTGGGAGTTGATGTTGTGCTATGCGCGATTGCATTTGACTCGAAGTCCCTGGCCAAGGCTGATGAGATTTACTGATAAGTGTTATCAGTAGTTTCTCGACCGGTCATAGTCCATATCGGCATGACTTATTAAGTTATTTGGGCTCGACGATTGCATCCCTACACTTGATATGCAACATATTAGACGAAGAGACCGGACTGTACGGTAAGTGTTACCAATGGCTCTACGGGAGTTTTGACAGGTTCGCTTGTTGTTCCTTTGTTCGTACAATACCTGGAAGCCGTTACGTGCAGCTAGTACCAATGACGGTTTGTGGGTATCTGATATGATCACTGTTAGTTATATGTATGCCATAGAGGCCATTATTGTACATATGATGTATATTATAGTGGATGCTTGGATATAGAGAGAGAGAACTTTCTTGCTCGACATAATAGTATGCTATCTGGTTGTTCTTTGTATTAACATGTAGACTTGTATTGTGATACTGTCTTGCTCTCACATGTTGATAAAGCCCTTAGGATATGTACTTGACTACCAGAACTATGATGGAGATCATACTAGTGAGGCAAGGGAAGTTCATAAGTATATCCTTTAATTGTTCCTAGACGAGAGAATATCGAGACAGGGAATCGATATTCCAGAGTAGACTAGCGTATACGCTTCTTGACCCATATGATGGGCGATGGATGATCCCACATCCATTGGTGTTTGACATCAAAGATGGTATACAGGTGCTCAGTGGAGACTGGGTACACTGAACAGGACTCGCCGAGGACTCCTATGTGGTAGTATACCTATCGTCAGAAAGCAGTCCTCTGGTGACACTGGTACAGGTTAGTCTGTAGACCCGAGATCGTCATAGAGTCTTATGCAGCTCCCACTGTGCTTTGATTTCCTCCCTACCACGCTCAAAGGAGACATGCAAACAGGTGGATTTTGGGTACAGTCCGTAGTCGCATGGACGCAATGAGCGATAGGAGGGGTTTCGTCTCTCCCGGTATTGGGGTTGATGTTGCGCTATGCTCGATTGGCTATAATTGGAAGTCGCTGGACAGGGCTGCTGCCGAGATTTACTGATAAGTGTTATCAGTAGTTTCTCGAACCGTTATAGGCCAGACATCGGCACGACTTTGTAACGTTTTGAAAATCATTTAGGTGAAATTTCGGAGAATCGGTAAAATAACGGGTGTTTTCCGTAAAAACCAAGATATAAATATCTATTAATATAAAATTAAATATACATATTCTAACTATGTAATTGCTAGTATTTGGTGTTTATTGAGCCACTTGTAAAATTTCTAGTTTACTGAAAAATTTTCCGAAATTAATTATTTTAATATTATTTTAAGCCGTCACTAATACATTTAATTAGGGATAATTACAAATTGAAATGGGTTGATACCAGTTTTGTGCATCATGACACATTAAACTAACATGTAAAATATTATTTTTGAAATGAAATGAAATTTCCAATTGGTTCTTGAAAATTATAGAAAAGGTTTAAGGTGAATAATAAAATAAATGAAATATAGTAACTTAAAGGTTGTTGTGTATGTAGGATGTGGTCACCACCCCCACACTTGCCCTCATTGTAGGGTTCCTAGGCACACCGATGAGGTTCTACAACTGATCAACCATGTCAAAATCAAAAATTTCCATGTGCCAAAGAACCCTAATGCTAGATTGTTACTAGAGGTAAGGCGAAAGAACATGCAAGTTAACAACTTAACTACAAGTGAAAGTGACTACAACCTTTGTAGATCCGGTCCTCCACTTCTCTAGCTCCGTGTTGACATCCCTCCGCTGCGATCATCGGAATCCCAGACTCTATTGTCGGTTTCATCGGAGAAATGGACGGGCTAGGTCGATGACTTCGATGCCGAAGATAATCTACGTCGAGGCAACTCTAACTCAAGCTCCATCTTCACTTGGTCATGAAACTTGTGAAGATAACACTCTCTACTATATGGCAAGTGGTAGAGGATGAAGAAATAGGAAGTGGGTTCACTTTGGATTTGGATTTCTTACTTGGATTCATCACTTGGAATTTTCTAGCAATGGCTTTCTTCTTCAAGAAGAAGATGAAGAAGAAGAAAGAAAATAATGAATGAATAATCTAAAAAAGAAAATCAAGTGATGGTTATCATTTAGCAACCATAGGTGAGGTAACTAATGTAGAGAATAAACTAAGGTTTAGGTGAAATGGTTAGGTTAAGGAATAAAAACAAAATGGTTACTTTGTCAAAGATGCATGAAGCATCAAGAAGCTTCTTGCATAAAACAAAAGCAACCATTTAGTTTTTTCTTTTAACCAAAATAAATAAAGTAAATAAAACCCCAACCATTTGCCTAAACATGGTGTATAGCATACACACACCCAAGTTTGCATGTATCATCAAACATGATACAATCAAGTGCACAAAAATATATCACATATACTACTTGTGCACATCAAGTGAGAAAATCAATCTTAAGTGAACAAATACTAGTTAATGTAAAGTAATATATCAAATATATAATTATACATTAAATCATTAAATCAACACTTGATTTAATGATCCGGTCATATTGCATATAAACGACTAATATCAAGTGTATCAATATATCGAATCAACATTTGATTCGGTAACACGGCTATATCTCATATAACCGTCCGATGATACAAATCGCGAGAATAGAATCCAGTATCACATACTGGTATTATTCTCGGTCCCGCCAATATCTCATATGCGCTCCTATTTCATTTCGCTTGAGCCAGGAAACCTCTTTGTAGGACTCTAAAGACTCGTCAATACGCCGGCAGCAGGTGATGATCATATCAAACACCCACAAGCCGCAAGCGGTCTGCTAAACGTAACGGCCACCCGGGTATTGAGCGATCAGAAGATCAACGAGCAAGCCCGCTTACACTCCTGTGAATCCAACCAGTAACACTTACCGTACAGTCCGGTCTGTTCGTTTGATATGTCGCATATCTCGCCTAGGGGTGGTAAACGTCAGACCCCAGTAGCTTAATAAGTCATGCCGATGTAAGGTCCATAACATAGCATGAAACTACTGATAACACTTACCAGTAGATCACTGCAACCCTGGCCAAGGATTTCCAGTTATGGCCAGTCGAGCATAGTGTTGGAGATAGTGTCCTCAAAGTCAATTATTGGATCACAGGTACGTGATTGCAATGATTGAGGTAGGACCTATACCGATATGACATTCTTGCTCAAGATGATAGTATGCTATCTGGTTTGACTTTATCATCGTATATATGCTTTAGTTCACTATTGCATGATGATGGAGCCCATAGGATTCTTGCTTGACTACCAGCAGTATGATGGCGATCATATACGTGGGAGCTGGGGTCTGTAAGCACATCCTTAAAGTGTCCCTAGTCGTGGGAGTTTTCGAGACAGGGCATCGATACTCCAGAGTAGACTAGTGTATACAGTCGAGACCCCGATGAGGGGCGGTGGCCGGTCTTACAAGCCACTGGTGTCAGTTGGATCACCTAAGATGTATACAGGTGCTCATTGAGTTATGAGTACACCGGACAGGACTCGCCGGGAATCTGCTAGTTGGTATTATACATATCGTCAGATAGCAATTCCCTGGTGACATGTGTACAGGTTAATTCATCGACCTGAGGTCGTCATTTGTCTCGTGTGAGTTCCCACTGTGCTTTGATTTCTACCCTACCACGGCTCAAAGGAGTCGTGCAAACAGGTCTTTTTTGGGTACAGTCCCGAGCCACATTGGAGGCAAGTGAGCGGATCGTCGGGGATTCGTCTCTCCCGGTATTGGGGGTTGATATCGCGCAGTGCACGGGTGGCCATCACTAGGAATCCTCGGCCGAGGTAGTGGAGAATTACTGATATGGATCAGTAGCTTCTCAGGTGGTGATGGGCTTCATGCCGACACGATTTATCGCGTTATTAGGGGTCTGACTTTATCCACCCCCTAGACTCGATATGCGATACTCTTTAGACGAATGGACCGGACTGTATATACATTGTCACTGTCAGGCTCAGTAGGGTTTATAGATGAGTTCGCTCGTCAGCTTCCCTTCCAATCGATACATAGGCAAAACGTTACGTGCAGCTTGTACCTCTAACGTGCTAGGGGTTATGCCCAGTGCCAGTGTGTTGATGAGTCATTAGAGTCCCCCACAGACACTTTCCCAAGTTCGGGCGAAACGTTGTAGAGGCCGTATGGTGTTATGGTAAGGTTCGGAAAAAGCACGTGCGTTTTCGCACGTGTCGTTTTTCGGGCAGATAATACTGGTAGGCTTTGGTTTAAGCCGGAACCCAGTATTATACTGTGTAGATATAATATCTTTGTCTCAGTTACATTTGTATTCGGTCGTAATACAAATGCGGGTATGTTTATACTGTTACGGGGTTATCCTGAAATTCGTTTCAGGATCACTTTTGGAAGTTGCCAGTTTCCAGTTTTCTATCAGCCGTATTTTGACATTCGGTTAAATACGGATTTATCTTTTTGGGTGAGTCATGAGGAGATGTGTGTGGATGCTTCTAGAAGTGGTGATGAGGATAGTGACTCATTAGTGCTTTAATGGACCATTAATGATTATGATGACTAAGGGTGATAATTCATTAGTTCATTAATGGGGTTTTGTTTGAGCTTAGATATTTTCTTCTTGATCTTTTCCTTATAATCACCTCCCCCTCTCCTACACTCACCCCCTCCTTCCCTATAAGTGGCCGGCCCCTCATGGTGGGAAGAAGAATGGTTGTTGTTCACTAGAAAAAGACTATGATAGATTCGGGTTCACGAAAAATAGACAGCCTCTTTCTCATTTCACCCGATCCAAAAGGCAACTTCCATAACCGTTCATCCATGACCCTGGACGTAACGAGACAAAGTGTTCTACTCATTCTCTACTTCATCTTGGTCGTCTCTTTTAGCAAACTTGACGATCGAGTTGCCTCGGTTCAGAGGCGGGAGCCCGTTTAAAGATCCGTCGACGTGGTGCCACCCAGACGACAAGATTGGAGATCGAGGAGATCGGAGCAGCCGCAACAAAGCGTAGGATGATGGTTGAAGACCGAAGGACTCGGATCATTCGGTATAACGTTTCTACCCCCTTGCAATTTGTTAGTTTAGCTTTAATGGCAGATCCGGGTTACGGTACACGATAGCGCCAGTTCGTTAAAAGTTTTTGTTCCGCATTTGGCGTCTGTTAGACGGCCGAGGCGCTACCGTGGACTTACAGTGGTATCAGAGCCTCACCATTAAGCTATACTAACTTGTGCTAACAAGTTTAAAACATCGATCGAACGGATTTCGCAAAAACACAATTTTCAAGCATGTCAGATTCTGTCGATTTTTTTAAGGGCCTAAAAATAATTTTACAAGTCACAGAATATTGTGCAGGGTTTTCTAAGAATACTGGAAAAAATTGGTCACGTGATCCCACAAAAGAGCGGCGGTTCCGCGGTCAAACCCTAGGTTTGACCGCTGAAGCGCGGCGGTTTAGAGGGAACAGTGCATCAATTTTTCCCAGTAGGCTTTATTTAGAAATTGTGGCTTTTTGGTATATAATTTTTGGGCCCAGATTTTGTTACAGTACAGCAGATGTACGTGGGGCCCACTTCGGGAAATTTAGTCGATCGAAATTTTAAATTTGTTAGTTTACAGTACTTTCATTATATCTCCGACCGGGAATGTCATTTGATCGGTAAACCGCGTCTGATTGCTATATTTCTTTTAGACGGGTTTGCGAACGTGACATTCGCGTTGATGTTCTGTGTTGTGTTGTAATGTTGCGGATATGTCGTGGTGGATAGCAGGGTGCAATGATAGTGCAGTTTGGATTTATTTGTACATTTGATATTGCGGGGCGAGCGTCCAAAATGTGGACTGCCGTCACTGCTTGTTTGTATAATATTCTTTTGGGGCACGACCAGGTTGCGGTCGATGTACCTGTTGTACTATTTTTATTTCTGTACTAGGTTTATCCCGCGAAGGAGTGCACGGATAGCCGGGTTCTGGAGGGCAAAGGGTCCGTATCTCATGGCTTTGAGAGGCAAAGGGACCTTACTCTAGAATTGGCAGACTATTCGCCGCACTCGTAGGGGGTACAGGTTGACCCAAGGAGGGGTGCTCAATTTACCGGATTCCGTGAAGTGCCGGGTGTTCCATTCACTATGCTGTGGGGACCACCTCGCTTCAGGTTTTGGCGGGTAACTTGCCGCACCCGTAGGGGTCTAGGTTTCATTGCATAGGCTATCCACATGACCAGGGGAACGTTAGGTTTCAGCAGCGGCTCTGTGAAACCCGGGGATCCCAGATTATCTGTGTTGTTCTGTGATGCTTATTACTTTTCTGTAATGTTGCATATTATCACGCCTGGAGCGATTATTGTATATTGGTATATATACTATTAGATGTTGTATATGTTTTACACCCGCGCTAGTCCAGTCCCCGCTCTGTCGTTAGTTAAGTAACCTAACGGGTGATGACGGGACCCAGTGGCAAATGCGGATGGCTTATACGTACATTTTATTTTCGTTCTTTTCTGGTGTGATTGATTGATGGGACTGCATTGATTCTTATCAATGCAAGATAAAACAAACCTATATTTGATGTTGTTGGAACAAATTTTAAAAGGTGTTATTACAAAGATGTTTCCTTTTGTTATGCATAGTGATATTCAGTTAGAATATCCCGCACCTCATTCGACGAGGCAAGGGCTAATATCCCTTCACCGGGAAAAACCCCTTGGGCAGAAGTTTACGTCAGGGTAGTAACTTTAATATAGTCAATTACAAGTTGCTATGCAACACGGTATTCAGTTGGAATATCCTGCACCTCATTCCACGAGGAAAGAGCCGAGATCCCTTCACCGGGAGTGACCTCTTTAGCAAAACGTTTTCGTTACTATATTTTATAAAAAGGCTATCAGGTTCCTTCAGCGATATCAAGTTCATTACGTTAAAGGTTTTTCGCCAAAAACCAGTCGTAGCCCTCCGTCATTTCTTTTGGGTATTCAGTAGTATTCAAGCTATGTATTTTGACCTTCGCCAAGGCATAGTGTTTGGTAGCTGCTGGGTATTTATTTGTAGCATAGATAAATGTGTTGGTTTGGGACAGTCGTACTACTATTTTGGCCTTCGTCAAGGGTATGTACGGATGGGTTCAAATTAACCTGGACAATGACAGGTAGAACTTGGCATGTGACTTATGACATTTTGACCTTCGCCAAGGTCATAAGAGCATGGGGCAAAAATCACATCGGGAGTTTCAAACATAAAGCAAACTTGCCAGGCATGCGCATACCTTCTGGAGTGTGATAACATTGAGTGGCTTCCATCAAGTTATCATGCGATGATAGTTGGATCCCGATTCTCACTGGTGAGTTAGATTACTCTTCGGGTGATCCCGACTAATTCTTCTTTCAGGTTTGGAGGAGAATTTGAGATAACAGTGGGTGGTTTCCTGATTAGATAAAGTGATAACCAGTCTGATCTAGGTTAGAGTGTACGCAGAGTGTTTCTTTTCTCTCTCTCTCTTTGGTAGCGACCTTTGACCTACCCAGACTATGACTCAGTGACCAAGTTGACCGAACATTCTTAAAAATACTGGCTTTTGGATTGTCTGGGTTGCATAAGTAATTGCCGCTCCTTCTTTTACCTTTTTTGTATTTCTCAGAACACCCCGTATTACTATGGATATCCACTTCCATTGGATAGATCTATCGTATGGTTATATACGAACTCGAAGGGATTTCTTCGAGGATGGATCCAGGTTCGGGAGAAATAGAATAAGGTATTATTCAGTTGTCTTTTATCATCACCTTCTCTCAAGTTGCGAGTACTCCTAGGATTAGGAGGGTACACCTATTATGCTCACTGGATAGTCTTCTTCCAAACCATAGGCTGGTGCCGAACGGTAGGGAAGGAAGAAAACCATTTAGCCTAACGAGGTGTACAAAAGGTAATGAATAAAGACAAATGAAGGGATTTGGAGAGATGGCAAAGAAATATACAGTTAAAGTCATGTATAGGATTATGGAAGAGGCATTACTAAGAATACCAGAATACCCCTACGAAACATTTTTCATGTTTCAGTTTCACTGCGCATTGTTAAAAGAAAACTGTTTTCCCGATTAGATACTTACCCCAGGGTATGTATTTACCAGGTTTCATTCTCATATCTGTACGGTTTTACAGATGATGGGTGGGAGTAAGTTATTGGGAATTAGGTGATCATCCTTATTATATCGGAATTCGTTGTAATTGGTGATATTTAAGGAAATCGCCTGGGTACAGTTTTCAACCTATGATGCACAGGTTTTGAGTTATTCAACTCAGCGGACTTATACAGAGTATTGTATGTTGTCCAATTTCCGTAAGGACAAAGAGGTAGGTCCTCGTACTATATTCTGTTTACTTATCACTTCTCTAATTTTTAGACAAGTGTTTCGTAGAAATACAATGTCTAAGTTTTGAGAAGTTGTGGGTATAAGAATAAAGTAGAGAACCAGGTATCGCAAGTATCGGGATTCTTCAAAGAAATCGAAGATGTAGATTCTTGTGATTGGTATTCAGTTGATAGTAATGGTTTTGAGAAACTTGTTTCTCTTTCAGGTTACTCATAATTGGATGGATTCCTAAGTTGAGTAATGCTGATTAGCCTCTCTCCATTAAGTTGTTATGCACTGGAGACAGCTGCATGATTTGAATCTGGTTCAAATTAAATTAGTGCCTCTGTTTCTATATTGGATATAGAATGGTTCATATCTTAACAATGTTAAGGTACGGGGAGTTGTCCAGCTTATGCTTAAAACCAGACACTGGATGACTCAAGGCACGTTTCTGTAATGGCAGTTTGTGGGTTGACCCTGGCTTTGACGAGGGTTGACTTTTCTACCATCTGGAAGATCAATAGTGATATTGTTCTTGACTCGCCACAGTTTTAGTAAAAATGGATTTTTTCAGAAAACAGTAGTGGGAGTATGGTAGAACTGGAAGTGATTCCAGAACCGCAAACGATTATGGAAAATTTAATAGGACCTATATATTCAATCAGGTTTTGACATTCCAATAGCTACTCCGCGGATATGGTGGGTAACCTCAGACACCCGAGAGGTACTCCGGTAGCCTCAAGGACGGTGACAGGGAGGTTCTTGTTTACCCAGACTTGACACTACTATTGTTCCAGACTATGAGACCCGGCAAGAGGATAAGTATAACGTCGTTCTAAACTAGCTTTAGAAGTGTACGTGGATATTATTCTGCCAGAGGGTTATCGTAGTCAGTGGGAGCAGCGGAAGCATAGTGGGAAAGTAGCTTATATCTATTTATATACTTAAGCAGATATAGCGGAGATAAGATCATCTAATTTTGATGTGACAGTCATAGGTTTGACTTCATCAGTATAGGGGATGGATCTGTTGGGAAGGTAGTAGGGTGTGATGTCCTAGTATTTGGATGACATACACAGAGTAGGAAGTAAAATTCCTGTACTACGATCGGTTGTACTGTGGTCGTCACACGGTTGTTTCTCCAGAAAGGATATGGATATAATATTAGACATTCTGGTTACTAGATCTATGGCTTTAGATCTAGATTTGGGTAGTTTCCCAATATGGGTACTTTGACAATATTCTAATAGTATTTTAGAATAGATGACTCCTGGCATGGTGGTGTACCTGCAGGTAATGGAGTCACCCTCACTAAAGGTGTCTTATAGACTAAAGCAGAGAGGGATGTGCATGATTGGCAGATCACTTGCTTAGGCAATTGAGTCAATCATGAGATGTCAAGTACCACACCAGATGTTGTTTTTGCACTAGATGCGATAAGTTTATATTAATCCAATCCTGAAGAAACATAAAGAAGCAATTTTAGAACATAAGTGCTTGTTCTACAGATTTGATGACGGCAGCCTCCTTCGAGAGACGGTTATCATTCCAGGCTTCCAAGGTGACATGAATGACAGAGTGATTGTCAGAGTTATAGTTTTTCCTCTGACGAGGGACAGTATTTTGGACAGGTGGTCCAAGAGGATACTGTGGGAGGCATGGTGCTGGATACTGATTAGGTTCAGTTATCGATACAGTCTAAGAAGTTTGGATTTGAAGTTCATTTATAAACTAGGTCCCATCAGATATCCAGACATATTCTAAGACAGGTATTACTCGATTCGGGAGATGGCTTTCTCCGTGAACATGAGATTAAGAGAGACATAAAAAGAAACATCAGGGCGGATCCACTCACTGAGGCTATTTCTCGAACACAAGAGTTTTACAAACTAGCTTTGTGAAACTGATTAGTAGAGGAGTTGGGTGTTCGATATCACACGGGCTGTGAGTATGCGACATCGCAATAATTAGCCTTGAGTGCAAGTGGGAGATTGTTGGAGATAGTGTCCTCAAAGTCAATTATTGGATCGCAGGTACGTGATTGCAATGATTGAGGTAGGACCTATACCGATATGACATTCTTGCTCAAGATGATAGTATGCTATCTGGTTTGACTTTATCATCGTATATATGCTTTAGTTCACTATTGCATGATGATGGAGCCCATAGGATTCTTGCTTGACTACCAGCAGTATGATGGCGATCATATACGTGGGAGCTGGGGTCTGTAAGTACATCCTTAAAGTGTCCCTAGTCGTGGGAGTTTTCGAGACAGGGCATCGATACTCCAGAGTAGACTAGTGTATACAGTCGAGACCCCGACGAGGGGCGATGGCCGGTCTCACAAGCCACTGGTGTCAGTTGGATCACCTAAGATGTATACAGGTGCTCATTGAGTTATGAGTACACCGGACAGGACTCGCCGGGAATCTGCTAGTTGGTATTATACATATCCTCAGATAGCAATTCCCTGGTGACATGTGTACAGGTTAATTCATCGACCTGAGGTCGTCATTTGTCTCGTGTGAGTTCCCACTGTGCTTTGATTTCTACCCTACCACGGCTCAAAGGAGTCGTGCAAACAGGTCTTTTTTGGGTACAGTCCCGAGCCACATTGGAGGCAAGTGAGCGGATCGTCGGGGATTCGTCTCTCCCGGTATTGGGGGTTGATATCGCGCAGTGCACGGGTGGCCATCACTAGGAATCCTCGGCCGAGGTAGTGGAGAATTACTGATTTGGATCAGTAGCTTCTCAGGTGGTGATGGGCTTCATGCCGACACGATTTATCGCGTTATTAGGGGTCTGACTTTATCCACCCCCTAGACTCGATATGCGATACTCTTTAGACGAATGGACCGGACTGTATATACATTGTCACTGTCAGGCTCAGTAGGGTTTATAGATGAGTTCGCTCGTCAGCTTCCCTTCCAATCGATACATAGGCAAAACGTTACGTGCAGCTTGTACCTCTAACGTGCTAGGGGTTATGCCCAGTGCCAGTGTGTTGATGAGTCATTAGAGTCCCCCACAGACACTTTTCCAAGTTCGGACGAAACGTTGTAGAGGCCGTATGGTGTTATGGTAAGGTTCGGAAAAAGCACGTGCGTTTTCGCACGTGTCGTTTTTCGGGCAGATAATACTGGTAGGCTTTGGTTTAAGCCGGAACCCAGTATTATACTGTGTAGATATAATATCTTTGTCTCTGTTACATTTGTATTCGGTCGTAATACAAATGCGGGTATGTTTATACTGTTACGGGGTTATCCTGAAATTTGTTTCAGGATCACTTTTGGAAGTTGCCAGTTTCCAGTTTTCTATCAGCCGTATTTTGACATTCGGTTAAATACGGATTTATCTTTTTGGGTGAGTCATGAGGAGATGTGTGTGGATGCTTCTAGAAGTGGTGATGAGGATAGTGACTCATTAGTGCTTTAATGGACCATTAATGATTATGATAACTAAGGGTGATGATTCATTAGTTCATTAATGGGGTTTTGTTTGAGCTTAGATATTTTCTTCTTGATCTTTTCCTTATGATCACCTCCCCCTCTCCTACACTCACCCCCTCCTTCCCTATAAGTGGCCGGCCCCTCATGGTGGGAAGAAGAATGGTTGTTGTTCACTAGAAAAAGACTATGATAGATTCGG
Organism: Agapanthus africanus; assembly: GCA_030015575.1. Classification (NCBI taxonomy): domain Eukaryota; kingdom Viridiplantae; phylum Streptophyta; class Magnoliopsida; order Asparagales; family Amaryllidaceae; genus Agapanthus; species Agapanthus africanus. Next base: position 351,264,242 of record JASDDO010000031.1, on the reverse strand, counting down.
GTTCACGAAAAATAGACAGCCTCTTTCTCATTTCACCCGATCCAAAAGGCAACTTCCATAACCGTTCATCCATGACCCTGGACGTAACGAGACAAAGTGTTCTACTCATTCTCTACTTCATCTTGGTCGTCTCTTTTAGCAAACTTGACGATCGAGTTGCCTCGGTTCAGAGGCGGGAGCCCGTTTAAAGATCCGTCGACGTGGTGCCACCCAGACGACAAGATTGGAGATCGAGGAGATCGGAGCAGCCGCAACAAAGCGTGGGATGATGGTTGAAGACCGAAGGACTCGGATCATTCGGTATAACGTTTCTACCCCCTTGCAATTTGTTAGTTTAGCTTTAATGGCAGATCCGGGTTACGGTACACGATAGCGCCAGTTCGTTAAAAGTTTTTGTTCCGCATTTGGCGTCTGTTAGACGGCCGAGGCGCTACCGTGGACTTACACATAGCGCAACATCAACCCCCAATACCGGGAGAGACGAATCCCCTCCTATCGCTCATTGCCTCCATGTGAATCGGGACTGTACCCAAAAACCACCTGTTTGCACGACTCAATAGAGCCGTGGTAGGGTGGAAATCAAAGCACAGTGGGAGACACACAAGACTCTATGACGATCTCGGGTCAACAGACTAAGCTGTACCAGTGTCGCCAGAGAACTTCCATCTGACGTGAGGTATAATACCATCTGGGAGTTCTCGGCGAGTCCGTTCAGTATACCCAGTCACCACTGAGCACCCGCATACCATCTCTGATGTCAAACACCAATGGATATGGGATCATCCATCGCCCATCACATGGGTCGAGAAGATATACGCTAGTCTACTCTGGAATATCGATGCCCCGTCTCGATATTCCCACGACTAGGAACATTGAAGGATGTACTCATGGACTACCCAAGCCCCACTAGTATGATCTGCATCATAGTCCTGGAAGTCGAGCACATATCCTAAGGGCTTTATCAACATGTAATAGAGAGACGGCAAATATACATGTTAAGATAAAGAGTAACCAGATAGCGTACTATCATGTCGAGCAAGAAAGTCTTACCTATATATGTCCCAGCATCCACTACAATATACATCCTATGTACCGTGATGGCCTCTAGGGCATACATATAACTAACAATCTCCCACTTTCACTAGGGCTATCTGTAGCAGTGGTTGCAGTATCTAATACTCAACCATCCCATAAAAGTCTCTCTTTGGGAAAAGGCCTTTGTGAGTAGATCCGCCGTGTTGTCCTCTGAGTCTGCTCTCCTAACCTTGATCACTCTGGAGATCATCTATCTCCATGATCTGGTGATGCTGCCTCAGAATATGTCTGGATCACTGATGGGACCAGGGTTCCCGGGCCAAAGCCGCACTTCCATTGTCACACAATGGTAAGAACCTAGTTCATCTCATGAACCAATATACACCCAAACTGCCTCTTTGGTAGTATCTTTAATAGCGATGTTACCAGCCTTTATCGTCTAGTTTGCCACGGTATCTACCTTGGAACTCTTCCAACATACCGTCCCTCCACTGAGGGTAAAGACAATGCCTGCGACTGACATTCAGTCATCCTTGTCATCCTGGAACCTTTCCAGTGATTCTCCCCAGGATCTATTGATACCATCTCACTAAACCTAGTGAGAACCCTAATATCCATTTAGATCTATCTCATAGATCCAAATCCCTGAATTTAGGAGGTATCACCTTTATCCTATTGGAGAATCCTTGTGATAAGAGAAGATTGACCGTGTGTAGTATAGGAAACTCCTTCCCTATCAAGAGTATGTCATCTACGTACTCTACGAGGATCACCACCATACTCCCTACTACCTTTTTGTATATACAAGGTTCATCTACCATTTTGATGAAGTCAAACACTTTGACTATCACATCAAAACAGACGTTCCAACTCCGCGATGCCTGCTTTATCATGTAAAGCAGCTTGCACACGTTTCCGCTGCTCCCACTGTTTACGAAGCCCTCTGGCTGTGTTCTTGCAAGATTAGATTGGTTATTTATTTTATCTAATCAGGATGGCTCCTACTGTTTTTATCAAATATTCCTTCAAACCATAAAAGGAAAGACTAGCCGGGATTAATTACACTCTACAAGTTCGCCAATCTTTCAGCCAGGCCAGTGTCAGTACTTTGAGGGAGGTTCCCTGTGCTTTCGCACGGACCTAATTACAATAAACCTCGTTTTCCCAGGGGCGTAACCCCGTTGACACCTTTCTAGACACCTACTTGATCGGCTAATTGTAAAGTGCAAAACTCTCCCAGGAGTAACAATTACTCGTAGTGGGTATCGGGATCCAACTATCATATAGAAGGTATGCAATCTCATTGCAAATTTCAACACTTGAAACTCCCGATAAAGGTTTTTACCCCTAGCACCTATGACCTTAACTATGGTCAACAAATCATAAGTACTAGTCAAGTTCTACCCGTCATTTCGTGATTAATTAGACCCACCCACATGATCCTTAACTAAGGTCAACAAAGTCACGCGACTGTCCTAACTAATCGCATCATATGCGATGTAGGAAGACATCACTTAGCTACCGTACACTGTGCCTTGACTATGGTCAACAAACACAGCACGAATACTAAGTACTCTACTTCCTAAAATGACGGAGGGTTGCGAATGGTTTTTAATAAAACCTTTAACGCTTTGAAACTGATCTCGTTGCGGAATCAAATGGTTTTAAATAGAGTGTTTTTGAGGCTTTTCTAGTTTTGCTAAAGGGGTCACTCCCGGTGAAGGGATCGTCGGCCCTTTCCTCATCGAATAAGGTGCAGGATATATCATATATACCGCTGTGCAAAGCAAAAACTATAGAAGCAATCAAAAGACAAACCGAGGGTTGTAGCATCTGCCAGTTATTTCTAAAGGAGTCACTCCCGGTGAAGGGATCTCGGTCCTTTCCTTATCGAATAAGGTGCAGGATGTTCTACAAGGAACACCGCGATGCAAAGCAAGAACTGTAGCTACCTGTTTTTATTTTTGAAATTCGATTCCACAACATCTTTTAGGTTTATTTTCTTTCATTAATCACATTAATGAAGTCCCATCATTTAAGTCCACCTAAACATCAATAAATATAACGTACGCTTATGCCATCCGCATTCGCCTCGATGTCCCGTCTGCACCGTTAGGTTAGGTAACTAACGGCAGAGCGGGGCAGGGCTAGCGCGGGTGTAAAACATAAGCAACGTCTATATAATATATCATATATACTATATGCAATATCTATCTGAACATATCACATGATCACATCACAGATAACGCAGCAGAAAATATCATATGAAATATTGGATATGCTAGGACGTCCGTGTTTTTAATACGAGCCAGTATAAAACACGGATTCCACGGTCGTGATGAATAGCCAATCCCACACCCCTAGACCCCTACGAGAGCGGCAAGCAACCCTACCAATTCTACGGTTAGGAGACCCGGACTCGACTCCTCGAGATGGTCTCCCACTGGACCCTAGAACCCGGTTACTTGTGCTCCCCTCCTCGGGTCTATCCTAATGCGGAAAAGTAAATAATATACATCAACGGTGACATCTTCCGCAACCTGGAAGTGCCCCAATAAAAGAATATTATATACAAGTTTTTTTACATGAATGAAAATGAAAAACACTCATCTCACACAAAAACCCCCCGGCTATTCAAACACGACGATCCAATATAACATATCCAGCAACACATAACATCACATGTCATCAACGTAAGTAAACATGCGTATCCCAATTGTCATTGACATATAGCAACGAAACCGGCGATATCACATATTACACTTAAGGTCACAGAAAAGAAAGTGTAAAATTACAACAGTTGGAATCCGCAACCTACTTAGACATCGAATGCCTAACCATCTGAATTCCTTAGACATCACATGCCTAACAATTATAAACCCCGCATTTTAGTCTCATTATCGAAAACTCTTTTCAATATCAAGTCGGGCAATTCAACAAGATTCCCGACATTTTGATCGAATGCTCGTCGCAAACTTTAGTAGGCGGCCACACCCCCGATGCCGTCGATGAAGTGCACCAAGGCCGAACACCGCTGCCGCGAGCACCCGAACGGATGCTCTCGGCAATGGGGTTCTCCTACAGTCACTTGGTCGGGGCTCTGGGGTGTAGCTGTCTATTAAGTTTATCCGGCGAGTATTCGCGTACGCTACGTGATTGCGACGGACTTTTGATCGCATCAAAATCCCGTGGCAACCGATCAAGTGAGACTAAACTGCTAGATTTATAACATTCATTCAGTTATCTCATAACTACTTGTGGATTCCAAATATTGTATCACATTCCAGATAAAATAGAAAATGTTAAACTTTCCGATCGAACAATCAAACACCCAAGTTTTCCTGAAACAGCTCAACACATGAAATAAGTTCAAAAACATCCATTTCATGCCACAGTACCAACGGTCCAGCCGTAGAAGGGTCAAGCCAACGCCTCACATGTGGCACGCCGTACTGCCCTAAACCCTAAGGTTCAAAAGGCAGTTCAAGACGGTCACATAATCGAGTTAAGATTTGTTGTCTTCTAGAGGGTCCATCGCGTTACTTGCACTACTTAAAACGTTCTTAAACCACGGAAAAATCCAACACTTGGAAATTTTCCTGCAGGGGAAAAATTGGGTATTCATATCCGGTCGAACTTTTTAACATGTTCTAAAATTACCCGGAAAAACACTTAGACGAAATTAAACTTTCGATCGAAACAACGAACTCCCAATACAACCCAGAAAACTCAACACTTGAGTATACATTAAAAATTTCCAGAATATTCAGGAAACTTATAAGGAGGTTACTGTGCAAAAATAAAATATTAATGTAACTGTACGGCCGCGGAACCGCCGCATGAACATGCTCCTGCCGCGATTCCGCGGCGCAATGAGCGAGTTAGGCGCACGTGTTTCACAGTAATCCTTATAAAAGCCTGCTGATTTTTCTAAGTATTTTTAATTCACAAAATTCCACAGTTTTGAAAAATGTACAGAGAAGGGTTTTGGATTAGGGTTTCGAGTTCGATCGGACTTCTAACTTCGTCTACACATCACCTAAAGCTCTAGCTAGGCTCTGATACCACTGTAGGGTTCCTAGGCACACCGATGAGGTTCTACAACTGATCAACCATGCCAAAATCAAAAATTTCCATGTGCCAAAGAACCCTAATGCTAGATCGTTACTGGAGGTAAGGCGAAAAAACATGCAAGTTAACAACTTAACTACAAGTGAAAGTGACTACAACCTTTGTAGATCCGGTCCTCCACTTCTCTAGCTCCGTGTTGACGTCCCTCTGCTGCGATCATCGGAATCCCGGACTCTATTGTCGGTTTCATCGGAGAAATGGGCGGGCTAGGTCGATGACTTCGATGCCGAAGATGATCTACGTCGAGGCAACTCTAACTCAAGCTCCATCTTCACTTGGTCATGAAACTTGTGAAGATAACACTCTCTACTACATGGAAAGTGGTAGAGGATGAAGAAATAGGAAGTGGGTTCACTTTGGATTTGGATTTCTCACTTGGATTCATCACTTGGAATTTTCTAGCAATGGCTTTCTTCTTCATGAAGATGATGAAGAAGAAGAAAGAAAATAATGAATGAATAATCTAAAAAAGAAAATCAAGTGATTCTTATCATTTAGCAACCATGGGTGAGGTAACTAATGTAGAGAATAAATTAAGGTTTAGGTGAAATGGTTAGGTTAAGGAATAAAAACAAAATGGTTACTTTGTCAAAGATGCATGAAGCATCAAGAAGCTTCTTGCATAAAACAAAAGCAACCATTTAGTTTTTTCTTTTAACCAAAATAAATAAAGTAAATAAAACCCTAACCATTTACCTAAACATGGTGTATAGCATACACACACCCAAGTTTGCATGTATCATCGAACATGATACAATCAAGTGCACAAAAATATATCACATATACTACTTGTGCACATCAAGTGAGAAAATCAATCTTAAGTGAATAAATACTAATTAATGTAAAGTAATATATCAAATATATAATTATACATTAAATCATTAAATCAACACTTGATTTAATGATCCGGTCATATTGCATATAACCGACTAATATCAAGTGAATCAATATATCGAATCAACATTTGATTCGGTAACCCGGCTATATCTCATATAACCGTCCGATGATACAAATCGCGAGAATAGAATCCAGTATCACATACTGGTATTATTCTCGGTCCCGCACATATCTCATATGCGCTCCTATTTCATTTCGCTTGAGCCAGGAAACCTCTGTGTAGGACTCTAAAGACTCGTCAATACGCCGGCAGCAGGTGATGATCATATCAAACACCCACAAGCCGCAAGCGGTCTGCTAAACGTAACGGCCACCCGGGTATTGAGCGATCATAAGATCAACGAGCAAGCCCGCTCACACTTCTATGAATCCAACCAGTAACACTTACCGTACAGTCCGGTCTGTCCGTCTGATATGTCGCATATCTCGCCTAGGGGTGGTAAACGTCAGACCCCAGTAGCTTGATAAGTCATGCCGATGTAAGGTCCATAACATAGCATGAAACTACTGATAACACTTACCAGTAGATCACTGCAACCCTGGCCAGGGATTTCCGGTTATGGCCAGTCGAGCATAGCGCAACATCAACCCCCAATACCGGGAGAGACGAATCCCCTCCTATCGCTCATTGCCTCCATGTGAATCGGGACTGTACCCAAAAATCATCTGTTTGCACGACTCAATAGAGCCGTGGTAGGGTGGAAATCAAAGCACAGTGGGAGACACACAAGACTCTATGACGATCTCGGTTCAACAGACTAAGCTGTACCAGTGTCACCAGAGAACTGCCATCTGACGTGAGGTATAATACCATCTGGGAGTTCTCGGCGAGTCCGTTCAGTGTACCCAGTCACCACTGAGCACCCGCATACCATCTCTGATGTCAAACACCAATAGATATGGGATCATCCATCGCCTATCACATGGTTCGAGAAGATATACGCTAGTCTACTCTGGAATATCGATGCCCCGTCTCGATATTCCCACGACTAGGAACATTGAAGGATGTACTCATGGACTACCCAGGCCCCACTAGTATGATCTGCATCATAGTCCTGGAAGTCGAGCACATATCCTAAGGGCTTTATCAACATGTAATAGAGAGACAGCAAATATACATGTTAAGAAAAAGAGTAACCAGATAACGTACTATCATGTCGAGCAAGAAAGTCTTACATATATATGTCCCAGCATCCACTACAATATACATCCTATGTACAGTAATGGCCTCTAGGGCATACATATAACTAACACTCATCTCCCTACTCCCTTGACCGAACCATGCTCAGCAGCAGCCCCCCTCCCTCTCTCTCTCCAATCACTTTCACTTTCCAATTCTTATAAAATAAAATAAAAAGAGGAAGAAGAAGAAGAAGAAAGAGTTATGGGTTGGGTTGACATGGACTTGCTTTAACTTAACATTTCACACACCTCACTCTCTCACCCCTCTTCCTCTCATTCGGCAGCCCTCCCCCCCCCCATGTTTCTTCTCATTTCATCTCCAAAACATCTCAAGAGTCCATTAAAAATCCAATTAAAACCCCCACAAAATTCAAATCTAAATCCTACCCATTATTCCTTGACCAATATAACTTGGATTCATGAAGCAAGAAGCCATTTTGGAGGCCGAGATTTTTGTGCTAGATCTCCAATTTTGTGAGGTATAAGATCTTAATCCTATGGTTAATTGTTGATATATTGCTTTAAGCTAAATTAATTAAGTGTTAATTAGGTTTTAATGGAAAGTTTGGAATTTCTAGAAAAGGGTTTGGATCAAGTTAGGGTTTTGAGTAATGAGATTATGGTTGTGTGGTGTATTTAACATGTTAATGCTATGCTAAAACTAATCTAGTTGCTAGTTTACTAATTGTTGCTTGTAACTTGTTAAAATTGGTTTTTTTGTAAACTAGATTTTTAGAATTATGAAAATAAGTGGGATTAAAAATTTAGTAATGGTTTGTATGATCTAGTTATGATATATAGTGAATATTGTGGCCGCTAGATTTGTTTAAACATCAAGTTTTGTACTAAAACAGTTAATTTTGCTTGCTAGGTTTTCGGAAAAATAGCTTTTAAAGCGAATTTGAAGTTTTGATGATTTAAACCCTATTTCATATATATACTTAGTATGCTGTGAAACCACAAATGGTGCGTTTGAGTTTTTCTCGATCACTCGGCGTTTGTACGCCGATGTCGAGGGTTTTGGGTTGATTTAAGAGAGTAAACCATAGGTTTTGACCTATGTGAGATTCGTGTGTCGTTTTGGTCATGAGTCGGATTTTAATGCGATACGATGTGTTATGATACGTAGGTACCCCATGTGGACTTCGAGACGACGAGGATGAGCGTGGCGTCATCGACTCCAGCAAGCAAGATCGAGGTGAGTAGATTTATATCTACGGGGGAGGTCGGGTGGATGGCGTATAGCACCCCCGCAAAGTTGTAAGGAATGATGTGATGTGATGTAAATATGCATTTTTATATTGTGAGAGGTATGATTACTTAGCGAGAAAAGCCTTAGAAGATCATGGGTTAGTGTTAGGAAGATTTGAGGAAAGTGATTTAGGTGGTTTCTTAATCACGAAACCTTAGAGTAAGAATTTGTATGCACGCACACACACACACTGGCATACATTACTTTCTTGTGCGTATATGGGGATGTGTATATATGTATATACGCATGGGTATGGGACTATGCATATATATACATTCATATACACATGCATGGATAATGAGGATAGTGGATGATAGTTGGAGACGAGTCGATGAGTTTGGGCTTGATGCCACGAGATCAGTGATATGATTTGGATCGTACTAGGAGATACGACATGATAGTATAGCGGATATTTAGGCATTGTGTTTCATACACACGCATATATATATGGTATCAGATTGTACTAGATTGTAGGTCAGTACTCCTAATTCATGATGTGATGATAAGGATACCAGATAAATGATGGGATTGATGTGATAGTTGACCTGTACCCAGATTGGGATGCCGTACGATGGATTTACCGTACGATCTATATATTGACGATAGATCCGCATTCTTGACTTGAGAATGTCATATGATATGTTGTATCGTACGTGGTACTATTGAGGCGGGATCACCGACTATATATATATGTATATATATATCGACTCAGATTTAGGTGGTTTCCATACCCCTTTCGATTGGTTGTTGGTTAGACATGTAGTTTACCTAGTAGATGTTAGACTAGACCCGAATCAAACCTATTTCCAAAACTAACGAATCGTGGGGATTTTAAAAACATGTTAAGGGATACTACGGATATTTCAAAAGACGTAACTTTTCTTAAAAACATCGTAGCTCTTATTTTCAAAACACCACGATTCGTACTATTTCAAACGGCAAAACAGTATAACACAGGTGTAGCGATGTAGATTCCTTATTGTTACGTTATCATTCATGTTCCGCATATTATTGTTGCAATTACTATTCATTGCCATTTATCATGTTGTTATCGTCCCATTGCATGTTTATTGTGTGCTTAGTGATTATGAACCATGCTGTCAGGACACCGGCACCATTACCGATGATGCGTATGCTCCGCATACACTTGCTTGCCGGCTCACACACATCATCATCGGTAATTGCCATGTCACGTACACTTTAGAAAATACCATTTCATTGGCATAGCTTGATAGCTGATGTTGCAATATGTTATAGCTTTCATATGCCAGTTTAACTATTGCATTCATTGCATGATATCAGATGCATTCATATATTCATTGGTTATATAGTATTATGGAGATTTATGTCGGTATTCACTGTTTATTGGTATTATGATTATTTGATGATTTTGGATTTCCATGAGATTTCTGGATTTGGGAGAAAACCGCAAGAATATATATAAACTTCTCTCTCCCCCCTCTTTTTAAAATGCAAGTTGCAGTTTTCTCATGATGTATGAGTCATCCACCATGAGTTTTCATGATAGTTGTTGGATTTAGAGACCCGATTCGATGAGGAGTAGGAACCGTTTCGGGTACATGGTGGACCCGGTATGGTACCCGGGGCGAGAGTGATTTCATGGTGGATGATGGGCCTGGCAGGGGCAGACTGCCTACCGGTGATTTTACCTGGCGCGGCGGATATCCGGAGGATACCGTACGTGGTCGTGTGATTGATGATATGGGCTGATCCGGACTGACGGAGCCCGAGGTATTGAGAAATTGAGATATTGAGATATGAGTATTGAGATCGAGATATTGAGATTTGAGATACAGAGATATTGAGATTTGGTATTGAGATACTGAGATTTATGTTTTGTGTCGATACTTGACACTGATTTCTCTGTTGCTTTCATTGATGGTACTTGATTGATATACATATAGAAATCTCATTGATTAAAGAAAACAGTTGTCTCACTTATGATATATTCTGTTTCCATTCGTAATGCATTCATACATCATATATCTGATATGTTGCTATCTGAGGCACTGACACGAGCACGTGGTATTGCACGTATATATAGATGGATCGGGATATTATTTGAGGATATTACTTGATATGACCTAGGATGCGTCATACATGCGATTTCTGCTCTATGATGTTTTCTACTCACGAGTTGGCAACTCACCCCTGTTGTGCCACAGTTTCTTGCAGGTTTTGCCGTACAGGTTCATTGCGGCTTTGCTGGCACACTGTTCCTTCCAGGTGATTGCTTTAACAGGTGGGTTCTTTGCATCAGGACCACCATTGTATATTTGTTATTTCAGTTGTATCTAGTAAAACTCCATCAACCAGATTGTATATTTGATAGAGATAGAAGACCAGACTTGTTATTATTTCGACCTTAGAGTCGCGCATTGTATTATTATGGTTTTCATGCAGATTTTTGGGTTTCTTTTGAGTTTTGATCCTAGCCCTTCAGCGTTGTATATTATATTGCTTGCGTGGTTGTGACCGTCGATTGACGAAGAGCTAGCTACCGCTTGGGATGCCTTTTATTATTTCGTATACTATTCATGTTGTACCCCGTTTAGGGCCAGTATTTACAAAGGAAACTCTGCCGAAATTTTCAGAAATGACTTGATGTTTTTAAAGCGCATAATTCGGCTTACGCTATTAAAACTACTTGCTTTGGATTGGTTATTCCTTCACTCTACTGCTTCTTTTGGTTTTGATTTCTGGGTTTTGGCTTACTTAGATTACGTGCGCCTCGAGATGTTTCGTAATTTAAGTGTCGGTCACGCTCGGTACTTTTCGAGTCGTGACAAAGTTGGTATCAGAGCATTAGGTTTTACCTTCTAAGTGTAGGATGACCCTTGGTTGATGGAGTAGGTGACTTAAGAAGAGTGACGTACCGTGTGTATGTTCCGTGACATACTTACGATACGATACTCCACTTAAGAAGCCTTAGGATGTACATTTCATTGCACAGTATTATATTCATTCCTATGATCTATCCTCATCAGTACCAGTTATTGTTTTGTTACCACGGTTGTACGTGCAGAGAGAGCTGCGGCTAGAGTTGTGGTCAGCACGAGCTCATCACGAACGAGGACTGACCATGGCTTGATTCCAGAGACATAAGATTGGATAGATGCGTCATTTTATTGTGTTTTCGAGCCATGAGCGTTTGATGGGTCGCTTTTACGAGATTTCTCGGACGTGCAGATCAGTGCCAGAGGATGGGGCCACTGATAGAGGCCAGCCAGAATGTGACGACCGTCATTACACTATGATTCTTAATGATTGAGGCACTATTTAGCGTGCGGACGAATGAGCCAGTTGTTGTTGCGAATGAGGAGATATCGCCCCAGATGTTTGAAGCTAATGCCGCACGAGTTATACTTCGAGATATGATAGAAGATCACTAGTCACCAAAAATGAAAGACTAGGACATGTGATTCATTACCTACCCTGATGCGAGGTCATCAGATTGATTGATTCCAGCTAGAGACGACTTCACGCTGATACGTTGAGAGTCGATATAGACGATCGAATGTCAAGGACCCATTTTCCAAGTTTAAAGTATTCGGAAAACAATGCAAGCAATTCTATGGACCCTCTAGAAGAATGAATCCCTAACTCGACGTAATGACCATGGAACGCCTTTGAACCTTAGGGTTTGCGGCAGTTCAGCGGTGCCATTTGTGAGGCTTGGGTTTGTCCTTCTACGGCTGGTCCACAAGTGCTGTGGCATATATTCTATACTATTAAACTGTACCCAAGATGTTGAGCTCTTGGGGGATTATGGAACATTGACGAATCGAAAAGTTCGACATCATTCGAATATCATGTGATGGGATACATTGCTTGGGAGACTCCAGATACGAGTATAGCCGTTGGAGCGCAGTCCATGCAGCCACGAGGAGACGAGTCCGAATCAGTCGACATTGGAGAAAAGTGGAGCAAGAAGTTCGTACGAGATCTTGATAAGATGGCATTCCACTCCGCTGACATCAGAGATGTGATACACAAGCAGAGGCGTTGACTATGGATATATCCTCCAGGAGGAGTCGTGATGAGTATGCAGCCGTTCCGGAACAAGAAATAGATTTAGTAATGATGATGACTTCCGGGCAGTTCGGCAGAAAAGAGATTTGGGGAAAGACCTTGACAGGACTTTTCTGGGATACTATACGAGAAGACTTGGACCCAGGATCAGTCATATTGCACACGCCCAGCTGGCCAAAATTCAGCATCATCGACGAGACATGTTATAAGTGACTATAAAGGTTGGCCAGAGATCTTTAGAGGATGTGCCAGAGCGGACTACTTCCATTATCGTTTCCATATTAGACCGTTGAGCGGGGAGCTGTATACTTAGCAATTCGCAGTGAGAGACGAGAGCCTAAGTGTACCAGGCGACAGTCCATGATCAGGAGGCAAGTATATATCTTGCTTTGCTAGCATTGGATGCACCGACACCTTCTCGACCTTGAAGGAAGGACATATCGACGATAATATTTACGATTTGTAAATTCGTGAGTTGACTATCACGTATCCATCATTTTGGATTTCAGTATTTTGGGTGATTTATTGCATGATTGAGTTTTGATGACCGAGTTTCATGATATTTGCTTTCGTGCACTATGGTTGCACGTACTGGTTATTTATATTTTGTGCATAGTTATTACACTTGAGATATACTTTATACACCGTTGTGTTGATTTATGAGTTGTGCATAGTTATTGCGCTTGATTTCGTTTTTGTGCCTTGGATGCACATGATTTAGATTTTATTCATGCATGATGGATGCACCTGTTTTGGATTTTCGCGCATGTTGGGCGCATGATATGAGATGCGATTTTGGTGCACACCAGATGCACTAAATCAGGATTTTTGTGCATATCAGATGCACCCGGTATTGCTGCCAGGCATACCGTTGCCTCTGACAGGTGTTTCGTGCACACTCGTTACACTTAGATATTGTTTTTGTGCATATGTATGGCACATTCATGGATTTCGATTTCCGTGCGCACCAGACGCATGTGGCAGTCTTATGCACATTTTTGGATTGATTCTTATGGAGCAGTACGTTTTTATGATATTTACTATTTGGTATAGTAGCTGAGCAGGACTAGTCCGAGGACAGTACCTGAATATATGTTTGCATGCATTGATAGATATCGAAGGGATTTCCAAGGAGGAGCTATAGTCTCAATATTTACCTACGTGTCCGAGATGACACGAAACTTTTTACAAAGGAAACCCTTCTAATTTGTTCTCAAAATGGCGGGACGTGTATGTTAAACAAAGGATATATATATATATATATATATATATATATATATATATATATATATATATATATATATATATATATATTTTCTTAAAATAAACGTCCGCCACTGTGACGATATGTGCATCGCACAACAACTTGAAAAGGGTTGGGCATATATTTCTTTCAGATGTTTTAAAGATGTTTACATGTTTAGTTGAGGTATCTCATATTGGTTTTCATATTGGGCTTTGACATTGATATCTTCACCATAACTCCGATGATTGCGAGATGCTTGACGGAGTTTTGTTTGGTTTATATATCCGTTTTTCATGCGCATGCATTGCGCTACGATATGTTTTAAGTATTGTTGATTTCGGAGACCCGACGACTTGATTGTTTTGCTGAAATTTTTTAGTGTTTGGGGGAGTTTTAATTTAAATTCGGGGGCCGAATTTCTTTAAGGGGGGAAGATTGTAACGTTTTGAAAATCGTTTAGGTGAAATTTCGGAGAATCAGTAAAATAACGGGTGTTTTCCGTAAAAACCAAGATATAAATATCTTTTAATATAAAATTAAATATATATATTCTAGCTATGTAATTGCTAGTATTCGGTGTTTATTGAGCCACTTGTAAAATTTCTAGTTTACTGAAAAAAATTCCGAAATTAATTATTTTAATATTATTTTAAGTCGTCACTAATACATTTAATTAGGGATAATTACAAATTGAAATGGGTTGATACCAGTTTTGTGCATCATGACACATTAAACTAACACATAAAATATTGTTTTTGAAATGAAATGAAATTTCCAATTGGTTCTTGAAAATTATAGAAAAAGTTTAAGGTGAATAATAAAATAAATGAAATATAGTAACTTAAAGGTTGTGTGTGTGGGATGTGGTCACCACCACCCCTCACTTGCCCTCACCTCCACCCACTCCCTTGGCCGAGCTATGCTCAGCAACAGCCCCCCCCCCCTCCCTCTCTCTCTCCAATCACTTTCACTTTCCAATTCTTATAAAATAAAATAAAAAGGAAAGAAGAAGAAGAAAGAGGTATGGGTTGGGTTGACTTGGACTTGCTTTGACTTAACATTTCAAACACCTCACTCTCACCCCTCTTCCTCTCATTCGGCAGCAACCCCCCCCCCCCCCCTCCCATGTTTCTTCTCATTTCATCTCCAAAACATCTCAAGAATCCATCAAATATCCAATTAAAACCCCCACAAAATTCAAATCCAAATCCTACCCATTATTCCTTGACCAATATAGCTTGGATTCATGAAGCAAGAAGACATTTTGGAGGCCAAGATTTTCATGCTAGGTCTCTAATTTTATGAGGTATAAGATCTTAATCCTATGGTTAATTGTTGATATATTGCTTTAAGCTAAATTAATTAAGTGTTAATTAGGTTTTAATGGAAAGTTTGGAATTTCTAGAAAAGGGTTTGGATCAAGTTAGGGTTTTGAGTATTGAGATTATGGTTGTGTGATGTATTTAACATGTTAATGCTATGCTAAAACTAATCTAGTTGCTAGTTTACTATTTGTTGCTTGTAAATTGTTAAAATTGGTTTTTTTGTAAACTAGATTTTTAGAATTATGAAAATAAATGGGATTAAAAATCTAGTAATGGTTTGTATGATCTAGTTATGATATATAGTGAATATTGTGGCCGCTAGATTTGTTTAAATATCAAGTTTTGTACTAAAACGGTTAATTTTGCTTGCTAGGTTTTCGGAAAAATAGCTTTTAAAGCGAATTTGAAGTTTTGATGATTTAAACCCTATTTCATATATATACTTAGTATGTTGTGAAACCACGAATGGTGCGTTTGAGTTTTTCTCGATCACTCGGCATTTGTACGCCGATGTCAAGGGTTTTTGGGTTGATTTGAGAGAGCAAACCATAGGTTTTGACCTATGTGGGATTCGTGTGTCGTTTTGGTCATTAGTCGGATTTTAATGCGGTACGATGTGTTATGATACGTAGGTACCCCATGTGGACTTCGAAACGACGAGGATGAGCGTGGCGTCATCGACTCCAGCAAGCAAGATCGAGGTGAGTAGATTTATATCTACGGGGGAGGTCGGGTGGATGGCGTATAGCACCCCCGCAAAGTTGTAAGGAATGATGTGATGTGATGTAAATATGCATTTTTATATTGTGAGAGGTATGATTACTTAGCGAGAAAAGCCTTAGAAGATCATGGGTTAGTGTTAGCAAGATTTGAGGAAAGTGATTTAGGTGGTTTCTTAGTCACGAAACCCTAGAGTAAGAATTTGCATACACGCACACACACACTCGCATACATTTCTTTCTTGTGCATATATGGGGATGTGTATATATGTATATACGAATGGGTATGGGACTATGCATATATATACATTCATATACACATGCATGGATAATGAGGATAGTGGATGATAGTTGGAGATGAGTCGATGAGTTTGTGTCACGACCCAAAATAGCACGTGACTGGCCCTTGAATCATATGAAGTCTATAGGACCTCATCTAATTCAAGTAAGCCAAAAGCCCAGAAATCTAAAACCATTTTAAATAATAAGTGAAGGAAAACTAGTTTTAAAGAAGTGAAGAAAACATGTTTTAAAAACAAGGTTTTTAAATAAGTAAGCCGAATATGCATTTTTAAATCCTCAAGTCTTTTCTGCAAATTTCGGCAGAGTTTCCTTAGTAAATACTGGCCCCAAACGGGGTACAACAAGAATAATATATGCACAATGATAAAAGGCATCCCCAAGCGGGAGCTAGCTCTTCGTTAATCGACGGTCACAACCACGCAAGCAATATAATATACAACGCCGAAGGGCGAGGATCAAAACTCAAAAGCATCATGAAAACCATAATACTACAACGCGCGACTCTAAGGTCGAAATAATACACAACTGGTTTCTAAGTCTGCAATAAATATACAAGTTTGGTTGATGGAATTACTAGATACAACTGATTAAAATAAATACAA